>ML677385.1:1675105-1728742 GCA_007922305.1 Dermatemys mawii | reverse complement strand
TACCAATTTGTTCTACAGGAAACAATTCCTTGTGGAAATGTAATGACTACATTTAAGTATGTGAAGCTCTCCTTGAGGAGTTCAATATTTTCTCTTGGGTGTATTTCCTTCTGGAAGTGTCTGCAGCTGGGAATATTATACTTCCTACTTGCCCCTTCCAAGAGACCACTAATCTTATGAAGAAAAGATGACCTCACTAGAAAATGCAGTGCACCTCATTCTCCTCTGTCTTGCATCTTGTGTAGCCTTTTGTAAAGTGAGTGTGCAGTAGATGGAAAATGTTACTGTTCTGATTGGGCAGCACTTTATACCCATATTTCGTAAGTGCAAAACACCAACAATGCGCAAAGCAAAGGAAAGTTGTGCCTTTTTCAACAGTTTTTCTGCATCCATAAAACGGAGATGAGAATATTTACCTACCTCACAGAAGCAGTGTAATAACTTACCAAATATGTATGCATTTCTTTGTTCTAATATATATAATCCCTACATATTCAAAGGGTGAAATCCTCGCCCCCCTGAAATTAATGGGAGTTTTGCCATTGGACTTCACCAGGATCAGGATTTTACTCTGTTTTACTCATCACCTTTGAAGTATTCTGAACAACTAACCCACAATCTGTTTGTTTGAACACAATCTGTTAGGCAGAAATGGAAATATACCTGTGTTTGAACTCATGTTTTTAGACTTGGACTTAAGGTCTTGAAGTGAGGAATAATAATAGAGGCATAGCAGATAAAATAAACAGCTGCTGTAGCTGCAGTGGATATAAATACATTCTGGGATACTTCAGAGCCTTATTTAACTACTTCTTCAGGGGGAAACTGTAGTAGTAGTAGTTGTTCCTCGTTTCAATGAGATATACCATCTGGCCAATAGGCTTACAAACATGGACCTTGATCCAACAGAAGTAGACATGCAGGCAGGCCCTTATATCTACTTGGTTTCCCAATGACTTCAGTAGCATTCATTATTTGACTTCAATGGCACTCAATGTGAGCAGATTCCTTTGTAGGATCAGGGCCCACTAGCTGCACATAGGGTAAGACCAGCACTTTGTTCAAAATTTACCTCGCAGTACTTCAGCCAAAATCCTGAGGTGCTGAGCACACCATTTAAGTCAACAGAAGGTGCTCAGCAACTCTCAGTTCTTGATAGGGCCAGATCTTATCAACCACATGGGTTCTCTCTCCTTATACATTGTTAGGATATAAAAAGACTGATAAAATAGCCAAGAGACATGGACGAGCTAACATTTCTAGATTTTCAAACAGATTTTAAGAGACACATTCTGCCCTCAACTTCCTGTGCCTACTATACCACTGAAACACTCACTCCTCGGAAAGAGTTCAAAACCTAACCATTTGCTGGTAAACATGCCTTCCCTTTTGTCCTGTAGATAGGATAGAAACATAGACTGGGCAGAGTTGGCAACCCTGTAATACTGTATTTACTTGGAACATGAGATCTAAATTGACTTTGGAACCACGTCCAAGAATAAATTCTTTGTCATCTGAACAATCAATGCCAAGGGATCATACAGGGTTAATCTTTTAGCTAGAATGAATTTTAATCCTAGTTTTTATTTCTACTGTTTCAGCCAAACTCCCTCAGCAACTAGAACTGGTTTGTTAGGCTCAGATTGTGCCATTTAGGTACTGGCTGGAGTTGAGAGCAGTTCCGAACTGTACCACCCCAGGAGGAACTCTGGGAGGGACTGTGCTTTAGAAGGTACAGCCCCACCCGCAGCTGTCCAGTAAGCAACGGTAGCATCTATGTTGCTATCCAGACCACATTTACACCTTATGCACCCCTAGATACAGCACTTTCAGAGCCCCCTTTGCCAAACAGCTGACCTTACTGTCTTTAAAAAAAAAAGACAAAAAAAACCCAGAAGACACTTTTTATCCCACTTAACTTTTAGGAACCCTGAGCACGCCGGCACCCCTAGGCACATGCCTAATTGGAAATCCAGTTCTGGCTACAGTGTCTCATTGAATGGCATAGCTCACACTTCCCAGTGCATACACCTCACACCTGACTGTGGGGAAGGACCACTTGGCATACTCTGAGGTGATCTTCACCCCCAAAGTCACCAGCAAGGAGCACTGCCTCGAAAGCAGGGACTGCTGTTGTGCTTGTCCCTTGAGCATGATAAAGAGGGATGATGGTGACGAACGCTCCTTGTGCACATCCTACCTCCTGCTCTCCCACAGTAAGGCCAGACAAAAAAAGTCACTTTAGTCTTTGTTAAACACATCACTTTATATTTAAGATAGTGAGCTATTTATTTGCATACTTCTACAGAATTATTTTGAACCAGATAAAACATTAAGAGTCATTGCAATAAGTGGCTGTGAGAATACCCCAGAAAAACAAACACGGGACATACTTTGATGGACCACACTCATTGACTTTGTTTCCCCGTATACAACACATTTACTACCACAGGCACATGAGAATGTAAAAACCTTTTCTCTTAATATTTCTGCTAAAACATTAGTTTTTCTCACCCTTCTTCCTCCACCATGGTCCTTCCTGGATAGAATATGATAGTTCCTTAAACTCTATGTTTACAGCTGGTCTCCGGGGTAGGTAGGAGAAACGATGGGCTTCTGTTAGAGTGTTGTCCACCTTTTTTAACTGTCCATTCAACAACCGAGCATCTTGGTTATCTGTGCCATTTGAGACCACCTCATCCACTGAAACGCACACGGACTTTGGCTCAGCCATAGCAGCAGCAGAACTGCTATTCTAGAAAATAGGAACAGAAAACAAGACGACTTTTCAGAAACTCTTCACTGGCAACACATTTCATCAAAATTCTTTGTTTGTTCCAATAATTCTTAAAAATATATTAATCCAGGACACTAGTGGTGAAGCGGAACAATTCAGTGGTCTGAGTCCTGTGGCCTGTATCTAGGCAGACACATAAGGAAATGGGGGGGCAGCAGTGAAAATAGGCCGTTTCTCAAAATCCAGCAAGCACGTATGCTGTCTTCAAATCATGTGCCATACTGTTCCACCAGCACCAGTCACTTTTTCTTCTGCTTGAAGACTACGCATTGAATGTAGTAAACACATAATCCATAATTCTGGAGGTAAAACTCAGCTCAGATTACCAAATTTCCTAGGTGGAGTGGGGATGGGGAGAGAGGTGTTTTATGCGTGCTCATAAACTGGTCAAGAATCCAGCAATACCCACCACCTTTCTTCAGCAGATTGACAGCAATGACATGTAATATGAACAGGGTGATGTGAAAGAGGATCTAATAGAACCATAGGCACCGAAAAAATAGTGGGTGCTCAGCACCCACTGGCAGTTTCGCAGATCAGTGCCTTCCTCCCCCTCCCTTCTCCCCACCCCGCAGCACCTTCCGCTCGCCAGCGGCTCCACTGATCAGCACTTCCCCCTCCCCCGGCAGTGCCTTCTGATCAGCTGTTTGGCTGAATGCAGAAGGTGCTGGGGAGGATGGAAAAGGTTGGGGAAGGGGTGGAACAGGGTGGGAAGAGGCAGGACAGGGGTGGGAGCTTGGGGAAAAGAATGGAGTGGGGGCGGAGCAAGGGCAGGAAGAGGCAGGGCGGGAGTCAAACACCCCCTGGAGAACAAAGGAAGTTGGTCCCTATGAACAAAACTAAATTTGTTAACCTGAGTGACCTATGATGAAAGGTTTAAAAAACTGAGCATGATTGTTCAGTCTTGAGAAAAGAAGACTGAAGGGGAACCTAATGAGTCTTCAGATATGTTAAGGCCTGTTTTAAAGAGGACGGTGATCGGTTGTTCTCCACATCCAGTGAAGCCGGGCCAAGAAGCAATGGCTTTAACCTGCCACAAGGGAGATTTAGGACAGATACTAGGAAAATCTCTCTAAAGAAATGGGTAGTCAAGTTCTGGAACAGGTTTCCAAAGGAGGTTGTAAAAATCTCCCATGAGAGGATTTCCACAACAGGTTGGACAGAGATGGTCTTATTTGGTCCTGCCTCCGAACAGGGGGCTGAATTTGATGACTTCAAGGTCTCTTCCAGACCTAGATTTCTATAATTTTATCTTGCAGGGACTACTTGCTGCAAGCAAGCGCCACTCTTTGAGTAAGGATTTGCAGAATTATAACCTACAGTGAAGTATGTGGCAGAACCATTTGTCCTGTCCAAGAGACAGTGATCCTGATCTTGTTAACGCCAGTGGGCACAGATTCAAGTCCTACATTTATGTTTGTTTTCTTTAACAAAAGGATTGTTACTAACCAGCACAAATATATTCGCATATCTGTTGATAAAAGCAAGTAAGCTATTTCTAGAATGATACTTATTTACAACTGCGTCTCTTAAACCAGTAGCTTTCAAACTGTGGGTCGCGACTCAGTACTGGGTTGCAGAATGTAAGGCACTGGATCGCAGCAGCTCTAGTCAGCACTGCCTACTGGGCCGTTAAAAGTCCTGAGCTCCAAACCCCTCACTCCCAGCTCCACTGGGTCATGGGCATCAACAATTTTCTTCAACTGGGTCGCCAGAAAAAAAGTTTGAAAACCAGTTGTAAACTGATATATGTGTTTTTTGTGTAACAGACATAAGGACTCTGCCTGCACCCTCAACCAGTTTCCTAGGCTTTTATTCCAATTTCTTTGTTGAGGTTTTTAATTTCTGCTGTTTCACAACAGGCAAAACAATAAACACTCCTATTCAATGCAGTCAAATTGACCAGCATGTCTTGCACTGTGAAATGCCTCTATCTTCTACCAACCAACCTCTCTCCAAATATCTCCCTTTTGTTAAATTCAAGCAGATGTACACAAAACCAGTTAATAAGCTAGAGAGCTTGAATGTTCCTCAGTAAATTTGTTTTGAAGACACAGGATGCAGTTGTGCAGGACAGAGCATGCTCAGAAGACAGTCTAAGCCCCCCCTTTTATGAGCTCAAGGCAAGAGGTAACTATCGGTCAAACCCTGCTGTGTGTCCCAGACTTCAAATCCATGGTGCTATAAATGAAAAATCATCGCATCCTGCCTACTTTAGTCAGCCTTTACCCTGTGAAATGGCAATGACTATGCCACCGGAATAACCCCCCAGAACTTGAGATAAAATTTTTACATGAAGGATTTACACAATCAAAGACCAAGGTTAACCAGCCACTCCGGTTGCTTAGAAAGCACATGAAATTAAATTACCAAGCTATGGCATTCGTTTACATCTGCATAAAAAGCAGGTGTCCTCCTCTTGATGCCCTCTCTCAGGGCACCCAGACAAAATGGTTATAGAGCTATTAACCCATCGCAGCCAGGCTCACAGACAAGGAAGGCATCACAGCAACGCTTACTATACACTGAAAGCCATCGACCGGGTTTTTTGCTGGCCTGGGCCACTTCTGGAGAAGTCCGATGGCCAAACTCCCCAAGGCACGCAACGTTGCCACCCCCTCCCCCGACCTACGAACACCTGCTGGAACGCACCGCCGGAACTCACCGCCTGGGGATTTTGTCCCGGCTCCCCGCGCCGCTGAGGCGGGGGACGCTGCCCTTTCCTCCTGGACTGTCCAGGAGCGATGGGGCGGCGGGTGTACCGGGGAGGGGGGGGGTGGTTTCTTCCCCGTGAGCGTGTCTGCTTTGAAATACCGGCCGGCGGAAGGGACGAGCAGCGGAGCCCCCGCCGGCGGGAGAAAGGCTCTGCCAGGCTCGGAGCGAGCTGCGCTGCTGCTGCTGCTACACCGGGATCCCGCCGCCCGCCCCGGCGGTGCCAGCCCCGGGAGCACCAGCAGAGCCGCCCTGCAGCGGGGAGCTTCTCCTTACCAGAGCGGTGCCCACCGAGAGCGCTGCCATCAGACAGGCCATGTGCCCCGGGGACGGGCTGGCAGCGGCGGCGGCGGCAGAACGTTGCGAACCGCGATGCTCGCTCGGGCTGCTCTGCCTCAGCCCCGCCCCTGCAGATAGCCCCGCCCCCTTACCCCTGATTGGCTGGGCAGCGGCAGGGGGCGGGGCTGGCCTCTTGCAGGGAAACGTGCTCTTGTTTTCCTCCCTCTGGCCGGGCTGCTCCGCCCCATCCCCCCTCCCCTTGCGCGCGTAACTGTGCGCGTCACCACCCCTCCCCCTCCCGGGCTGGTCCCTGCCTGCTCTGACTCCCGCGCTGCCTGCGTGCAGGGCATGGGGGACAGTGCCCCGCCCCCCCCAGCACCATTGCATCCCCTAGGTGCAGCACTAGCGGGATGCGTGGTGGAAGTGTCCCACTGCCCTGTGCTCCTTGATCCTGGACTTGGTGGCCAATGTCTGGGCAGCAAAGAAAAGAAAGTGCCTTGCTTCCTGGGTTCTCATTGCTGCTACGGTGTATTCATGGCAAGGAAGCTTGGCAGATGCAGAGCTTTGTACTGTAACAGCACTGGAGAGCTAGGAGTCCATATTATTGTGCCATGCAGAGATGTTGGAATTAGGGGTGCTGGGGCCCTGCAGTAGCCCCTGGTTTGAAGTGGTTTCTGTCAGACAGGGTGTACAGTTTGGTTCAGTGGCTCTCCGCACCCCCACTACAAATTGTTCCAGCACCCTTGGTGTCATAGGGTATTGTCAGTGCTTACTGATGATAAATTCTGAAGCACTAGAGCTTCTTAAACTCTGCCAATGCCGGTCCCAAGGCCAGATGAAAAAGGAGGAGGGTTGGGCGTGGGGCTAGCAACCCCATCCCGTACAAATTTACCCGCTACAGAAACGCAAGGAATAGATAATTCAGAGACCAACTTCCTGGAGAATGGCCCAGGACAGAATCCTCTGGCCAACTATTGTTGGCGGCCCATACCCTGAGAGGGGTGGAGGGCATAATGAATGAATGAGAGCTTCTTAATACGCCAGCACAAGATGGAGAGGAGTCAAGAATTGAAAAATTGATTAATCCTGGTGTCACCCCTGTAAAGTAAGGAAGTAAGTTTGGGGGGAGGGGGCAGGAGACCACACGGTCTGAGGCAGGGTTGGAATCAGTGAGTAATTCCTGTGTGGGTGCTGATGCTGAGCAGACTGTCATCGTGTACCACAACCACAGCTGGAAAGGTTCCAGTCACCAGTGCCGGGGGTTCTAAGTACCGCGGATGTCAAAGGCACGTGTTGCCAAAGTCACTGCAGGGTTCCTTTTTCCTTGTTTGTTTTTTCTCAGGACGGAGAAGAAAATGCACTCAGTCAAGGTGCAGTATAGATGGATACACCGGAGGATTGTGGGCTCAAAGCAAGTTGAGTAGTAGGGTCAGGCAGTAGTGTGAGAGCCTGTGCATCATTTTGTGTGTGAACGTGAGATGTGTTATATGCAAGTGGGGATGGTGGCCATAAATGGTAGGTAGCACTCCAAATTTCCTGTACTGCAGTCAAGACCATAGAGAGAGGTGATCTGAGAGTAGGATGGAGAGCCAAAAACTCCTGAGTTTCAGTCCCAGCTCTGTCACTTATTTGTTCTGCCTTGAGTAAGTTGCTAAGATTTCTTTCGCTTTTGCAGGGCAGAGGATCTGGCCCAAAGCCTGGTCCAGGTAACAACCACATACTTAGTGGCCCTCGTTCTCACTTGTCCTAAGGATCATTTACACTTCTTTGGAAATGTAAGGAGGCCTTAGAGTAGGCATAAATTACTGCCCAAATGGTGTAAAGTGTCCAGTGTCAATGAGAATCAGGCCCTAAATGTCTACAAAGCATTTGATAATCAAGTTCATAAATTTTTTGAAACCTTCTAACAGGGAGTCTGTCATACTGCTTACCCCATCTATAATGTTGTACGGACATAAAAGTAATCTTCACAATGCTCTTGGGCAATAGGTAAGCATCATATCCCTTTTTTAACAACGGGGAAACTGAGATGGAGGGGTGAAGTTTTACCCTAGGCAGTGGCAGAACTGGAACTAGAACATTTGAGTTTATAGTCATTGCTGGGTCTGTTTGCAGCGCAAATACTGAAAAAGAAAATGTATGCCTACTATGGTGTGGAGTACCAACTAAACTCTTTGCGTATCAAAAAGTGTTATTGTAATTACGAACCTGAACCATGTTGGCAAAATGATATCAAAATTGATTCTTCTCTACTGTTCAAAATCAGCTATCAAGCACTGTTCTGGTTACGGTAAAAGGTTTTAGCTAGCTTGGTTTTGTGAACCACTGTTGACAGAACTTAATATTTGTGTAGACTAGATGCTTCACTTCCTCTTAAAATGTTTGCTTTTGGAATAGCATTCCCTCCTTCCTTTCAGAATCTGAAAAGCATTGTGCTGTGTGCCAGTTTCTGCTGTACAACATATGTTTAGGAGATATGTGATCAGATGGCCTCCTTAAGTAAGCCAGCTGTAAAGTAAAACAGATAGGGGGACAGAGTAGAGATATTACTGAAGGAGTGTAGCAGCTAGTAGTTTGAGATATGTGCAATGCCTGTTCCTTCCCCTAACTTTCAACATTTTGGAGTCTAAATGTGGAGCATTTGCTACCCAGTGCCACCCTATAATTAACACAGATAAGACAAAACAGCAGAATCAAGCTTTAAAATGAAGGACCTGCCTTGTAAAATGGGACAGGTGGATATGCTCTTCTCATCACCCATATTCCCAGTCATCTTGTGTGTCAGGACTGTTGTCAATCATATGATGTGTGACATAACAAGGGCAAAAATACCCACATCTTGTGCAAGAGATATCTTTAAACAATAAATGGCTGGATTCTGACGTCTTTACTCGGGCAACACTCCTGTTAACTTCAACAGGAATTTTGCCTGAGCAGGGAGTGCCAGATCAAACCCTACGGATTTATTTTCTCAACAGCTACTGATATATCAGTATCTAACTCAACTTCTTGTAAAACACTTTCATGTGAAAGATCCTGTGTGCAACCAAATTCTAGTTGATTGGTATCTCAGAATAAAAATGACATTACATAACTTGGCAGAGTATCTTACCTAAAAATAGCAAAGTGTCTAGGGTTCTTTCACAGTCCTTCATTAATTCTTCCATCAACTGCACAGGTGATCCCCAAATCCCTCCACAGACTGAGATAAAGAACACAAGCAGCGCCGGCCTTACCATGAGATGAACTGAGGCAGCTGTCTCAAGTGCCAGACTAGGACCCAGAGTGTAAAAAATGGTGTCTGCTTCTGGTGCATATGTATTTTCTCTGTTTTAGATGCACAGAGATGGTGGAGTTCTGTGCTGCAGGAAGGAGGCACAAGAGATATAACGGACAGGCAGGGGAAAAGGTGAGGGAAAAACAGAAAGCAGCAGGAGCTGCAGGGAGAGAGAGGAGGAGCCTCTTATGTACCTCTCTAGCACTTCCAGGAGTCTGGACTGATTAACACCAGCTTCTCAGGGAGCTTCCTGATTCTTGCCGCTTCACTGAACCCACCTGAGGAGAACGGGCAGCCAGATGAAGTAGTAAGAGCTAGTTAGGCCCTTAAGATGCTGATATCTTCCCTCATTCAGGCTCTGCTACTAGCCTGCTTATTTGTCCTCGTCAATTGAGTGTTGAGAGTCACTATAGCTGGCACAGAACAGCAGTCATGAGTGAAAGAAGAAAACAACCCTCTGGGGCAGCATTCAGAAAAAGAAAACAAAGGAAGCTTTTTTATCTAAGCAGGAGGGAGCTCTCCTGAGATACAGAGACACAAATCTTCACGGTGAAACTTCCAGCCCCAGTGAGGATGTGAGTGGTGAGGAGATGCCTGATCTTCCAGTTAGTCAGAGTGCAGGTGACCTGGCAGCTACTGCAGCATCCATATCTCCATCTCAAATGGATGTAACTGTGCACATTCCTGAAGAAAAGTGTAGATCAGAGAAGAGTGTTATGGAGGCGCAAGAAACAGCAGTTGCTGAGTTTAGTTCCTTAAGTGTAGATGATCCAGGACTGTGGACCCACTTGAGCAGTCACCTGAGAGACTTCCTTGTACTGCCTGGGCCACAGCAAGTGAAAAACTTCATGTTCTACAAAGACAATGAAAACAGAAGTTTCCATCCAACACACTATTGGCCTGAAATCCCCAATAGTGACAAAGTGGAGAGGCCATGGTTTATGTACTCAAAAACCCAGAATGCTGCATGCTGTTTTTGTTGCAAACTCTTCCAGTCTAATGTTCCAGCCACATTGGGTTCTACGGGAACAAAGGACTGGAAAAATCTGGCTAGAAATCTGGCAGGCCATGAGAAGGCAGCAAATCACCAGAGAGCATTTCATAGGTGGAAAGAACTTGAGATGAGACTAACGTTAAAGGCTATGATGGATGATCAGCACCAAGAAAACGTTGCATCAGAGTCTCTTTACTGGCAAAATGTTCTGAAAAGGCTCATTGCCATTGGGAGAATATTTGCTACTCAAAACCTAGCACTGCATGGCACTTCAGATCATCTATATGTGCCAAACAATGGAAACTTCCTAAAAATTGTGGAGCTGATGGCTGAGTTTGATGCTGTACTCCAGGAGCATCTAAGAAGAGTCACTACCCAAAAAATGTACACACCACTACCTTGGAAAAACAATTCAAAATGAGATCCTACAGTTACTGGCAACAAAAGTCAAACACAAGATTATGGCAGATCTGAAGTCAGCAAGATATTACTCTGTTATTCTGTACTGCACACCTGACATCAGCCGTAGGGAACAAATGACTTTAACGTTGCGTTTTGTAACAACAACAGAATCCAGTGAAAATGTCCCTCCAATGGTGAATGTCAGAGAACATTTTCTTGAATTTATTGACATTGATGACATTACAGGAGCTGGTGTGACAAATGTGCTTCTTAAAAAGCTGGAAGATACGGGAATTGTGATAGGTGACATGAGAAATCAGGGCAACAATAATGGTGCCAACATGAGAGGAAAGAACAGAGGAGTGCAGACACAGATCTGAGAGTTAAACCTCAAGCTTTTTTTGTCCCATGCAGTTCTCATTCATTGAACTTGGTGGTCAGTGCTGTAGCATCAGCTTCTAGTGAGGCTGCTGAATTTTTTGATGTAATTCAAAGCATCTATGTATTTTTCTCTGCATCAACTCATTGATGGCAAATTTTGAATCAACATCTGGGAACATCCTCTCTAACACTGAAACCACTGAGTGCCACATGATGGGAAAGTCGAGTGGAGGCAATAAAGCCTATCAAACACCAAATTGGGAAGATAGATGATGGCACAGTTGCCATTATTGAGGATAATGCTATGACAGCAACTGTTTGTGGGAGAACAGTGACAGAGGGAAATGCAGTCACCAAAAACTACATAACTTCAAATTTCTGTGTGGCTTAGTGTTATGGCATTACAACATTTATTTCAGTGTATGTCAGCAAGAAACTCCAAGGTGTTGACCTTGATATATCTGGACGAATGTGTGGCAAAGCTCTGGCCTTGTCCCTGTGGGTCCTGTGCTTCCAGGCGGTTTGTGCTAGCCTCAGAGGCTCACTGCAACCCTCCACATAGCCCTTCTCTCTTTAGGCCAGGGTTACAGTCTACTGAGCCCTTTTCATCATCAGCCAGCAAAGCTGTTGGTGAGAGAACTCCCACAGTCTCTGTTGTCCCTTTGGGCTTATTTCAGGACAGTATAACCTCCTGTCCTGCTAGGGGCCTGCCTCCACTTCCAGGAGGTGTTCCAATAGTAGCAGATTGGGAGGAACCCGGGCCTGTCCTCTACTCTGGGTTCCAGCCCAGGGACCCTAATGGCAGTAGCTATTGGCAGCCAACCTTTCACTGACAGAGTTGCTACTTTTCCCTGGGCTACTTCCCCACAGCTCTCCCACTTCTCCCTTACCTCAGCTTACAGCAAAGCTTTCTCTCTTCCAGCTCCTTTCTCCTTGGCTCCCCCACCTGACAAACTGGGAGGTTTTTAGCTGGTTTCAGCCAGCTCCTGATTGGCTTCAGGTGTCCCAATCAGGCTAGCTATTTCTGCTACTTTCTAGAAGCTTCTTGATTGGCCTGGAGTAGCCGTTGTTTGGCTATCCAGGGAACAGGGACCTGCACATCCTGAGGCTGATATACCTGCCTTCCAGCACTCTCCTATACCCTTCTGGTCTGACTCCATCACAAATGGAACAACTGGACAAAGCAAAGTCATAACTACAGTCAGAGGAGGGATATCAAAACATTCTTAAGAGTGCCCAGAAGTTGGCAGAGGAACTTCACACTGAAGCTATTTTCCTACCCATTCAAGAATACAAGGGTCACTGAAGAAAAAGACATTTTGATTACAAGGCATAGGATAATCCCATAAGAGACCCCAAACAACAATTCAAAGTTGAATTCTTTAACCCAATGCTAGATTGTGCAATACAGTCAATTGAAGAACGTTTCATGCAGCTCAAGGAATACAGTAGTGTATTTGGGATGTTGTATGATATTCCAAAACTCCTCACTATACCTGAAGAAGACCTACACCAGCAATGCAGGGCACTAAAGACAGTGTTGACACATGATGACATGCGCGATATTTATGCAAGTGATTTAGGTGATGAACTGAAAGCGCTTTCAAGATACATTTCAGCAGCATGAACTCCAAAGGCTGTTCTGGAATATATGCGCACAAATAAGATGACCACCCTTCTTCCAAATGCTTTTGTTGCTCTGCACATACTTCTAACACTTCCTGTAACAGTTGCCAGTGGAGAATGCAGTTTCTCCAAGCTGAAGTTAATAAAAAAAATCTACACTTTACAACAGGAGTCTCAAACTCAAATGACCATGAGGGCCGCATGAGGACTAGTTCATTGGCCCGAGGACCGCATCACTGACACGCCCCCATCGCTGCCCCCAGCTCTGCTCCCACCCTTCCATGAGGTCTCACCCCTGCCCTGCCTCCTCCTCTGAGCGTGCAGCTCTCCGCTCCTCCCCACTCCCTCCTGGAAAGTGCTAAGCGCCTGGAGGTAGGTGAGGGCGCGGGGAGCTTGGCGGCTGCAGGAAATTAAGTGGAGGGAGAAAAGGGGCATGGGGAGCTTGGCTGGCCACAGAAAATAACCCCGCGGGTCACGTGTTTGAGACCCCTGCCTTACATGAACTACTCCATCACCTAACAAATCTGAGCCTCATACTCAGCCTCAGCGTTACACATACAACAATATAAAAGAATAGTAAAAAATATTTTTCACGGTGCATCAAGTCGTAGTGCCAACGCACGTTATACTCCTTGGGAACAGCAATCATTTGCTGACAAATAAGGCATTGAAATTTTTCTTTTACCTCTGTGAAAAAATATAAAGTCTCCCATTTGTCTTGGAAAACTCTCTTTTCTTCCATGAATGTTCTTTTTTTTGATGAAGTTATTTCCAAGCAGTTTTAATAAAATATATTCACTGAATAATGTACCTCACTCAAAGGACCAAACAGCAACTTAGATTTACTTCTATTAAAGTATCCTCCTGGACTGGGCTGCACTCACACTCCGTTCTTGCTCCGCCTCTTCCCACCCCTTCCATGTCCCCTTCAGACCCCTTCATCAAAGTTCCCACCCCAACTCCGCCCCCTCCCCACCCCAGTCCAACCCCTTCCGTATCCCCTTCAAACCCCTTCCCTGTCCCTTTCAAATCCCTTCCCTGTCCCCTTCAGACCCCTTTCACAAAGTTCCCACCCCAACTCCGCCCCCTCTCCTCCCCTAGTTCAACCCCTTCATCAAAGTTCCCACCCCAACTCCGCCACCTCCCCACCCCTAGTCCAACCCCTTCCTCAAATCCCTGCCCCTTTTTCCCCCTCCTCCCCTGTGCACGAGGCTTCCCATTCCTGGCCTCTTCCTCCCAGAAACCACTAAGCTGCCAGAGAATTGCCTGGCGGTAAGGGGAGCAGCGGAAAGCAGCAGCGCAGGAGAGAAGCATGTGAGGGAGCGGGGGGGGGGGGGGGGGGGGGGGTGGGGGGGGGGCGGGGGGGCCGGGGGGCCTCAGGGAGCGGGGCCGGGGGCCCCGGGGGAGCTTGGCGGGGGGCAGGGAGAGCATCGTTGGCCGCAGGGAAGGTCTTGGAGGGCTGCATGTTTGAGATCCCTGCTCTACGACACAGGAGAGGCTGGTCAGCCTTTCAGCCATCTCAAGAGAGCAGGAGTTGGCAACCTTTCAGCAGTGGTGTGCCTAGTCTTCATTTATTCACTCCAATTTAAGGTTTCGCGTGCCAGTAATACGTTAACATTTTTAGAAGGTCTCTTTCTATAAGTCTATAATATAGAACTAAACTATTGTTGTATGTAAAGTAAATACAATTTTTAAAATGTTTAAGAAGCTTCATTTAAAATTAAATTTAAATGCAGAGCCCCCGGACCAGTGGTCAGGATCCAGGTAGTGTGAGTGCCAGTGAAAATCAGCTCGTATGCAGCCTTTGGCACACACGCCATAGGTTGCCTACCCCTGCAGTAGAGCATGAGCTGGCCCAAACTGTAGACCCTAAGGAAGCAGTTCAAATCTTCGCAACCAAGAAGGTACGGAAAGCACCGTTTTGATTATTCAAACAGATAATAATGCCAGTGTTTACTATGCAGACAAGAAAAGTTACATTTGTTGTTCAGGCTTTTGAAAGTTAATTGTTACTTACAATTTTTGAACAAGGCATTTTAAGTTGTCAGTTCTCCTTTATTGGGGTAAGTAGCAGAGCAGTACCGTGAGAACAGGAAGGCAGAATTGAGACCTTTCAAAGTTTGGCCCAAGCGAGGGGACATAGGGGCGTAATTTGTGCACCCCACCTCGGGTGCCAAAATGTTGTGGGCCGACCCTGAACACAAGCCCAGGGAAAAGAAAAATTGAGATATGGAAGAGTGTTAAAAAAACAGGACAAAAAAAAACTGCAAGGCAAGTGAGTACTAGCAGTCAGGAACAAAAATCCAGAATCCAAAAATAGAACAGAACAGGTGAAGAAGAACTAACAGCTTCCAGGTTGCTGCTGCATAAGACCCACAGAACAATAGACAGAAACACAGGAAGGCTAAAGATGTATCCTACTGAAGAAGGGAACGAGAATGGGAGAAAGCAGACAAGGGGCAGGGTAAGAGAGAAGCTTAAGAAAGGAGGGAGAGAGATGCAATGGTAAGGAAGATGGGAGTGTGGTTTAGGATTAGAAGGTTGTGAGGGACAGAGGAGAAAGAGAAAATGAGGAAAGAAAAAGGCATTACATGAAAGACGTGGGAGAGGCAATACACATATTAAAACAGTGCAGAGAAGAGGCTGAGAGCGCCCTTAGGTTATAGTACTTATGAGCTACTTAGTACTCCCAATTCTCAACAACTGTCAATTAATAGACAGACTGAAAAAAGGGGAAAGGCATGAAAAAGCAAAGGAGCATTAATACAAACCCACAATGTCACTGAAAGAAGAAAGAAAAAATATGATAATAACTAAAGTATCACTGTGCTTCCTATACAGGCCCAGATACGAAAACACTTGAAAACTGTTTTTCCTGCACTTTTCTTTCAGGTACAAATGAAAGCCCAATAAGAAGTGGAAAGGCAGTTTTCAGCCACAGACTCACATCAGGATAATTTCCCCACACAACATTTACATGTAGTAGGGGTACTTAAGCCAACCCTACTCCCCTGCCTCTTATCTGGCTCCCAGAAACACATTTTACCATCATCACCTCCCCTTGAATTTCTCTGGTTATATAATGAACCCATATAAGCAGATTAATAAAACTTCCATGAGGGAGGGGAGATTGTTGTGCTCTTCTCTTACAAGGGCCAAGAACTACAGCTGGTCAGGAGCTTGCTGACTCGGCATTTTTGCATCAAAACATGCTGCTTTGTCAAAAATGAAACTGTTCAGGGGAAAAGATCAGTTTCAATGAATCTCCTGAGTCAACATTTGCTAAAGGGAAAGCTCCAGTTTCCAGTTCAAAATTACTTTTTGTTTTCAAATTTTAGTTCATTTAGACTTTGAAAAGGTCAAAAAAAATTAAAACTCAAAATTGAAACAAAATATTTTAAATGATTGAAATAAAATATTTCAAAATTATTCAAATGAAACATTTTGATACACCCAATCCGAAACCAATGTCAGATTACCGGTTTGCAACAGTTTTCATTATTTCAACTTTTCATCCCAATTTGTGACAGGGAAAAAAATGTCAAAATCTTGAAACCTCACGCAGAATGGAAAACCATTTCCCACCCAGCTTGTCCTTTTTCTTATCTTTGTTCGGTGTTCTTTCCTGCAACATCCAATGTCAGGCCAGCCCTGGTAGCTAGAGCAAGCAGTTGACTTGTATGACTACATGGCCATTAGCCATTATGGCAGGTTTCAGCTACAAAACAAAAACAATATTTAAATTTAAGTATAACTTCCCCCATACTCCCAGGTTTTGTATAGCACATAGAGGGTTCTGTGACTGGATGCCTGTTGTTTCAGCTGGTGGTTGAATGACGCTCAGAGAGCTGGACTACTGTGGGGGGAAGGATAGCTCAGTTGTTTGAGCATTGGCCTGCTAAATACAGCGTTGTAAACTCAATCTATGAGAGGGCCATTTAGGGATATGGGGCAAAAATAGGGATTGGTCCTGCTTTGAGCAGGGAATTGGACTAGGTGAGGTCCCTTCTAGTTCTGAAATTCTATAACATGCCCCCTCTCTGTCACCTAAACATATAAAATAAACTTCCAAAAGAGGACATGTAACTTTGTGATGAATCTGGGTTAGGACAGTGCTTTCTTCTTCTGCCCCCTCCCCACAATCCTACTCTTACCTTGCTTTCATCCAGTCCTGGAATTACTAACCTTTGGCATCTGTGATAGCTTCCCAGGAGGAAGTTGAGCAATATAATTACAACTCTCATCAACCACAGGCTTCATATACAACCAGCTTGTTTTAACACTCATTGAATTACACCTCTCAGAATAGTTTAGAGTAGAAATAAAACATGCCATCTCTTCCCACAGGCCCTTGCTTACACCCAGAGTAGACTTTCCAGACAATAAATTGTAGTAGATTTTCATGAAGAACTTGAGTCATTGTTGGACTACATAAACAATCTTTTTTTATATATAGGTACACTCTACACAATATACGTTCCTGTTCCACCCTTGGTTCTTCAACTAACATACTGATTTGTGGTAATACAAAAAACTATCCAATTTATCTTTTATTTTTCAATTATTTTTGGAACCCTATCCCCTTCTTAGAAGCAGGGCCACCAGAGTGTGGGTGAAAGGGACAGTGGGGGCTGCCCATATGAGATGGCCCTCAAACTGAGTGACATTGAGACCTGGCGCATACCAGGGTGGTGCTGCAACTCAGCTTGCCAGGTTGCAAGGCCACGGGCTCATGATCCCGGAGCAGCCAAACTTTAGTGGTGCTGCCACCCCATCATAACACCCTGAGTGGGGAGCCAGGTCCCACCCTGCAGGATAGGAAACTGCTGCTATAGGTGGAGTGCAAAGCAGACTCATTCTCCAAACCTTCGCCTCTTCTCTGGGGTTTTACCCTGGACCTCCCTGTGTGGCCTTATAAGCAGATTCCAGAACAAGAAAGAAAACGGGATCTTATTCCTTATCAGCATCTGTTTGATTAAGTTGGCAGCACTCTCACTTTTATCCCGCTCCAGCAGTTAGGTTTGTAACCAGTACAATGAATTAGATGAGATCTTAAACCATCTTTGGTGGCTGTCAAAGTGGAAGTTAAAAAACTATCAGTGTATACTTGTATGGTCCTCATCACTGTCATATCTGATCTCAACACACATTTGAAAATAGCAGGGGAAAATTTCTAGGGGGAAAAAAGCACTGGGAAGGTCATTGAATAACATAATGAATGAGACCATTGCCATGTAAGTTGAAGGATAAAGTAGGAAACATTTCTTCCTCAAAACTAAGACATCAGCATGTGATTTTTGACAACTTGCGAATGGAATAAAGTCATATTACTTTTAAAGGACACCTGCACATTTTTTTACTAAAGTTTCTCAGCTGCAGGAATCCATGCTGCATTCTCCCATAGCCAAGATGAGAAATCCCCAACTGACATATGTCAGCCCCATGTTGCAGTTGACACTAATGACTAATATCAGCATAGTACATACTAGATTATAGTGCAGTGGGGACTAGAATGAGTCTGGGCAATGGGAGAACAAATAAAGACACAAATGGGGGATTAAACCAAGAATGATCTAAAAACTCTTTTAGCCTAGCTGTTGGGGATTTTCAGCACATATTAAGAACATAAGACTGGCCGTACTGGGTCAGACCAAAGGTCCTTCCAAACCAATATCCTGACTACCGATAGTGGCCAATGCCAGGTGCCCCAGAGTGAGTGAGCCTAACAGATAATGATCAAGTGATCTCTTTCCTGCAATCCATAACCGTCCTCTGACAAACAGAGGTTAGGGACACCATTTCTTACCCATCCTGGCTAATAGCCATTAATGGACTTAACCTCCATGAATTTATCCTGTTCTCTTTTAAACCCTGTTATAGTCCTAACCTTCACAACCTCCTCAGACAAGGAGTTCTACTGGTGGCTTAGAAGGATAGGACTGTAACAGGGTTTAAAAGTTTGCGTAAGTGAAAGTCAAAAAACAGCCACAGCCATGCATTGTTGTAATAACGCTCTTATCACAGAATGAAATAAATGAGAGCAGGGCATTACATTATATTGTCCATTCCTTTAGTGGTGCTGGATTGCCTTCTAAAGTCAAGATGTAGGATTATAGTAGTATTATCATGCTTCCTGGTTAGCTGTAAACTCTTGTCCTATTGAGTCCATGCCTAATAACATTCCTAATGCATGCAGATATCCAGCATAACCATGCAGTTTGTGGTATGTTACTGCTTACCTGTTATGTCTATAGGGACAGATTCTGATATCTTTATTCGTGTTGCATAGCACATTATTCCATAAGTGGTCCTACTGGTTTCAGCAAAAATTACTCCTTGAGTTAGTATCCATTCAGCAGAAGTATGGGAATCAGAATCTGATCCTTAAATGCTAATCAAGATTTAAAATATAATGAACAATATTCAAGCTCTATCGTTTGATATTCAAGAGCAGTCCTGTTCATTGGTAGCTTTATTCTAGGCTATTTCCTCATAATGGAGGAATAATTAAATATATAAAATTACTTTAATGACAGTCAAGGAAACTGAAACATAGAGCATCAAACTTTGTAAGCAGCATAGAGCTAATGTTTAATTACTTTTTTGATTTACATGGGATTTTTTATTCAGATAATTCAGCAGTGCTCATGAAATCCTATCTTTTTAAACACGAATTCTCTTTTTCTGCTAATTCAGTGAGTCCACAGAAAAAATTGCCATAAGCAACTGTAATAATAATAGATAATGCAAACATTTGTAGAAGACTCTAAAAACAAAAGTGGAAATTAACACTCAAATCAGATTAAGATTTTGAATGTACTGTGTCTAATAACTTGTATATAAAATTAACCTTTTCATCACAAGAATAGAATGATGCTTACTACTGAACTGAGTTGAATAAAATTAAGTGGCAACAATGCTACCCAGGGAGCACAGCTGTTGATTTGAAATGACAAATAGACCAATGTCTCGAAAAATAGCATGCTCCCCTCTGAGTCAAGATTGAACCAATGTCCTAACATTATAGAGTCATAGACTCATAGACTTTAAGGTCAGAAGGGAACATTATGATCATCTAGTCTGACCTCCTGCACAACGCAGGCCACAGAATTTTACCCACCCATTCCTGCAATATATCTCTCACCTATATCTGAGCTATTGAAGTCCTCAAATCTTGGTTTAAGGACTTCAAAGCACAGAGAATCCTCCAGCAAGTGACCCATGCCCTCTGCTGCAGAGGAAGGCGAAAAACCTCCAGAGCCTCTGCCAATTTGCAATGGGGGGCACTATGTTTTTGGAGGTGCTGTCTTTCAGATAAATTTTCCTGTGTGCTTGCATTCATTAAAGATCCAATAGCATTATACGCAAGAGTGGGAATGCTAATTCCATTATTTTGGCTATATTCCTACATCAGTAGTCATTACTTTTATAACATGCACTCTCTCTCCTCTCTTAAAGGAACATGTACCTGGGGAATATAATTTCTCAGAGACAAAAGAAAACAAATCACTCTTCTCCACCGGAAGAGTCCTGGAATTCCTGGAGAGGAAAAAGTTTTGTTCCATTTTCACAACGATATTCAGTATGAT
Source organism: Dermatemys mawii (assembly GCA_007922305.1). Taxonomy (NCBI): domain Eukaryota; kingdom Metazoa; phylum Chordata; order Testudines; family Dermatemydidae; genus Dermatemys; species Dermatemys mawii. Next base: position 1,708,685 of record ML677385.1, on the reverse strand, counting down.
ACAAAGAAGAAACAATGACGTCTGTGGGAACCAAGTCCATGCGAGATGCAGGTGCTCAGCATCTCTTAGAATCAGTGAATCAAGCCCTTAAAGAGGGAGCCCTGTTTGTGTGCTAGCTTCATATCGCACCACCCCAGAACATACACAGAATCTGAAAACACAAAGGAGAGCAGTGGGGAGAGTGGAGGGAACTGATATGGGGAAACATCTATCAATCTCTCTTTCTTTAAAACATTTTTAATAAGTGGAGTTAGAGCCACCTTTTCAAAGGTATTTCACACCTAAAGATGCAGGTAGATGCCTGCAGGGATTTTCAAAGGCACTTAGGGTATGTTTGCATTGCAGCTGGGAGGTGTCATTCCCAGTGTAAGTAGATAGACTCACGCTAGCTCTGCCTAAGCTAAGACACTAAAAATAGTAGCATGGATGTTACTGGTGGCAGCTCAGGCTAGATATCCAAGTCCAAGCCCACCTAATCCGCTGAGCTCAGGTGTCTAACCTGAACCATTGCCACTGCTGCAATATCTACACTGCTACTTTGAGTGTGCTAGCTCAAGTTGAGCTAGCATGAGTCTGTCTACCTGGGCTGGGAATCAAGGGACATACCCTTGGGATCTAACTCCCTTTGGTTTCAATGAAAGTTAGGTACCTAGGCACCATTTTATAAATCCCACAAGACACCTATCTACATCTTTAGGCACCTAATCACCTTTAAAAATCTGGGTCTTAATGCTTGTGAACTGTTCTGAACAGACACACTTCGGGTGTGAAGTCTGTCCTCTTTGTCCATAGTAGTGTTACGACATGGGCAACTGCAATGCAAATGTCCCCAAGTGACCCCTCCTGAGTATCGCCACCTCCCTATGGAGATGCCATCTGAGAAGGTGCTGTGATTGTTCGATTTCCTTTTCCTTTGAAACCTTCTTCTCTTTGCCAAGACTGCTGACATGGCTGTCTTGTTGTCTTTAGTTGAGGTGGAGATTTTTGTCATATGGATGCTTGTCTCAGAGAAACTGAACTAAGGTCACCCACTCATATTAACTTCCTTTCTTCGAGTGCAGATTGTAAATGTATCTTTGACATGGATAACTAGATCATTCAGAAAACAATTTTCTTCACATGGGGTAAACTCCACTGCTGTGGGAAAAGCCAATACAAGACCCAGGCACTGACTGAGTCCTATTTTGAGAGCCGAAGTTGTGCTTAGGCATTGTAGTGAATTTTATCCATGTGGAGTACGTTTCCAATTTCATGGTCACTGATATTTAGAGGATGCTTACTACATTTGTAAACCGCTTGGCTATACTCTAAATATTTCCCCTTGTGGGTGGAAATGGATAGAGACAGCAGCACCTAGTGGAAGTTGCAGGAATGTACTGCATTTTCCATCTACTATGGGCCATTTATAAGCAGGATAGTTTGCCGTTCTGCATCTAATCGGGATGCTAAAAAAGATTTCCAGAACTTCAATGTAGTGATGGACAAATTAACCCAGTTTCAGTAGATTAAAGCCTTCTTTCATAACATTGGTATTTTGGGGAAAAAAAGGGAAATTTATATTAATGTGCTATAAACAGTAACTTTGAAAAGCAGCTTTTTCAAAAGGACTGTCAAACAGTTTTACAATATTTACTTGCAGTGCATGCATAATATAGAATCACAGTCACACCAACTGTCATAACAGGGACTCAAGCCAAGCTAGAAAATTAGCATTCCTGTACTCTTCCACACAGAATCAAACTTGATGGGGAATCTGAAGTATAGCCCCCCACAATACCAAATATGGACGCTTATATTTCTATTGTGTTTTCAGCAGCATGGTCCCTATGATACAAAGGAAGAAACGCAGTTTCAAACGATCGAATGCACTACATTGATATGACTGATGATAGCTAAAAGGATAGTTATTGATTTGTTTACCCAGAAATTAGTCATGTCCTAATATAACCCAGCTTTCAGGAATACAGTAAAAAATGGTATATATTTCCTTAGATATGCAAAGGTGTTATTTTTATGGATCAATTATTTCAGTGCTATTACTTTTTTAAAAGTAGCTCTTGGGATGTTCTTTAATATAGCAAACAGTAACCACTAGGGTTAAATCCTTCCCCTTGTAGAGCAAGACTACACAAGGAGGAAGTACGGGGATACTAGCACATACATGCTTCACAACAGCAATCCTGTGGGCAGGAGGGACTGGCTATTTGATCTTTCCAGAATTTGTTGTTCCTGTTGTCTCCAGTAGTGGAGCAAAGGGCTCCGTGACTCACTGGAAGTTCATGCTTAGCATCAGGAAGGTGCTCAGTCCCTTCATCCAGCAGCTCTTGGTGTCTTGCTGTGCCATCCCAGGGATAATTCTCTATGATCTACACTCTATGACCTACAGTGAGGGCACTCTCCTGAGGGATGGTCCACCCAGATTTCAGTCCCTGTGCCAATGAACATTTAATTATTTATACAGAATGTAACAGTTTCAATAGGCAAGACTCAGACCCACCCAATGATTGGTAGCTAAGGCACCTGGGAGAGCAGAGACATGCATTCAAATCCTTGTTCCAACATGGGGTTTCAAACCTGGGTCTCCCACATGAGTGCCCTACTCACTGAGTTACTGAATATAAGACCACCAGCATCATTACTTCTTTTGTGACTGGTGCCAAAAACCCTGTGAGTCGTTAGCCCAAATAATCAAAATGTTTCATTGTTATGCTGTCAAAACAGTTCCTTTTGACAGTTCCATTTTTTTTTCATTTTGACTTAAACAATGCACCAAAATTGACATGAATCTGCAAAATATTTCATTTGAGCTGAATCTGCATTTATTTGGTGGTAAAAAGTTATCTCTGACAAATGTTGTCCAGCTCTAACGTAGAGCCAGCTCACCACAGAAGGGCAGTGTCTTCCAAGATCTCAGTGACCAGGGATCTTATCCAGTATGGCAAATCCTACATTCCTATCTAGTTATTACTATAGGCCTAGAGCCTCTAAGATATTTAGGCACCTCACTCTGATTGATTTCAATAGGAGCTAGGTACCTAAATATTTACAAGTATCTGGAGCCTAAATATTTTATGAGGCAATAACAGGAATCTGCCTAATATTAACCAAGATCAGAAAAAATATTTTGTTAGGAGAAAACTTAAGGGAGCAGAAGGTTAATATGCAAAAAAAGAGGACACATCAAGACTTCTTAAGCATTATAGAATGGTATATTGGTCTGACAGAGTTGGTGAACCTTGAAAGGGTGAGTTCTCATTTGAATCCTAACTAAAGGACTTCAATACCGTCTGGTCTAATTTTCTAGAGAATTATGATTAATGCATCTATTATTGGATTTGTCAGATTAGTTTAGTCTTTCCTATAGCTAGAAGCATTTAATATGTATGATATATTAAATTCTCATTTGTATTTATTAGCATTTTAATTTCTGATCAATATAAATACTTCATGTTGTACTACATTTTATTTTGGGACATACACATTTTAAAATAAAAATAACCTACAGTGAGGGCTAAGTTTCTCCCCTTACAGGTGTGGGTTTATGAAATGGAGCAAGGTAGCTCTGATTTTATGTTTTTTTAAAGGGACCCCCTTTGCTTGAAATCCTGTCAGTCTCCAAATATGAATGAAAATAGTGTCAAGTACTAACCCTGTTCCTCCTGCCAGTTTCTGTGGCTTTACAATAATATTTTTTTCTCTTTTAAAAGTTCTTTTCTCTTCAGCAGGAGAAATTGACTGACTATGGACAAAGTTCTGTCAAATGTACAAAGGAACAAACTGACAGGGAAAAAAGGAGAAAAAAGTATGTGTTTTCTCTAATGACTTGCAGGTAGAGCAATCCAGAGTTTTATATATATCCATGGTAGATAAGTTTTGAGACATCAGAGCATTTTTTAAGTTGACTGTGTCACTTTTTCTTAAACACTTAAAGTATGTCTACATTGCAGTTAAACTTCTGCAGTTGGCCCATGGCCAGTGCCAGTGCTAGCCCTTTGGGGGCCCTAAGCAGGAATATTTCCCTCACCCACTCACATACACACACAAGACCTACTAATACTTAATAGTGGGGGGGCCCTTGAGCTGCTCGGGGCCCTAAAAGCAATTGCTTAGTCTGCTTATGCCTGGTGCCGGCTCTGCCAATGTCAGCTGATTCAAGCTTGTGGGGCTTAGGGTACAGGGGTGTAAAACTGGAAGTTTGGGCTGTGGCTGGATCCTCAGTTCTGGAACCCTGGGAGCATCCAAAAGCCCGGGCTGGAGCCCAAACCAAACGTCTACACCACAGTTCCGTAGCTCTACATCCCGAGTCAGCTGGCAGGGATGTTTAATTGCAGTGTAGACCTACCCTTATTGACTAACCCTTTACCATCATGGATGTTATATATTGTGCCTTTCCATGGTAGGGAAGTGGAGTGTCCAGGAAACTCTGCATGGTGAACCTTGTAATGTTTCTTTTGAAAGCGTCTCCTCACCGGGGAGGAATGTGTGCTTTTTTGGAAGTGCCAGGGAGCGTAGCCTTCCCAGCCCACAGAACCCAGGAAAAGGAATATCAAGTCCCATGGAGGTCTGGTCTTTTCTGTGTGGTTTCTCTGTCTCCCTCTTTTGGCTGACAGCATGAATTATATTGATAGACAACCCATGGGTGCAGAAACCTATCTCACTGAGGAGGGGACAGGTGTAGAGCCTATCTTAATTCTACTTTAAATTAAATAGATTATCCCGTACCTCTGGAAGGGAGAACAGTGGCTAATCCTCTTCTTGCCTCTGCGGAGTTCTGGGAGCCTGGTCCCCACAGTACATTTGCAGAGAGGCTTTCATAAGGCTGGGGGGAATGGGGCCAGAAATCATTTTAAATAACAGGTTTTCAGAGAGTTTAACATTTTATATATGTAGTATCATAGAATTCTGTCATTTTATATTACAGTACAACCCAGGCATACATAATCTTCCAATCAGTATAATTTCCAGACACCAGAAAACCTTAAACTAACAGTCATGTCCATTATTATTCATACCATATTTAAAAAAAGAAAAAAAATATTAACAGCACCCAATGACCTTCATCTGTATTTGCAAATGAGACTGCATTTGTATTGTATTTGCAAATGAGACTCTCTATCAATGAGACTGCATTTACTGATAGAATGAATGGCTATGTACACATTCACAAATGATTCATGAGCATAGCACACCATCAGGGTTATAAAGCATGTGAAATAGTGACCACAAATATTAATGTCACTAAGTCTTCTTCTGTGGGGGCTGGGTAATGCCATGTAGGCACTGTCCAAATAGAGGGCAGTGCACCATATACTGTCCCAGGGATGCTCAGAAAGGACTTGTGCCTCATGAGCAAAAGCCCCCGTCACAGATCCCTGCAAATATTACTCCTGCCAGGAGCACAATATATTCTCAAAAATTTGTGCAGAAAGGTGCAGCCTGGGGAGCGATCTCTTGGAAGGATGGTACAGCCTGAACTTACTCAGCCTATGTTCTGGGAAGCAAAGTCCCACAGGGTCTGTCTGCACAGCATTTTGGAGCGAGTGAGCCTCCCAGTCCAGGTCAACAGATTCAGGCTTACAGGGCTCACGCTCACACCTCAAAATAGCAGTGTGGGTGTCTCTTTGAAGTTGCAGCTCAGATGCTGAAGTCCACGCTCCTCACTGGCCTTCAGAGCCCAAACTCTAGCCTGAGCCACAGCTTCAAAGCGCTGACTATCCAGTTATTTTTAGATCTTCAAAGTGCTGTGTGGACATACCCATACAGGTGTGACGTGACCCCTCCATTTGATCAATTGTATCTTGGTCACTCCATGAGACATGCTATCTGGCAAAAGAGGAGGGCCAGAAAAACCGCATTGAGAGGTCAAACTGACTTGGGATTTGGCCTCGCAAAAAGGAACAGGCCTCACCTCTATAAAACTGTTCCTGTGGACTGGGGTGTTCAGAAAGGCATTTCGCTGTCTGGGGCAGTGCTGCTCTGCTTTCCTTCTAACTCTGTCTAGGCTGGGCCCAAAAGACATGAACTAGCCTGTAAAAGAATAGGACCCAGGCTGTTGTGAAGAAATGAACTCCGTTCTTTCTTAATAGACTGCTAACTTCTGAACTGAAGTCAGAACCCATTATTCAGAAATTCCACCCAACCGGTATTTCGCAGTAACACACATTAAGTAACAAATCATAGAACTGGGCGTTGACTCACAGACAAAAGGAAATACAGATAGAGACCAAATTAAGTCTATATGAAATACACAAATCATAGTGGAATAATTATTATTACTATTTATTAGTATGCTCAGTGCTGTAAAATACACAAAAAAGGTAAACAGACCCTGTTCCAAAGAGTTTACAGTCTAGGTGTGATGAAGATAAGGAAAACTCTGTAAAATATTTTATGGCTATAAAATATACAGGGTCTGATTTAATGCCTAGTGAAATCCCTGAGTATTTCCATTGACTTCAATGGGCTTTGGATCAGGTTTATAAAGAGCAAAGTGAAATGAGATTATATGTCAGATTTTTGTCTAATCATTTCTAATAGGTAAAAATGCATGAGTTAATCTGTTCCTCCCCAGATCATCTTCCTTCCCTTCCAGTGGTATGTTAAAACTTTACATTTGGCAGTTTCTTTTTAGATCACACATGCATGTCTATTTAAAGTCAAGCTACCTTATAAGGATTTTATACGTTTAATGCAAACTGTGCTCATTGGTCAAAATGAAAGAAGATAATCATGGAGTTGTATAAAGTATTCATATGTATAAGTTTATCTGTGATGCGCATAAGACATGTAGGTACATGCCAACTCACACTTTGTATAACTGAATTTATATGATGGGTTAAAACTAAATGAATGTAATAAATGCACAGGCTCACAGAGAGTCAAGTTCTGCCATTAGATGCATATATACAACTCTCCTTGAAGTCAAGTATTTCCAAGAGCAAAATATGGACCCTAATAGTGGGCTTCATCATGTTCCCATTTAAGACAATGAGAATTTTGCTGATGGTTTCTGTAGAAACATCAACTCCTTTGTGTTTATAACTCTAACACCACATAGCTCATCTATAACTGTCATTTATGGCCATATCATTTCCTTAGGTCACTAGCATGGAACTCCGAGCTCTGGCACAGACTTCTCTGGGTGGTTCAATTAGTCTCTCTGTGGCTCAGTTCCTCCTTAATCAAATGGGGGTAACAGCACTTTCCTACTTCACCAAGCTGTTGTGAAGATAAACACATTAAAGATTCTGAGGCAATCGGGTACAACTGTAATGGTGGGCACCAAGTGTCATATAAGTACTTCAGATAAAAAGATACATTAAAATCTCTCTATGAAATCTATTTTAAGGTGGAGACTGAAATCATTTATAAGTCAAAGTGAAGGCTTATAAGTATTGGTAGGCAAAATTTCCCATGAGTCCTTTAGGTTCGAGCCAATATTCACCAGCTGTAGACCTCATCCAAAGGCACACTGACAGTATCAGCAAAGCAAATATTAATGTAACTCCAAGTAGAACTCCGAGGACAATCACTGCTGTTTTCCAGCCCATATTTGTTTCAGAAGATGTTAGGATTGCTGTAAATGGAAAACATATTTGAGAAACGCTAGGCTGAAATATCAAAATGTGAGGCCTTTCGAAAGCTCGGTGCATTAAATGACAGCTGCATTCAATGTCTGACATCAAACACTTTGAAACTGAGCTGATGTTAAATACTGTACTACTGTGTTCATTCCCATTTCTTGGGGTCAGACTGTGGGCAGCCCTGGCATGGATGTCCCAGCTGACATAGCATGCAAGAAGCTTCCCCACCTTAAATGGCCGCACAATCGCAGTCGCTGTGCTGTATGAAGTGTAAGAACTGCTCGCTTCCATTCCTGGAGAGCAAGGTGCCAAGAAAAGAGCGCAGAGGTGGCAGGGGTCTTGGCCCTATGCCAACCCAGAGGAGGGTCAGTGTACCCGGGGGAGCAATCAGCTGCATCCAAATAGTTGGAACAGAGCGCATGCTGATGTTGTTGATGCCTCTCCTGTGGCAGTGCGGCTCTGCACTGCTCCCTCCCCAGAGCTGATCCAGCCCTTATACCAGGGGTGGGCAAACTACAGCCTGCAGGCCACATCTGGCCCAAGGGACCATCCTGCCCGGCCCATCTGAGCTTCCAGTCGGGGAGGCTCCCCGCCAGGCCCTGCCCCTTCTGTCCCCTCTTCCCCGCGTCCTGGAGCCTCAGTGAGCCATGTCCAGGAGTGGCCCTGGACAGCGCTGCAGCGGCATGGCTCCGGTGGGGCCTGAGCTCGTGTTGCTCAAGAGTGCAAGCTCTGGCAGGCTGCGCAGCCTCCAGTAGCATAGTAAGGGGGCCGGGGCGGTTGGATAAGGGGCAGGAAGTCCAGGGGCAGTCAGGGGACAGGGAGCAGGAGGGGTTGGATGGGGCAGAGGTTCGGGGGGGGGCAGTCAGGGGATGGGGAATGAGGGGGTTGGATAGGGCGTGGGAGTCCCGGGGGTCTGTCAGGAGGCAGGGGGGGTAGATGGGGTAAGGGTACTCAGAGAACAAGGAGCACGGGGATTAGATAGGGGGTGGAGTCCCGGGGGATGGTTAGGGGTGGGCGTGTCTCAGAAGGGGGCAGTCAGGGGACAAGGAGCAGGGCGGGTTGGGGATTATGAGGCAGGCAGTCAGGGGCAGGAAGTGGGTGGAGGTCAGGTAGGGGGCAGGGCTAGGCTGTTTAGGGAGGCACAGCCTTCCCTACCCAGCCCTGCATACAATTTTGGAACCTCAGTGTGGCCCTCAGGCCAAAAAGTTTGCCCACCCCTGCCTTATACTCAAGGCAAGATATGCACATGCTGTCCAGCTTTCAGTGTAGTCAATAGGAGACTTTTCTTTGATTTTAGTGAGTTACATCAGGTCCACAGCAGCAAATTCAATGAGCTGAGAGAAAGTCTAAGTCAACATAACCTGCCTCTTCTTCCAGATTCTTCAAAGTACATCTTACACCAGCGTAGGGTCCAGCTGTGCAGTACTTATGTGAGTAGTTTTGTTCACTCCATAGAACTACTCTTGTAAGTACCTGCTTACCAGGCTAAGGAAGGGTTGTGGGACCTATATGTTTGATACTGCAGCATTTCATTTTTAAGTACTAGAAAAGGAGAGCAGCGATTGGAAAGCAGCTCAGGGGGTCACATCATGGACCAAGTATGGAGATTCTTCATGCCCCCTTCCACCCAAAGCAAAACATCTGTAGCATCATCCTGGCTGGTGCAGAGCTGGCATATGCTGCAACCAGGAGATCTATATCATTTCCTTCCTTCCATGTAAAGAGAGCTAGGATTTGCCCCACAGATCTTTAAATCTAAGAACGTACCCCAGAATATTCTACTTTCACACTGCTGAGGAGCGGTATAACGTGTTTAAAATAGAACAATAATCTACATTCCAGAGTGACTGTGCTGCTGAAGAGGTGCAACAGAAGAAGGGTGAGGTAGGGGACCCAGGCCTACTCCGCACCTAGTCCACTATGAGCAGAGCCCCAGCTGCAGCCTCCCCCATGCTTGAGACAGCAGTGTGAGGCAGCCCCCCGACCAGAGACCCATGGCCCACGCAGGAAGTAACAGACTGGGGCACCCACATTCCTATCCCCTGCTGGAGTCCTGGTTTTGCAGGCTGGGAGGGGAGGCCCAGCACTTCCCTGAACCCCCTTGCCTTGGCGGAAGCAGCAGCACAGGAGTGGTGGGGGGTGTGCAGCCCAGATGCTGGGGCCTTCGCCAGGGAGCAGGGGCACTAGAGGCCAGCAGGACTTCCCTGCCTTGGTACCAGGGCCTGAGGTTGGCATGTCTCAGCACTTCCTTCTCTGGGTGCAGCCCTGAAAACCTGCCTGCAACTGGCTTTGCCCTCTGTCATGCTGAGCCATGCTCACAGAGCACCCTGCACATCACCATCCTCATTCCCTCACTGAAGAGGGGTCCTTTCCCTAGGCTCCCTCCTTAGAAAAATTCTGGTTGTGCCCCAGTGCTGATATGACTGTTATTTGAAAAGTTAGCGTAAAAGATATGCACCTTGTAGAAGGAAAGAATTATTTTTAACAATTTCTATGCAGTGCATGAGATTAGATGCTTTCAGGTCCCTATGCCATAACTAATAAGATGTTTTAGTAACACTTACATTGTACGGTTACTTCAGTTTCACTACCAAACACATCCTTTACTATTTTACTTAAATTTGCTTGAAGAGTATTTGCATCAATGGACTGTTGTCCTTGTAGTAGAGAAACGAAATAGGCGATCACACTCCCAGGTCTGAATCCAACCATGATGATATCAAAGCTGTCATCTCCCAGGCTAATTTGCATTCTTTTAACAATCTGAAAAAATGTAAATCAACATTTGTTCCAAAATTTCAGAGGCAGAGCGAGAATTACTGTATACATACACCAATAAATGTATTTTTTGTACACATCACCCTTTTAAGGCAATACTTCTAGAATAAGAAATCATTTAATAATTTTTTTCTATAGCACAAAATATTTATTCAAGAAAAGTTTTCTTGGTGATGTACAGTGCGTGATTTAAAGTATGAAATCAGAACTTGATTTTTGGAGTAGCAATCTGTAATTAACTATCAGTTGGGAATTTGTATGCACTAACTAGCCTTCTTCACATTCTACCACATATATACTGAAACCCAGCAGCACCTTACTGCTATATTTACAAAGCACATATAAGATTTCTAAAGTTACTTTTAGGGTCCCTTCAGCCTTATTAGCTTGTACATATTGACTTCAAATGTGCTCATCCAATGCATATACACCCAATGGTAGAAGTTGGAAATAGGCATTCAAAATGGATATGAGGGTGCTATTAATCTACACAAATAGCATGTATAACTTGTAGAGCATTTTTCACTTTATTTCATCTTCACATACTCAAGAACCAGACATTTCAGAATGACTGGGCAAAGGAGAGACAGGAGGAAAGATTCTTCTCACAATCACTCCAGTGTAAATCAAGCATAATCTCCATTGGCATTATTGGAGTGACTCCAGATTTACACTGGTGCACATCAAAATGCAATTTGGCCCAGTATTTCCTACTAGATAGTGGAAAAGTACCAAAAATTCCCTCCCTTCTAGCCAGGCCTGGTCAAAAATTGCTGTCAAAACTCTTCATTAAAGAAAATATTTCACAAAGTATCTGCTTTCCATGGAGAATTTTGATTTTTTTGTTAAAAAAAAAAGCCTAAATAACAAAAAAAAATGGATTTGGAAATGCTTTTGTAGTGCCAGCTGGGAGTTTCCGCATGTCTCCATTCTCCTTTATGGACCAGGCTCCCCAGCTAGACTACATGTTCCATGATGCACCATGGCCAGGGACTCCCATAACGCACTTCTTCCCAGCTCCAAGACTATCATGGGAGATGTAGTCCAACCAAAGAATCCAGCCTATAGAGGAGAATGGGGAACATGACTATACTTCCCATGAGGCACCATGGCAGCATTTCCAATCCAGAATATTTCACATTTTTGATAGAGTTCGCCACAGAAATAGAAAACATTTTGTGACTTCAGAGGCGGTTCTTTCCCCTGCTCTGCCACTATCTAATAATAATGATAATAATCAATATTGACTTGAGCAAGTCATATAAGGCCTGATCCAAAGTCCATTGAAACTGGTAGAAAGACTCCCACTGTGTTTAGTGAACCTTGGATCATGCCCATTAAAAAGTCAGTTTACCCCTCTATAAATGGGGATGCTAATAACAACACCATACTAAAGTTCAGCTGATGTGGTAAGAAGGAATTAGTAACTGCTTGTAAAATACTTAGAAATTCTTGGGTGAAAGCAACAAAAGACACACTAAGAATTCTTTTCTTTATTCTTCAAATCAATGACAGACTATCCCAACCTTGCAATATTTTCACTCTTTCAGCTGGCGCAGGCATGTAAGTCTTCTTGGCAGGTGAATAAATTATCATTAGTTCTTTATATTATCATAATGGCAAGGTAGAGTAGATTTTTTTACCTGTCTGATACCTCTTTCATGACAATTTTGCTAGGCTGTTCTATGTTATGTAATGTTTCTGAACTCCCATCCTCCCTTCTGTATTCCACCAACTCCCCCTCCATTGCCTAAGCTGCCAGCATGAAACCTTGGCCATGAGTTACAGTATTCTACTGGAATTAGTCAAAGCCCTACATTTTACCAACACAGCAGACTCTCGATTATCTAGGATGATAGGGAAAAAATTAATCCTGGTTAATAAAATCCCGGATAATCACCATCCATTGGAAATATGTGGGGGGGTTCACCAGCCACCCTGCTCCAGTGGGAGGAAGTGTTGGTTCACTGGCTTCCCTGCACCCTGGTGGGTTGCGGGGGTTTTTTGTGCTTGGGGCGGCAACAAAGCCAGAGCTGGCCCGGCGAGTTACACATTTTTTTTTTGACATCCTGGTTAATCCACAACCTCGTTAACCCAATCCTGGATAATCGAGAGTCTACTGTATTTTTTGCAGCATGACTTTAGAACACTATAGTAACTACTCCTATAGACATTTATCTAACAGGAATGAAAAAAAATAAAAGAGATGAGGAATTCCCCTCCATTTTATTTAAACTTTTTAAAGTTCCCATTATTAAAAGTGGCACATCTGAGAACTAAGCAGGTGGCAAAAAGCTCCTTCTCTGCCCTGATGATTTTTTTTAGGCACACGCTTTATGTATTACTTTCATTGTACAAGGAGGGGTAATTTTTTTCTGCTTAATCACATCAAAATTTTCAGTGAGACACCAACTTCTGCGAATGACTCTGGGGCTCATAACAATATTATTAATGCATTTCCATATGATAAAGGAGGACAATGGACAAAATGACAATCCATTAGAAAGTGCCTTTGTTATATCGTGACTTACGCCGGTTGCAATGTTTTGGGACAAATTCTGATACCTTTCACTTTCAGAGTTATAAAGTTCAGGACCAAACACCCAGTTTTTGAACAAAATTTCACAAGCAAAAGCTTGTTTACCTGCGGGAGGAAAAAAAGGTAATAGATTCAAAGAATCCCTGACCTTCAATCCATCACTTGTGTCTTCTTGTTAGACTTGTGTCTTCTTGTTAGACTTTCCTATCTCATGTTATTAATTTATTATATTAATTTTATTTAAAAATAAATTAATTAAATAAAAACAAAGGAACCCATCAAGTCTGTTCATAGAATAGATTATCTCATGATCCTTTCCTAGTATAATCCTCATCCCTCCCAAAACTTGTCTCACATCACAGTAGCTGCTGTTTGCTTATCATCCCTTGCTATCTTCTGTGACCATTTACAATGCTCCCACCGAAATCAATGGCAACACTTCATTTCATTTTAGTAGGAGCAAGATCAGGCTGTTAGTTCTGGCTCCTTCAAGATGCACTCCATGCTAGGTGCTGAATACCCTCAACTCCCGGGAAGTAAATGGATGATCCCTACCCAAGAAGACGACACTTTAGAAGCATAGTCTTATTTAAAAATAAAGACTGAGGCTGAAAGTGAGGCTTTGGTGGACGGTGTATTCACAACTATAGGCCAAAGAAATGTGAACTTCGGGTGCTAGTTGAACTCACGTACCAAAGTAAAGTGTAAACTGTATACCAAACACTTGCTCCCATGTGGGATATTATCCAGCGATTTGAATCAGGAATGCTTAAAAACTTACTTGAGCATATCCAATGTTGGGAGTCAAGACATTCATTATTTTGTGTTGAGCAAAGGTTAGAGCTGCTGAAGCAGAGAACAGGGTCTGTAAAGTAAATAGTAAAACCAAGTTAAGTGATACACTTAGATACAGAAAGGAGATTCACCCCTGGGTAAAGGGCCATTGTAAGTTGTATACACCACATAAACACTGTGAGGCTTTATGTGGGACAGAAATGGTATATATAAGCCTTGTTGTGGTCCTTTGCCCAGGTGTAAATTCCACCCAGTGGGAGAGAAGATGGGAATTTCCAACAGAATTATATGTCTGTAGAACAGTTAGCACACTTTTAAGTGTGACCACCCTAGGTATGGAAGAAAGTCTGCATAAAAAGGTTCTGTTTTTCATATGAAAAGGACAGGGCTGAGGAACAAAATACTCAGCCCATCCTGTAGTAGCCAGCATGGAGTCATTCCCATTGATGCTACAACAATGTATGGGAAAAGCAGGGGATGCTCTCATGCTATTTCTTGAGAGTATCAGGTCTCAAACACCAGAGAACATATGGAATGGGAGATCCATTCTTTCTGGAGCATGAAAAGATGCAGCTGGATCACCCTGGGCTGGATCTCTCCATCTCATGGTAAGACCCACACAAGAGAGCTAATAGGGGAGGTAATCTTCACAAGGTTCCCCCCGCAAAACTGCACCCAACTTTTTCCACTGGGCAGGTAGTGTGAGCCAGGAGTCCTGATCTTAGGCCCTGGAGAGCCCAGGGAATTCATGCATGTCCTAGAGGATCAGTGGGAAGTCAGGGCTAGCCACATGGAGGCCCTGCTGGCCCAGGGAACTGAAGTTCCAATTGAGCAGTGCTGTCAGGGCTTCTGCAACTAGCAGCAGTCCCCAGCAACCCTACCCATATCTCATTAAAGAGGGTTTCTTGCTACAAAGTGGGTTCTGCAGGAAAGTTATTACAGTGCCAGGACTTTTCTGAGGACTCTGGAGGCCAGAGTCAGGGCTGATATACGTCTTCATCCATTCCCACCCAGTGCAGAGCTGCCCAGTCCCCTCCCCCACACCTTACACCGAACCCCTGGAGGGTTTGGTGTAAGGTGGAGAACCCAGCCTTACACAGAACCCACCACGGGATCCTAGATAGATTGGGGAAGGTACCATGGATGTGTGTGAACCCACCACTTCTACGTGGGAGGAAGATGATGTGGGAGGGGAGGACCCTGTCAGTGCACAGATCTGTGGAACATGATCTGCCCCTCATTGTGGACACAACTTTCAGCCCCACATTCTGTGCCCCTATCATACTTAATAATAGCTTTGAGAATTCCACAGTATGGATCTCCAGGTAAACCATTTAGTAGGAAGCTTTTATGTGTAGAGAGTTCAAGACAACATTTTTAGTGAAATAAGTGTGGCCTAGGAAAATTTATTTGAGGTTTTTCAGCAACATATTGTAAAATAATGTTTTCCTCGGCACAAGTAAGCCAAAATGTATTTACCTCTACATTGTCTTCCAGGATTTGTTGGATTCCCATCTTTTATTCCTGGATTACAGTTACATTCATAACTTCCTACAGTGTTGTTGCATGTGGCCAACACTGAACATGAAGACGTGTTAGTCGCACATTCATTTATGTCTATAAGTTAAGAGAAGAGCGTGTTTATAAACTGAGATAACATTTTCCCCCTTCTACTGTATAAAGGCAGATTGACACCATAATACACAAATGAGACTGCAAATTAATTTTTCACACTTGAAAAATCACTGTATGGAAGATTTAAGCAAATAACTTCAGTTAAGAAAGATTTAAATGTAACCAGTTTGTTTTTATATATAAACTTGCATTGACCTAATCAAGATCAGATTCATATCAGTGCACATCTTCAAATGGTTTCATAGTCTTTCCTTCTTACCTTGGCAAATTCTCCCTTGTACATTGGGGCTGCCGTCGTCAAATCCAGCCTTACACTTACAGGAATAAATTGTCCCATCAGGAGTGCATAAGGCATGTTGAGAACAGTCATTGAATCCTGCTTCGCAGCTGTTTCTCGCTGTAATAAAGTAAATATTTATCCTATTAAACCCCACTTGGAAAAATTGAAAATTAGTGCTGACCAAAACACAGAAATGCCATTCCACAAAATTGTGATATTTCAATATTTTCTTTCAGCCCGAATCAAAATGAAAAGTTGACATTTCATATAAAATGAAATTTCAAAACTAAACAATATCAGAAGCATTGATGCAACCTTGTCAATACATTTCATTTCAGGAAGATGAAAGCTCTTTGTTTTGACTTTATTGTTTTAACAGATTATGTTATGTTATATTAGACAAAACAAATAGTTCAAAACGAAGGCTTTGTCCTTAACAAAATTAAGCATTTTGTTAATTTTTTATCAAAATTTTAAATAAAGTTGATATGTTCCCATGAAACATTTCAATTCTGTTGAAGCAGCATTTTCTGATGAAAAACTGTTCCATCAGAAAAATTGTGAACAGCTCTAGTGCTGATGCTAATGGCAATCAACTTTCTATTATTAAAGCTAACACCACACAGGAGTATTTCCAGCTGAAGAGATGGCACACATGCTCTGGTATTATTTTCATGTCATATTTGTTTGTTATTTCTGAAAAAGCAGAAGATTGGTTGCACTTTGTTTCCTTTTTTTGTTTGTGTTTCAGGCAACCAGTTACTTTACGAAACTATCTGTAACTTGCATTTTCCTGCCATTTCCTAGAGAATAATCCAGGAAGGTAGTAGGCAAAAATGTTCAAATTTTGGCTCCTAAATCCATATATAGACACCTAAATAAAAGTGGACTGAATTTCAGAGGTGCTGAGCACTGGGTGATGTGGGAGAATGGGAGCTGTGGGTGCTCAATATTCCAAACATCAGGCCACCTAATTTAGGTGCCATTGAGCCCAGTCCTGCAAACACTTACTGCTGCATGTTTACAAATTGTACATCCTAGTGTGGTGCACTGAGTGCAGTAAGACTGTTCATGAAAGAAAACATGACACTTTGCAGAACCTGTTTGCAGCATCAAACCCTTAATCTGGATTTGGGTGCATAACTTTAGATGCTCAATCTTGGCATTTTGGGCCATAATTTCATGGATTTTACTCATGTGAATAGAGTCAGTACAAACATGAGCAGTTGCAGCATTGACTCTTTAGTCACTGTTTTAGCAAGAATAACCAAGTAAAACTACCTAAACACTAACCAGCTAGATCTGCCCCACAAGAAAGCTTAGGAGATCTTTGCCTTCCCCCCATGCCCCCAGTCCCCAGCCTGCATCAAGTGCTCCTCTGCCATATCAGATAATTGGGGCAAGGATGCACAATGTGAACAAAAACAGTGAAAGGTACAATTACTGGTCATTCAGGCATCATTAATCGTACTTGAAAGACAAGGGCGTGGATCAGCCTGGACAGTTAGATTTCTAGCTCTACTTTGATCTGGAAATTCCCTTCATGACTCTTGGAAATGTATGTAGCATTCAGAGGCATTGTGCTTCCACCATTCTCAATCCTCTAACTGATGTAGACTTGCTCCAACATGAAGCAATTAAAAAAACTTCTGAGAATAACACCATTTAGCTACATACTGCCGCCAAAAAGCTTAGCAATGTGGCAAGACGCAAATCTTAAAAAATTCAAAAGTAAGAACTACTTTAAAATACATTCACATTTACTTTGTAAAAGGAGCCCAGCTGTTAATTTTGTCTGTCAGTGAAGTGAAGGAAATGATGCTCCCAGCAATGGGAAAAGTCATACAATTTGGAAATATTTTATTAATCAGTGACCAAACGCAGAAACAGTTTGTTACTGAGCTTTAAACTGATGAGCAATGCATTATTAATGTTAATGGTGTTTCAAAGCAGCACTGGTTATGTTCTCAGATCAATGTTTGTGGTTTTAGCCAAATGTGTAGTACTAGCACTCACCTGGCTAGTTGGCTAAAAGCTCTATTGTGCTTTTAAGATTCCTTCATAGGGGCTTTGTGAAAGGCTCATCATCCCACTGAATCCTTGAAAGAAGTGCAATGTCCTCTCTGCTCTGCCCCTAGCACTCGATCCCAGGCCCACTGCATCGACCGGGGTCTTTCCACTGAGATCGGTGGCTGTTGGATTGGGTCTCTATTTTCTTGTGGTTCTTGAACATCTGATATAAGGAATAACTCCCGTGTGCATTGGGCCCTAAATCCAGAAATCCTCCTACAGTATTTTCTACAGATAAGTCACCATCACTGGTAAACACAGTAATCACAGAGTATAACAGAAAGAGATTCCTGTGAGCACTGGGCCATACCTTCTAGAAAAGTGTTTTTGAGGTCCACTCGCCCCAAGGCGCTTTCATTCAGGGCTTTTGTGAAAGCAGCAGAAACCACTGGTTGCGTTAAGTTCTGTTCCACAGGCGTCACCATGTTGAAGAGCACAGTCACACTGCCACTGATAAGACTGTCAATTACTATACGCATTTTCCCCATGTCCAATAAGTTTTTGAACTCGTCTGGCAATTTTTCCCTTATCTGCAAAATGAAAAGTAATAATCGATCTGATTTTCTTTTGCCTTCAAAAATTTATAAATCAGTTTTCCGTGCAGCCCTTTCATAAGGGTCACCGATAAAGAAATAACCTGCATGTAGGAAACAGTCCTCTGTTTCCCAAACCATTTTATAGGCCTTTCAGTTGTAAATGTAACTGTTTGATGCACTGCCAATAAAGGAATAAAATAAACCAAATAATGTAAAACATTCCTTATTCATTTACCTGTGATGGTGTTTAAAACTCTAAAAACAAAACAAAATTCTCCAGCCTAGGGGAAAAGGAACAGAAAAAGCAGCATTTCACCATGTGATTCCCTTTTTAGTCTCATCTAAACAAATGAATGGAACCATTGTTAATTGAACTAATAGGACATCTCCACTATAAGCACCAACATAGTGGGGCCACATTAGCCATAATGCTTTAGGGATAGGTCCATTGCAGTGTAATTTCCGTTCACTACATATCTGTATTTCAAATGTGCTTACTTTGAGTAACATCCACAGCTAGCTTTTCAGGTACAACAATGAAGAAGCTAGACAGTGTTGATGGCCCATCAGCAAAGACAATGGACTATGGAAGAGTTTAGTCTTCCTGTAAACATTTCAGCCAGCCAGTAAGTAGTGGCTGCTATGACTCAGCAAGGGCATGTGACCAGACCATGTGATACTGAACTCCATTTTGGGTACCTGTATTTTTCCACAAATTGGGCTGGGAACTGTTTTTGGAACAAGGGGTTCCCGCCATATGTTAAAGATAGATGACATGGAGTGTGGCATCATCTAGGAGTCTCACTTCTCACACAAGAGAATTCCTGGGAACACCTGAGGAACAAAGACTGAACTGGGGGAAGTGCTGGTCCCAGGCTAAAAGGATTTCTAGCCTGTGTATTGAAACCTGATGGACTGCTTTTATCATCAGCCAGGGTGAGAAATTGCTATTTCATATCTAATCTATCTAGTCTGTTAGGCTTAGTTTGCATTTTGTTTATTTTCTAGATAATCTGATTTGATCTGTTTGCTATCATATATAGTCACTTAAAATCTTTCTTTTGTGACAAAGTTCTGAGTCTGTATTTGTGGGTCCTGCGCTTCCTGGCAGATTTAGGGGCCTCAGAAACTCATCCAGGCCCAGAGTGACCTCTCTTTCTCAGTAACTAATTAGGGGAGACAGAAAGGGGGGAGCCCGGGCACGCCCTCTACTCCGGACTCCAGCCCAGGGACCCTAATAGTATCAGCTAAGATGGCTGACCTTTTAGGCACAAAACACAATACAATTCCCTGGGCTACTTCCCCACAGCAGTGCTCGCTTCTTCAAACTCCACTTCACCCTTACCTCAGGGCCTCCTTTCTTCTGTATGATATGTTGTCCACCACTCAGTCTCACCAACAGCATAACTTCCTCTCACATCTCCTGACAGCCACCTGACTAACTGGGAGGTTTTTTATCTGGTTTCAGCCAGTGCCTGATTGGCTTCAGGTGTCCCAATCAGGCTAGCTTTCTAGAAGCTTCCTTTCTAGAAGCTTCCTGATTGGCCTGGAGTAGCCTTTGTTTGGCTATCCAGGGAACAGAGACCTACACATCCTGAGGCTGATATATCTGCCTTCCAGCACTCTCCTATACCCTTCTGGTCTGACTCCATCACACTTTATAGTTAATAAATTTGGTTTTTGCTTTTTCTAAACCAGCGTGCCTTTGAGTGAAGTGTCTGGGGGAAAATCTCAGATTGGTTAACACAGGCTTGTTGCCTATCCTTCCCATATCGAGGGAAAGGCGAACTTTATTAATGAACTTACCTTGTCCAGATCCCTGTCCAGTGTAAAATGGTATAATTCTCGGTTTATACTCCAGTGGAAGGTGCTGGCCTGGGGAGCTGGGAAATTGGCTGTCTGTTTTTGAGTGGCTTAAGCACAGCACTCTGGTAGCTCAGTTTGGGTGTGTGGTGCCACCTGCTGTCATGCTGGGTGATAACAGGTGCTGGTGAGACTGGATGTATCTCCAACACAGCAGTGTGGGCAGGGCCAGCCCAGCTGGGTGGTTAGAGGGGCACAGTGATTCCTAGACTGCACTCCAGGGATGACAACACATCACACCTCCCATTATTGCTGACTCCTCCAGAATAAATTTATGTGCTTTTTCCTTCCACTCTGTGCAACCCATCTCTGAGGGGGGTTCCAGACACAGCAGCCAATAGGGAAGCCCTTAGTAGCATAGTTCTTGCAGAATCTGTGTTATTGAGGGATCAGACTTAGATGGAAGCTAGTGGGAAGACATGGGGCCTCTGTGCAGATGGCCTTGGCCTTCCAAGATCCCAGAGTTTTAGGTGGCTCTCAAGGGATCTGCTAGTTTGGGAGGCCTGACCCTCTGCTACTTCACCAATGTAAGACAGAAAACCCCCCTGATTCCCCTCAAGAAGAATGTGACAAACTGAGAGTGCTAACTCACAGTTACCTGTCCTCTAGGCAGTAGTAAGCAGTGTATGGAATGATAAAGCCCATAAATATTTTTAAGCAATGAGTGGTACCTCGGCAATGAATTTCTTTTCAAAGTCTTTAAATGCTGCACTTGATTTGTTTCTGTATTCAGGGTTGAACTCTTGATCTATCAGCCTGGTTTGTCCTTTGAAGTTTTTGGATGCTGTAAAGAAATAGAAGCATTAAACGTATCGCTGAAGGATTAAGCTAATGAAATTGATACACTGGGTTTACTAGGCCGAGCAAAAAAATAATATTGGACTGCCATGACTAACCTATCCTCTGGGACACTTTGGAAGGCACAAAGGGTTTATAAAAGTCATTAGTTATCCAGCCAATTTTAATTTTTAAAATTTAGCTGGACTGAGACAACTTCTTCAATCAGACAATATTAGAATCTGACTGTGCAAAAGCTTTACGTCCGATTCCCTTATCCTTCTCCATGTGGAACTCCACCGAGAAGAGTGGGTGTTCCATTTGTAGAAAGCATACAGGTTTGGGCCCATCATCGCATTTAAACGAAGGAGCAGCACTTCTATGCAAAGTCAGAGAATGTCAGCAATGTATATTTTGTCCCGTTAATTGATGTCCTTTTCGATACTGAGTCTCTAAACCCAAACTAGATTATCATCAGCCATAAACTGAAAGACGCAAAGGCAGTATATTTACATGTGAGGAGTCTGAATCTCCTCTCCAGCACATCATTGTAAACTGAGAGTAATCCTTCAAAATCAATAGAATTGCACTAGTGTAAAACCGGAATAAGTGAGAGGAGAATCAGGACCAAGGAATTCATGAACATTACTGAAATTACACTACAATATTTTCATTCATTCAAAACCCCAATTTTCTATTTCCTTATGAGAGAGAGATACATATTGTTCTATGCAGCTAAGTCAGCCTTGTAGGACCTGATTTTCAGAAGAACAGTGCGCCTGCAATTTCATTTGAAGTCAATAGGTTCTTGGCAATTCTCAGGGCTTGTTTGCATGGGACATTAGCGTGCAGCAAGCCAAGATATGAATCTACAGTGCAGTAGCTTGCTGAGCAGCAGCGTCCCACATGGACACTGCTACAGAAGCACACTAAAAGTTCTGTAGCACACTTTGATTACTGTCATTTCAAACAGCAGTACCTCAAAGCACATTATGGGACATTTAGCGTGAAATAGCAATGTCCACGTGGGATATTACACTGCAGCAATCCGGTGTGCTGCAGATTCACACCCTGGCTTGCTGCTCAGTACTATCCCGTGGAAACAAGCTCAAATAGTCAGATCCACAGTTACATACCTCATTCTGGGAATTACACATAAGGAAAGATGCACTGTAATTCATATGAAAAATCTTAGTGCAATAATGATGCACTACAGCGTTATGATGATGAATAGAATTTAAATATACAAGTATGAAAAACAGGTACAAGATGCTACTCATGTGCCTGAGATTGTAGAATTTTTTTATAATATATGTATTTTTTAGAAATAGTATGTAATCCTATAATTAAAACTGTGTCATTATGCCTATGCATTATAATAATAATAATTAGTAACAACAACATAGGGGCACAGTTAAGGTGGCCCACGCAACGTTAACTTTGTCATTACCTCACTTTTGAGTGTTAAATTTGTAACTTAAATACTCACTTACAGTGATTTATTGTACAGATTTCTGTACCTTCTCTAAATGCCATGGCTGCAAAATTATACAGAATAAGAGCCTGACCATGCAATCTCCTGTTTAAGCAAATAGTCTTCTTGAAGTCAATGGGATGAGTCACATAAATAAAGACTACTCACATGAGTAAAGCTTACGGAAGCAGATTCCTGTAAATATGATATCTTATCTTATGAGCTATCTAAAAATAGATATCTTAGTTAATAAAAAGTGATTAGATTATCAAGGAAATACCTGTCCGAACTATCATTGAAATACTGGTCTTCTTATCACATGTTGAATCCTCCACAGATATTGTGTATTCACGACCAGGAAGCAGACCTTCAAATGTTATACTTGTCTTATCTCCAGTATTTTTATTCACCACTGTGTTATCTCCCACCAGAGAAGCTGCATAAGTTCTGCCTCTTCCGCCACCTTGAGGTTTCCAATTGAACTGTATCTTTTCACTGGTTACTTGCTCAAGCTGTATGGAAAAATCAAGTGGAGCTACAAAAAAAAATCCGTTTTCTGTAAGTAAGGCATTTACATGCTTTCTGTGATGCAAAAAATAAAAACTTAAGAAAAATTAAATATTATCATTAAGTGATCTCTTAGGCTAAGGACAATTTAATACTTTGGAGATTTTCTAGGCTAGTGTTAAGAGCCAAAGATGCACATGCACATCTCCCACTGAATCAGACGACAGCTCTGTGCACCTACCTGAGGGTAGGATCCCCCCCCAAGCTCTTTGTCTCCCTCAAAGCAGGAAGGCAACTATTTTCTCTAAAAATGTGAATTACATTTTAAAATATTAACTTGCATTATCTGAGATATCCAAAAGAAAGTTGCATTCTCTTTTTTAATCTCTCACCACAAATTAAAGATTGCTTCGCTGATAGCCATAATCAGAAGCAGAGAGATGGCCCTAAAATGGACTCTGATCACATAGTCATGGCGGGGTTTTTTTTAAAGCAGTCAAGAACCAAAAAAGCTAAAAGCAATTTCTATCATGCTAAGATTATGGTCATGGACATTGCGCAATTGTGCATTATAACAACAATCACAGATCCCAACATGCAGATGTATCTGTGCAGACAGACATTATTGTCCATGTCAAGCCCTTCTGAATTCATTGTGACTCTGCATAGATTCAGGGAGAGACTCCCCTCACAGATCTAATCATGCACTGGAGCCTTAAACATAATTCAAATCAATATAGCTTCTATAGGATTTTTGGATCATTCTTTCCTAGAGCCACATTTTATTAGAGATGTTACTTCCTAATTAAAGTAGCAAGTAATCATAGAATTATATTTTCATAGCTTATATCACTATTAATTTTTCTCTTACTGTGCAATATTAATTAACTCACTGCAAGCTCCTGATGTGGTAGTTAAAATGGGATTCGTTGTAGATCCTTTAACTATAGCTGTAGACCTTGTCGTCCTGTTGAAAGTCTCTGCAGATGTTACAGTCGTAGCCCTGTGTGAAGGTGTCACAGGGATTGTAGAAAATGTTGGCATTTTTGTGGTTGAACTCACAGAAGTAGTTCTGGGTACTGCAGTCATAGTTGTTCTGGAAGTATCAGTAGATGATGTATTTGGTGACCCTGTAGAAATTCTCTCTGTAGAAGAACCTGTAGATAATAAGGATATTTGTGTGGTGGAAACAAGAGAAGGTGTTTCTGTGGCAGCCGGAATAGTACTTGTGGAAGGGGCTGTAGATATATCATTAGATTCCGTGGTAGGAGAAGACCTAGAAGTGCCATTTGTTAGCACTGCACTTGACACGGGAGCTGCAGTGGACTGCGTAGCAATTGTTCCTAAGGGTGTAGTCAGAGTTGCTCTGGAAGTATCAGTAGATGATGTATTTGATGACCCAGTAGAAATTCTCTCTGTGGAAGAACCTGTAGATGATAAGGATATTTGTGTGGTGGAAACAGGAGAAGTCGTTTTTGTGGTGTTCACACTAGTACTTGTTGATGGGGCTGTAGATATATCATTAGTATCTGTGGTAGGAGAAGGCCTAGAAGTGTCAGTTGTTAGCTCTGCATTAGACACAGGAGCTGTAGTGGACTGCGTCGTAATTGTTCCTAAGTGGGTAGTTTCCAGGACTGTATTTACAGAATATGTATATGTGAATTTTGTAGCTACTGATGAAGATACTGGCAAAGTTACACCTGTTTCAGTGGTGGCAGGTGTTGAAAAATGTGTCTCAGTAGTTGCTCTTGTGTCTGTATATATTGGAATTGTTTTGTCCGTGGGAATACTTTTACCTATTGAAGTGCTTGTAATTATGGTATTGCCAGTAGGACTGATAAGTGTTATATTACTTGTGGGCACATTACTCACAGTATTCTTTGATGTGACTTCAATTGTAGGGTGAGGTGTAGTCATTATTAAGGATGTAATTAAATTTGTTACATTTACTGTGGTTGGATATATGAGTGATGTAGATTGTGGACTCAGCATTGGTAACGGTACTGTCGTCTTTATAGAAGTTGCAGGTGTAGTTTCAGAGTCTTGTGTGGGGCTAATGCTTTCAACAGATGACTTTGATGTAGATGACTGTCTTGATGGTGCAAGTGTCACAGGATTTCCAGCTGGTGTGATTATAGAAAAAAAAAGGCATCATTAAAATTAGAGATGGAGAACATCATTTTTAAAATCATACTGAAATGGAATTGCTTCTGCCAATCAAAGAGGCCATCCATCTACTCAAGCACAGTCATGCAGGACTAGATTGTTCCATTGTTTTACTCAGCTAATCGGGGAGTAAGGAGGAGTAAGCACAACCTCCCTGGATCTTGCTTCTGCTTTCTGGATCATTGCCCCAAAAGCAAGCAGGTAAGAAATAGGCCTTGTCTTCACTAGAGCCGGGAGAGATCGATCTTATGGCAATCAATTTATTGCGTCTCGTCAAGATGCAATAAATCGATCGCCAGTGGCGCCCTCATCGACTCCGTAACTTCAGGTCACCAAAAGGTGCAAGCTGGAGTCGACGGGGGAGCGTGCCGCCGACCACCGCCGCCGTGAGGACGGCAGCTACGTTATTAACGTAACTGAAATTGCGTATCTACGGTCAATCCCCCATGCTAGTGAAGACCAGCCCTTAGACACAGTTTTGGATCCACCAGCCCTACTTGC
Source organism: Dermatemys mawii (assembly GCA_007922305.1). NCBI lineage: Eukaryota > Metazoa > Chordata > Testudines > Dermatemydidae > Dermatemys > Dermatemys mawii. The sequence continues at coordinate 1,683,181 of ML677385.1, read as the reverse complement.
TGTTGAGAGCAGATGGTGAGCTGCCCTGGGGAAGTAAGCTCACCATTTCAAGGACTGTAGTAACAGAATTTTCCCTGTAGCAAGATGAAACCAGGGCAGGAATTATGGAGGTCTGAGCCACAATTCCTTCCCAGGGCTTTTCCTAAGGCCACAATTATGCATTACACCTTACTCAGGACTGGGACTAATAGCTCAGTCTGATCCACATTTTTTCCCCAGTTGTGTAGTTCCCAATACTCTGGTTGGTTCTGTGTATCTAACATGCAGAGCCATCATGCAGTTATTTCTCAGTAACTGTACAGAATGTGAATCTCTGCACTCTGATTGGCTCTCAACTTTTATTTGTCAAGATAAAGGTGAAGCAGAAGAATTCCAAAATGTAGATGAAAGAGAAGAAAAGAAAATAGGGTTGTGAAGCTGCTGGAAGGGAAAATGATTTTTATATGTATTTTAAGTCAATATAATAACCTGAGAGTTGCTTACTATTAATTATGTACTAAACAAAGGGTTCAACCTCAGAGTTTATATGCCCAAAATATAGTTCTTGTGTTGTAAACAGGAACCACTCTTCAGTTACCATTGTGATATGACTATGGACCCAATCCTACATAACTTTACTCTTATAAATATTTATTTATGCAGCCAATTTGAAGCCATGTACCTGTCTTTTAAATTTGGATTAATCTTTCTTTCCTTTTAAAGGACTCACATATTTCTAAAGTACACCTGGGCCACACTGTAAATTTTCATTAAGGCATTTCCCTTGAGAGGAAGGAGAGTGTTGTGTTAAGATGCTGCTCTGGCACTTGGGATGGGAGGGGGTCAAAACTGGCACTTCTACAAACTTCATGTGCAAATTATTTCATCTCTCTCTTTGCCTCAGTTCCCCAATTGTGAAATGGAGATCATGATACTTCCTTTCTTCTATCCTTTCTCTGTCTTATCAATTTAAACCCCAGTCCTGCAAACACTTAGTAAACAAATGATTCATTCCATTGTACTCTGTCCAGTTGGACAACACTGTGCTTCAATTCACCACATGGGAAAGTGTCTGAAAGGCAAGGCCTTAGAGTGTATGTCCTTCAGGGCAGTGAACATTTCTATCTTATGTATTTGTACAGAGACTATCACAATGGAACTCTACTATTGGTTGGGGCCTCCTGACAATAATGTAATAAGATAAGAAATCAACATCATCATTATCATCATCTGTTAAGATTCCACCACATTTTATTCTAGTTATTTTTTCTTAGTTTCTTAAATAACTCATTTATGAGTTTATTTTTAAGGGTCAAATACAGAGTTTTAGAAAATGACCATCTAAAAAGTTTTGTGAATTTAAATTCATTTTACCTTGGCAGTCTCTTCCTGGTACACTGGGACTGAAGTCTGTGAATCCAGCCTGACACTGACAGGAATAAGATGGCCCGTTAACTTTGCATGTAGCATGTTCGGAACAGTCATCTAATCCTGTCTCACAACTATTCATTTCTATAATGAAGTTGAACAAACATAAAAAGAACAAGTTTTTAACTCATCATGGAAAAGATGAAAGTACAAGTGCTGAGTGCAATTAAATGACACAGTTCACTCCCAGTGCAGTTGTTTTCACATCAAGTCACTATCAGTGATAAACACTGTAATTACTAAATATAAAGAAAACAGTTTGTCTGAGCATTAGGCTATACCTTCTATAAATGTATTGTTGTGGTCCGTTTGAAATTCTGTACTGTTGTTAAAGGCCTCTGTAAAAGCATCTGAGAGCTCTGTTTTCGTTACATTTTCTCCTACATCCAAAACAATGTTAAAGTCCACAAGTATGCTGCCATTCCTAAGATTGTTGATCACTATACGCATTTTTCCTTCATCTAGTAACCTCTGCATTGCAGGTGGCAAGTTTTTTCTTATCTGTAAAGTAAAAAGTTACAATTATTCAATTTTCCTTTCACAGTCAATAACTCTTAAGGCAAAAAGTACCCTGCATTGTTCAATTCACTTACAAGCATTACTGATAGTGGAATCAAATGCTTATGGAAATCAGTTCTATGACTTTCAAACATTTTCATAACTTCATTTATTAATGGCAAATGGTAAAAAATTTCAAGAGTAGATAGGGTTAAAAACTGTTTGAGAGAGAGATCTACACATCAGAGGTCGTTCCCACTCTCCTTGAGGATTGTAAGGTGTACAGGACTCTCCCTGTTGTCTAGGTCAGGTCCCTTCTCTTCCATGAACACTAGTTTAGAACAGCCTTTGCACCTCAATTAAAACCAAATTGAAATCCCCTAATTTTAAATCTCTTCTTCCTGTTTCCCAAATTCTGCTTTAGTGGAAGCTTCTGACTAGTATTTAAGTGTAGTAACAAATTAGTATTATCTGCAGTAATCCAGTTGGAAGGCCAAGAAGAACTATATAAATATGGCAAGACCCATATGAACAAAATGTCCATGTGTCTAGCCAAATGGAGATGGAAAAAGACTCGTCTTTTCACTGACACTGTGCAGGAACCAAGGAACATGAAAATATCCATAGTGATAGTTAGATACCAGTGTGTCATGAAAGATAGCAGTTATTTGGGTTTGGGTTTTATGCTGTTGGATACATTTCTTCCTCTCACTTTATTTTTCACTTGCTTATTTTTAGCTCTGTCTAACCACAATGAAGCACATGCAATAACAAAGAAAAAGTAGTAGAAGTCCAAGTCCAAAGTCTACATATGCATTCACAATCTTAGGAAGTATGTTTACTACCGACAAGTTTTGTATTTCAGTTATTGGAAAGACTTTAATAAGAAGTTATGTTTAAAAATAAAATTTAGCAATTATATCACAGTTTTCACATCCAAAGTATATTACAAGTGCTAGCTGTGAACTTCCTTAACAAAGTTGGGAGAAGCCCCCACAATCCAAAGGAACAAATGCCAGTGTTTGCACCCTTGCTACATTCTTCATCCTTTCTAGAAGCATCTTCCCAATTTTTTCTAGACAGAGCTTTGAGCAACTCACTCTCATCCAAGGCCCCTACCTATTTGGATGTGGTAAGTGTAGAGCGAACACTATGTAATCTCACTATATCTCCTAATAGGCTCCTTCTGATGGGACGGAAACCCCAAAACCATGTTTGACTGACCCTCAGGGCATAGAAGTAATTACTCAGCACCACCCTTTTGGATCTAGGAGGATTAAATAAAATGCAAGTCTGTCTACCCTACCCTATACAGGGTATCAACAAGATCTGCCATTTTTTTGTTACAGTCTTTTGTTTGTCATGGCGTACACACAGAGAAGTTAGATACAAAACATAAAATACTCTTTCTGGACTATAGCAGTGTTACACTACTTTATTTCTCAGACTCCAAAACCCTAACATGCAAGCACCAAAAATGGAGAAACAAAGCAAACTGCTCCCCTAAACCAGAGGCAGAACTCAACCTACCTTACTCTAGGCTGGCTCTTTGCAGACTCACTGCTGAAGACCCAGATTGCACGTTTCCCTCCAGAATTCCCTTAACAAGACAGACCAATAAACCCCTTACAAATTAAAGTAATAGCTTATAATTTGAATGGTTTTTAATATAACGTATCACTGAAATTAAAGGCTGCTGAGAGATTTAGGAATTAGAATAGCCCCCTAGATCTATCAATCTCTTGAAAGTGATAGTCAACCAAAAAGACTAGTGCAGTGTCTTGGTGCCCCAGGAATAATCTCAAATTGAAGGAGGATAAGGAAATCTGAGGATGTCAAAGAACACAGAGATCCTTGGCTGAAACTTTAGCAGTAAAAGCACTTATTGGGAAAGATAGAGACAAGGCAATAATTGTCAAAGCTTGTCCGTGTCAGGAGATGATTCCCTGATCAAGGGCATAATACCTGCTCACATGCAAGAAGTTGGTACCCTACCCTTCTCTAAGGATGTTCTCAAAAGAACAGGGACCCAATGACTCCCTGCTGGATGTCACTGGCCATAAGGCAGGACATCACTGGTAACAGACTGTATTTCTCCCTATACAAAAAACTCTCAGTAAATGAATCTTCTAAGAAATCAACCAGAGAAGATTTCACATTTGCCTCCTGCTGGAATGACTCGTCTACCTAGGAGGTTACCTAATCCAAATCTCATCAGTCTTATCCTTAAATAAGTAGATCATTTTTCACAACAAGAAACACCTCATTCTGACTCTGGTTAATGGCAATCCAGATTCACTATGTAGTTCAAACCCAAATTCAACATTCACTGGCATTTCATGGACACCATAGTGGAAAAAAATATATCACCTCTACCCCATCTCAGATCTCAAAAACTCATTATCCTTCAGTTAATATGACTCGGGGCCAGATCATCATTTAAACTAACGCCCAATAGGACCTTAGTGTAAATGAGAGATCATGCATCACTGTGCAATAATTATCACTGGTATTCTAATCTCCAACCAATGTGTTCCATCTGTGTAGATCATGTGTGACCTGATTCTCACATATATTTGGCTTAGGAAGAGTTCAACAGAAAACTAATTTTATTTGAATAATCCTGGATATGTTACCTCCTCAATGAACGTCTTTTCAAAATCCTTAAATTCTTTACTTGATTTGTTGTTATACTCAGATCTGAAGGGTTTATTTGTAATCCTGGTTTTTCCATCAAATGTTTTAGCTTCTGTAAAGACATTGAAAACGAGTTCAGCACAGTGCTGCAAGAATGCAGTTGTTACATGAAATCTTTTGGCTACTACCCAGACCAAACAGAACATTGGCATGCTACCTTACCCCAACTTCTAGGACATGTTGAAAGGTAAAGGAATTGTAAATGTACATGATCTATATCAATTTTAAAAAGGTTAACTAGAATGAGTCTACCGTAAGCAGGAGAAAATGGACCTGGATTCCATTGTTCGTAGTCAAAAGTTGTCATATTGAATTATTTAATTAGAGCTAATAGCACAGTAATAAAACTGTTACAGGAGTATATCGGGTCCTTCATTGAAAATTTTTGGAACATATACTTTGGTCAGTTTATTTTATGCTCTATTTTGAAAATGGTTCTCTGTCTAACCACAAACTAGAATAGCACTAGTCATAAGGTAATGTAGGCAGGATGTCTTCATCTACTACAGGGATCGGCAACGTTGGCACGCGAGACTGCAGCGTAAGCACCCTTAGCAGGCCCCACTGTTTTATTTACCTGGCATTTCTCCGACCAAGACTCCCACTGGCCACGGTTCACTGTCCTGGTCCAATGGGGGCTGAGGGAAGTGGCGGCCAGCACCGCACCGCTTCTCGCAGCCCCATTGGACTGGGACGGCGAACCGCAGCCAGTGGGAGCCGCGGTCGGCAAAACGCCAGGTAAATAAAGCAGTGAGGCCTGCTAAGGGTGCTTACGCTGCAGTCCTGCATGCCAACGTTGCCAATCCCTGATCTACTAAAACACTCAATACTGAACAAAAACAGTAACCCAGGTACCTATCCTTGTAACAAAGCCCGATGCCAACTCTGTCCACATATCCATTCAACTGACACCACCATAGGACCTAATCACGTCTGCTACCCGGGTTAGTGTTTTTGTTGTGTCGTGTGTGGTTGCCAATGAGTATTTGTTTCAGGTTGGGAGGCTGTCTGTAAGCGAGGACTGGTCTGTCTCTCAAGATCTGTGAGAGTGAGGGATCATCTTTCAGGATAGGTTATAGGTCTTTCATGATGCATTGGAAAGGTTTAAGTTAGTGGCTGAAGATGACGGCTAATGGTGTTCTGTTTTTTCCTTTGTTGGGCCTGTCCTGTAGTAGGTGGCTTCTGGGTACAATTTTACAAGAGAAAAACTTCCAAAACAGACTCCAACGAGAAGCTGAGGAACTGGAATTAATTTGCAAATTGGACACTATCAACCAAGGGCTAAACAGGGACTGTGAACAGCTTTGTCATTACACTAATTGAATTCATTTCCCTAGTTAAGTTTCTGTTACAGGTTCTTATCAACTGTCAGACACAGATCCACTAAATTTTCACTACAAATGTTTTTTTTTCTCCTGATGATAATGGCCCATCCAAATTAAACAGCCTCTTAGACTTGGTATGGTAATTTACAACTTTTTTTGCTTTCTGTGTCTATAAATGCAACTTACTTCTGTGTCCCATTCTATTCATCCAATGAAGTGGGCTATAGCCAACAAAAGCTTATGCTGAAATAAATTGGTTAGTCTCTAAAGGGCCACAAGTATTCCTCGTTTTATTTACGGATACAGACTAACACGGCTGCTAATCTTAAACCTGAGAGAAGAATGGCTCTCGTGTCTTTCTATGGAATTAATGTCTTTCAGGGGTCAGTTTCCTATGACTTCTCCCAGATTTTCTGAGTCATAGACATGACAGTCTCTGAGATTCACTGCTACATCATTTTGGGCCCAATCCCCAAAGTACCCTCAACTTTCATTGAAAGCGAAAAGAGTTGGGGGTGATCAAAACATTACAAGATGAAACACTTATTTTTCTGTTTATTTGAGTGATGTGATCACTACAAATGTAATGACTGATACATCATCACTGAGTGCAAATCTGGACTTCAGGGTCCATGGTATGGCCAAGTCATTTCAGGATTTAGCCCATTTACATCAAAGAGAGTTTTGCCTGAGTAAGGACTTCCGAATTTGGCCATATATGAGTTGCTGTAATAAAGAAAAAAAATTATTCAATAATCAAGGAAATACCTGTGCGAACTCTCTTTGAAGTATTGATCTTCTTAGTACAAGTTAAAACTTCCACAGATATTATATATTCATAACCAGGAACCAGATCTCCAAAAGTTATCCATGTTTCATTAGTAGTGCTCTGATTCCTCACCATGTTGTCCCTCAACAGATATACAGTGTAAGGGCTGTTTCTTGTCCCACCTTGAGGTCTCCAATTCAACTGTATCACTTCACTGGTTACTTTCTCAAGTTGTATGGAAAAAATAAGTGAAGCTATAAATGAAAAACGAAGTTGCTGTAAGTCATGGATTTGCTTATTTTCTGTGAGTCAAAAAAAATGTTAGTTTTCAAATTCTTATTTTAGGTCAAACTAAATTATTGCAGAATTTATAACTTAATAAAATGTTTCAGTATAGTCTAGAAATAGAGTTATGGATCATATTTGGTTTCAATATTTAAGTCACTACTATATTCTAAAATACCGTCTAACCTCTTATTTGTTACTATAACCTATTTGGCTATATTTCATTTGTTTAGCATGCAATGCTCTAAATCTTCTCAGGTAAGAGGCAGAAGTAGACAGGTAGCTGTTCAAAATTCTGATTTCAGAAGGTCCACATATTTCAACTACTGCACAAAGAATCCCTACATGTAGAACAATTGCTGACTCAGGGTATGACATCTAAAAAATGTATTTAGAAGTTAGATTTTTCATTCCTAAAGCTACAGTTTATTACTGGATTTGTTAGTTGCACTTTCCAATACAATACTTATTTAAAACCAAGTGTATTTTCACAGGCAACGTTGGAATTTATTCTTATAGTTTGTTTTTCAATCTTTAGTAAAAAGCACGAATATACTTACTGCAAGTTCCATGTGGTGATGTATTTTCTGTGATAGCTGAAACAGTGCCAGCTTCAGGTGCTGTAATTCTAACTGTGGGCTTTGTATTCTTGGACGAACTATCTCCCAGTGTTACAACTGTAGGAACAATAACTGTGGATTTGCCAGATAATGATGTCTTTGTAGGACTAGCAGAAATTATTGTTGTGGCTGTAGTTGGTGGAGAAACAGCTATGTTGGGTGTGGAAAAAGTAGAAGAAATCTGATATACTGTAGTGTTCAGAACAGTGATAGGTGTGACAAATTTAGCTGTTGTGGAGGACATCGTAACGGTTTCATTGGCACTTACATCAGTAAGTGTAGAAGTTTCGACAGAATTTGAAATAGAACTAGATACTGGTGAACTTACAGATGTTAATGAAAATGAAGTGCCTAAACCAGTGAGGGCAGAAGAGAATATAGTTGTGGAAGATATTTCTCCTTGTGTCTTTGTTGTAGCGCTTAGGTGTGTCATTGGATTGGTTCCTACAAATGCTGTACTTTTATCACCCAACTC
>ML677385.1:1647074-1675095 GCA_007922305.1 Dermatemys mawii | reverse complement strand
AGAAGGAGTAGAGGTTATTTCTTCAGTGCCTGCTTTACTTGTGGAAGTAGATCCAGGCTCATTGACACTGATAGGAGCAGTTTGCTCGCTTTCCTGTAGTCCTGTTGTACTTAGGTTAGTCTTTACATTGGTTTTGACTAATGATGTAACTGTACTATTACTTTCAATCATAACTTCATGGTACATTTGCCCTGTAATAATTTTATAAGAAAAAAATAATTATTGTAGTTTGACTTTATACATTTTAGTTTGTATTCATTATTATTTAAAATCTAGGTGTTATTAAATGTTATTAATATTCTGTTTTTATTTTTAAATAATCAGAGCCGGCTCTAGGTTTTTTGCCACCCCAAGCAAAAAAATTTTTGGCTGACCCCCCTTCCCAGTCCTCCGCCTCCCCTCCCCTCCGCAACCCCTGCTGTCTGAGCCCTGGACTCTCCCCCCCAACACCTGTACCCCCTGCTGTCCCAGCTCTGGGCTCCACTTCCCACCAGTGCCCCTTCCTACCTGAAACCCTCTGCCGCCCCAGTCCTGAGCTGTTCCACCCTCACCCGCACCCCCTACTGCTCCAGCCCTGCACTCCTCCCCCTTCACCTGCACCCTCCTGCCAATCCAGCCCTGCGTCACAGGTAACTTCTCAGGGCGGGTCATTCAGCAGGAATTTTGGATGTGCACAGAACCAGGGATTTCCCCAGACCCCCTCCCTCCTGGCGAAGTGTACACCCCCCTCAGTTTTCCCAATACTCCTCCCCCCGCCCCAGTTTTGTAAACTAGTTACAGGCAGTGTTGCCAGTTTAGTGATTGTTTGTAAATTTGAATTGAAATTGAAACATTAATATACACTTTAAAAGCATATAAAGTATATAATAAAATACATGTATCTGAAAAAGTATAATAGAATTGAAAAGTATGAACATAGATTACTTTCCTTGTACAGCTTTTATTTTTTTGTGACAATGTCAGTGCATTCATTTTGGTGATGTTGGCCAACCTAATAATTTCAAATTATGATTTGTAAGCAAAGTCTAAATGAGCTCTCCCTGACAGCTAGTGATGAACTGGGGGAAAAGACTTCAGGACCGGATTGTATTTACATTCACACCTAATCTACCTAGGTATCCAGCAAACAGAGCTGTGTTGCCCAAGTGATAGATTTTGGCTGGGGTTGGGTTACAAATCACTTGAATGCGGGGAGTGGGGGGACAATTAAATGATATTGTGCTTATTAGATGAGTAAAGGGCAGTAGAACTGTACTTAGTCTGTGCTGATTGAGGGGGTCAAGAGAGAGGGTGGGGACAGGTGTTTTGCTTGATGCTCTTCCTGAGTCATGAGTACTATTTGACCTGCCTCTCTCTCTCCTGTTTAAAGACAGAGCTGATCAGGCTTCATAGAGAGTCTTTTGGTTTGTTAAGTGACCACTAGAGCTGAAATCCCTGATAAACAAGTCTAAATGCTTAGACCTGCTCTGGGACACTGTTTCTGTGGAAGAGATGGCCCAGTCAGCACTAGTGCCGAAGTTCTCCCCCATAAGAGCTGAAATCACTGAGGGTTGGGTAGAACCACGAGAGACCGACTCACAGAGGCCACAGTGGTAGATGGCAGCAGAAGGTAACAGTGCAGGGCCCTTGGGACAGTGCAATAGAGTGAACGGTGGGGTGACAAACAACAGCAGCCAGAGCACTGGACTATTTTTTAGTAACTTTTCTAGTTCTAGGAAGCTAGATTTGTGACTGGGAAACTTATATAAATATGTTTTCTAGTAGGCCAAGATTTATAAAATGAATTATTTACCAACTCACTTATCTCCAGGAGCTGGGTTTTAAGTAAAATATCACAAGACCTGCTATAAAAATCACAAGACTTGGTAATACTGCACCTTATATTACAATTTGGCATCCCATTATCCTAAACCACTAGTCTGGCTACTGTCATCACTGTTCAAAATAGAGCTGAGCAAAGGGAAAATGTGTTAATTTTGAACTGAACCTGAATGTTAACATTTTTTCTTGCTGAAACAAAAAAAAACAAATTGTCGTTTTGAAACAAATATTGAAAGATCTCATTTTGACATTTTCCAAAAAATTCTTCTTTTTGGCCCCAAATTATTCTCCAAAGTGGCAAATAGTTTTGGTGTCCCCCAAAAAAACACACCCCAAATTTATTATTCACCAAAATATTTCACCCAGATCTAGTTCTAAATCAAACATCATTGCTTTAAAGTTTATATAAATAACACTATAGGATTATTAATAAAGTCTTAGGACCTGACTGTCCCCTGCTTTGCAAACTCTGTGGTCATTTACACCCAAATTGGAATAATAGCATTTTATACCCCTTTGGCACAGATGTAAGCAACAACACAATACAAGGTAGTGGAGTATCTGGCTCCTAGTCTTTATAGTAGCTATTGTTAAATATGTATAAATCAAAACAATTGCTTTTGTGTGCACAAAGAATGCCAAAATTTCTTCTCTGCCTTTGATCCACCCTCAAACTTATCAATATCTCCCCTCTTCTCTCCCCCCCTACCCCCCACAAGTGACTGTATGGTAGAATAGAGGAAGCAATAAAACATTAATACAAAAAACTAAAAGACTCTTTCAAAATACATTTCTGACTCCAGTCCCAGTTGCAAAGTACTCATTTAGTCAAGTATTTCCACCTGCTCTGTTTTGCAAGTCAAAGCTATCCATTGTATTGGTAACTAACCCTCTGGGCATGTCAAGTATTTGCCCCTCAAGAATTATTACTTTGCCACCACAGAAGGTAAATAATAATGAGACAGAACTTCCTTCTATCTGTGTCATGAAATATGAGTAAATATTAACTATTGACGTTAACAACCATGTGTGAAAGTAGATTTCAACATCTGTAGCTCCTAAAATTTCTTTTCAGAGTGTAGACAGTGCAGTTTCAACTGTGGCAAAGTATTCACAAATAATACAAAGTACAATAACTACTAGTGCCATATACTCATCTAGCTAAGCCTGCCCCAACTTGTAGTTATGTGGAGTTTAGCCTATATGTCTGTTATCTATCTTTAATATTATCTGTTAGGAGCACTCTTTCTAATAAGCTACAATTTGATTCTGACTGTGTAAGTGTTTAGAAACAAAGTGCCAGATCCTCAGCTGGTAAATATCAGAGTACATCTCTGAAGCTATATTGTAGTTTACCATAGCATAGGAAATATATATGAAGTTAGTGTTTTCCAATATACCATAACATATTAAATCATTCCTGCTGCACTAGGATACACTTTCTTATCCAATATCCAGTTTGAAATGTGGGATACAGCTTGTGTAGTCTTCTGTGTCACATTAGTAAGTACTGAATTGTGACAAAAACTATTACTGGTGCTACATTAGATTATAAGATGTTTTAAAACATTCTCTAATAGAAGAAAATCATTTTTATGGCATGCATCAGAATGTCTACATATTATCTCAGAAACAACTGCTGTACAGGGACAGCGTATGACAGCACAAAAAGCATAGTCCACGTTCTACTACCGATCTCTTCCCAAAAGATTTTTTGTTGGGGGGTAAAAAGACTGGCAAGGAAGGTGTACCATTCATATTTCTCATAGATGACAAAACAAGACCTAAGGCTAAATAAGTAAATAAATCTTCACACGGTTAAGCCAGACACTGTGTTGTGCTGTTGAAATGAAAGACTGTCAAGATACTGTCCTTTAATCTATTTCTAATTTTCTACTGACTGCAGACTTTATGTACAGACTCAATACCTCATTGAATACTGAGACACAATGCAAACTAAAAATAAATCCTAATGGGAAATATTAAGCAGTTTGCAACCTTTTAGCCTGTTTCAGTTACTGAAATCTGTTTCTATAGCCCGCATATTATATTCTTAATGTAGAACATTGCATAAAAAAATAACAATATATTTAGTCCAATTGAATATTAACTTACCCAGCAAAACACAGAGAATGAAATGCCATAAATATTTCCAAGTCCCCATGATTACTTTTGGTCTCCTTTCTCTATTCATCCCATTTGTGAAACTGACATTATGGATTGAAGGCTTTGGTAGTATAAACAGGGTGAGGCTGCATGCATTGTTGTTTCAACCTGAGGTAATTCCTCAGGAGCACAGTCTTGTTTTGCAATCCAGCCAGTCTAAGGAAGTGTATGCACCTGACCTGAACAGTTATACATTCTAAATTGTTGTTCAAGTTGGTTGGTGGGTTGCTTGTATTCTTTAATATTACAAAATTAGAGACAGATCCACTACATAATGTATATACTGTTTATCATCTAGAGAAGTTAAAGTATTTTAAATAATAACTAATTAAAACTCACAATATCTCTGTGAAATTGTTATGTACTATTGTCCCCATTTTATAGATTGGAACTGCCAAGTTAAGCAAATTTCCCAGCACCACACACCAAGTCAACAGAAGACACAGCAATGGAACTCCGGCACCCTGACTGCCTGATTGTTGTTCTAACCACTAGACAAAATTCTGTGTCCCAAAAATTGCAGTATTTTGTATTATTTGGCCTGGGATATTGACATATTCAATCCAATGCAGAATTTCTTCATTAAGAACTCTAATGGAGTAAAATTTCAAACCATTGTACATGCAAAATACATTTCTCAGGCCTGATTCTTCACTGCCCTGAATCTCGTGTAAAGGGATTACAAAGTAGGTGTGAAATGCTTCCCAGTTAGAATTCTCTGATGGTTGCATTGTGCACATCTTTGAACAGAGGCAAGACAAAAATCAAGTCCCTTAGTTTTTCCTAAATTTATCCCCATTTTCCTTAGCAGCCCAGCCAGCTCCTTTTCACAGGAAGTTGATGTTGGCTGGCTGATACCTCATTGAGTCAAATCCTCAGGCCACTTCCCAGGCCAAAGTAGCTGGGCACTGAGGCAAATGCAAGGGGAGAAATAACCTCTCATCCTGCACTGGCTACAGAGCTGTTGCATGGAGACTAGCTCAGTAGCTTGCTGGTCTGAGGGAAAGCCTAGGTCTTTGTGAAACTGCTGCCTCTACACTGTCTTAAGCTGCTAGTTTATGCTACATTTAATCATTTTAAAAACAGGCTTTCCTGGCTCTGGAAGTGTGTTGCTGAAGGGTCTGATTAGATGATTTTCAGTGCAATATTTTTCACAGACACAACATCTCTCAGTGTTCCCCAGTGTCCGGAGAGCACAGCTCTTGCTCTACCACTCAGACAGGCCCAGCATGCGCTCGCCTCCACTAGGGAGTACAAAGCTGCGTCCTGCCTCCTCCCCACCTCTTCTGGAGACAGCAGCAGGACTGGCCCCGTATAATGACCTGCAAATGCTGCAACAGTGGCTAAATCCCATGCCGGGAGTGTGAGTGGAATGGGGAGCCAGTCGAGCCCTTAGTTGATAGCCTTTTATTCCTCCTTGCAGAAGATCATTACACCACATCTTTTCTATGGCCTTGCCCCCATTGGGCCCAATTTATCTCATTTTTCACAATGATAATGGCTACTTCCTTCAACCCACAGGGTATGTCTGTATGGCAGCTCCTGCATACGTGCTGGACCAGACCTAGCTTTAATCTAGCTAGCTCGGGGACCGGAGCAGCAAAGCCACAGCAGCACGGGCCACTCGAGTAATTACCCACTGTCCCAGGCAGGCTTGTACAGACCGAGATGAAACTTGTGCTGCCATGGATACATTGCTCCACTACCCAGACTAGATCATTGTTTGGGTATGATTAGATGTACACCCTGTGATGACAGTACAGACATACCCTCAGTCCCACTGATTAGTACCTGAGCTCTCAAGTGAGTGCCAATCGTTACACTGGAAATACTTAAGGTGTAACACCCCCCACACTGTGAGTAAGGGTGGGAGAATCTAGCCCTGTGCTGGTTGCAGATCTGCCTGTTTTTCCATTGAGAACATCCTACACATCTGGATGTGATTAGGGATGCATGACTGAAGGAGGAAGAACATTAACCATCAATAATACTAGAAGTATTTGAAGTTTAGAAACAAAAATATATTCACTCTGTATAGTAGTCTCGCAGACTTTTTTTAAAAATTAACTTCCATTTGTTCCACGCATTCTGGTTTCACTGGGACTGGTGACTGTAACTGAGAACAAAGAATACTGAAATCAAATGCAATAAACAGTATTGTTGCCCCGCTGCTGAGCAATAGCAGATGTTGAGGCATTGAAAGGTCCTGCTGGATGCAGCAATTGGTGGTGCAGAGTCAGGATATTTTCGTAGTGCAATTTGTTTATTTACAAAATGTCAGCAGGTCCCATTTCCTTGAACAGAGGTGATCACAGACTGTGCACAGACAACTTCATCTTGCAAAGCCTTAGAAAAGCACCACTGGCCTTTCCCCAAGAGAAGAATCCTTGCACCTCTCACTCTCTCTCTTGGCTTCTCGCTACAACCCAACTCAGATTTAACTGCTAAAAATGCAGTTCCCTCTTCCTGCTCCAGTCCCTGCGGTTTACAGCATAACCCAAATCGCCTCACCTGGGGCCTTGTGGCCTTGAAAGGTGAGCCCTGTGCTTCACCCTTCCTTTTGTGCATGCAGCTGCTTTGCAACCCAATGGCACCTCAGAAGTTTAGCTGCCAGCCAAAGGACCCTGTCTGACCCACACAGAGTGCAGCTACACTTGGAGTTTGGGGGTAGAATGATTCCCGCTCGAGGAGACATAGCTGCACTAGCTTGATCAAAGCTAGCACACTAAAAGTAGACAATGGCTGCAGGTACACAAATGGCGGGAGGAGCCAGCCACACCCAGTATGTGCCTGTGGTCTCAGATAGGTATGTACTTGGGGGGGCGGAGCAGCAGTGCCTGCCACTCTCACCACCATGGGTAGACTTCTATTTTTAGCATACTAGCTCACTCAGAGCTAGCACAGGTGTGTCTCCTCACACATCTTCCAGCTCTAGAGTAGACATACCCACAGTCTTCTTTAAAGACAGTCTGGAGGCTTAACCTCAGTGATCTCTAACATGCAGGCTGTTAGACCCGATTGCCACAGCCACATTTCTAGCAGTCTTTAATCAAGATGTCACGTAAACTTTTAATAAGAGTTAATCATAAACTAAACAGAGATGATCATTTTGCTTTGTTTTATGACTTTATTGTCTGATTTTCTGTTTAAATTACAGAGGCATTTGCACAGGAGACACCAACCTTCCGTAAATCCTGTTTCATTTCTCAGTATGTTTTAGATGCAAAACTGGGTTGGGCTTGAGTGAAAAGCCACCCCAGATTATCTGTCCTACAATAAATACATCCTTCTTTCAAAGGCAAGGTGGCATCAGGAGCTGCCTTTGTCTTTTCCTAAAGCGTGAAGTCCATTTTTTCACATCCACAGTAGGTTTTTTTTCATCTACAACTTATATATGGTAGGTGAAGTCTCCCAGGAAGTTTTGCAAAACAAGTGGGCAGTGTCAAATTCGACTTTCTGTTATACCTATGCAACATGAGACAGGGCCTGAAAAAATCAGAAAACACAGTTCAGGAAGTTGAGCTGGCCAGTGGAAGGGAATCGAGGGAATTCGTAATAGCCTTCCTATTCCCAGGAGTGCGGAGTAGCTTTGAAATAGAAATGGTGGATGATCTGGGAGCATATTTCTTGAATCATTTCACAAATTTTGTACAATTTTCAAAAAAATGATTACCAGTATTTGAACTTGGGATTGAACTGCCCCACGAATGCCCTGCACCAGGCCTACCCATCACTTACAAGTCCTGGTTTGACAGCAAAAATAGTGACTCGGCCCTTGCGCACACCCTCCACTCAAGGATTAATTTCACCCTATTTGCCAGGCACTAGTCACAAACACGGCTGAATTGAATTTCACTTTCCCACTCCAGGGAAGATTTATGAGTACTTTTTTCACAGCGTTAGCTCAATGCCTGATCCTGCAGCCTTGAAGACTCAGCAACCACTACAGTGCCTGTATCTTCACTCCATGCTGCTCAATGACTGGTGGATCAGCCTCATGAGCAATACATCTGCCCCACTACTCCCCTATTGCATATTTTTCCCACCCACAAACTCCCACGCCCATGCAATGCAAGATAACAGCACTTGCAGAGCTGTACCTGTCACTCTGCAGCATGTGTGGATCCCCTGAATGGCCTCCCTACATCCTTCTCTGAGCAATAGAACTGAATAGTGCCCAGTGCAATCTGGAATCATCTGTACCCATTGAGAAGGGAGTAGGATTTGCCCCTGGAGGACTCTCAGTTTTTAAATACATATTTTCTCGCCCACTCACAAGTCTTGAAAAGTTTACTATAAATTATACCCATAAATTCAATAAACATCATGTGGTAAAGTTATGGGAAGAGCAATCGTTTGTTAGTGCACAGGTGAAATTCCAGATTTATGGGTGAGAAAGGTGTTTGGTGAACAAAGGAGCATATCAAGTTCAGAACATTTCAGAACCTATTAACTGTTGGAAGCTATAAAGTAAATAGTATAGGCATACTGTAGAGGAACTGCAGTCTTTGTTATCTTTTCTGGGCTGGCAGATTTTGCTTCCAAGATTGCCTATAAAACCTGCTTTCCACTTTTTACTCTTTCACACAATTCCACAATACCGCACCAGAACCAAGTTCTCAACCTGAAATTCAACATGCCACGTTATCCCAGAGATGATATTTTCCAAAAAAACTTGGAACAAAGCACACAAGATGATTGAGAGAGATGAGGGCTTCCAGAACTGACCTGTGGTTGACCTTTCAAAACTATGTACTTTGACTTGCTACACCTTCCTATAAACTCCAAATTTGATTTATGCTGCTGAGATTTATGTATGTTCTCCCAAGAGAAGAGATTCTTGCTACAGCTATTTAGCATGTAAAGGGAGGATACAAGGACAAATATTATATAAGGGAGGGTGTGACAGATACTGCAACTGTATGCAATATCTTTGGGCACCGTATTGTATTATGTTTGTGCATACTGCAGGCCAGGGACTGTAGGCAGGGTTATTCAGCTCCCCCAGGAACCAAGAAGTAGGGGGTGATTAAGGTGAATCACTTTGGCTGTAAACACCCCCAGCTAACTCTGGAGACGCTTGCATATACTGGTTCAAAATGGGTTTTCCGGAGAGCAGCTGACAAAGAAAGGGCTTGTGGCTTGATTTAATTAAATAGACTCCAGACCTTTGTTCTGATCCAACAAATGGACAGGACCTTTGGTCCAAGGAGGGCCCCAACCCTTGTGGAAGGGATGGAAAGACTTTGGCCTGCTAGGGCCCACATAAGACTGGTGGATGATGCCTCATATTTTATGTGGGTTTAAATCTGTTTGTTGGTTTTAAGCTTTCCTTTTAATGATTTTCCTTTAAGAATAAATGTGCTTGCTTAGGAAGAGTGGTGTGGTAACCATTGACTGATGGCAACACACTGTTCATACTTCTCTCAGAGAAAGCAAAGCATAGGTGCTGGCTTTCAGGAAGGCTGGATTGTTGGGGATATCACAGGACAAGATAGGGTATGTGCCACCTTAAAAACCCTGCTCAGAAAGGAGTGGACCTGGGTCCCTGTCCAGCCAGGTGATGGCTGGAGACCTGAGACCTGGCTGGGCATACTTGGAATGGACCATTGGGAGAGATTACAAGTGCAGTTACCCTGTAACAGAGGGAAAGGGGAGATACTGTATATAATTAAGTCATCAAAATGGAGTCTGTATCACTTTGCGATGTCTGAAGGCTGCAGATACTACACTTTGATACAGCCATAGAATAAAAATTTACACCTGTCTTGGAGTGCATGCAGTTAAAGGGTAAGTGCTTTCCAGGGGCACAGCTTCTCAAATCAATTGAGGGAGGGAATATAACCTTCATAACTTGGAGAGAGATGCTAGTCTCTTCATAGTTTAAGTATACCCTTGCTTTCGATGATAAGCCTGGTCATGAGACACATGCATATCCCTTACGTTCTTCCCTTTCTACCAACAGCCAACCAGTCCCCCTGAAATTTCACCTGCCTATTGTTATTCAAGGGTAGAATTTGTCACTATCTTTGGGGAAATCATACATTGGAGGATGGGGGAGCATTCACATTTGAAGATTTCTTTAACATTGTCCCATCATGTTTCCAAAATGACTTAGCCAAGAAGTTCAAATGCAGAGAGGTGCTTTCAGTGAGGGTTTTGTTGTTGCTCTTGCTGACACTGCTGCTGCTGCTTCTTTTTTATTCAGTGTGGGAGGAAAGGGGGAATTAGATAGAAACTGTACTTTCCCCATACATCAGAAAGTCTGCATGGCCAATGGGTGTATTACACTGGTGTAACAGATCGATATCTGGCCCTGTGGACCCACGCTGTATATAGAGTAATACAAAAAGAGTTCAGCAATCAGTCCACTCATGCAAGTGCAGCTGTAAATTAAACAACAATCCCAGGTGAAAAATGTGATTAGCCTGAGTTTTTGTAAAGTGTACCTTTACTTGGAATTTTCAAGCTTTCTAACCCTTCTTCCTTTTATGTCTCTTAAGGGTTTTGTGCTAAAATGATAGGTTCTTTCATCCTTAACTCAAGGCGAATAATATTTTTCACCTGGGATTATTATTTTACAGCCACACCTATATAAGAATTACCCGATTGTTGAACTCTGCCTACATTTCTTTGTTTAATGCCTAGGCCCCAATTAACTGCAATTAAGTCACTGGAGTTACTCCAGGATTACACGGGTGCATAGGAAATAAAAACCTGGTTCTGAGTGGGTTTTTTAGGCCTAAAAATCTGTTAATACTGAGTGTTCTTCCTTGCCCTATGCTAAGAGAGTACCTTTTAAATGTCAATATCTGTATGAGAGAGAATGCTGTCATTCAAATTACATTTGTTTGACACTTTCCCATCTCCAGTAAATTCCATGCATGTCTAGATTCATTCCTGTGATGTCACATCAGCCCAGATAAGAGACTTACGCATATTTCCACCAATCCTAACACTCTGAAAGCATTAAAAGAAATCTGTGTTCAAATGTACACTCGTAGGCGGGGGTCTAGTGTGTCACTCAACAGCTCCAGAATAAAAAGTAATACATACTAGCCCAATGAATTAAACAGACATAAAGGAACAATGATCATACTAGCACTTGGTACTTATACAGCTCTTAACAAACACTATCTAGGCCCAACTCCATTTGGACACAGAGATAGCTCAGAGGAAGCTCATCGCTCCCTATTGTTCTTATTCATCACACCACTGGAAGGTAAGTGTTATGATCCCCATCTTACACCTGGGGAAACTGAGGCTCAGAGAAGTATAATCACACACTGGGATTAAAACAAAAGAATTCCTGACTCTCAGGTCCCTGGTCAATTGATTAAATCATGCTGCCACTCTTGAAATGATCACTCACAATTAATTTATGATGTAATAGGCCATTTTTATACAAAACTAGATGTGTGCATTTCAGTAAATGAACAGGTCATTATAATCTACACCTTACTGATGTAAAGCTTTAACACAGAGACCCAGTGCTTGGGACTGGCCCTTTGCTGGCTGAACATTTTTGTGGTATAAAGCCACCTTTGAGGTCCTTTGATTGCCAGGACACCAGATGATGTCGGATCCTGAGAAGCGATTTACAGATGCCCCAGGACTGTTTTAATCAGTCTTGCCAACCCTGCCTGTTCAAATACCATGAGTCAGGCCCCTCAAAATCATGACACAGACTTCAAAATCATATGACTTGTGAAAATAATAAATGATGGTTTCTTTTCATTTGCTTTCTGGATTTTGAGCCTTTAGGGTTCACATTTGCAAGCCTTTTCCTGCAACCATGAGGGTTAGAAACTTTCCCCCCCTAAAATAGTTGAGAGTCTCACATAACAATGTGACTGGGGCTTTAAGAAAACAAATACAAGAAGATTCATTATCAAATTGAAAGAGCTGATGACACTGTAACTCATGTTGCAAGTCAAGAGACATAAAATAGCTGTACCATAGTGCACACCATTCATACCACATCTCTGGCCCATTCTTTCAGTCCCCATAAACTCTCCAGACACATACGCCTATGTTAAGAATAGGGCTGGCCACACAGCAGGGGAGTCCCCTCCTATTTCCCCAATGGCCATTTTCCCCCCTTTACACTAGGCAAGGAAGCACCTGATAAGGGAGGGAGAGAATCATTCCCTGTACTCATATAGACAGACCAGTTGCAAGATTATAAAGCAACCAGCCTAATGACTGTAAAACCACTAAATTCCAATAGATGGTACAACATAAATGCATGGCGAATCTGACAAATCATTATTCAGCAGAGTCACAAACTGTGAGGAAATGGGTTTCCCAGAAACCAAGCCTGTTTAAAATTGGCCACTAAAAACAAATTCCCCCTTTGTGGAAAGCAAATGAAGCATGGTGCAGGGCCATGCAGATTGTGATGTGTGATTTGCCTTTCACCATCTAAGATGAAAAGCAGCTGTGACGGAGTCAGACCAGAAGGATATAAGAGAGTGCTGGAAGGCAGGTATATTAGCCTTAGGATGTGCAGGTCCCTGTTCCCTGGATAGCCAAACAAAGGCTATTCCAGGCCAATCAAGACACCTGGGGCCAATTAAGAACCTTCTAGAAAGGAGTAAAAACAGCTAGCCTGATTGGGACACCTGAAGCCAATCAGGGACTGGCTGAAACCAGATAAAAACCTCCCAGTTAGTCAGGTGGGCTGTGGGTGTCAGGAGCTGTGGGAGGAAGTTATGCTGTTGGTGAGACTGAGTGGTGGACAACATATCATACAGAAGAAAGGAGGCCCTGAGGTAAGGGTGAAGTGGAGTTTGAAGAAGCGGGGACTGCTGTAGGGAAGTAGCCCAGGGAATTGTATTGTGTTTTGTGGATAAAAGGTCAGCCATCTTAGCTGATACTATTAGGGTCCCTGGGCTGGAGTCTGGAGTAGAGGGCGGGCCCGGGCTCCCCCCTTTTTCCATCTTCCATACTGGCCTGTGATGAAGGTAACTCACTAGGTGGTGATTCTTGCCAATTATACTGAGAAGGGGAGGTCACTCTGGGGCCTAGATGAGTTTCTGAGGCCCCTAAATCTGCCAGGAAGTGCAGGACCCACAAGTACAAACTTGGAACTTTGTCACACAGCCCATTCTTTCCTAGCCAGACTTGTCCCGTATTCTCCTGAAGAGCGGAGTTGGAGGAAAAAACAAGCACAAAGAACCAAGTGAATCACAACAGCATAGTCGATAAATAGCCTGGGAAATAACTGGCCTAAATCCACATAGAGAACTTACAATCTAACCCACAAAAATGACAGACACCAGTTTCAAAGAGCCGCTGCCTCCATTTACTGAAAACCTTTATTCTGAAAATCAGAAGAGTCTACTAGGTTTATCAAGAGTGTAGCATGTAGAAAAGCTTCCTGAACAAAGAGTCGGCCACATCTGGTGGGAGGCAGGGATTGATCCACGCCAAGCATTCGAGCCATGAGAACCAGAGCAGATCCTCTACAAGGTGTCCCTATCAATGCAGGCAGAAGGAAAGATAAGAGATAATGTCCCTTCTGTAGAAAGTGGCTGATCCTTCACCAAGAAACAGCCCCATAACATCTGCTCCAGAAACCTGTCCACATATCCCACCAAGGGGGAAAAAATCAAAGCTAATAGCAAAGAACAATAAAGAAATTAGATATTCTATCTAGAATAGCAGGCAAGACAAATCCAATTACTGTATTTAACCACTGTACCCAGAGTATATTGCCAACAGTAATAATTTCACAAAGCTCGCACTAAAAAAGAAAGCAGTGCCAAAAAAAAGCGAGAGCTCTGTGCCCTGACGGGTTGCTGTGTGTCTTGCTAGGTAACAGGCAACTAGTGGCTAGTGTTCTTGGAGACAGGTGCAGATGTGGTCTCTGCCCTGCTGGCACCAGCTACTCCCTGCACTCCATCTGCTTCTTTGAGACCCCTTGAAATATTGAAAAGCATCTCTATTTCCCAGATTGGGCTTGGAACTCAAGGCAAGAAGACTGCCTGCCTTTATGGAGCACAAGTCTTAAAACATCCTGTCTCATGCTCACAGAACAAAGAAGCGCAGAGGTATCATAGGAAGGCAGAGTGGTCTAGTGGATAGCAGACCCTGCTAGGAACCCTGAGCTCCAGACCTGGTCTACCACTTCCCTGCTATGTGATGTTGGGCAAGTATTTGGCCTGGTCTTCACTGGGTGGGGGCGGGGAGGATCGACTGCAGATATGCAACTTCAGCTACGTGAATCACGTAACTGAAGTCTGCGTATCTGCAGTGGACTCACCTGCCGTCCTCACTGCGGCAGCAGTCAGCAGCGCGCTCCCCCGTCGACTCCAGCTTACGCCTCAGGTCAAGCTGGAGTTACGGAGTCGACAGGGGCAGCGCTGGCGATCGATCCCTCCCCGCTATAGTGAAGACAAGCCCTTTGTGCCTCTGTTTCTGCTCCCATCCTTTGTCTGTCTTGTCTATTTAAAGTGTAGGCTTTTCAGGGAAGGGACTTGTCTTATCTTGTGTGTTTTCACAGCTCCTATCACAATGGGGCCAGGTTCTCAGCTGTGGCCTATAGGCAAAACTGTAATATTAATAATAATAATTACAGGGGTGGGTGCTCTAGAATAACCCTAAGATAGACAAAACTCTTATCTGCATGGCAGCATTAATCCATCATTCCCTTTTCCCCAACCTTACAGAGCAGTGGCTAGGTGTCTGCCATGGGAATACAATAAAATGGAGGACAGGCTTACATTTTTAAAAATATGATTTCCTAGTTAAGCAGAGGAGCCAGGAGGCAGCATGATGGGGGTGGAAATTATGTCAGCTTCCCAGTAGCAATACTGGAAGCTACCCACCGCCACCTCCATGAGGAAGGGGAAAGTTACAGATCACGGTATAACTCCTGCAATCCCAGTAGCACCTCAAGCATTGCACTAGAGATCTGGTGCTATAGCTGCAGTGGAGCACCCCTTACAAACACATATGCTGAGAAGGAGGACAGTCTTGTCGTTCAGTCCCTGAACTGGAACTCAATGGATCTGGGTCAATTCCCAGCTCTGTCACAGGCTTCCTGCATGACCTTGGGAAAATCACTTAATTTCTCTGCACCTCCATTCCCCATCTGTAAAATGGGGATTGTACTGTCTTGTCTATGGTATTTCGATTGTAAACCCTTTGAAGTGGGGACTGTATGCTAGTGTGTGTATGTACATCACCTAGCCCAATGTGGCTTTGATCTCGGGTAGGACCCCCACAATATGTCACCACTAGCTAACGGAAAAGAAAATTTATGACCATGAGGGTCTTCTATGGAGCAACTGGTAGCTTAAAAACAAGGAGCTCTGCAAAAAGATTTCAACCAGCTGATCCACGAGTGGAACCCTTGAATAGAGCTGGGTGAATCGTGTTAATTTTCATCTCAGCGAATATGCTTAGATTTCAAAATTTCATGTAATCCAATTTGGGATGAAAAATCAAAACCACTGATTTTTTTGCAAAATGAAATAATCTTAAATATTTGACTTTTTTGGTTTGACTGTTATGTTAGAATAGTTGAGACATTTCAGATTTTATATTATATTACAAATTATAATAATTTGATGTAAAAGTTGAAGTGATAAAGTCAAAACAAAACATTTCCACTTTACAGCAATGAAAGATTTTGATAATTTCTAGTCAACATCTTTTGACAAAATCAATATGTTCCTGCAAAACATTTCAATTTAATCAAGTCAGCCTTTTCTGTTGGAAAACTTCCAACAGAAATTTTTCAACCAGCTGTACTCATGAGACAGCTGAACAGTTTAATAAGAAACATGACTTTCAAAACTACAATGGTTCCTTTCACATAGAACATGATTCTTGTCAAAGGAATCATTGCTGTGTCAAAGATCCTATCTAAAAACCCTAAGAAATTAATACACAAAAATACTGTGTTGTGTGCCAGTTAAGGAAAGCTAAGACTAATCATCAACTCACACACTCTATTCCTCAATCCAGAGACATGTAGCTCAACACTAGCACAACCAACCAACCAACACACCACAATCTTACTTCTCCCATGATAGGCAGTGCTAGCAGGACTATTTTGAGGGGCTCCTACATATAACACACACTAATAATTAATCAGGGGGTGGAGGGAAGCTTGACCTGCTCAGAGTCTAAGCGATTGTTCAGTCTTTTTATGCCTAATGCTGGCTCTGACAATAGGGATTCCAGCTTCCAATACCCCTGCCCCAAACCTAAGTGTGTGTTTAGTTTCAAGGAACTGTGCATAAGGCACAGGGAGTAGGGAGATCTGGTCTGTTTATAGTGGAGGATATGGGTGAAATCTAGGGAAGGGAGGACATTAGAAAGTTAAAGGAAATATATTATCCCTTTCTGGTCATAAATTAGGTTTGTGGAAGTTTCTCTTTCTTTTTAGCCATATCAACTTTTTTCAGCCATACCAACTTATGTTATATTTGCATGAGTACATATTGCAAATAAATCCATAGACTGCTAGTTTAAGGCAGTTGTTTCCAGCTACTGAGAATATGTTCTGCCTTTTCACAAGGACTCTGTTATTTGTTCTAGAAATGCCTCATCCACTTCTTCTTCCTCTCTTTTTCCCCCTATATCCAGAGACTTTGAACTGGGTCGGCCTCTTACTGCTTCTGGACCTCCAAACAATTGTATATATTCTTGATGTTTCATACAACACCTCTTCCTTTTTCTTCCTGCCTGTCCTTCCTGAACACTATATATCCCTCTATGCCAAATTCCAGTCATGAGATTTATCCCACTCTGTGATGCCAGTCAAGTCATAATTTAGCTTTGTGTGCTGATATTGCCAATCCTTTCTGTTTATTCTCCATGCTCCTTGCAGTTGTGTATCGACATCTAAAATGCTGAGCAGATTCCCTGACAGATTCCCTTCTTGTTACCTTTATGACCCTCGTGTAATTTTCCACATTCCCCTCCCACAACATCTAGCTCTCTGTTAAGGTTGTCTTTTTTCATGCTCACCTGTCCCCTTGAACTTAGTTTAAAGCCCTCATCACCTGATGCATCTGTGGACAAAGATGCTCTTTCCCTTCATCTCCGTGGTAAACTGCACTCCTCCCCTTTTTCCACATTCAGCACTTCAATAGAAATTACTAATTAGTTAATTTAGTTCATTCATGAGTGACTAATGTAGTTGATTCATGAGTCTGTGGGAGAGTGAGTGCTTGAGATTGCCTTTTGTTCTGTGAGAAATAACAATTGCTGGCTTAAAAATTTCAGGCAACAACTCTATTCTCTGCAATCACAGTAATAGCTGATATCACGATGCAACTTGCAAACATATCACACAGTACTGCCAAGAAAATGATTCTGCATATTATTGTTTAGGGACTAAGGAGCTGATGACCCTTGTGAATAAGATAGATAAGACTAGTGAGCATCATACTGAGTAGTATCGAACTGCCTCATCCAAGGTGGACACTCTTTTTGTGATATGAATACCTCCTTGTTTGTGGAAAGTGATTTATAGTAAGGAAAGATTTCTCTTTCTGCATTTGAATATTAATTTCTTGTTTGTACTACAGTGTGACATGAACACACAAGTGAAGTAATTCTCTCCCACGAGCAGTGCCTGTTCCAGGCTTCCCTGTGGATATCTTTTGTGAGTTCATATATTACAGGGATGAAAATTTAGTTGGAATGGAAATTACTTCTTGGGATCTGCACCACTGAGATCAATGAGGGTAGGAGCAAACCACTGATTCCCATTGGCTCAGACTTAGGACTGAAGATAATAAAGATTTGGTCATCTTCTTACCTGCATTCCTTCCTAGCCCCTTTTGGGAGACCAAGAACTCAGATTTCTTGTGTTTCTGATATTTACGTACATCTCAGTTTCCCCTTTTCTTTCATCAGTGTCTCTGAGATACCCAGATTTGACCATGCAGAGCACTGACTTTATCAAGCAATTTCCATACTAGCTCAAAATCTGGGGACCTTTTCCTCCAGCATTCCTAACTGTATCTCCAGAGTAAGAGATACAGTAAAAGATGTATTTTTGTAGTCACTATTGGTGCTGTTAAATTAATCTTATTTTGAGCTGAGTCTTTTCATTGTCCTTCTGTGGAATGCCACAAGATTTCAAAGGTCTACTCTGTCTGAGCTTAGATTATGAGGGGACTTTCCCAGTCTCTGCTCTCACACCTGTATCTCTTTCCTTTGGGGAAGACGTCAGCATTTCTACTCTTCTTCGCAAGTGATCGTTTCGCTCAATTCATTTCCACGCCCTGCATATGAGTATTGCCAAAGCAGCATGAAAATAATGCAGACCAAATAATAGAAACAAACATTCTTTCTATGTGCTTAAAAGGAGGGGGGAGGAAGTTAGCATGAATTTAATCTATTTATTCCTGGTCATCCTGTCTTGTGCAACCTCAAATACGTATGCAATGTACAAGTCATAGAACCATTAACAGCTAAATAGGGACAATGCAAACCTGTACTCACTGAAGTGAGAATATTCCCCTTATAGCCCATTGTCATCTCCATGAAGTTGCCAGGCCCTGACAGTTTGAAGAACTATAATTCCAAAGTCACTCCTAACATCTGGATAGCCTGCATGGTAATACAGTGCAGCTGCCTGGAGCCCCAGTTCAGTTAAGCACTTAGGGCCTTCATTTTAAAGGTATTTGGGTGCCTAACTCAGGGGAGTTTAAAAATCTGGCCCTAAATCACACGTTTACATGCTTTGTTGAATAGGACTGGATTAAACACAAGCTTAAAAATCACGTACCTGTTTAAGTGCTTTGCTTGAATTGGGGCTTAGAACCACAGAGTCAGGCCAGGAAAATAATATATTCCATGCACTGTTCACATGATGCCATCAGCTATAATAGTATCCATGACAAATAACTAATGTAATAATAAGATACATAAATAAAAATAATAGAAACAAACCAATCAGATCCTGGAGTCCTCCCTCAGGCCATACACAGGCAGAACTTTCTTGACTTCCATGGGAGTTTTTGTTGAAGATGCACTAAAGATTGCAAAAACTGGCCTAATACTAACAATACTTGGCACTTCTAGAACACCTTCCATTTGAGGATCCTGAAGCATTTGACAAACATTAATGAATTAAGCCTCGCACTGCCTCTGTTGCCACATGTGTGTCAATAGATAGTGTTAAACTCATTGCACAGACTGGGAAACTGAGGGATTAAATGACATGTCCTAGGCCACATAGAATCCTTGGGAGAGCTACAAACACAGCTCAGCTCTCCTGTAGCTTCTGTGCTGCTGGTGACCCAGAGTCAAAATGCTATCAGTTTCTATTAGTCCACCCAAAGAGTGATGCAGATTCAGTGAGTGACTGATACTAGAGAGGACGGTGTCAGTACTATAATATTTGAAATCCAGTCTCTGCAAAGATTCCCGCATTATGCAAAAGAAATCTTAAGTGCCTTGTAAATTGAAGAGAATATAGTATGGAAGGATATGGGCATGCTATTTCTTTAAATATACAGCAGGAAACCTCGTGGGATAGCCTAGGGAAGGCTGTAGGCAGAAGCTCTTATGAAGCAGGAAGAGAGAGTGGCTTTGGGGATAACACTGTTTTCTTTAACAAAGTTTCTTGTACGGTTTTACAAGAACACTGCTCCTATGGTGATTTTCCATTTTCACATGACATATCCACCTTCCTTTAGATAAACAGCAATATCAGTGTTAAACTGGAAACTCTTTTGGGCTGGGCCTGTCCTTTACTATGTTTGTACAACAACTCACACAATGGCACCACAACCCAGTTGGCCCCAGGCTGTAGTGCCATATAAGTAAATCATAAAATAAAGTTTTGGAATACACCAGTCTTTTGTTCTATTCATGGCCAAAGAGAGGAGAGAACGGTAAATACTAAATCAGCAGCTGGCTTCATAAGTCAGATGAGTCTGAATTATTCTCTGCAGCGAGCAGCACATACAGATAACGCTCTGCTTGGCTCTACCCACCTGTCTGAGGAAAATAGCAAGAGAAAAAAAGAGATGAGTAAAGGGTTTCACTCAAAGGAAATTAAAGAAAATACACCATGTAATAATAAGATCTGGCAGTGTTACCCTTAGGGCTCTGCACCTCTTTACAGCTCTCTCCTGCTCTTTTAAAGCTTGTTGGCCTGGAGTAAGTCTGTAAACCTGACTTCATGATCAGTATTGTAGCTATCCAGTGATAACATCTGAAAGCTAACATCACATATAAAATTGGATTGAAAAGGTCAGCCCGGAGTTTCTATTTACAGAGAAAACCCTTATGTGCTAATGTTGATTTCATCGTATAAGATTGTACTTGCTCGTCCTCTAGCACATTTCAATTTGCAGCCAGAGCTCAGGAATGTGAAAGTGCACCAAGTACCTCTCAGTGCACTTTGCCAACAAAATCGATGAGGACTTTTCCCACACTACGCTGCCATGTTGTGGTCTACAGCCAGGGAGTGTCTGAGAGGCGTAGGCTGCACTGAGGGAAAGAAGGGGTGTAGAGATTATACTGTCCAAGAGGAAGTTTTGAAAGGGGCTGTGGCACAGGAGACACAATCACAGTGTTGGTACCTCTAAAGCACAGAGATGGTGGATCTTTATCGATGGTGCAGCCTGTTCCCCCAGCATGTCTAGGCTGCTCGATGGGCTGCAGAAGGAGATGGAGGTTGGAAACTTCTCCCTCCCTATTCACCAATCCTCCCACAAGTCTTTGAGGTGGCTTCCCCGCCCCCTGGCTACTAGAAGAGCAGTCACTGTGCTGAGGGTCAGCAATCTCTGTGTTGTATTATAATTATTTGTACTGGCTTTTGCCCATGAAGCTTCAGGACCATTAATGTGGTCATGCGTAGAGAGTCTCTGCTCATACGGAAGCCGTTCCATACCTCTAATCATGTTTGTTTCCTTTTCTGAACCTTTTCCAATATATCTTTTTGAGATGATGCACACAGTATTCAAGATGTGGGTATACCATGGATTTATATAGATGCAACATGATATTTCTGTCCTATTTTCTATCCCGTTAATTATTCCCAGCATTCTGTTAGCTTTTTGACTGCCACTGCACATCGAGTGGATGTTTTCAGAGAACTATCCACAATGACTTCAAGATCTTTCTTGGATGGTAACAGCTAATATAGGCCCCAACATTTTATATGTATAGTTGGGATTATGTATTCCAATGTGCATTACTTTGCATTTATCAACATTAAATTTCATCTGCCACTTTGTTGCCCAGTCACCCAGTTTTGAGAGATCCTTTTGTAGCTCTTCGCAATCTGCCTGAGTCTTACCTATCTTTAGTAATGTTGTATCATCTGCAGATTTTGCCACCTCACTGTTTACCCCTTTTCCAGATCATTTATGAATATGTTGAATAGGACTGGTTCCAGTACAAACCCCTGGGGGACACCATTATTTACCTCTCTCCATTCTGAAAACTAACCATTTGCACCTACCCTTTGTTTCCTATCTTTTAACCAGTTACCAATCCATGAGAACACAGACTTTCTCATTCTCTGCCATTCTCCTAACAGCCCTCTACCGAACACACAACACGATGCATACTAGGTTGAGCGCTCTAGCACTTTTCAATGAAAACCTGCACTGGACACAAACATGCTTGGCCATGCTTTGCATAGACAAGTATAAATACCACTAGTCATCTGGAAAAAAAGCAAATATTTGTAGGAACCTACACCAGTCACATAAAAGTTAGTAAAAAAAACAACAACCCTAAAAGCAGCATGAACATGACAGAATTGAATAGCAAGCTGGAATTAGCCAACATGTTTGCAAATACCTTTTCCCCAGTGAGTCTCCCGACTCTAGTTTTAGTTTTCTACATTAACTATTGTGCTATTAAACAAACTCTGAGCCATGTAACACAACACAAGATCTGAGCCTTCACCCTGATTAACTTATTTATATTCAGCCTTGTTGAAATTTTAGTTCCTCAATCCATGTTTATGTGTGCTTACATTAAAGCCATTCAGTACTATGCTGACTGTAAATTCTTTGGGGCAGAATGTTCATTCCACCGTGTATGTACAGTGCCAAGTACAATGGGGACACAATCTTGGTTGCTCCATAGGCACCTAGTAAGGTCTTCTGAATCAAGTCAGGGAGGAAAAACACGCCAGGTAGCTGATATGCCTAATGAAACTAACCAACATAACTCGAATAGCACAATTTAAATATCAGATACTGTCTGTGAACTGCATGCAGACAATCTACTAACCAGTAATTATTAGCAGAAATGACTCAGTGAATTATTTTGAATAGCAAACCCTCCAGAAAACAGCAAACGGTTGAAGATAATTCATAAACAGAATGAGGGCAAATTCATCAGCTCTAACAGTTTATATACATTTTTCATCCAGTTCCATCAGCAAATGGTAATTAAACTTAGTTTGAAAGGTGCATAACTATGCTACTAGGAAGGTTTGGGTCATCTATGCTCTGTAAGTAAAACAAAAAAATGAACAACTTTGGCTGGGTCTGTCTGCACACGGATTTTGTACAGGTGTCATTGTTAGTGAGAGGGTTGATTTTTTTTTTGTAACTGATGTAGTCGTACCATTACCTAGTGTGGACGCAATTATGTTGGCCTAAAGGTGCCATGCTAGTATTGTTTATTTCCCTTCCTATTTAGGGGTTGGCTATACTGGTATAATAACACTTACATTGATATTACTGCATCAAACCAGAGGGTTGCATTGCTTTAACCAGCATAGTTAAAGCGGTACAACTTTTTTGTTAAAACAAGCCCTTTGTGTGGGCTTTTAGCATTGTCATGACAAATAAAATCAAGAGAGCTGAGAAATAGGTGAGGCTCATAAAACAAACCATAATTGGTCATCTCCTGTTTTCCAGATGTCATAACTCCCTAGATTTGCATGTAGCCGCTAACTAAGTCCCTGTTAAGCCATTGGGTAATGCCTCATTGCAGAAGTTCTGCTTGTCCACACAAAGAAAAAGCCAGTTGAGCTGCAACTTTACAAATACATCACGCTAACTAAATACCTCCTTCACTATGACACAGCAGTAATTTATTTGGTACTTCTAGGGATCATGTGATCCATGCAGAAACTATGTCTAAAAATACCTACTGGTGTTTTCTGCCTTCCCACCCGCAAAAGTGTCTGTTTGGTTTGGTGTGTTTAAAAATAGTGTGGGGGACACAGCCTAGTGTCCAGAACTGCTACACCTATTTGTGTTCCTAGTTAACAGATAAGTCACTATTTACAGAAAGATTAAATACACCCCCACTCCACAACCCCACCCCAAGATGATCTCTAATTTGGTTTATTTCCGCTTTACTGGAATTCAAAGGCAATAGTTCTCCAAACCATATTTGCTTGGTGTACCTTAGAATGCTATTGGTAATATTGTTGCCCTTTTGATGAATGGTAGCAATTCTGGGAGAAGGAGGGAGGTTGAAGCATGTCAACTTCTCATTGGAAATGTGAGATACAGACTTAGGATGTGTCCTCCTCTAATGTATTTATCTGTAGCATATGTATATCCTGGGGTAGGACCCCAGGGGTCACTCAGGGCTGATGAGAGGGGAGAAATCTATCCCTTGTGCATTTTGGAGTTTCAGTTCCATGGTCTCACTCCATTTTGGGTGGCTTCCCAAACTCTCCTGCCTCCCCAAAACTATTTCCTCCCGCTTGCTTAACCAAAGTATCTGCTTCTCTGTGTTCCTCTCCCTTTGGGACAGAATGAGGAGGAGGCCTCCAAACAAGCACAAGCTTTTTACAATTCAGAGCAAGGAGAAAACATCCCTTTAACAGGTGGCAAACCAAACAGCTTCAAAGCCACAACAGGGCTCCCAGTCAGGCCAGGCTATGCTCAGAGCAGTATTTGGGGTGGGGGCATTGAGAAAGGTGACTAAGTCACTTGACTGCTTTCCTGATTTGGGGCTCAAAAGCCCCTGGAGTAACTTTGGGCTGGCTCTAAATTATACAAGCTAAAATGCTGCCCTTGGGACCACACTGCTTGCTGGGAATAGGTAGATGGCATTGTTACTTGGTCACTGACCTAACCCACTCCAAGGTCCCCTGTATACTGGCTGAGGGTGGGGGAGGAGCAGGTGTCTGGAGCTGGCTATGTCAATTTTTCCCAACTGACGTCACTAGTTCAGAGGAGTCCTAGGCAGTAACCATTATTTTGTCCAGCTACTCTGCAATACCAAGTAACCTCTCCGACAGGCTAGTGTATGTCTACCCTCTGACAGGTTACTTGCCAGAATCTGGGAATGAGCGACAGGGGATGGCCCACTCGATGATTACCTGTTCTGTTCATTCCCTCTGGGGCACCCGGCATTGGCCACTGTCCGAAGACAGGATACCGGGCTAGATGGTCCTTTGGTCTGACCCAGTAGGGCCTGTTCTTATAACCAGTGTTCAGCAGACCTGGTGTCTCTGCAAGTCTCCACCCTGACCAAGGGAGAGTATTTAACCCACATAAAACCTGTAACAGACGTCTGGGTGTGGTTGCTGTAGCCAGCCCTTCTGGGGTCACTGGGGTATCTTGACACTGTGATAAAAGACCCATGGCACAAGCCTGGCTGCTCTGGCCCACGTGACTCAGGCTCGTGAGACTCAGGCTGCAGGGTTAGAAAATGGCAGTGTAGATGTTCAGGCCCAGGCAGGGGCCTGGGCTCTGAGATCCAGCATGGTGGGAGGATCCCAGACCTCAGACTCCAGCCTTAGCTCAAATGTTGACACTGCAAGTTTTAGCCCTACAGCCCAAGTCAGCTGATATGGGCTCTGAGACTCAGTGCTAAGGGATTTTTATGGCAGTGCAGATGTACATTGGGTCAAAGCTCTCTTTAACTCTTTTTATGGAGACTTTCACATCAAGTATTTATGAACAATGACTCATTGGATGTAATAACTTACCTTGTAACTCTGCCTCTGGGAGATATTGCAGGTTTCTCTACCTTGGTCTGGTGCTTCCTAATGTGAGCCAGGAGGAAGTAACTCACCAACAGCTAAGGGTTTTACTCTCTAAGGGATGGGATTGTGAGTTGGAGTCTGAGCCAGTCCAATGGTGGTCTCCTACTTCCCATCACTAACCACTTGCCCTTGGAAGCTTCAGTCATTTCATTATTGCACAGAGGTGAAGGCTCCCCAAAGAAAAATTAACCCATCACAAAGCAAAATCAGTGCTTCCAAAAGGTAGAAACAGAAATACAGCAATATGTAAAAGACAAAACTCCCTGCCAAACTTTGGGTTTGTCTGGATTAGAAAAAGAGAGCAAGACTGGGTCAGAGATAATGAACATCTAAGCTTGTCCTTAGCCAACTCTGCCCTAACCTTGACCTCATTCCTGCTCTAGACAAGGTCTCTGAGAGGATGGGAGTGGAGGACCAGTCATTCAGCCTGCACGATATCTTCAGAGAAACAGAATTGTCAGGCTCCTTCTCTAAAAGCTCAGTGAAGAATTTGCACACCTGGAGAGTAACTAGCTCAAGGGAGGCCTCAAGCCAAAAAAAAAAAACTGTAACCATAACAAGGAAGAACAAGATACACACAAAAGGTAGCAGTGTAAATGTTTTGTTATCTATAGATATATTCACATATCAACACAAACATTGCTACATAACCAGGAAGGGGGAGTAAAATACTGCACAAATACCTCTGGCTCAACCCTTCAGCCACCTGTATGATTGGTCCAAAATATAGACATCAGCCATGTGACATCCTAAAAGAAAGTAAACTACGGGATAGGAAAAAGTAGCCCCCCATCCTTACTTTGGGAAAACCGCTGCTGTAGCACTGGGAGACCAAAGATCTATACGTGTAAAACGTGGACCAGATGGCTGATTTACATCTAAGTGTCTGAGGGTATGTTTACATTAGAAATGTTCACCGATGTAGCGCAGACACTTATTACAATGATGGAAGCGCTATAGTAAATCCGAGAAGTGGAATTCTTCTGTTCCCCTGACAGCACCTACACTGGAGCTGAGGTTGACTTGATTTCATCACACAGGATGTGAAATTTTTCACAGCCCTGAGAGCTCCCATTAAGCCGGCTTAACATTGTAGTGTAGACCAGCTCTGAGACGGAAACTTCTCTGAAGTAGGGAGTGGAGGCCTCCCTCACTTGGATCAAGTGAATCATGTTGTGGCATTGTAGTTTTAGGCCAGACAGGTCATGGCCATACAATGCAATCAGACCATCCTTTAGAACCTGACCCAATGTCCACTGAAGTCAGTTGAAAGTCATCCGCTGATTTTAACAGGCACTGAATCAGGTCCTTAGTGAGGACAGGCTCAAGAGAATTGGCATGAAAAAAAAGCAAAAAGTTAGAGTGGAATAAAGCAAATTCCACCCAAGTAGAACCCAAGGACTTTTAATGCTGAGCATCGGACTTCATGGGGAGGGGTATGGTTAGCTAACTGATGCCTCCAGATCAGGGTTGAAGAACTTAGATGGAATGAGGTAGTGAAGCTTGAACTGCCTGTCCTTGTGCTGCACATAACCTGTGAACAGTGCATTGCTGAAAATGGACGTCCTCTATTCACAAGCAGTAAAATGTTGGAGAAACATTAAATAAAACAAAACAGAAAACTTATATTTCTTAAACCTCTCTAATTAAATGGCCAACATGCAGTACCTCTAGGGAATCTAACAGCTAATCTAGTCTAATTCTTTAAAGAAGAGATGCCCTGCTGCAAGCATATACATTTTCATATGCATTAATCATGACTGCAGAGGCAAAGGGATCTTTAGATAGGTAGATCCCATTTACTAAGACAACAGTAATAACTGCATGCAAAATTGTACATGAGCATTTGCATACCTTTTTGCACACACACCTAGGCCTCTGGCTACTGAAAACTGAGCCATTGACGTGCATCTTGTGGGCTATTGTTTTGGGCAAAGGAACCTTATTGGAGAACTATTTTTGTGTAATAACCTTCTTAAAATCATATTAGAAAGTAGCACATAATGCCAGATACAAAGACTAAAACTGAAACCAAAGAGTTGGCCAGGAAAGGTTCTAACATCCTCTTTCTTTGGAGGAATAATTTAGCAGTAATTTGCACAGGAAAACAGTTGTGCCATGTACGTTTGCTTTTTCTTTTGGCTCTGGCGGGCATCATTGTCACTGCTGATGCCACACACTGTATTTATTGTATCCTCTTGCTAATTACAAACTCGGTAGGTGTTTGCCCTCAATAGATCATTGTTTGTGTCTGCAACATGCTGCCTCAGAAGTGTAAAATGCCCTTTTTGCAACATGATTTTGCTCCGCTTGCCGAGAGTTCCTTCTTTGCTTATTTTTACTCCTTATAGCCCTTGCATCCATATGAAGGAGGTCTAAGCGGGGCATTGCTATGACCACACTTGTATAAAAAGGTAGAGTCCAGGTGAAGAAGAAAGAGATGACCGCTGTGCTTTCAGACCCTGAATGAACACCAATGACTGGGAATCAATAACTCCAGCCTAGGATAGACCACACTTTCCAATTACACACACAACTGAAAAAGAGAAATTTTGGCTTATGCAAGGTCTCAGTCCAGATCCCTACAGACCGTCTTCCATATCACAAAATCACCCCTGGAATTGGCACCATTACTGGAAGTCACATGAGAAAGACCCAAGACTACATGGGAATAGAGACTGAGCTAAGCTCTTCCCCACACAGCTATTCCCTTCTATTTGAGTCAGGCACATTTGCAGGACAGTTGCGAGCTTGCGCTGCCACTGTCCATGCTGCGCTTGTTCTGCAGATAATGGATTTCATGCTACATAGCCATCCAGCTGGCACTTTGCACAGAGAACGTGAATATCTCTGGAAAGTGATTTACTGGAAGTCTGTCCTCCTCCAGACTCTTGACCAGGCCTCACTCCACATCTGGGTGGCTCCTGCGTTTCACGTTTGTTGCGCCGCGTGGTGATGTGGGTCAGACAAAAAGGGGAACAACAAACAATGACACTGGTCTACAATTTTTTAGAAGTCGTCTGCTTCAGAGATAAACTGTGATATTGATTATGTATTTTGATGTGCTGAATTCAAATATGACAA
>ML677385.1:1631161-1642074 GCA_007922305.1 Dermatemys mawii | reverse complement strand
AGTTTGACTACATTTATTTCAGAAGCATTTTGGCTGTAGAGCAGTGTCATTATAACTTCAGATAACAAAAAGACAAAGGAACCTATTCTGTGTTGGTCAGCGAGATTGAGGATTAAAGGCAGTCCTCAGTGGAGGCTAACTGTTGGTTGTGTGAGAATGTTCCTTTGTTCTCGTGCTAAGAAAGGGAAAACCATAGAGGAGGTTGAGTATTTATCGGCTGGAAGATGCAGCAATCAGTTGCAAATATCACATTATGATAACAGCTGTCAATCTAAAGGGCCGGGCCCAGAATGACATGCTGGGAGAAAAGTTCCTATAAGAGGGCAAACCTGCCCTGGGATGAATTAAGAAGGGCTATGCAGTTACAAAGGAAGATACTCCTGGGAAAAGGCTGGTTGCTTGCAAAACACAGAAACATTATATCACAGATTGAACACTGCCCGTGATTAGTTTCTAGTTTTTGCCCAAAAAGAAAAAAAAAAAAAAAGCAAAGCATCTCTGAGTTGAGAGAAATCCACCAGCAAAGAAGCAGTTAGAGAAGAGTAAACCACAGTACTTCATATTTTTCAGAGTACTGTACAAACATAAGTTAATTAATTCTTGCAGTTTCCCAGTTCCGTTAATATTATTTCCCTCATTTTGTGACTCTGGAATCTGCTAAACAATACATTGGTGGCAGGGCAAGGACTAAAACAGGGAAAGGACTAAAGGATGGGCATTTGGAGCTCCCTTCTGCTTCTGTTAAAGCCAGTGGAATTTTTGCACCATTGACTTCAAGAGGAGCAGGAATACTTGAGGCATGTTAAGTTGCTTTATGTTTAGATGTCAAGGAGTAGTTCCACACACATCTTTTTCACTGCTTTCTTTAGAGTTTCATTGCTATTTCTTTGAACCACATCTGCCAGACATTTTTTTAAAATTAATGTCATGTTTAACTACATAAAGCAAAGAAATGGCTCAACAGTAAATATATCACAGAAATGGCATCATTCTATGGAAGCCTTCTTAGACTTTTTATTTTCGATGCTGATTCAGTGTTGGCTTATCTCTTTGAAGATGAGCTGAGCATGGGAGAGGTTAGGGGTGCATTAGAGACTGAAATAATTTCAGCACTGCCAGACATGGTCCAAGTCCAAGCCATCCTTCGGACATTACTTCCCAACACTGGTCTTTGCTGGTCAGAGTCAAAGGGAACTACAAAAGCATGGATTTCCTGGATTGCTTTTTCCCTTTGTCTTTTACTTTCTGAGAGACTTCTAAAGCCCTGCGTGTCAAGCCCACCACACCTTCCCAGGCCATCTCTCCCGAGCAGTGGTCCACCATGCCATTGCAGGTGGTTACACTGAAGCCCAACATGCATCTACTTACAGGCACAACTTTGGTAGGGCCAGCTCAAAAAAGTTTCATGTGTGTTCTCCTTTCAAAAGGCTCAGTGGGGTGCCCCATTACTAAGTTTAGTGATGTAGGACGCACTAAGTGCTTGCAGGATCTGGCTCTAAAATAGAAAAGTTGGTATCCAAGTGGCATAACAATTACAGAGGCTTTGTCAACACAGATTGTAAGTTTCACATATTCTGGGGCTATGTACTACTCAGAGCACGGCATCCATTAAGGAACTTGGAGGCCTGTAGAGACTTGACAGACTTCCTGGACTCCTTCCAATGCCATCTCCTTCCATTGCCAGGAGTCCTGTCTACCTTCCTGTCTGCTCCAATCAAGGCTTACCGTACAGGGTTCTAAGCATCCCCACACTCTTCAGTCTGCACAAACCATCACTGTTATTCCCTCCCTCTCTGTTTGTATGGCTGTCACCTAGTGCAGTTACTCTGGCCAGTAATGAATGTGAGCAGCTACTTCACTTGCTCTGGCAGGATGTGGAGTCAATGGAAGTTTTACCCACACACTCCCCTCTTTTCCAGCCCCACAGCAAGCATGCTCTGCACTAAGCCTTAGTTCAACTAGTCTACAGAACACAAGATCTACATTCATTTTTGAACCAAGTTTCTTACAGCCCATTACCAAGCAACTACACTGGTCTATCAAGCGGCTGCTCTTTAAAGCAAATTAATGTTTTCTTCCCCTCCCCCTCTTATGTTTCAGTGAAAACTATTACAACAGCTGTTGCTCTTCCATTTTTGCTATCTTTCAAATCACTGTTTGCTGTGCCATTCAAAAAGGGATACAAATAACTCTCATTGCTTTCATTGAGCTGGAAGATGGCCTGAAATGATCCTCTAACAAAGCAAGAAGCATTGGGTCAAAGGTACAACAAAGCATACATGGGATAGAAAACACAGAGAAAAGACCAAAGTATTAGATTACCCAGCAGTACACAGTGCATTAGTCCAGTCTCTGTTGGGGAAAAAATGGCAATAATGCTAATTTTATTTAAATTCCTCTTATTTTTATACAGATTTTATTGAAATTCAACATGGTAGTTTGCAAGACTGTTACCCTCTGCTATTGAGCGTCAGCAGATATAGTGAAACGCGTATTTTTAACTTAATGCTGACTTGCAGGAGTGGTACTTAGTACTTCTTAACTACCAAGGTTGTGATCCTGAACAAAAGAAGAGCCTGTGTAGCTAAATCACACAACATGTGAAAGATGGAATTCTCTTACTTCCTGGCAATGCCCCAAAACATAGGGGTTTTATGTGTCTCTTTTTGTGTAAAACAACAGCAATCAAACACCTTCCAGCAAATGCACCTTCAAGATGTAGGGATGCTTGGGATTTCTCTGCCATACACTAAAACTTTTTCTTTCAAGTAACCTCTACCCATTGT
The DNA here is from genome assembly GCA_007922305.1 of Dermatemys mawii. Lineage (NCBI taxonomy): Eukaryota > Metazoa > Chordata > Testudines > Dermatemydidae > Dermatemys > Dermatemys mawii. The sequence goes on along the minus strand of ML677385.1, from coordinate 1,639,288 downwards.
AGAACTATGAAAAGTATTTTGCGATTTTTCCACCTCTAGCAGCTTTTTCCATCTTCTTCTAACAAAAATCTGCCAAGAAGTCAAATAAATATTGAAAATGCTGATTTTCCTAAACTCTAAAGAGCTGTCCCCAAAGGAGGTTATATTTCAGCAAAGGACTCATACGCTGGGCCTTACCAAATTCACAGTCCATTTTGGTCAATTTCAGGGTCATAGGCTTTTAAAAGTTGTCAAATTGGTGATTTCAACTATTTAAATTTAAAAAGAGTTGGGGGGGGGGTCCCAAGGTTGTTGTAGGTAGAGTTGCAGTACTGCTGCTGGCAATGGTGCTACCTTCAGAAATGGGCAGCTGGAGAGAGGCGGCTGCTGGCTGGGAGCCCAGCTCTGAAGGCAGAGCCGCTGTCAGTAGAAGCACAGAAGTAAGGATAGCATAGTATGGTATTGCCACCCTTACTTCTGTGCCGCTGCCTGCAGAGCTGGGCCCCCAGTCAGCAGCTGTGGCTGTCTGGGCACCCAGTTCTGAAGGCAGCAGTGCAGAAGTAAGGTTGGCAATACTGTGACCCCCCTAAAATAACCTTGTGACCCCGCCTCTGCAACTCCCTTTTGGGGCAGGGCCCCAATTTGAGAAATGCTGGTCTCCCCCACGAAATCTGTATACTATAAAGTAAAAGCACACAAGAGACCAGATTTAATAGGAGGAGATCAGATTTCACAGTCCATGACACATTTTTCATGGCCGTGAATTTGGTAGGCCCTACTCATATGCCATACATTGTCATCATGCAACACCTATCTTCAAAAAGCCCAAGAACCAAATCTGCCCTCTAGCAACTGGATTGGAAGGAGGTTACCAACTCATTTTAAATAGGACAAGAAATTCCTTTCCAGCTGGTAATAATGGCTGTTGACCTGTGTTGAATTTGCACACTGCCCTAGAAATAAAAGGGCTTTTAAGTCATTGCCAGTCAGATGTGCCATGCAGTCACCCACACTGAAGTAAGGCTGAAATGCTAACTAGCATCTAACACTTTGGATCAGAAAGCTTGTTGTAATCAAAGACAACTGCATTCTCTCATTCTTGCTTTCGAGCCTTCTCTTATTAGACATTCATTTCAAATTAAACATGCCTACCTTCATAATCCCCCTTTCATAGAGTCCCATGAAATAACGTATCCAATAGCAGCATATGTATGCCTAAATGTGTGTGTCTGAGAATGGGTAGGCTTTCTGGTTTTGTACTCAGTGATGGTTGGCTGAACCAGTTTTAGTACATGGTTGACAGTAATGCCTTTAATCATCTCAGTGGAATGCACCTAAATGCATTTAGGCTTTTACCACTCTAAAATCTAGACACTGTGTATTGACACAGCGTGTGTCTACCCTAGCAAAAACTGGAAATGTAAATCACCACAAGAGCAGTGCCATTGGCAGTGGCAATGGATGAAGCCAGCGAGTAGACTCAGGTATTCGTACCTCTGTCTTGTCTAACTCTACTCAGAGCATATTTAATTAACACAGTAAAAAAAACCTGGAAGCTCCTGGAGATGTGTCTATGCTAGGCCTCTCAGAGGCATTAGCGTGAGTGATGGCAAAACCAGTGGGAATTGTTTTGCTACCTTCACACAGAGACAGCCTAGACAATAGTTGTCACGCCCTTTCCAGGGATGGTGTGCTGCTTCCCATGTTCCCTAATGACTGAGCAGCAAAAGAATCATGGTAAATTCTCTCTTTCAGTGGCATCTCTGTCATATAAGAATCCCAGATTACATGACAAGGGCCAGAGTATACACATCTTGACATATGAATGGTCCTTACAAATGAGATTAATCCCGTTCACTTTCATGGAACTAGTCTAGTGAGTAAGGATTACTCAGGATGAGTCCCCTTCTATCGTCCGCCTGTCCTCATCTTGCTGCTTCTATTCAGTGTAACTACGTGCTAGCAGATAGTTTCAAGGGAGAAGGGTACAAGTTCTAGTGATCTAAAAGTATACCTTACTCTCTGATCCACAAAGCAGAACTGCTGTTAAACCTGGAAGAGAATACCTAGAATCACAGAAGATTAGGGTCGGAAGAGACCTCAGGAGGTCATCTAGTCCAACCCTCTGATCAAAGCCGGACCAACCCCAACTAAATCATCCCAGACAGGGCTTTATCAAGCCGGGCCTTTAAAACTTCTAAGGACGGAGATTCCACCACATCCCTAGGTAACCCATTCCAGTGCTTCACCACCCTCCTAGTGAAAAAGTTTCCTAACATCCAACCTAGACCTCCCTCACTGCAACTTGAGACCATTACTCCTTGTTCTGTCATCTCCCACCACAGTACACATTACTTCCTCCTGTTAAAGGGAAAGATGTCGCACTTGTGGCCAAACAAAGGGAAGCAGTGTGGAGATGGAGCCAAAATTAGTGGCACCAGATTCAAAAAACGGACAATTAATAATATTCAGATGCCTCGGTGGAGAAAAAAGAAAAATTTTGCTTTTTAGAGGGATTCTATGAAATGGCTTTGCACAAGCCACTGGAATAGAATTCTATTGGCAGAGCCACAAAACTGCTGCTGTAGCTGATGGCATCTGGCCCTCCAGCTTTTACCATACAGTCATAACTTTTACCTTGCTGCCAAAGGTGAGGGATTTTTTTATGTCACACATGTTTTATTTTGCAAAACCAAAAGTCTGGTTAACTAAGCCCCAAATTCCAATTCAAAATAAGCATTTCTTTAGGGTTTGTTAAGTAGGCTCAATAGACAATGTCTGTTTATTGTTCTGCTTTCAAGCAAGCACTATTAAATACACAATTAAATCTGTCGGCTACAAGCATAAGGCCACCACTCATATATAATGCACAGCAACAATTCTCTTTAGCCTGGCATTAGAAGAAACACAAGATTCTTCTAGACACCGTACTAGTAGAAAATTTCAAGCGACAGTGCTACCTACCTTCATTCTTTGAAAATGCCAGGTGTCCAATGTCTATAATACAAGAAAGCATTGTCTGCAGTTGGTATTTCAGATCAATGCCCTCTGGGGCATAAGAGATTAATCATTCCCAGGGTGGGGTTGGAGTTTAAGCATTGCTGAATGCAAGTCATGAGGAACCCATGCCACCAATAATGTCATAAGCTGTCTGCACATTCATAGAATCATAAAAATGTAGGACTGGAAGGGAAATTGAGAAGGCATCAAGTGCAGTCCCCTGCGTGGTAGCAGGACCACGTAAACCTAGACCATCCCTGACAGGTATTTGTCCAACTTGTTCTTAAAAACCTCCAGCATGCTGATACCACAGTCTCCCTTGGCAACCTATTCCAGAGCTTAAGTACCCTTGTAGTTCGAAGGTTTCACTTAGTATCTATCCTAAATCTCCCTTACAGCAGATTAAGCCCATTACTCCTTGTCCTACCTTCAGTGAAGACAGAACAGTTGGTTACCATCTTTTTATAGCAGCCTTGAACATATTTGAAAACTATTATGAGGTTCCACCTCATTCTTCTTTTCCAAAGACTAAACACTGCTTGCATCCGACAAAGTGGGTATTAATTAGCCCATGGAAGCTTATGCTCTAATACTTTAGTTAGTCTTTAAGGTGCCACAGGACTCTTTATCACTTAAACATGCCTAGTTTTTTTTCAACCTTTTCCTGGTTCATTGTTTTCATTGATGTCATGGGTGAAAATCCAGCTTTGCATAAGTAGGTGATATTAAAGGAGATAAATACTTTCGGCGCTGCAGAAGAAGCTGTGATGTATTCATCGGAACACTCACCCCAAAATGTCTCCAGTGGCATTTCTCTGAACATGGTTCTGGGGGACCTGTCTGATGTAATGTCAATGAGCTCTTCTAACAATTCTGATGGAACAGAATGTTCGCACTAAAGGGGTTTGTAATCCACATGTGTGCAGCAGCTTGTTCTGTTGTGAATTCGGGAAAATAAGCATTACATTTGTTAAGTGGACCAGACAGATGCACTGCTAGCTGAGGTTTAATTACGTCAAAGTAAAAGGTTTGTTCCTGAATGAAAGAATGTAAGAGCTCAAACATATCAGTAGTACCCAACAGACACAATCGTTCCAGAGTTGTAGTTTTCTTTTGAATGCCTCAATTCTTTCACATCGGGCAATACAATTAGTGTTCCCACCTTGCATAGTTTTATTCAGTTTATTCGTTTCACTGAATATGTCTGCGAGGTGACCCAGTTTTGCCAGCCGCACATCATCTTTCAGCACTTTGGCAAATTCAATTTTCTTATTAACTAAGGAATTATATAATTCTTCCTTGAGATTAAATATATGGGCAAGTATTCTGTCTCAAGACAGCCATCTCACCTCTGTATGCATGAGCAAGGAATGGTGCTCTGCACCCACTTGCTCACAAAGTGCAGCCAAACATCTGGAGTTAGTTGCTCTGGATTTAATAAAATTAACCAGTGTTACTGTGGTATTCAAAACACTGTGAAGACCTGGTTCAATATGTTTTGCAGCAAGCGCTTCTCCGTCTAAAAAGCAGTGTGTTCAAATAGCGTGAGGAGCGATGTCTTATTTTTTCCACAACACCAGAATACTTTCCGGTCATTGCCACGGCTCCATGAGTGCAGACTCTTTACAAAACTAAAAGTCTTCCTGTATTTCCTTATTCCACACATACCAAACAAAGGCAAATAAATGGGATATTTTTGAAATGTCTGTGTATTCATCTAGTTGTCATGTAACCAATCAAGTCACTGAGAAACTATGTTTTCTGACACAGAAATGATCTGTTGTTTGACAGTGTCATTTGACGCCAGTATTTTTGTCAGTACCTTGGCCTTCTTTCCAAACACTTCCTTTGTTATTTCAATAACACAGGGCATTATCAAAATCTCAACAATCATATGTGGGTTTTTTTTGTTTTTTCAATTTTCTGCACCACTATGTAGGATGATCTTAAAAACTTTTTATCTGCAGTAGTTGTGGTTTTCATTACTGCTTTAGTGCCAAGAAATTCCTTGGCCTTTTGCTAAAAAAAAAAAAAAAAATGAACAGTGCTTATCCTTATAGATGTAATGTTTTATAATTAAATACCTCTGTAATTTGGAGAGTTTCAAATATTCATTGGACAATACTTGTGCACAAATTGCATACTGCAGTCGAGGAACAAATTGCATACTCCACTTCCAGAACATGTAAAACCAAAATTCAACTAGCTGACTTCCTACTTCCTAAATTTTGAGAGGTTAATAGCAGATTTGTTTCATACTCACGTCACCTTCTTTATGTTCTTCAGCCATTATGGTGGTTGAACTTATTGAAGGAAGTTTGCTATCATCGCTCTGTGGATTTTATTGTTTTGAAGCTGATGGTCTAATTAAAAATTTATCCATATCTGATACTTATTGTTTACACTTACAGTTTTTTTCCCTGTGCTGTGGAACTTGTGCTTCTGCTGAAATAGCTTCTTTACAATCAGTAAAGGGCATTAACTAACGTGCAAGTCTGGCATCAGACTCACTAGGCCAAAAGCAGAAACAAAGGAGTGAGCCCTCGCAGGCAAAGCGTCCAGGGGCAAAGCCAGAGCTGGGCCAGAAGGCCTTAAGACTGACTTGCAGGCTGAGTGACCCCCACCCCAGGGGCTGACCCGGATGTCTGAACCCCCACCTTCCACACAGGAAGCCGGGGCTTGAGCCTCAGCCTTGTGTTGGGGGCGGGACTTCAGCCCCAGGGCACAGGGCTTCAGCGCCCGGCTAGTGTCAGCACTGTCACTGGGTCTCATAGATTCAGCCCTGGCTCCCAGTGTTAGCCCTGCAGGGACACACAGCCTCTGGATTTCAGCCACAGTTCCCAGCTTCAGCACTGTGGATTCAACCCCGAGGTAGCACCAGAACTTAGGGCTTCAGCCCGCACCTCCCAGCGTTAGTCAAGCAGTGGCACTGGGACTCTGGGCTTCACACTTGCACAGGGGTGAAAGTAACACTCACCACTTACTGGTACGGGGACTGGCTCTGGCCCCCCTGGAAGAGGTGGAGCATCAGGTGGAAAGGGCAAGGCTAGGGGTCAGTGTCCCCCAGCCAGCCAGCCCATCTGCACTGTCCGGCCCGCACCACCTTGGGCTTCAGCGGCGATTTAAAGGGCCCGAGGCTCTGACTGCTGCTGCCACAGTAGCACAGCAGCAGCCAGATCCCTGGGCCCTTTTAAATAGCCAACCCCGGGGCAGCTGTTCCTTTTGCCCCCCACCCCCATTGGGGATGGGTGGGAAATGGGCAACAACGTTAAAGAAATGCTGCAGCAAAGGACCCTGCTTAAAGCACTGCTGAGGCAGCGCTTTCATGTCGGCTTGGTATGTGCCGGTACCAGAGGCCACTTTTCACTGGTACAGCATACCGGCTCGGTCCAGCTTACTTTCACCCCTGGACTTGCAGCTCTTGGCTGCTGCCCCGTCGCAGCACAGGGGCTCAGCGCTTCAGCCCATAGTTCCTCACAGCTGCCCCTGGTGGCACCAGGCTCGGGGCTTCAGCTCTGTGGCTGTTGCTTGGAGGGGGACATTGGGGACTCCCTAAGAGAGCTTGCACAGCCCCCCGAGGGGCTGTGGATCCCCAGTTGAGAACCACTGCTCTCAGACCAGTCCAAGAGCCCTGTCAAAGGAGGAAATTGGATTGGTTTGGCATGATTTGTTCTTCACAAATCTGTTCTGGCTGTTCCTTCTAATCCTATTGTCCTCCAGGTGCTTACATAGTGATTGTTTAATAATTAGTCCCAGTATCGTTCCAGGTAACGAAGTTAGGCTGACTGGACTATAATTCCCCAGGTCCTCCTTGTTCCCCTTTTTAAAGACAGATACTATGTTTGCCCTTCTCCTGTCCTCCTGGACTTCACCTGCTCTCCAGGAGTTCTCAAAAATACTTGCTAACGGTTCTGAAATTGTTTCAACTAGTTGTTTAAATATATTAGGATTAGGGTTGTCAATTAATCACAGTTAACTCACATGATTAACTCAAAAAAATTAATCACAGTTAAAAAAATTTATCACAATTAATCAGTTTTAATTGCATGGTTAAATAAAATACCAATTGAAGTTTAAATATTTTGGATGTTTTTCCACATTTTCAAGTATATTGATTTTAATTACAAAGTATATAGTGCTCACTTCAGATTATTTTTATAACAAATATTTGCACTGTAAAAATGATAAATAAAAGAAATAGTATTTTTCAATTCACCTCCTACAAGTACTGTAGTGCAATCTCTTTATCATGAAAGTGCAACTTACAAATGTAGATTTTTTGTTACATAACACAAAAACAAAACAATGTAAAACTTTAGAGTCTACAAGTCCATTCAGTCCTACTTTTTGTTCAGCCAATAGCTAAGACAAACAAGTTTGTTTACATTTACAGGAGATAATACTGCCTGCTTCTTATTTACTGGATAGGCAGCATTTCCATACCGCCACCAGGCAGTTTGGTCAGTGCACCATATATCCTGTAAGATCAGTCACTGTGGGAAGTGCCACAGCAGAGATGACTGGCAGCTTCTCTCACAACCTCCAACTGACCCAGACCTACCATTTAAGCCTGGAGGGAGCACAAGTAAGTTATCTGTGCAACAAGAGTGACAAAGAGTCCTGTGGCACCTTAAAGATTAACTAAAGTATTAGAGCATAAGCTTTCGTGGGCTAATACCCACTTCGTCGGGTGCATGCAGTGGAAGAATCCAGGGGTAGGTCACATAGTTAGTCTTTAAGGTGCCATAGGACTCTTTGTCACTTCTGCAATTCCAGACTAACACAGCTACCCCTCTGATTCTGTGCAACAAGGCAGATCTCTAACCTACTGCTGAGACAGACCCTGCCTCATCTCTGGTTCCTGGTTCCTTGCTTGTTCCTGGGTATTGACTCAAGCTTGACCCATAGCCTCAGTTCCTGGCAATTGACTTTGGCTAGACCCATGGCTCTGGCCCTGGCAATTGATTCAATTTAATCTCTATGTCTCTACTCTCTGCACCTGACCACTCCTACTCTGGTCCCTGACTGCACTGAAAAGATTGATATCACTGCTCTACAGCCAAAATGCTTCTGAAATAAATATAGTCAAACTTTACTAATTCTGGGTCACTGAGAACGAAAATGATGCTTAAAATTGTTCATTGGCTC
>ML677385.1:1615576-1630761 GCA_007922305.1 Dermatemys mawii | reverse complement strand
GCACATCAAAATACATAATCAATATCACATTTTATCTCTGAAGCAGATGACTTCTAAAAAATTGTAGATCGGTGTATTCTGACAGCATTCCTGCCTACAATAGCTAAGATATTTCCAGAAATGATAAGCTTCCTGGCCATGGAAATATTTTATCTAGAAGAGGAACACGTCTTTAGAGAAGAACAAAGGACAGGGTGATCTACTAAAAGTGCTCACACTGCTACTTTTCTCCATAATATATCAGGTTATCTTGCAGCACTTAAATTCAGGGCTTCCCGATGTGCAGTTCCTTGTCACACTCAGGATTTCACCGCCCGGCACAATTATTTATAAAAGCCCACTTGCCAGGCAGTGGGTTTTAATTATCTTACCTGTTTCAATACTCATGTAGACCTCATCACTGCAGTTGCTGAGGATCAGCTGATAAAAAGAAAGTAATGTGGGTATTGCATTTACCAGGGATTTATCTCTGTCCCTAGAACATTTACATTTCCCATCTCAGGTTTTTCCTTAATCCATCTCCAAATGTTCTACCCACTTCCTACCCCTTTTTCTTGCCGCTAGCACAGCTGGCAGCCTGCAGAGCATTGGCCATGAGAAGTATTTTTATTAAATGTATGAAACTTTTTCTGTTTGTTTCTTCTTTTCTTCGGTTTTGAAATCCTTTCAGAGTGAAGTTCATGTTCATGAAAGGTGCTGGCCTGACAGTTCTGCTACTGTAACTCCTCTGTAGAAGTCCATCTACTGAACAGGCAGGTACAGTTTAAGCTTCCCCACATTACCCTTCCAGTGTACCTGAGAAGCCACCTATCTGACTAAGAAGGTAGGTCAGTCTCCATTCCTGTCTAGTTCTTTGCCTTTCTGCGGAGACTTCTAGTAAGGGAGCCAGAAGGTGCTTTCTGAGATAGGCTGATCTGTTCACTAGGCACCTGAAAAATTCTAATTACGTTCCACTACCACTGACTCCATAGGAGCTTAGCACCTGATAGGATCAGGCCTCAGGAACTAGTGTGACACCACAAACTCAATCAGCTCCATTGTGAAATAATGAAGAACAGAGTTACAAATCTATGTGAATAAGTGAGTCAACATTTTGTCCTGCTGCTATTTGTGGGTTCACATCATTCTTACTTGTGTATATTCAGATGATTGCTTGTTTTAAAGCCCAAAGTTTTCAGGAATTTTAGTACAAATTATTAGTTTGAAAATTCAGACAACAAGTGTATTATTGGCTCTTTGTCATTCATTATCCTCCTGTTGTAAAGATTCAGCCATCCAATCAGGGTACAGAAATAATGCCATGTGACTTTTACCATCCCTAGAAGTTTGACTGAGAAGCTATTTACACAAAAAGTATCTATATTTCTGACACACTCAGCTTTCTGTTGAATGGGTGAGGAACTAAGGAGTGCACAAGATGGAAAAACCCCAATGTTTTCAATAGATTGGAGTCACGTTACTAAAATTATCTGGAATCATATAGATCATTGGTGCAACTAAGGTCCTGTAGGGGCACCAAATCTTAGGTAAAGGGGGTCATATAAGGTGTCTACAACCAGGTTATGGTCTACTGATTATGATTATGCTATCTGTATGTGTGTATCTTGTTTGTAGCTAAAGTTATGAAGATTGGCTGTATAGTGTCTGTATTTCAAACTTATGCTTGCTTTTGGGTGAAAACCCAAACAAAGTTACTGTTGGCCTGGTCTTCCTGATGGCCCATCATGTTCCAATCAAGCTAACAATGAACTTTGTAGATGCCTGTCCACACCCCAGCTTCCCCAGGAATGTGGCCTGGCTGCTCAGGTGTTGAATCTTGAAGAGTCATGTAACTGGACCACATGGCTCTGAAACTCCATTGTACAACTGGACTCTGCATAGCAAGAAGGAGGCGGTCTCCACCCACAAGAGGAAGTCTATATAAACCTGGGAGAAAGATCTCCATTTTGTCTTCAATCTCCAGTCTCCAGCCTCCAGCCTTGCTCCTACTTCTGGATGGGACTTTGCTGCAAATGGGCGCTCTGGCCAAAGGATTGATGACCCATTCCTCCAGGGAATGTATTCCAGAGACTTTGATTTGAACCTGCAGTTATTCTACAACTGATGCAAGCCATTACTGCATGTATTTGGTTTCCTTTAACCATTTCTAACCCTCACCTATATCTTTTCCCTTGTATAATGAACCTTTAGATTTTAGATTCTAAAGGATTGGCAACAGCGTGATTTGTGGGTAAGATCTGATTTGTACATTGACCTGGGTCTGGGGCCTGATTCTTTGGAATTGGGGAGAACTGTTTTCTTTATTTGGGGTATTGGTTTTCATAACCATTTGTCCCCAGGATAGGTGGCTGCTGGTGGTGATTCTGGGAAGCTGGAGTGTCTAAGGAAATTGCTTGTGTGACTTGCAACTAGCCAGTGGGGCAAAACCAAAGTCTTTTCTGTTCGGCTGGTTTGGTTTGCCTTTAGGGCAGAGAAACCCCAGCTTTGGGCTGTAATTGCCTCTTTGGAAGCAATTTGTCCTGATCTGACACTCTCAGTGGGTCACACCAGGAACAGCACCGTCATAACTGGCCACTTTGCACAATACAGCAACCTGATAAATCCTGATATGAACACATATGACAGCCCGAGGGAAGGGACTTGGAAGTTGGCCACAGAGACCTAGTGAGAGCATGAGCACAAAGAGGAGGAATGAGGAGGTTCTGTTAGGATCGTGACAAAAGAGGAAGTAGAAGAAGGGTGTCTATAAAGAAGGGTTGGAACATACTGTTCTGCATTGAGGAGTGTGAAATTTGGTTTTATGGTTGAGTGCAGCCCTCAGAGACCAATTGCCTGCAAAATACAACTATCTGCATGACCAAACCAAACAATTAGGTGGCTCTTTTACTCTAAGCTTCTGATGAGAATGTATTTTGCATCCTTTGCTTAATGTTTTAAGGTCACTTACAGTAAAACTTTTGGGGTCTCTAATTTTCCATAAAGATATTTAAAAAACAGCTCAAATCTCATTTTCATTGACAGGTCAGTTTATTATTTCAACTATTCCCTATGCCCACAAGGTTGGCAATAACTTCTTGTCCTTAGAGTGCACTATTAATGTGCATGTGCAAAATGGCACACTGATTATACATCAAAACTTGCTATGCCCATCATTACCAATAAACAATGGACTATTTAAAGATACATACAGATGGCTCAAATATTTTCCTAGGACAAAATTGATGATGTCAAATTAAAACTCCCCAGTGCTGTTTCTATATGGGTTTCTAATAGGCCTCATATAATGCCCTACTAACAGGAAGAAAAAAAAGAGGGGGTGGGTGGCAAAAGCCAAACTGCATCACAGAGGCAGCGAGCAGCTGCGCTTTTCGGCAGGAGCTGTTCTTGAACAGAGACTGATATTAGTTCTGGTATGTATGGCAGTGAAATGGATAATTGACCACAGGTGTCTAAGATGAGACCATTAATTTCACTGCATCTTCTTACCTAGGTACAGGGCCAGCCTTACCATGAGGCAAACTGAGGCAGCCACCCCAGGTGCCAGACTGTGGGGGAGGAGGGTGCCACTAGGACCTAGAGTGTAGAAAATTGTGTCTGCTGCTGGTTCATATGTATTCTCTCTGCTCTAGATGCACAGAGATGGTGGAGTTCTGTGCCAGAGGAAGGGGGGCACAAGAGACATAACGGACAGGCAGGAGAAAAGGTGAGAGGGAATAACAGAAAGCAGCAGCAGCTGCAGGGAGATAGAGGAGGAGCCTCTTATGTACCTCTCTAGCACCCCCCGAATGTGGACACTGTTTTTGTTGCAAACTCTTCCAGTCTAATGTTCCAGCCACACTGGGTTCTACAGGAACAAAGGACTGGAAAAATCTGGCTAGAAATCTGGCAGGCCATGAGAAGGCAGCAAATCACCAGAGAGCATTTCATAGATGGAAAGAGCTTAAGAGTAAGGTTAAAGGCCGCCATATATGATCAGCATCAAGAGAAGTCTCTTTACTGGCAAAATGTTCTGAAAAGGCTCATTGCCATTGGGAGAATACTTGCTACTTAGCACTCTGTGGCACTTCAGATCAGCTGTATGTGCCAAACAATGGAAACTTCCTTAAAATTGTGGAGCTGATGGCTGAGTTTGCTGCTGTACTCCAGGAGCATCTAAGAAAAGTCACCACCCAAGAAAAGTACACACACCACCACCTTGGAGAAACAATTCAAAATGAGATCCTACAGTTACTGGCAACAAAAATCAAACAGAAGATAGTGGCAGATCAGAAGTCAGCAAGATATTACTCTGTTATTCTGGACTGCACACCTGACAGCCCTCTCTCCCACCCCCACCAGCACCCTCCTGCCGCCCCAGCCCTGGGTTGTTGGTAACTCGCCCCCAGGGCAGGTCATTCAGCAGGAATTTTGGATGTGTACAGAACATAGACAGGATTGGTTCCCGTATGGTTACAGAAGTGCAGTAAAGTGGAACAATTGTCAGCTTGTGCAATTGGAGGATATCTGGATGCATATTATAAGATTGTCCTATATAAATGAGGAAAAGTTGAGGTGTCTTTATTATTCTTTTGTTCCACTCTTTGTTTCTATGGGGAATTTGCCAGTGCAATAACACTGTCTTCCTTTTAAACAAATAAAACTAAAAAAATGGCAATGACTGTTGAAAATAGCAATTCCAGTCCTAATAACCACTGGGAAGCATTTCTTGCTCAATTTTATCCTACTTTTTCTACAGCAAGTTACAGTTAATCAGTATATTTGGTTTGGGAGAAATCAAGTAACAGCTGCCCAAATCCACACGGAGCCAGACACACTGGTCTGAGCGGCACGATAAGGGGGTTGGAGAAGGGGCATGGGGTCCCAGGGAGCAATCAAGGAACAAGGAGCAGGGGGAGTTGCATGGGTCGTGGTTATTGGGGGGGGGTCTGTCAGGTGGTGGGGGTGTGGAGAGGGGTCAGAGCAGTCAGGGGACAGGAAGCAGGGGGGGTTGGATGGGGCAGAGGTTTGTGGGGCAATCAGGGGTTCTGGGGGAGGCAGTCAGGGGACAGGCAGCGATTGGATAGGCATGGGAGTCCCAGGTGTCTGTCAGGAGGCAAGGGTGTGGAGAGCGGTCAGGGCAGTAAGGGGACAGGTAGGGGGTGAGGTCCTAGGGCAGAAGTTAGGGTGGAGGGTCTCAGGAGGGGCAGTCGGGGACAAGGAGAAGGGAGAATTAGAAAGGGGGTGGGGTCCCTGGGGGTAGGAGTCCCAGGAAAGGGAGATCAGGGGACAAGGAGCAGGAGGGGGTGGATGGGTTGGGGGTTGTGTGGGGGGCAGTCAGAGGGCAGGAAGTGGGAGGGAATGGATGGGGCTACCTCCCAACCCAGTGGCGTGTCCTCTTTTTTGAATGTTAAAATATGGTATCCCTACCGTTCACAGTGCCACCTCCTTCTAGCAGCCAGCTCTCCATTCACAGCAACCTGCAGCATGAGGTCTCAGCTACCTCACTCCCTCCCCCTCCCTTTCCTGTTGATAGCTACCAAGGGAATGCTGGGAAATGTAGTTCTTTCCCTGTTCCAGGGCTGGCTCTATAGGCAGGGATCTAACCAAGAAACTACAGCTCCCAGGGCCCCCTGTGGGTTCTCAGCTCCCATGCTGGATTCCTGCTGCTCCATGGCTCTCTTTCTGCAGCATTGTGAGAGGGGAGGAAGTGAATGTTATGGGGCGCTATGGCCAGCCCTCAATCAAGAAAAAAAAAAGATGGCCCTGTAATGGGGTAAGACTCACCACCACAGCACCCCCTGCTGTTCAGCCTGGGAATTAGCTCACCCAGTCCTGGAGCACCCTCTGGTGGTGGTGTCCTGTCTGTCACTTACCCTGTGCTGGTGTCTGGACTCACATTGCTTGTGGCTCAACAGCATCCTCTTCAGAACGCTGCGCTCCGGCAGTGCCCCCAAGTCCCTCTCATCCCCTTCTCGGGGAGGGGCTAATTGTAACCCTTACACCAGCCTTAGTAGCCTGCCACAACCCTCAAGTCCAGTCCCTCTTGTGTCAGAGGGCAGGTTGCAGCCTGACTTGGCCACTGCCCCACAGCCCAGTGCAGCACAAGGGTGAAAGGGGGGACAGGTCCACCCTCTACTCTGGTTCCTGACCCAGGGACCCTTTGACAGCAGCCTTTCTTCCCTCCCCTTGCCTTCCTGTCCCTGGGCCACTTCCCCTCTGGCCCTTCACACCCTCTAGGCCCTTCTGTTCAGTGCCAGCAGCCTGGCTGGAATCAGGCTGAAGCTCTCCTCTGCTCCCCCGAGCCTGCCCAGCACTGCTCTGTCCAGGATGCTGGCCTCCTGCTTTCAGGAGACAGACCTTCCTCCCTGAAGGTCTGGGATAAATTGACTGCTCCCTCCGTGGGCAGCCTTTATATAGGGCCTAGCCTAGCCCTGACTGGCTGGCTCTTTCTGAGCCCTGATTGGCTCTCATGAGTCCCTCCCTGATTCTCTGCCTGCCTGCACAGCCATTCTGGCCTGCTCTTTCATGGGGGTGGGGCAGCCGCCCCAAGCACCTTTTTGTTTTGCTGGTGCCTAGAGCCGGCCCTGACTCTGCCCTACCATTGGTTGATCCACGCATTCAGGGAAACACCTACTGCCAGACCACAGTGCAAGGGCATTATTGAATCTGCTTCTCAGTAGACAATCCACATGTGACCCACTTGATCCAAACTGTCAGAGTAGGTGCATGGGTCTTTACAGGGATGCCCTGAGTCATGTACATGCATATTCTCCAAAGGGTGATATGTGGGGTCTCTAGTGAGAGGCAGTAGCCCACTGGCTGTTATAATTATTGCAAAATGTATGTACAGGTCATATTTATGGAGTTATAGATCTATACTGAATATCATGTTCTCAAAACTTTTGGAGCTGAGGCAAGTAACAAGGAGGTGATAGATTTCTTTCAGGCAGAGGGTAACAGGCACTTGTCTCCCTGTCTGATCAGTGTGTAGTATAGTTCACTTCACAGGGTGGATCTACTGGATTACTGAGCCACAAGCTAATCGAGACTGTGATATCTACAAGAGAAAGCAAAAGCCACAAAAAGGAGCAATCAGCAAGATGGTGTCCAGTTTATGAACAAAGATCAAAGGATTGTTTTGATATTCCTGCAGTAGCAAAAGAGACATCCAGGATCCTTTACCTTGGATACCAGTGGGCAGATTGTTTCAACTCATGTAGGAGGGATCACTGCCAGGCTCGGCTGTGAAGACTTTGGGTTAGCTTTGCCCTATAAGGCATGAAAGTGCCTAGTTAAATAAGTCTAGGTTCTAGAATGCATGTTATGATCTTATTTGATATGTACCCACTGGTTTCCAATACTTATACTTGCTATTGCTTTAATCCCTATTCTTTGTTAAGTACACTTACAGACATCTATAATGAATTGAAGTAAAAGTGCTGTGGAGTAAGCAGAGCAGTGACTGAGGTGAAACTAGTAAGCTTCTCTGGGAGCAGTATATCTGTGAGTGTCCTGTGGACCAGGGGATGGACATAGTCTAGAGAGAAGCTGAGAGGGCTCAAGGTTGGAGTGTGTCTGTTGCTATCTGTAAAAAGAAACCGGGGCCTGCAGAGACCTAGTGGGAATAGCTGGTGTTGCCTGCAGCTGGCAGCATTGGGAAACTGATGCCTGCCAGGCACAGACAAGCCTTCCTCACACTCAGGCCATGTGGTAATGAAGCACCTCACAACCCTGGGTACCCCCGGGACATGTCACAAATCTACGTCACTGTCTCTGCTCTGTGAAAATCCTAACACATAAAACAAAGTGTTTGTGCCTTTTTCCTATGGTATTGAAGATATTACATGCCCCTTCAGAAGTCTGGGCATCTACTAATTAGTAATAGCAATACATATTTGCATTATATCACACATGTCACATATTTTGGCTTGATAGTCATTGAACTGATGTTTGAGCAGCTGTTCAGAAGCTGTCAGGAAGAAGTTGGTTCAATAAAAGATATTACCTCACCCACCATGTGTCCCTGATGCCCTGGGACCTACACACCTACAGGTATACTGCATACAACTTACATTGCCACTTTCACTCAACACACTGCTTCAGGACATTCTGAAAGGCTTAATTTGTGACCAAGTCATTACATTTAAAAAACTGGAAATAAGCTTAGACCTTGCATTTATTAAGACACCAAAACAGCTACATAATATTATCTGATTTGTGTCTGTTCACAACAATAGTTTCCATTCAGCATGCTAAATATCAAATGCAAGTTATCCCATTGTGCTAAAACCTGTGGGCTAGATCCTCCACAGCCGTAATTCAGCGTAGCTCCACTGAAGTCAAAAGCTGAAGCTCTGGCCCTGTAATTTGAGAGCAGTTTAGGATGCGAATACTACAAACTTTAAAAAATATTTATATTAAAATAGTTTCCTCTTTCACTATGTGCACAAGGCAAATACAGTGTGATTCTCAGAGCAAATCTACTACGAATAAAGAGACTTCTATAAGATGAAAAGTTAGTGGTATGTTCATCAAACTAAGATTGCAAAACATTGCATCTTCACTGCCCCATCATCAGCCAAGGCAGTGTTTTTAACTAGGATCTAACTAGCTATTGAAACTGATATACAGATGACAATCCAGTAATTGAATGGTCTACCTTGAATGGTGTCTTACAATACGTGCTAACAATACATGCAAAACAATCTGTTCTACCTTACATTTTGCTGTGAGGCTGGGAGTTCCTCTCTCAGACCTAAGGAACAGCTCAGAGTGGCTTGAAAGCATGTCTCTCTCACCCACAGACACTGGTTCAATTAAGGATATTACCTCACCCACCTTGTCTCTCTACAATTCAGCCATGATTTATGGAATGATGATACAAAGGAGATTTGCATGCTTTGTAAGACATCTTGGATCAAAAGCAGAGATAATTTACTCTGCAAGTGAATCATAGATTTCAGAGCCAGAATGGGAGCATTATGATAATCTAATCTGTCATCCCACAAAACACAGGCCATGGAACCTCACCCTGTAATCTCTGCATGGAGAAGACATTGGATTCAGAAGATACAAATTGTATTCTTGAATATAAATAGGACTGCAAGGAGCATAGAAGAATACCAGTAAATCAGTGCTAAGGTTATGACCATTTAGACTATCTGTCTATTCAGGTTTATGTTTATTTTCTACTGATCATTTTAATTTTTTTGTTGTTGTTGTTTAAAAAGGAGCAGGAATTGATTATACAATTCATCAAACTCATCACATTTCTTGCCCTAGTGATCATTTTTCCTTAGATAGGGATGATCTAAACCTCTCTTTTTTAAATTTCCTTCTCCGCCTTAGAAAATAAGGGGGTTCTGTGCCATTCAGTGCAGCAGTAAAGAGATTAGCCCAATGCAGGAGAGCACAAGATAACAGAAGAAAATATAGTGATCAAAATGTTAGTAAGGACATTTCTTAATTGACCATGGAAACAAAAAGGAGGAGCTGAACTGCAAGTGGCTGAGAGAGATTTTTAAGCAGGAGAATCTTGGGCATGACTGGAACTGAAGCAATTGAACTGGGAGGGAACAAAGAAGTTCTCTATTCAACTATTTTGAAAAGGGAAAATAGTGGTACACTTGCTGTAAAATGGGAATAAGAGGAGAGGTGTGCTGTTTCTTAGCCTTGAGTCCCAATTTACCCAGCTGAGAACTGAACTGCTGCCTCATACAATGGAGTACCCAATCGAATATATTCTGCAATTGTATTACATGTAGAAAATCATAGCCACTTAAAATGCAGCTCTACCATATAGTTTTTGTGTTGTAGTTTGACTGCTTTGGTGCGCAACAGACAGTGAAAAGAGATCAAAGGTAATATAGTCATATTTTGTAGTGATTGTTAACTTTGGAGATTCAGTGTTGTGACAGATCATGACCACCGACATGAGAGAGAATGGGAGCAAAAGGATGCGTGAAGCAAAGCTGTTGCCATCTGTGCGTTGAGACGAGTTCCAGCTAGAAGACAAGAACAGAGAAATCATGCTGGAGAGGTGGAATCATAGACTTCAGAAAAAATTAATATGAGTGGCAAAGAACTGCTTAGTTGTCTTAGCTTCCAGAAGGAAGCTATTAGACAGTGTGCTGCTGAGAGTATACTAGGCTGTTTATACAGTACATACATATTACGAGTCTGAATCGCACTTACGCCAAGGCCTCATTATACTTGCCAGAGATCTTGGTGTAAATGAGAATTAAGTCCTATAACTGATGGAGCTCAGCAACAGAATATGGTGCACTGCGAAGCTCAGGCCATGCCCCCTTTCCTGCTAGGGTGACCAGATATCCCAATTTTATTGGGGCAGTCTCAATATTCGTGCCTTTGTCTTATATAGGTGCCTATTACCCCCCACCCCGTCCCGATTTTTCACACTGTCACTCTGTTTTCTCCTCCCAAGCCTGCACCTTAATCCAATCACAGGAAGGCAACCAGAGGATCTTTCTGTGGCTGGCTATGCCTACAGACCAGTACAACGCAGCCACAGAGCATAGGATCAGAAGCAGCATGTCTAGCAGTTGCTGTTAAAATCTTTGTAAGTGGATACTTACTACAATATTCCTTTTACCTTCTATCTGACATACCTTAGGGCTTGGCTACACTGGCATTTTATAGCACTCTAACTTCCTGGCTCAGGGGGGTGAAAAATCACCCCCACACACACACCAAGCACAGCAAGTCTGAGAGCTTTAAAGTGCTAGTGTGGACAGGCTCCGAGCGCTGGGAGCTAATCCCCTCGTGGAAGTGGATTACCAGGAGCACTGGGAGAGCTCTCTCCCAGCGCTCACGCGTGGCCACACTCACACTTCAAAGGGCTGCTGTGGGAGCATTCCCATGGCAGCGCTTTGAAATTTCAAGTGTAGCCAAGCCCTGAGAAATTCTGTGACTATCTCAGCAAACGCATTTACAACTATCATAATGATGAGTCACTCTATGTACATGCCAGCTCCATTTTCAAGCTTCAGACCAGGAGAACTAGTTACTCGTAAGAGGCAACAACAGTGGAAGTCTCCTGCAAACAGGAGCCCTATGTGCTCTGTGGTTTGATAGATCCAAAATTTGCAATGACCACTGCCAAATTCTGGGGCAATGATTTATTTTGCCACCATGAAATACCCTTCATTTCCAGCCCTCCCATGCTCAAATACACACACACACGCCACAACTATGGCTTATACTAGGAAAAATTCATTACACAGCAAAAATACTGAATTCTGTGGTATCTTGGAAAAATACAAAATTCTCCAGCAGCACAGTCATGAAGTCCACAGGACCATGAGTGAGATGACAGGGGCAGTTCACACCACTAGCTTCAGGCTTTTTACAGACTCAGAAAATCATTGGTTTACACTCAGTTTGAATTTTCAAGGCTATCTTTGCAACCACAAGGGCTAGGAAGTCAATTTAAAACACACCCACACACACACGTACGCACACACCCACCCTCCCACACTCAAATGCACACACACAGACACACACACACACACAGACACAATGAAAGCTGAGATTCTGGAGCACAATTCTAAGGCATGGAGTACATTCTGCAGCAAATTCTGCAATCACAGAATCATGGAACAAATGGGACTCTTCCTATAAATACTGTGGCAAAAATTCCTTCGGATACTGTATTTGACACATGACACGTGGCAATGTGCTTTGACAGAAATGGTTACAGCCACTTTACAAAGATGACATGTTGTTTTCTGTGAGCTAGAGCAGTGGCTCTCAATCTTTCCAGACTATTGTATCCCTTTCAGGAGCCTGATTTCTCTTGCATCCCCCAAGTTACACCTCACTTAAAAACTACTTGCTTACAAAATCAGACAGAAAACTACAGAAGTGTCACAACACACTAGTACTGACAAATTGCTTATTTTCTCATTTTTACCTTATCATTATAAAATAATTAGATTAGAATATAAATGGTGTACTTACATTTCAGTGTATGGTACATACAGCTGTATAAACAATTCATTGGCTGTATTAAATTTTAGTTTGTACTGACATCACTAATGCTTTTTATGTAGCCTGTTGTAAAACTAGGCAAATATCTAGATGAGTTGATGTACCCCTGGAAGACCTATGAGTACCCCTGGATGAGAGCCACTGAAATAGATTGTGCCATTATGCTATGAGGCCACGTACGAAGATAAGGGGAAGCAACACACCTGTCCCTGGTATGGCCATGTAAGACCTACTTGGATCATGACTCTGGGTGCAGGAAGGAAACACAGGAACTGCATGCTCCATACTCCCCTTGATCCACAGCTGCAAGGGGATGGGAAGTTTTCTATTGTCTGTATAATTACTGTCTTCATCACTAAACTAAAAAATGCTTCAAGTTATTGAAGACAAATTTGTAAGCATTTCACAGTTTCTATTTTAGGAAGGGCTGGGCGGTTTAAAATATAATTGATCATGGTTTAGTACTTACATATGATAAAATGAAAATATTTAATCATAGAACACTTGATAGCTAAAGTTGTCAGACTTGATTTTGAAGTTGTATCTCCCCGTCTTTCGTTGGTATTGGGAAACCAAAAGGGCCGCCACTCCCAGTATAAAAACAAACACAGCAATGACGATGAGGATGATGCATCCTACTCCTAGCCCAGGTGTCTTCTCTTTAACATCTGATGCAAAAAGTAAAAGAACAAGGGAAAGTTTTGAATCTCTGGAATCTGTTTGTGCATTGAGAAGCCAACTGAGTGTTGCAGTCTTGCATGCAATTTCGGACGCATCAAGTAGCCCAACCCAGTGGTAAGAGCACGGCACTCCGATACATTGATTCGGTACTCTTGGGAAGCTGATTCTCATGGCAATGTCTATGAGTTAGAGCAAATCCTGTCTTTAGATACTTGTGCAGAACCACTACTGACTGTGATGATATATGTACTCAGATTGGTATGGAGGATGTGACTCTAGACATTTTCTGTTCAAATAATAATTACGATATATACATTTCTGAGCTACTGCCCTAGCTTCAGCATAACCCTGTAGGCAGAATGTTCTTTGATTTTTCATTCATCTGCAGTAATTAAACATATTTGTAAAATTAATATGTTTACACCACATGAGATACAAATCATATTATCGGGGGTGCAGGTACTAGCTAATGCCATGACAGGCAATAATTGCACTTAAAAAGAACATTCAACATCATGTTCAGATGGGGTGTAGAGTAGTACAAGCTAGACCTTGCTCACACCAACTGCTCCCTGTCTGTCCCATCCACCTCCAGCTCCCTCTTCCCCAGCACTCAGTCGCCACTTGATTGGCTTTTGGCCACTTCCCCATTTCTAGGGGGTCTAACATGCCAAGGAATGAGAAAGGTGTAAATTATCTCTACCCTAGTTTATACCTTACTCCAGTTCTTCAACATGTAAATTGTGTCAAAGTTTCCTCCTTTACAGTATCAATAAAGTGGGCATAAGGGAGCGTAACAGACCTAACTTATATCACCTTACATAACACCAGAGGTGAAAGTAAGGTGGTACGCCCCTGTACAGTGTACCGGCAAGAGCCAGTGCACCATACCGGGGCGGATCGACTTCCCTGGGCGCAGTTTAAAGGGCCGGGGGCTCCCAGCAGTGGCTGGAGCCCCAGGCCCTTTAAATTGCTGCCGGAGCCCCCGCTGCGGAAGCCCGGGGGAGGCTGCGGTGGGACTCCGGGGGGGAGGGGTAAAGTGGGGGGGAAGTCCCTTACCGATACAGGGGCTGGGCTGGGGCTGGCTCTGCCCCAGCCCTGCCCCTTCCAGCCGAGGCCCCGCTCCTTCCGGGGGCTAGAGCTGGCCCCAGCCCAATCCCGCTACTGGTAAGATGCTTCAGTTACTTTCACCCCTGCATAACACATCTCTGAATTTGGCTCTCAGAGCCTAACATGTTGTGCTCTAAAAGGAATCCAGTGTAAGCACTGTAGAAAAGATAATTGCAGTATAAGACTTGAGCAGACTCAGAACATTACAATTCAAATACCCATTAGTTTGTGCAATTAATTCCACCTCCTCAATAGCACAAGTAGTTGCACAGAACATACCCTCAAACCACCCCAAAAGTGTATGACCATTACTGCATCCTCACAGGAAGAGATTAGCCCATAAAATGTCACTAATTGCTACCCAGCTTCAACTGACTATCCTATTTCTCAGTCAAGGGGGTGTATGCCTTACAGGGAAGGTTTTCAAGTTCACCCACCAGTAAAACAGAATCTGTTAAATAATTGGCTCATGTAACTTTCTTGTAGCCATCTACTCATTACTCACCAGCAGCTCTCCACAGAGGCCCCCAGGATGCTTTGTGTGTGTCAATAATTTCACCACTTTTCAAGGATCGAACATCTCGGCAGCTCTGTAACAATTACAAACCCCTGATCATTTATAATATAAACATATGTAATATATATGAAGTCTTGTAATGACTCCTCTAAAGAACGAAGAATTTATGCTGATTTATTGAAGGCAGTACCCAGTGCCAGAGCTTTTTTAAAATTTCCCAACGTTAACCTTTGTTGCATTCTAACATATACTGGAAAAGATCTGAGAACAGTACTGAAAAAAAATATCAGCTTATCAGAACACTGAAAAGAAACCTCTGTGGACAGACCCTTTCGACAAAGCAGGTTGTGTTGAATCCATTTTAAAAAAATAAAAAGTCTACAGTAGAGTGTCTATCAAAATTTTGTTTAAGCAATACAGTGTGTGTACTACTAAGTTTTTTCCAGTACTCTTAGGAAATGTAAGAAGGATCTTCAAAACAAGCCAGAGCACACTACATGCCTTCAGCATCCTCTCTTAACAGCATTGCTCATTATATTAATTTATTATTATTATTATTAATAATAATCATAATAAATTGTATAATTAGATCGCTATAGTTACACTGGTATGACTCCACTTGTTGATACACTTATTCCAGTATAACAGTGGCTTTCTCCTGCCTACCTTGAAACCTTTCCAAAGCCATATAAATGAAACAAGTGAACAAACCAAAAAGCCAGTCTTGTTCTAGAATGAGAGTATCCACATTGGTTGTTCTACAGGTATAACGATGTAAGCAGTGTCAGGAATGAGATCTATTCTGACATCTGGTGGCGAACCATGGGAATTACAGTGAGTTTTGGAAAATAACTTTGGGGCTGATCAATTTGCATAGACACACCCACTG
>ML677385.1:1424779-1615176 GCA_007922305.1 Dermatemys mawii | reverse complement strand
TGGGCTCTTTAAATAGCTGCCGGAGCCCTGCCGCAGCCTTCCCAGGGCTCCCCAAGCCGGGCTCTGCAGGGACGGGAGCCCTGTCGCCGGGGCCCTGCGAAGGTGGCGGCCGGGATCCGGCAGCTATTTAAAGGGCCCGCGGCTGGCCACCGCTACGCCCCTGGCCCTTTAAACTGCCCCCGGAGCCCCCGGGGGGGAGGGGTAAAGTGGGGGGGAAGTCCCTTACCGATACAGGGGCTGGGCTGGGGCTGGCTCTGCCCCAGCCCTGCCCCTTCCAGCCGAGGCCCCGCTCCTTCCGGGGGCTAGAGCTGGCCCCAGCCCAATCCCGCTACTGGTAAGATGCTTCAGTTACTTTCACCCCTGCATAACACATCTCTGAATTTGGCTCTCAGAGCCTAACATGTTGTGCTCTAAAAGGAATCCAGTGTAAGCACTGTAGAAAAGATAATTGCAGTATAAGACTTGAGCAGACTCAGAACATTACAATTCAAATACCCATTAGTTTGTGCAATTAATTCCACCTCCTCAATAGCACAAGTAGTTGCACAGAACATACCCTCAAACCACCCCAAAAGTGTATGACCATTACTGCATCCCCACAGGAAGAGATTGGCCCATAAAATGTCACTAATTGCTACCCAGCTTCAACTGACTATCCTATTTCTCAGTCAAGGGTGTTTATGCCTTACAGGGAAGGTTTTCAGGTTCACCCACCAGTAAAACAGAATCTGTTAAATAATTGGCTCGTGTAACTTTCTTGTAGCCATCTACTCATTACTCACCAGCAGCTCTCCACAGAGGCCCCCAGGATGCTTTGTGTGTGTCAATAATTTCACCACTTTTCAAGGATCGAACATCTCGGCAGCTCTGTAACAATTACAAACCCCTGATCATTTATAATATAAACATATGTAATATATATGAAGTCTTGTAATGACTCCTCTAAAGAACGAAGAATTTATGCTGATTTATTGAAGGCAGAACCCAGTGCCAGAGCTTTTTTAAAATTTCCCAACGTTAACCTTTGTTGCATTCTAACATATACTGGAAAAGATCTGAAAACAGTACTGAAAAAAAATATCAGCTTATCAGAACACTGAAAAGAAACCTCTGTGGACAGACCCTTTCGACAAAGCAGGTTGTGTTGAATCCATTTTAAAAAAATAAAAAGTCTACAGTAGAGTGTCTATCAAAATTTTCTTTAAGCAATACAGTGTGTGTACTACTAAGTTTTCTCCAGTACTCTTAGGGCATGTAAGAAGGATCTTCAAAACAAGCCAGAGCACACTACATGCCTTCAGCATCCTCTCTTAACAGCATTGCTCATTATATTAATTTATTATTATTATTATTATTAATAATAATCATAATAAATTGTATAATTAGATCGCTATAGTTACACTGGTATGACTCCACTTGTTGATACACTTATTCCAGTATAACAGTGGCTTTCTCCTGCCTACCTTGAAACCTTTCCAAAGCCATATAAATGAAACAAGTGAACAAACCAAAAAGCCAGTCTTGTTCTAGAATGAGAGTATCCACATTGGTTGTTCTACAGGTATAACGATGTAAGCAGTGTCAGGAATGAGATCTATTCTGACATCTGGTGGCGAACCATGGGAATTACAGTGAGTTTTGGAAAATAACTTTGGGGCTGATCAATTTGCATAGACACACCCACTGCGCCTAGCCTGAGCCCACAGCAGCCCACATGGCCACTTCGGCTGATGTGGGAGCCCCAGTTTCTATGTTATTGGGGTAGGAAATATAAAGTGATGTTACTCTGATTTGGTGAATGAAGGACTATGGACACGTACTTGGCCCTTGTTATGATGGAGGGACTCGCCATCATCTAGGTAGCACTCACTGGGCAAGGGCCATGCGTTTCAGAACACTCTGAGATTGAGAAAGGCAATAGGTAGATCTCTATATCTTTTGGTGAGGGACTTGTGTAAGGGTTCTCCAGGCTTATTGCACTGTGGTTCTCTCCACTGTGAAATGTTAGAGCTAATTTTGGTTCCCTTAGGAGTCTTGGTTCAGCCTGCTAAACTGAATTCACTTTGAGTCTGCTGGTGTACCTGTGCCAAGATGCTAGTGACCCCCCCACTAAGAGCTGAAACCACTGAGTACTGTGTTAAGTGGGGGCAGGCCTAAAGGCATGTTGGTGGCACCAAGCAGTTTGTGCAGCTAGCAGAGCAAAGCAGCGGACTCAGCCGAGCGGTTCCTGGGTGCAGTTTGTGCGACTGGCGGTGGACTCAGCCGAGCAGTTCCTGGGTGCAGTTCGTGTGGCTGGCGGAGTGGCTGGCACAGCAGAGCAGTCTGTGTGTCGACTAGCGGAGCCGTTTGTGCTGCTGATGGAGTGACTGGCACCGCAGAGCTGTCCGTGTGTCGGCTAGCAGGATGGCTAGCGGAGTGACTGGCGCTGCAGAGCAGTTCGAGTGTCGGCGAGCAGAGCAGAGCGGATTGCGGTGAGGGCTGCAGCGGAACCCCACAGAGAGGCGGCGCAGTCGGCCTCGGACCATGTAAGGTGCCCCGTGCCCTCCCCTCCATTTCCACCCAGGCTGGGAGGTAAGACTCTGCCAATTGACTTTTGAACTCTGCACTGACCCAGAACAGAGACTCTTGGGCTGCTGGACTTTGGGACTATTGAGTGACTTTTTGGGGTTGTGGAACTCAAGAGCCAAAGGGAAGGCCACAGCCTATTTGCTGGGAGGGGGGCTTCTGGTTCATGGTTTGGTTTATTAACCTTGTTTGTGGTGTTTCCCCAATATAATGCCACATTGTTTCTCCCTGTTATTAAAAGGCTTTTGGTACACTCAGACTCTGTGCCTGCGAGAGGGGAAGTATTGTCTCTTACAGACGCCCAGAGGGGTGGTATACGGTTGTCCCAGGTCACTGGGTGGGGGCTCGAGCCGGTTTTTGTATTGTGCTATTGGAATGGAACCCCTGGATACTGAACCCGGCCCTTGTTGCTGCCAACTCTGATGGGCAGAAGGGTTACAACTATATCAGCTTAAATTCACATCTTAGCCACAGGTATAACTTTTCTGTGTAGATAAGCCCTAAAATATGAACATGTGGTTACACAGGTAGTTACGGTGCAATTTCATGGCTCCAAATCATTGTAATATTTTTTGTTCCAGGCTGTTATTGTGCTGCTGGCTATGCCTGATGTTACTGTCCTGACTTTGTCTTACTATGTTTTTCTCCCAAACTACTCTTTTCTGTTTCAGATTTCAGAGAGCAGAGACTCATCTACCAAAAAACTGGGGCGTGACAAAGACAGAGGAAAGAATAGATGAGTTCCAATCTTTCGGGCAATAATTCAGGCCTCAGATCAGCTCTGAAGTGAGCAAATATTTCTGGAGGCAAAAGGTAGGTCAAATATGAGGCTATTGTGAGCCTTCATTTTCATGCTTCCCTAACTCATGCTCTCCCTTAAGTCACATAGTGTTGAATGATACCTTGCTATCCAGCCCGCATAAGGAGCAGCACTGGAATAGGGCAGGGACTAAACCTGGACTCAGTCACAGTTCAATCCTTGCTTTTCCCTTGCTCCATGGGGCGCGTGCCCTTTTCCTGTCATAGCTCTATTCCTGTGGGTGCTAGCTGACACATGGTGGGGGAAGAGCTTAGGCTTCCCCTGCTCCCCACCCACCTGCTTGTGGCAGCTGCTCTTCCTCGCTGCACAGAGCCTAGAGATATGGAGCCCCACAAAGGAGAAAGAAGGCTCCTTATTCCCCTTACTCCCATGGAGGTTCATGCAGCCAGGCTGGCAAATAATCCCACAATAAAGCAGATTGGTCTATTATTGGAGACCCAGTCCTGTGCTCCAACTTCCCAGTGCCTCTTTGTGACCCTTCATCCACCCTCACTCTGGCATTCTGAGTGGTTCCCAGTGCCCTTTGCACTCTGTGGGCATCCGCAATGGTTTTCAAGTGCCTGTCATATCACTGTTCTACTTTCTTCAGGACTTCACACCACAAATAACTCATCTGGTTTCCCAAAAGTTCCCCTCACTGGATTTGCCAGATGCCGTCTAGTGCCTTCTGTGATTATTATTTTAATTTAAATCCAATAAAAATATACTAAACTCCCTACATTTTCATATGGGATACATTTTGCTTGGGATAAGGGATGATACAGTTTTCCTCTTTAAATTAACGAAGTTTCCTAATCCTACAAGAAAGATGTAAAAGGGGTCCAAGTGATTAATTGCTGTATCATGCTAGACATTAATTTAGAATCAGCTACAAACTGGGGCCTAATTTTGATCTCACTGCAAACCAGAAGCGACTCTAATGAAGTCAATGAAATTACGTAAGCATAAAACCAGTGTAACTGGGATCCAGATATGGTCCTCAATTAACATACGCTTTAGCCCAATCTATATAATTAAAGCTGTTAAAATCTAATCTATCACCATTCATCGTAGCTTCTACTAGACCTTTGCTTGGTGCATTGATGTTAGCTTTTACCTTCGTTTGCAGTCTTTTAGCCAATTTTCTAGTCATGAGATAGTGCTCATATTTAAGCCAATGTGAACTAAATATACAAGTAATATTTTGAGAGGCGTTGTACTGAATGCTTTGCTAAATCAAGGTACATTTACATCTACTGAATTCTGTTTATGCATTAACTCTGCAATGGGACAAAAAACAAAACCAACCATACAAATCAGAGATGGAAACATTCTATTAGGTCATCTAGTGCACCCATACCCTGTGCTTTAAACTGGATCTGTATGAGTCCCAGTTCATTAGATCGCCTCTTATACTAAACACAGGATATTACAGAAATAAAGAAGCTGAAGGTAGACGAAAGCTAGTTGATTTTCTAGTCCATCCACTGTTGACCAATGCAGGATTGTTCTCTACAATGCATTTTTAAGGCTTTGCTCAGCCTAGTTTGTCTGGTGTTACCTGTGCTTTATAAAGGGACACAGTGCTAAAGACATTGGACTAAGAATTGAGAGACCTGGTTCTATTTCACACTCTGCTGCTGACCAGCTGTGTAACCTTGGGCAAGTCATATCCTCTCTCTGCGCTTCTTCTTCCTCTCTGCAAAATGGGGACAGTGACATGTGCCCCCTCTCCTTGTAGGATACTGAGATCTAGAGATTAAACATGCTCTATACAAGCTAAGTGGGGTTGTCATACATTCATGATATTTGATGCTTAGATGCAACTCAGCCCCCATCATCTTAGTATTTGTTCCATTGTGTTATTAGAAATTGAAGTTATATGATTTTAATACTTACTTGAATATGAGTTTTGTGGTAATTTAAATATTCAAAATTATATTACTGTCAAACCTAGAGCCCTCCTTCCATCTGTCACTCAAATTTCCTGTTTCTCTTTTCCTTTTTCCCTGGACAGGGCTCTGTAGTCAGAGATAGGAAAAGGTTTTCTTCCTCCTGCTATCCATTCCTGATCTTCTAGGAGGAGTCATTTGATTTATACTGAGACCAAGTTGAGCAATTTAGAACAAGAGGGAACTCTTAAATAATGGACAAATATCTATGAAACCATTGTGTCACCACAGAGAAGATCTTTAGCAAAAAAAAAAAATCCTTTTATCTACGGTAAAAATAGAGCCCTGATTTATCTTGTCTTCACAAGCAACAAATTATAAGTGCAGTTCACATACCTGGAACTAACAAGAGACAATGTGATAATCTTTCAATGTAGTCAGAAGATAATATCAGGTCTGCCCGACTTTACCATAATACTGTTCACTATATTTTTAAGTGCTTTTGAAAAGGTGCTGGATTGACAGCCCTAGAAACCAGGGAACTTGGGCCTTAGACTGTCTAAACCCTTGATCTGGGGAAAATAATCACTGGGCAAGAAAAGATAGAGCTGTCCCCTTCATAATTCCAACGTTGGCTTTTCTGATGAGACTGCACTCTTATCAGCAAGTTGACTGTTTTTTATTCTGTGGAACCTACCCACTAGGATTTGTATTGAGATCACCTGCTCATTTTACGAAGGCCTTCAGATGGTACTTTTTTTTCCAGTCACCCCCAGAGCCATGCAATTTCTCAGCCTTGATACCATTTTTAATTTATGTTCCGTGCTTCTGCTGAAGGATAGGGAATGGAAAAAGAAATAAAGATTGAGGCTTACATGCGGCTATATTATTTCCCCACTTCACACTGCTGCAAGTTGAAAAATGAAGGAAAATGGAGAAGAGAAGTTTAAAGGATACCATCACCTTTCGGAAGCATATTATCCCTTCATTTTCCAGTTACAGCATTGTCTGTCATAGGTCACATAGAAAGTTAAATTTAAGAAGCAAACCTCTTACCGTCCTACAGGTGCTTTCAGGGGTTTCCACGCAAATACGAATTTTGCAGTGTAGATAAACCACAGAGTTGTTGACAAAGGAAAAGATTTTCAGCTTCAACTGAGCTTTTCTTGAATTTCCATTTTCAATCATGGTGGTGTTGGTCTTTGGGACTGGGCAGCTAAAAGAGAATAGGAAGATACACAAAATAACTAGGGCTATCATTGCTAAACCCAAGTAACGGCACCTCTATTCCATTTATAAGCTTCCTCTGAAAATCCTTATCTAGATATTCCATGGCGTTTTCTCCAGCACAGACACTGGTGGCAGTGTGCTGAGTGTTGGCTTGTCCCTAGGACAGAACACCACAGCACATGAAGTACACAGGGGATTCAGAGGTGAATATTTAGTGAGATTCTTCTACTTCAGCACTGGAGAATAAACAAAAACAAATTGAAGTCTGAGATGACTGAAGGGAGAAGATGAAGTGGATCTCACACAATACTGAATACTTTATACACAATACAGTAGTCTGATGCAGTAAACAAAAGACCAGTCATGCCCAGAGCACTATTTGATCCAGGTTCAAATGTCCTGCTATGTGTAAGAATTAATTCTGACTTTTGGAAGGGTGATGCTGGTGAAGCAATCCCATTCTTCAGAAATTAAGTAGGATTTTTTAATATTTTCTTTTCAGCTTCTGAAGTGAGGTTCTATTTTGAAAGTTGTCTTCGTAAACATATATCATAGGTTCTCTATCTTTATTGTCTATATCAGATAGGCCTAGGTTACTATTAAGTATTTTCATTCAAACTGCCACCCTTCCAAAATGCACCTGGACTTTGAGGGTACATCTTCACTGCAATAAAAGACCCACAGCATGGCCAAAGCTGGCCTGAGTCAGCTGACTTGGGCTCACAGAGCTCAGGCTGCAGGGCTAAAAATGGCAGTGTAGACATTTGGGCTTGGACTGGAGTCCAGATGCTGAAAGCTCAGGAGGCAGGTGAGTCTCGGAGCCTGGGATCCAGCCCAAGCCCAAATGTCCATGCTGCTAATTTTAGCCTGCAGCCTGAGCCCTATAAGGCCAAATCAACTGAGTTGAGCTCTGAGACTCAATGCTGCAAGATTTGTATTGCAGTGTAAATGTACCCTGAGTGTCACCTAGGGCTCTCTCCTCCTTTCTCATGCACATTATCAATAACAAAGGTACTACAAGCCAGGTGGAGTACTCAGTTTCACTCATTCAACCACTGTCTTCAGATTATGTCCTGGAAGCCTATTTTGCTTTATATGAAGATTCTGAGTGTTCTTCAAGGATCCCCCCATGTAGAGCATATAGCAATAATCTAACTTTGAGGCCATAAAAGCATGCATGCCTTTGGTAACGGCTGCATCATAGATTTTTTGCATTATTGACTACCAAAGCCACCTACACCTCCAAGACCAATCAGAAATCAAAGAGTAGACCTACACTGTACATCTCCTTTACAAATATTAGGGGGAGACAACTGTGCCTCCACCCCCCAGACCCTCTTTTAAAATGTCTGAAGTTAAGTATTTGGCTTTGGAAAGAGCAAGGACTCATTGAGGGCGTGTAAAAAGTACATGAAAAAGATAGGGTATTAATAGCTATCTTTGGCTTATGAAGAGGTTTCTCAAGTTCAGGGACTACAGTGCAAGACAACTTGCACATGTCTATGTCACTTCTAACGAGTGTGTGCTGTACCTGTTGTTAACAAAAGCAAATGATAGAGGATCCATTGAATTACTAGATGGAGTTGCCCAGCACTCAGTGATGACCACCTTAAGCTTGCTGTCTTCTTTTTGAATTCCCACCTCAAGCAGTATATCATCACTGGCAGAGATAGTGAAATTTTGGGGGATTGAAGAGTTTCCAATAAACAATTGCATCTCAGTTATAAAATATCCAGATCCTTGTAAATCTTCGAAAATGGTATAAACCCTGAAAAGACAATAAGCTGCTTTTAAAGATCATAGATTTGATTATAGTGTTTTTACAGCTCACAAATACAATTCCTGTTTCTCTAGCAGCACATGTGCACTACAGTGGTGAGGAAAACTCTGCAGTCCAGCATATTGTTAGGATTGCCAGGGGAAAGGATGGTTGCTTGCTGCAATCCAGGCCCTTGGGGTAGCATGGAAGAAGGCATGGAGAAGACTCCAGGAGGCTACAAAGATGGAAATTATTGGCACTATGAGCAGACAGCATAGTGACGACAGTGATTTAAAATGGGAACAAGAGTGTATTGCCAAAGCTCAGAACAAGGAGCTTGAGCCTGATGCAGAAAATAAGAGGAAGCCAGTGAAAGGATTTGAAGTGGGAGTAATGGGGTCAGAAAACTAAATGAGCAAGACTTTTTGGACACCCTGCAAGAGAGTGTGGGTGAGAGGGAATCATGGAGGCCAGATGAGGTAACAGAAGTAATCAAGGCGAGAGATGCCCAAGGTCCAGATAAGCGGTTTTGTTGTAGGAATGGAGAGGAAAAGATGGGTTTGGGAGCTGTACAGGAAAGAAAGTGAGAGGTTTTGGCGATGGCCTGGGTGTGATGGAAAGAAAGAGAGAAGTGGTCCATCATTGGCAAGACAATGAAGAAGTCTGGGCTCTCATTTCTTGTGCTCTGTCCATGCTAGAGATTTAAACAGAGGATCTCTATGGTGCAGTTAACCTGGAGCCTTTTGCAAGAACTAAATTTGCATTAATAAAGATCATCAAGTAGGTTTGTGGATTTTAAAAATCATCATCATCTTCATCATAATGCAGAGCAATCACACAGCACTGTATATTCATTCATTGATTCATTCATTCATTCCCAGAGGTAGTTATTTTGCTGATGGGGAATATGACTTGCCCATGATCAGACAAGGAGCCAGTGACACAGCTGGGATTACAGCACCAGAATTTCTGATTCCCAAGCTTGTGCACATGCTGCTAGAATACAACTTAGAAAACAACATTTCCCACCCCACTCCCACACACACGTACACATAGTGCCAGACATTAGAATTGGAAGTCAAGTGAGTTTTTATTTACCCTTCTGAACCAAATCCAGATGAAGTCAAGAGATCATTCTGAAACACACAATGGATTGGACTGACAATCTTCAAGTGGTGGATAACTCCCTGAGACATGTCATTCCGAAGTATTGTTTTCACAATAGTGTTAGTTGTATTCTGGAGCAGAAAAAGGAGAGAGAGAGAGAGAGAGATACTTTATCAACCTTCATGTTTCAGAGAACATTAGCCCCACTAGTCAGCTACCTCTGGTAATTTTAAGTAATACCTCAGGAATTCTGTATACAACTGGCCAATAAAACCAAAACCATTGGCATCCACTAGCTTTGTCATTGTGGGGCTAGCAAATGAAAACAAGTTTGTTGTTCTCATCTTAGTACATGTTGTTCACTGCTCCATAAAACATCCATACCATTTGTATGACCAGGGCTTTTTACTCCACATTGTCCCCTGTCTAGACCAGTGGTTCTCAAACCTATTTGATCAGGCCCCTTTTCTTTGGGTCTGTATCATTTATGCCCCCCTTCCAAGTACTTATGCCACCACCAGGATCTGAAGGCAGAACAGGCAGCAGCGGCTGCTGGCTGGGTGCCCAGCTCTGAAGGCAGCACTGTGCCAGGAACAGCACAAAAGTAAGAGTAGAAATGTGAAAAGTGACAGTTATCACTTTTCACTGCAGATTTAGCTCCCGATTGCCTCCCTTGCTTCTGCACGAATGCCGCCACCCTGGGACGGACAGCGGCAGACCTGCCACCCCAGTGCTAACAGCCAGAGCCCCACTTCCTCCAGGTGAGGAATTGCGGGGGGAGGGAAAGGAGAGCCCATGCTCAGGTGGCATGGCTTCAGCTGTGCAGGTGGGGCAGTGGGCCTCTGGCTGTCCCCTTTATGCTCACCTCCACTGCTGGGCACAGCCCTTCTGCACTAGCCCACCACCTGGAGCTGAGAGCTAGAGATTTTCAAAAAATAAATACTGTAAATAAAAAACACATGGCTCATGCTTCCCTTGACACATTACCGCGCCTCCCTTGGGAGGCCCGTCCCATAGTTTGAAAGCCACTGAGTCTAGAGCAATCAGCATAGTCTTGTTTGGGTTACTTATGCATTTACGTATTACCTTAAACTTATTTCCTTCAGACCCCAAATTTTAAATATGTTACAGATGTGTGTACTGGCAGTGAGAAGTTAAGAGAAGACCTTGGGAAGGGAACACTCAAGGCTGTTGGAACCCAGAAGGGTAGTAAATGGGTTTGATTATGAGCGGAGCAATGAGGGCTTTGATGTTGAGGATGCAATCTTTACTTCCCTCCTCCTTACTCCCCACATAGAAATGGAGGTGATTTTACTTTGGGAGGGTGGGACTGAATTCTTTGTTCATCATTTCAGGAAACCCTGATGGCAACAGACTGTGTCCCCAAACCCAATCTCGACCACTGCACTCTACAGTGACAAGTCCATTAGCTGGGTGGTTCTTCATTTGTTCAGGTGACTTACACTTTGTACTTCAGTTCCACATTCGTTCCACCCTGTCCTCAGCACCACCCGAGTGTCATTGCTGAAGCTCACGTTGCAGTGAGGCATCCCAAGATACAGTGCAGATTCTGGGATAGATTCCTGCTGCAGAAATATCTTCTGAATGGCAATGACAATCTTCTCAGTCTCACAGAACACTCTTACTGCATCCTTTATGGACATCCCTTGGGGAGCTTTAGTGAGTGGCGAGGTAGTGACATGTGGTGAGCTATGGGCATTCGACATAGATGCTGTGGAGGCACGTGGCATTGCAGTGCTAGAAAACATAGCATCCTCTTTAGCTTCGGTTTTAGCAGCAGATGAATCCTCTGTAGCAGGTGAAACCACATGAGCTGAAGTATGTGGACGTGTTACAGGAAAAGCTGTGCTGCCTATATGTTTGCCATGTGCAGTTGTAGGACCATGGCTAAGAGGCAATGCTATGGAGCAATAACAATAAAGGGATTGTAAATTACAGATTCAAATTTCATTTCTTAAGAATACTCAAATAAAAAAACCCTTATCTGGAAACTTTTAGTTACTAGTAGAAAAACTGCTGCTCTTCTTTCTTAACTGGTCATGTGTAATTACCTCAAAATACACCATTGCTTTTTTCTTAATTAAAAATAAAGACACTAGTAAG
This sequence comes from Dermatemys mawii, assembly GCA_007922305.1. Taxonomy (NCBI): domain Eukaryota; kingdom Metazoa; phylum Chordata; order Testudines; family Dermatemydidae; genus Dermatemys; species Dermatemys mawii. Next base: position 1,603,700 of record ML677385.1, on the reverse strand, counting down.
AAATGACCCAATATTCCATTTCTTTCTGGCTGCAATAATTTACACACTCACAATGTGTATGTGTTCCCAATGTCTGTTGGGGGCAGATTTTCAAAATAGCTCACCTCCCATTTAGGCATCAAAATAAGTGGCCATAAGGGGGTCACAAGAGGAGCTATTGGATATAGACTACTTTTAAAAATAAGGCACTTATTTTTGTCCCGAAATGAGAGCTGAGCTCTTTATAAAATGTGGCTCCAGCTGTGAGATCTGGGAACATGAAAATCTGACATTGGACTGAGGTTTTTGGAGAATCTGGTTCTTGTTGCCCTGCAGCACAATAGTATTACAGCAGGTAGGTACTGTCTATAGACTTATAGAAGGAGCTCTATTGAGGAAGTTAGCAAATATATGTCAGTAGGAGTCCTTTACTGGAGAGAAGGGGAGGAAAAAGAAGGAAACTGGAGGATATAGGAGGGTGACAGTCTGGGTACCGAACACCAAACTCCTTTCCCTCAGCCTCTTTTCTATCACAAGTTTTTGGGTTATCTGTTAGATTACCCTAGGATACTTTAAAGATACCCACAGCCCTATTCTGCACCCATCTTTGATCATAGAGGGAACCAATGTAATGATCTACATTCACAGAACTAATACTGAGTTTGTTTTGAATAGTGTGGATTCTATTATGCAATATTTTACTGAATTATATGCACAAATAGCATGTATTCTCCAATCCAAATTTTTTAAATAATATATTTCCTAGGAAACTATCTTCATATCTTCTGAGAATGTCCTATATTGAAAAATTACTGATCTCATGGCAGGAAAACGGATCCGGGAGATATTTCAGAAATGTCTTTCCCAAATCCTTATAATCACAGTGCTAAGAAATTTTCCTGATTTACTGAAACCTAACAAAAGTAGGCTTCTATTTACAATACTTGAGATTTCAGCCAATACACACAGTTCATCACTATGGTTACAAAAACAAATACAATCCATAGAAAAGTGGTTCAAAAGAACTGAGAAATTGAAAGATCTACTTTAGATGAACAAATAAATTATTTGTGGAAAGGTGGCACGAGTTGGATGCATTAACTAAAGACAAATCAAGGAGTTATAACATCAGTATTTATCCATACTATAACTCATAACATAAACTGCTTCCACTCTGATTGTCTCTTATCTTGTATCTCTGATGTCCCATCTATTACTGCTCATGAAAGAAAATAACTAGTACTCTCAACAATTCTGTTTACCTTTAAGGGGGGAAATGAGAAAAGAGAAAGCATTGTTGAAAGAAAAAAATAAAAGAATGAACTGGGCCCATTAAATGTTCATACAGTATATATATATTTATGATAAAGCAAAAGTATAATAAATGCAATTAAATAGGCAAAATACACTAATATATATATATATATATATTTTTCAGCAGCATGTGGTGGAACACTCTGAGCCAAAGTCATCCCTTGTATATCTCCATGGACCACTGTGGGGTTCCACCAGAAATGGATGTAACCAAATGATTTTATGAAGACTCCCTCATTATAATTTCAAATAAATCACTAGGTAATGAAAAACAATATTGCCTTCACAGTTTCTCCCAGGCCTCTCTGAATTGAGATCAGCAAATCCTTCATTACAGCTGCATTGATAGCTCCCATATGTGTTATGGCATGATGCATCCGGGGAACAGTCATCTTCTTCTCTTTGGCACTCATCATAATCTGTTGGGGTTTGGAGTTTGGGGTTTTTTATTAAAAAAAAAGAGAGAGAGAGCATTACTGGCATTGTGATTATTCCTTAACTGAAACTACCACGTACACTAGTTCTCATTGCCAGCGTCATGGTGCCAGCATGCACGTTGTCCATCTGTGAGATAGTAACACACACAGTCCAGAAGCTGCCGATGCTAGAAGAGCAAGAATACTCAGTGCCTGGAAAGTCAGAGTTAGCAAGAGCCTCCAGTGGCACAGCTGGCAGCTGATAATGGGAGGGCAGATCCCCCTCACGCCTTCCTCTCAGCACACCCAATTAATTCTCTCATCCCCCAAAACGGATAGCTGTCACAAGGGACTACTCTTCCATCCTACAGACTCACTCTTAAGAGGAAAGAGGGTGTTTGGTAATTTAAAGAATATATGGAGCTGGTTGAAAAACAGGCCAAAAAGTTTAGGGAACTTTCAAATTTGTTTTCCCATTCTTTGGCCAAAATTTAGAATTTGAAGGACAAATATTTGTTACAAATTTCAATTTTTGTACAGGTTCTACTCAGGATTGTGCCTAAATGGAAACACAGCCACAGGTGGGTTTCAAATTTCCCACTTGTCACTCTCACTAATCTGCGTACTAACCACACCACTATACATGGCTTGTGTTAACTCTGTCCCCGAAACCCCTCAGACTAATGCCAGTTTCCGGGGACATATATAACCCTGTTCTCACTGAGGTGCTACCATGATATGGACATTCTTTTATTATTAATGAGACATGTGTTGCTGGTTGTGGTGAAGATGGAGAAAAAGCACCACCATGTGGTCAACAACATGGACTTTTATGCCTTATGCAAGTCAGACTCTGTGTCATAGGAGAACATGTATTTTGTTTTTACACGAAGGAGATTCAAAATGAGCATTCAGAGCCAAAAATGGCACTAAAAATCCAAAGAGATATAGAAATATCCAACCTACATTCAGCTTGTGCAGACTTGTGGTGCACTACTTTCAGAGAAGAAACACTAAGGGCCATCTACTGCAGTGTGCAGATTGAAATGTAGCTGAGAGTATCAGAAGTGTGGAATTGCTGAAAACCATTATTAACAACTCAATAAGAGTGTTTAGGCAGAACATATGTCAGTAAGAAGCAGAGTTGGAGAAAGATGTCTTTATGAAGGAGCAAAGAAAGTTACAGAAGACTCTGGTTCATTTATTTTAACCAAATGAAAGATGGGGGCAAATAATAACAAACTGACTTTTTCTAATTACTTTGGGGCAGATTTTGTCACATCTACTCACATGAGAAGCACTTTACTCCTCAAGCATTCCCACTGAAATTTGAATAAGGCTAGTAGAATCTGGCCCTTAGAAAACAATAACTTGATGAACCCTATGTAGGACACAGAATGTCTGACAAAACCGATAGCCTTCTTTGATAAACAATTGTAAGTGTGGCAGGCAAGGAGAAAGCTCCGAATGGAATAAATCTATTTCAGTAAAAGTTTTCCAGACTGTCCTGCCTGCAATTCTAATTGAGAGGTTAGAACAATATTATTTGGATAAGCATGGAGTGGTGTAGATACTAAACCCTCTGATGTGTCATCAACACAAGGATTAGAAATGATTTTGTACAGAGACATCAATTTGAGGAGCTGAACAAAAAAGGATTCTACTGCAGTCAATCAATGGACCTGTCTTATTTGTCTTCTTTATCAATGATCTGTAAGAAGAAGGGAACTGTACAACAACTAGTGGCCTTGGTTAAACCAAACTGAGGGTCTACATCTAAGCCCTGCTACACCACACATTTCACTGTATCTTCTGAAGTACTCTGAAGGAGCTCAGATGAACTGGCAGAAGTTCTAAGGAAAAGATCATGGCTTTTCATCCAGCACTTTCACAGATGCTGTACTCTCAAAATCACAACCAAAAAGACAGGTTTTATCCTGTTGCTAGTGTTGAAAAATTACAGTGATATAAAATTGCACCTTACCACGTATGGAGAAGCTGTTGTTGTCAGCTTTAAAATAGGAACTATTTTTAAAGACATCCTGAAAAGCTGTGGAAAGGTTGTGGATATCCAAGTCTTTTGCAGTCAGGAAATCGAAACCTACCACTATGCTTCCATTAGTAATACTGGTTATCAGCATTTTTATCAAACCAAGATCCATTTCCTGACGTTGGTTAAGAGGCAGAGATTTCTGTACCTGTGATCAAAATATAATGCATGTGAATATGGGCAGACAGTATGAATTAAATGATATGTTGTGAAGATGACTCAGAATGCCCAAACATTATGTATAACTACCATGCTTCATGTGACAGAGGACAGCAGAAAATGGGCTTTTATTTAACTACTGAATGTCCTGAATACCTCTGCTTGGCTCAAATATGTATTTAACTGTGAATATAAAGCACAGGAATGAGTCAGCTCAGGGCATACACAGGAGGAGGTAGGCATAGATATTGGCAGAGGTCCCTGGTAACTTAGCCTGACAAGGAGAGAGATTTCATTGGTGCAGTTCAGCCTCAATGCTCCTTCCATCCAGGGGCCTTTAAGGAGACAGTGCAGCCCAATACTAAGAGGCTTTGACTAAGGAGACAGCATGGGCGGCGTGGACTCAGGATGCCCAGAGTCTGGGCATCTCTGCAGCAGCATCTGCCAACAATCTCCTATGAAACCTCAACCCTATCTTATAGCTGCTCCCACAGCACAAACCCTAAGTGAATGTAGCAGCCATACCAACCCCCGCCCTCCCTCAAGGTGGATCTCCACGGAGGGCAAGCCTGGTACAGAAAGTTCCACTACGTATTATTAAGAGTAAATCTGGCCTCCATCAGTACCCAATGATCAAATCAAAGGGGAAACAGAAAAACAGTTTCTCATGTTTTCAGTATCTCCGTGCAGCCTCAGCCCAGACTAACTCAAAAATGTTTCACAGGAGTCTTCCATGGGGAGTCTTGTACTATTGCTGCAGATCTTAACTGGCTGCTGGACACATGTCCCAGGCTCCCACATTTCCCTGACAGCCTCATGGCCTGGCCAGAAAATAACTCTAAAATAATCTGAATGTGAATATTTAACCTCAGAGCACTACAATTAGGGCTGTTGATCATGATGCATTATAATAAACACTTGATCGATATGCAAATGTTCTGGAATTTATATTGGGCTGAAAAGAGAAAGTACAGCCTTTTCCAGTGACTTCTGAACCTCCACAATCAGTAGGCTATAGTGACAACCTTTTGTACTACTTTGGATAGAAGGATGGTCTCATGTCCATGGAACTGGAATTCATAGATCTACTTCTGGTTGTGCCACTGATTTGCTGCACGTTAGGACAAGCTGTTCTGTGCCTTAGCTTCTCTACATATACCATGGAAGACAGTATTGACCTGTGTCTCAAGCTCTAGCTAGGCTATGAGGCTGAAAATTAATTAACATTGAATAGCATATTGTGATCATTGGATGGAAAGCAGTATGTAAATGCAATGCATTACTACTGTACTACTACATGGGTAAAGAGTTTAAACACCAGTAACGAGAGAGAGCAGACAATACATCCAATTTATTTCCTCTACTAATTTAGATGCAAATTAAGATGACCCATCCTAACCACACTGAGTTCCAGAGGAGGAGCCTACAATAATACAGAGTTTTTGAGAGAGGCCGTAAGTTTTGTGCCGAGGAAAACTGGTAAAACCACTATCCATCACATAATTTTAAATACAAGGATATGAAAGTTAGCTAGTTTGATAATATTTTATGTATCTGTCATAGATGAAAAACCTTTCACAATATATGTGCAAAGGATGTGCAGAACCAATATGGGAGAGAAATACTCTACACTGTTGACATAGCCTTATCGCTCTTTAAAGTTTGACTGCTGAGTAAACTGCTGTTTCCATCTGCCTATCAGACACTTCCTACCAGACCAGTGTAATATCTTCTAGATGCACTGAATTTGTCCATAAAGGACCCTATTCTTCTCTTGTCCTTGCTTCAGAAGCTACTAATGATATCCCTTGTGCTTCTTTCCCACTCCAGTATTCTTTTCTGGTTTTGACCAATCACTTGCTTTGTCATGTCTGAATTCAGACTGTGAGCTCTCGGAGGCACTTATTTGTGTTGGTGAATCCTAGGATATTTTTTACATTTGGAAATAAACAACTTACACTAAAATTTTCAAACCTGAATATCTAAAATTAGGCTTCACATTCCACAGTGAGATACCTTGTTATAATCAGTTCTCTATTGTCATTTATTTCACAGAATCAAATTGTGTCAAATCATCAAGCTCTCGATCAAGCTCTCAAGTGAGCAGCATTTCATAGATCAATGTATACAAGGTAGATAGAGAGCAGCTTTGCTCGGTTATGGCTATGTCTCTGTTAAGGGCTAGATTGGGAAAGGCACAGACACAAGTAAGTTGCAGCACATAGCTGCACTGTCCAGTACAGCCACAATACCTTCCCCACTCCCACCTTGCTCCTGGGCCAGGGGAGTATACTGACATATTTTTCAGGCTGCAGCTTCTCCCCTCACATTAGTCCATCCCTGCATTAAGGGTAGAGACAGGTTTCACCCATTCCCCACTTACTTGCTCTTGGAAGGAATATCCAGGGTGCCACACCAGACCTGGACTCAAAATCCAAGAAAGTCTTATTTGGTCAAACAGTGGGATGGGGGCCTTTCTCCCCTTTTCTTTGAAACATTATGAAAGATAAGGCTAGATTTTGTCCTTAAGTTTCCATCTTTCATAACTGTCTGAATTACAGCCATTAAGTATGTCTGCAATCTTCCCTTGGACTTTCCTCAGCATTCACCAATATTCCCTTCTCACAATTAGCCTTTTTTTTTGTGGACTCCATTTTATTGGAAAGGTTTTTTTATTTTATTTTATTCAGAGCTTAAGCACCTGGAAAACATCATGGATATGTTCACCTCATAGTTATGTTCACCTCGTAGTTCACCACTAGGTGACACTACTAGCCTTTCTCTTCAGATTACTGCATGACTTAACAATGCCCTACCATTAAAATAATGTGTGATAAAAGTGGGAGGCAGAGGGAGCTCCATGGTATAAGAAATGAAAGGAAATTTCTCTCTCTGACTTTTTAAAGTAATTAATTATATTAAAAGGGAAAATCCATCCCTTCACTTTGAGGTTTTACTACCAGGAAATAAATCTAGCTATACCACCTTTAGTCTTAGCATATGTGCAACATGCCTCAGGTGGCATGTGAACAGATTCGTCACTGAATTTGGTCTGCTGGTTAGATCAGGGAACAAGGGAAACACCAGGAACTCCTAAATAGAACAGGTAAAGGATATGCCTACACTGCAAGTGAAAGTGTCATTCTAGCATGGGTAGGCATATCAAGGATAGCTTTAATCTAGCTACCACTGGTAACAGCAGTAGCATAGATGTGGTGCCATAGGATTCAGCACAGGCTAGCTATCCAAGTAATAGCCCTCTGAGGACCCTGGGTATGTACTGGGTCGGCTAGCCCACCCTGAAGTCCATGCCACTGTGATTTCACTACTATTGTTACCTATGCTACCTAGATGAAAGCTAACACAGCTGTGCTACAATAACACCTTCACTTGCAGTATAGTACCTTGAAAGGAAGAAAGGAAAAGGCACATTACTGCCAAAAGGGGAGTTACAAGAGAGGAGGAAAACACTAGCAAATTAACAGCTACAACATGAGATGGAAATCCCCTTTGGTAAAGCAAGAAAACCAGGAGAGAGATAAACCCAATGTTATGAAGCAGCCCTCATGGAGGAGCCAGGGGAAAGCCATGCTGAAATGCTAGTGAAATTAAAGGATCCTCAGTAACACGGCTGGAGGTTTGGTGCTTTTGAGGAGTCAGAGACAGAAAAAGGTTCAGAGTGGAGTGGCTGTCGGTGTGGATGGCAATAGTAATTTCTGAAGGGTGCTGGATAGAGATAATAGCCACCCTGCTAATAGATCCAGGGCGACATGCCAGCAATACGGGCAGTAGCTAATCTGGGCACTTCTAGACACATATGTAGAGAGCCCTGTTGAGCGGGGAAGAATTAGAATTGCAATGAAACCCTGGAGACTGATAATAAAATAAATAAGAGGCTATTTTAACAAAATAGGCTATTGCTATTTAGGATGGCATGTGCCAAACCTTTCCACCTCCTACTCTGCCCTCAACCGCTGCTGTCCTCACCTACTGCATTTTATGATGGGGCTAACTGGAAGAAAAGTGCAACCTAATCCAGCACTAATAGACTTGAGTCCACATCACTCAAACCACCCCTACAACTGACATTAACTGCCATCCTTCTTGGCAGTCTCAACAGAGAGGCTGAGGAACGTCCCCAGAGACAGAATTACCCTCTCATTCCTAATGATGGTTCCTCCAAGCCAGGGCCAAAGGTCGCTCTACAGCACCCTGCCTCTGTTTTTCCCCTCTTCTGGGCCCTTTAAGAACACACTCAGTTCAAAGATAGCTCAAATAATCCCCTCCCGAAGTCCAATTTATTGAGTACTCAGGGTGCAGACTGGTCCTCTCGGCCCCAGCCCCAGTTCAGCATCTCTCTCCTGATAATTAAAAAAATTACAAACTCGAAGAGTCTTCAACCCAGTTTCAGCTGGGCACAGTCCCACCTCCCCAAGGGACTTTCTCCACAGACCTTTCCAGCTAGACCTTTGCAGCATCTCCCCTCCTGTCCCCTCCCAGGCCTCCCTGCCTGGAGAGCTTTTCTCACTGTCTCCTGCTTCTTGAGCTTTCCCCTGCTCAATCAAGCACTTGCAGTTTCCTGGACTTCACCCCTTCACTGCAACGTTCTGCTCCTTTTGTTCTGGAATTGCCAGATTCCTCTCCGGTGGGGCTCATCCTTGTAATCAGGGCTGGCTTAACCCCAGGCTCTCCAGCCCATGGGGCAAGCCACCTTGTTAAAAACGTGCATTGGCAAGACAGCATGGGGAAGCTAACTTGGATATTGACAGTGCAATCAGTCAATTCAGGCTTTTACATCTTGCTTTTCTCCACATTGTAGCATGAACAGGATTTCAGTCTCCACCACTGTCAATCTAGCACCTCTTCAAAGCACTACATTCTTTTTTTAAAATATGGTGATTTTTACAAATAAGTAAATATACGTGGATCGCTAAGACATAATTCTATAAAACAGATTTAAGGAAACCTTCTGACAGAGCTTACTTAAATGGGGCTTGATCCCTCCCTTAAAATCAGTAGGACTTCTCCCATTTACTTTAATGGGATCAAGGTCTAACCCTTACATCTCGAAGAGAAGATTGTAAAGATCTTTTTATTTTCCAGACTCTCTCTTCTTTGATAGATCAGAACACAAGAATTGTCATAAGACACTATCAGGAGGAAGAGTATTTTGCCTCGGGCAGTGGCTTATGTCTAATGGTTCACAGATGGGTGGGAAAAACTCCATAATACACCTGGCCAGTAATATTGTTGGAATGAACAATTATTTCCTTATTTTCACAAGTGATCAACTTAAGTGTAAAACATGAGTGTTGGGTAACAGTGTGACCTTGCTTACATTGCTATCGGTCTTACTTTAATTCTGCTACCTAATCTTTTGAAAGATAAACTACCCATGCCAATCATTTTCTGGAGCAGAGAAGTTGATTGTATGCTGCATGAAGATAAAATATTTCATTTTATCCATTTTAATAAAATGTGAAAGGGACAGGGACTGGGACAAGCCCTTGATCAAGATTCTAATATCCAAAATAGCCTGAAACATATAATGATGAATAAGAGGGAGGTCAGTGGATACTTGCTGCATTTTTACTTTGCATGCCACTGTCATTTTGCAGCTGTTGAGCAAGTATTGCTGGGATGTGTCTGCCTGAGTCCTAAACAGCTTCAAGAAAGCTGTGACCCATTGACAGCACATAGGGAAGGTGTAAACTAGCAACAGTGGGGAATTATTGTATACCTTACATATTCTCTCTCGATAAGAATTCCCCTGTATTTTCATGCCACATAGAGCGTTCTTCACTTTCTATCCTGAACTCCTTCTGGGCATAGTTAAACTGTTGCCACTTTGCATCCCAGAGATGGCTGCATTTCAAGGATACTTAAAGTGCTTTGCTGCCTGGATGAAAAGCTCTAGAATCCCGCCCTATTGTCAGTATTAATCTCCTGAACAATGATTCGGTAATGCAGACTTGTGAGAGGAGGCAGACAGCTGGAATATGTCCAGTGGTTTTCCAGTATAAAGCACCTGAGTGTTTCTTGAGTAAACGCCAAAAGGAACAACAAAGACAAAAAATTGATGGATTAGCCAAAAAATAAGAAAAGGAGGGTGGCACCTCCAAAGGAAGTCCCTCTGAATTACAAGACTGCTAAAGGAGATAAATAGATCTTCCAAGGTAGTTTGGTATTCTGTTCCCTAATTAAATGTGATATTAAAGCTGACTTAATACAGGGTGGGGAAAATAGGCTGTAAAATTAGGGGACATGAAATAGGATAATAAAAATCTCTACTATATCAGACATGAGTTGATCTGAAAAAGGACGACAACAGTATTAATTTCCATTGATATAGTGCCTTGCAATGCAAAGATCTCTAAGTGCTTCACTAACATTCATTAGCCCCTCAAAACACGCCTATGAGTTAAGTCTGCTCGATTATCCCCATGTTACTGATGGGGAAATTGAGGCACGGAGAACTAGGAATAAACTCCAAAACTTCTGATTCCTGGGCTCATGCTCTAACCACTGCACCATGCTTCTTATTTTTTCTAATGTAATCAGTAGGTCTCAATTCATTTAGGTATATGGGGATACATGTGTGGTACATGTATTGGCCAATCATATTCCTCATTTTATGAAGCCCATTTACAAATAATGACCATTTTTAATCAACTTACTTCACCAAGAAACAGCTGTGTGAAGTTATGGTACTCTTCACTACTTGCATTGCTCAAGCCTGTAGTGTATTTCACATTTGTTATTCTTACTGATCCATTCAGTTTTTGAACAGCTGCAAAATCAGAAAACAGTTATTTAGAAGAATGTGATCCACCGACCCACTGGTGTCCTGCAGAAAGCCATCTGGGACATGGTGTAGGTACTCCTCCTCATTTCTACTTGCTGAATTGGGTCAAACTAACGTAAATAATTTCCCAGTATTGCTTTCCCACAGAAGCAACTGCTGTAATTGCTGAAGTAACAAAGAGTCCTCTGGCACCTTAAAGACTAACTAAACTGACTCTTTGTTACTTCTGCAACCCCAGACTAACACGGCTACCCCTCTGATGATTGCTGTAATTGCTACAGAGACGTCACATGCCTATGAATTGGAATAGAGGAGATGCACAAGACATGATTTGTATCAATGGAAACATTCCAGTGCCAGCTTCAAGGGCTGACTTTATACCACTGTTATATTTGCAGTCATTGTCAGCCCATTGTGTTCTACCTGTCCACACATCCAACAGCTGCCACTAAATCATCCTTAGTATGTCTACCCATCCCTGTCGTGGCCATAAATAGAAGTCCATTTCCCCCATTCAGTGGCATTAAGAGCTGACCCTTTAAGAAGCAATCAGAGGAGTTGTTTCTAAATGAAATTACCAGTCTTTACTTTCTGGCGTGCTGGTTTACTTTCCTTCCCACAAACTTCTGTTATGATTTCAACAGTGTACAAGACCCCAGGTTCTAGCCCTGGCACTGTGAGACTCGTGCTCTGGATTTTAGCCTCTGATATTAGCTGGTTTTCCTGAAGCAGTAGAAATCGGAAAGCAGGATTCAGTGCAGAATCTGTGGACCAGGCTACATGAAAGCTGATGCTAGTCACGTTGGAGAAAATAATCCTTTGAGCTGGGACAGGTACTGGGAAGAAAAGAAATTATCATTCATCAAACCTCTGGGGTAAAGGGGGAAAGTACCACATCGATCTTAGAACTAACTATTGAAGCAGGCGTTCTCTACCCTACAATGATTCTGATGCAGAAGGAATGCCTTTAAAATTAAATGAAAGATTATTGGAATTTAAGCATTTTTACTCTGTGTCTGCTGCAGTTTGTCTTGCAGCCTTGGAACAGAGTCTGGAAAGGCTAGCCATGTTCAAGTCTCTGACTTGAATGACCATCACTTAGGTAATTTTCAATATTAAAATATCTGCATGTCAATTTTAACAAATAAAACAAGTCTAATATTGGCTAAAGCCTGTACCGATAGTAAGCTAAACAAGATTAGATAAGGAGAGTATTTGGATGGGTAAACTCCAGGGCACAGATGTTGCACCAGGGAGATGCTATGGGACACTTGACACACAGAGTAGAGGGGTGGGTCCCTCAAACCCTGTGCTTCCTGCCTCAAGCCAGCAGATGCTGTTATGATGTTTCCTCTTCTCAGTCACCGTAACTAGCAGCAGTCCCTTGGCTGTCCCCTTTCTCAGCTTTCAGTATCGTCAGAGGGGGCAGCAAGGAGAAGAGAAGCAGCCATCCAGCCAACATCCTGTGTGCTCTGCTAGGCAGCTCCACAAAGCACTAGAAGGGATTGGGAGAGGAGGCTGATGGTGGTAAGTGGCAGAAGGGGTGAGGGGATTCAAGAGAGCAGAGGAAGGTGAGGGCGGGACCCAAAGAATGAGTGGGAGAGAGTTTCCAAGAGATAAAATGAGGTCCAGAAAGTATGGAGCCTGAATAGAGTAAATAGAAGTGGGGGGATGGAAAGGCAGGAGATCTAAGGAGTGGGAGATAGGAAGGTGTCAGGAAGAGAATGAGGCAGAAATCATGGAAAGGACAGATTTACAAGGAATAAAAGAAAAGATAACATAGGGGGAAATAGACACTGTAAAAGGAAAAAGAGGCAGACAGATCAACAGAGAAGAAAAATGTTAAGAAAGATAGTGGGACAAACCCAAAGATAGCAGCGAGTTAAGGGGAGAGGTGGATAGTGGGCATGAGGGGAGCCATGGGGAAGATAAGGATGGATGAGATGAGGGGACGAGGGGGTAGAAATGAAGGGGTGAGTGAGTGAGTTGTTAGTGGTGGAGTGTGGATAATGAGGAGAGGTGCAGAAGCAGAGGAAGGGCTGGGGAAAGTGAAGGAGCAAATAACGGACAGCGAATGATGATGAGTAAGAGATGGTTAAGACAGAGAGTAGTGGGGGAGACTAGGGAAGCTAAAGTAGCAGCACAGTAGGTGGAAACCAGAAGCAAGCATCAGCCATACTGGCGAGTAAGGGTGGCTCTACTTTCTTTTCTGATATTAATAGGGTGAAAAATCAGGACAGGGGGTGGCATGGGGGGTAATAGGAGCCTATATAAGAAAAAGACCCAAAATCAGGACAGTCCCTATAAAATTGGAAAATCAGGGCACCCTAGATATAAACATTTTCCCTGAGCAAAGTGAAAGCAGCACACATGTTCCTTCATGCCACCACAGCATTTTTATTATCAGTTTGCTTTTTGGCCTGGACCCAGAAGCATAGGGAGCCAGGTGTTTCCCAATATCTCCAATGGGGAGGAGCACAGCCAGCCCCAAGACCCGTGCAGAGCCAGAGGGAAGTGACAGGCCTCAACATAGAACCTCCCCGTTGAAAAAATCTTGTTTGTTTACTAGAAGGTTCTGAAAGCCTGTACAGTGTCTCCTTTGTTTATAAAGTAACCCAGTGCTTTGCACTCCTTTCCCGATCGCTACTTCAAACACTAGGTCCTGTGAGGTTGAGACACTTTTGTTCTCTGTTTATATCCAAAGCATGAACTGTGAGCATTTTATGTTCCTAGTTTACCATGTTAATTAAAAAGGGAAGGCGAAAAGCAGCCTGTGACCTCACAGGAGACATTGCTCAGTTCTGTGACCTGACCCTGATGAAGAGACTGGCACTTGCAATGTTTTCATTGCCTGCCCCACTATCACTCGTAGCAGCATCTCTTTTAAGGCTGCAGAGGCTTCAGTAAAGCTCTCTATTCCTTTTACAGAAAGGACATTAGAAGCTAAAAGCAGAAGACATTGGTGAAAGCAGTGGCTGAGCCAACCAGAAATAATCAGGTCAGGAGCAACTCAATAATACATTAAGTAAATAAATAGAATACTTGTAGATGGTGACATTCAGCTCCACACACAACCAAAATTAGAATTTAAGGCCTGAATTTTTATCCAAACCCCAACTTTGGTTCAGATCCAAATGCTGAGCCAAAAAGGTGGAAAATTCATAAGAACCATTTTGTACCTCTCCCCAGATCCAAACAGATCATGCCTCCTCATTGCCCTAAATCACTCCTCATTAGAAGTTACTCTCAGATCTCCACACACTTCCCCTCTTTGCTGGGGTTTTCAGGAGTCCGGCTGACCCTTTTAGGGAAGTGCAAGATCAGACCATCTCTCCCCCACCCCCAAAATTATACAGATCCCTCAACCTGTGGGTATCCTACATTATCCTGTGCCAGGGAAATACTCCCTCAGCTGGCAAGGGGACTTTAGTAGTCTTTGTAGGCTGCAGCCTACAAGTGTCGTAGCAAGATAGAGGATCCCTCCCCAGATCATTGTGGACCCAAGAGGTTTATCATAATGTTAAATGGAGCAACATTTAAGGAGGTACATGAGTCACCTCACTGTTTTTGAGGAAACTACTATCAAAACATTGGAAGATTCAGTTATTTTGGCAATGCTCTGACATGCTTATTTAGAGAAATGCACCTAAGAATAATGCCAAGCCTACAAGAAAATATATCTTTCAAAAAGACAAACTAAATTTTGGTCAGTCCCATCCCACACCCTCAATACATACACAACTATGCATTTTTCAGAACCCTGACTTCTTTGTTCTTGTGAACAATTACCAAGCATGCAGGACAGTGCTGTGATGCATACTTACTACAGTCTGTGGTCAGGAAAGTAGTTGCACTGAAAGCTGGTGATGAGGAGTCAGGGGAAACAGGTGGCACTGAGAATGATTGTTTAGGAGATGTCTCAGACCAAGAGTTACTAACTCTTTCCATCTCTTTATGTACATTGAGGGTGGAATTTAGAGTATAAATTGTAGAGATTTCTGTAGTAGGCAGAAATGTACTGGAACCATCCTGAGAACTTGCTTTAGGAACCTGGAGAGGTTTGTGGGTCTCTCCTATAGTTTTATTTCTCACAACAGCAGAAGTTGTAGATAATATGGGAAATAGTGAATTGTGCTGCTCTTGACTGGTTGCATCCATGGATGCATTGGTAACAGTAGTCAGTTGCTGTGGTGCACCAGTTGAAGACTCATTCATAGCGTTTTCAAGTGAGGCACTTACATCTTTCCATTGTTCTGTCACCATGACTAGTGCTGAACTCTCCATACCAATTGTGTTATTATTTCTTCCAAATCCAATTGATGATGTCATGCCTTGTCTCTGAGTTACTGGAGGACTGCTGGTGGAAGAATGACTGCTTGACGCATGTGTGCCACTTGATGACTGCACAGTGGGCATTTTTAATGTGGTACTCCTCTTGGAACTGAGAGTAGTCATTGTTCTTATTTCAGTGATTGCTGGTGAAGCATGCAGTCCAGTACTTGTTTCGGGTGGTATTTCTGTCATGCCTGATTCATATAGGGACATCGTTTCAGTAAATGGGTTCACAATTTCACCTGTAACAACATTGTTATGACACTGAAATGGACGTTCAACCCAAAGGAATAAAACATTAGAACATTCCCTATTTTATTTTAAAATCTATCAGATCATTTTAGTGTCATGTAAGCAAGATGTGTGTATTTCATTAGTACATTTACCCAATAAGTTACTCAAAACAGGGTATGGTAGTGTGATTTACTGCTCTGTCAGTTGCTACACAAGAGGAGCAGATTCAGTTCCTGGTCTCCCACTCTTCTGGTCAGCAGGACATGGGTCACCAGTGAGGAGACCACTTATTTCCTGGGATGCACAGGAACTCATTACTTAAAAGCCACTCTTCTGGCTGATTAAGGACTGATACCCAGTTCTCCCTTCCTGGAAGGATGGTGGTCACAGTGCAGGCCCTTGAGCATAGGAGATGGTACACTGTTTGCTCCTGGGGCAAGGACCTTGCCTTATTTACATGTATAAAATACTGTGCACACACTCTGCACTGTGTAAACGATAGATGACAATAAAAGAAAAAGTGGAGGTGGCGAAATGGTGTGTTCCAGCTCTTCCTAAAAAAAGAAACTAAATGGTCACCTTCACAGTTTCTTCCAGGTCGAGATGGATTGGTATCCATGACTGTCTTGCATCTGCACATGTACGAGCCCATTAAATTGATACATTCTGCATGCATACAGCAGTCATTCTCTGAAGGAGATGCACATTCGTCCCAGTCTGTAATGCCAAAACCAAAGTGTCAGTAAAATAACCTCTTTTCTGGCTGAATTGAGTTATAACTAGAAATAATCACAAAATACTCTTGAACTT
This sequence comes from Dermatemys mawii, assembly GCA_007922305.1. Lineage (NCBI taxonomy): Eukaryota > Metazoa > Chordata > Testudines > Dermatemydidae > Dermatemys > Dermatemys mawii. Next base: position 1,587,601 of record ML677385.1, on the reverse strand, counting down.
ATTTAAATAGTTCTCAGCCCTCACAGTTTATCTGAGATCCAAGTTTTGAGTGACTTGGAACATTGCCTGATCTTGATATCTTTGCAGATCAACATTTTAAAAAATGGGTGTCCTAGCCAGGAAAAGATTTTTGTAAAGAGGACTATTTAGATTTTTTCATAGATTTAAAATAAGACATACTGTAAGCTTGAACCAGAGAAAGTTGGTTGGGCATTAGAAAATACAATGTGTATTTATTCCAGAAAAACAAGTTATTCCAGAGCATACTCTCCACTGAATTCAGTTTCCCATATCTCATGAGATTTCCTATACCAATGAAGTTACAACCCAAGGATGTATCTGAACCAGAAAGTCCACTGGAAATTTACTTAGGTTTAAACAGAATTTGGATCCATTTTTTTTGTTATTTGGAAGAAGTGATGCCCACAGGGAACACTCTTGAACTTTTGGAGGAGGCCATTCTAAGGGTGAAAACTCCCGTTCTTTTTTTTTTTTATAAAAAGTGTTCTTTGTAAAAGCAGTAGCATAAAATCTAGTATCATAGCTGATATCCTTTTAGGCAATCTCAGGAGAGAGACCATGGACTGGGAACGTAAGAAAATGTTTTAAGGGTGTCCTGCTATGGTAAAGTGGAAAAAGCTTCCACCACCACTGCCAGTGCCATGTATGTGGCTAAATACAAGACTTAATTCTCCAGGGCGCTCTCTCTGACATCTTTCATGAACACTTGGACCCCAATCCATCAAACCCACAAACATGTTATTAACTTTACATATATAAGTAGTCCCATTAACTTCAATGTGATTACTCATACACGTAAAGTTACTCTCATGGTTAAATTTTTACAGGATCAGAGCACTAGTTCACTTGGAAAAAAGACTATGCTAAAAATTTTATACCAGCTATAAATCACTCTGACCAAAGGACTGGAGAATTGGGCTGCTCATCATAACATCTTAGGCTATGTCTACTCTGGCAACTGAACGACAAACCTTTTGTCTTTCAGAGGTGTTCAAAAAACACACACACACCACGCCCCAAAGACAAAAGTTTTGCTGATGACAGGTGCCAGTCTGAACAGCGCTCTCCTGCCAACAACACTAATGCCCCTCATTGGAAGTGGAAGTGTTTTGTCGGCAGAAGAGCTGACAAAGAGCGGCTTACGCTGCGTGCTTTTTAGAGGCATGGCTGTAGTGACACAACCCTGTTGCTAAAAGCTGTACAGTGTAGACATAGCCTTAGGCTCCTGTTCTGTAAATGTACAGATATTCATGACTGTGATTTTTTTTCCCTATAATGAAGGAAACTTCTGTTCTAGAAATAGAAGAGGAAAAGTGTGTGTGCATGCAGGCATTTGTCTTTGTGCCTGAGCATATGCTTCATTTGGTGTTGCCCATCCAGGTGACATTTTGTTTCTCTCTCTTTCACACTCATGAGCTAAAGGCCATATTTTATTTATCCAAAGTCCACATCCATTTGTAAGTTGAAACCAACCCCACTGACAGGGTGCTGAAGTACCACGATTTATCACACCATGAGGAATGCAAGAACTTCACTAATGTTTTACCAAGGCATGAGCCCACTTGACTTTTGCTAGAGTTTTATGCTCTTAGAAGGATGTTTCAGCTCTAATTATAAAATAATTTACACATTCCATTACTCGTGAAGATTTTCACTGAGGTTTTCCTGTCATTTTGCTGAGTGTGCCCTTTGTGTGCCAGTTCCCTGACCCCTCAAGACTGAGAGCCTTATTCCATGAGGTAACAGTTACAGCAGCTAAATTCTCTGCCTGTGCTGATTGGCTGTTTGCACCAACCCTCTCCCACCCTATCTCCAGACTTTTCAGATCAGCATCATTCCACCGGCTCTCCACACTTCCCTCCTCTCTTTTCTCCCATGCTATTACCCCTCACTTCAGTGTCTCTTCTCCCTTCCTTAGGGCTTGAAATGCTACAGCTGTGCTGCTGTAGCAATTCAGTGTAGACACTCACGGCAACAACAGGAGGGGATCTCCGACTAGGGCAGTTATTCCACCTCCTTGAGAAGCAATAGCTAGGTTGATGGAAGAATTCTTCTGCTGACTTAGTGCTGTCTACATCAGGGGTTAGGTCAGTTTAACTATGTTGTTAAGGGGTCTGGATTTTTTAACACCCCGAGAGATGTAGGTGGGTTGACTCAATGTTTGAGTGTAGACTTCGCCTTAGTCTTTTCATCCAGCTAATCCTTATCCCACTCAAACAATTATAAAAATAATTATTTCCAGGCCATCACTTTGTTCACTTGCTGGTATGTTATATTTGAATATGTAAGGGTACATATGTATTGTATTCTGTATGTACTTTGTCTGTTTAGATTGTCAGCTCTTTGGGGCAGGGCTGTCTACTACTCTGGCTGTACAATGCCTAGAACAATGAGGATCCATGCTTGGTTAGTCTATTAGGGACTACCACAACAGACATAATAGATAATGATAATATATGATCCCAAAGAAAGATGCTTATTGTCTCAGAACTTTCAGCTATATTAGCCCTCCTGATTTTTTCAGCTGTGCTGTTTTAGGGATGCCAAGTTCACTTTGTGTCAAATCAAGCCCTTATCCTTAGCTAATGTAGAACAGTGTAGATTCATTCATAGAAATGAAGCTATACTAATTATACCAGCTGAAGATATGGCCACGCTATTCAGGAATTGTTAGGAGATGCAGTTTTGATACAGGTGGAAAGCCTGACATACAAATCTTTTCCTGTGTTTTCAGCTTTATTTTGTGCATTTCATTTTCAGAAATTATTGATAAACGAATGTTTGTCCAGAGTTAAGAAACATATAAGCCTCTTTCTAGCTATACAGGAGAGCGGAGTCGTTGTCTGTGCCATTCCGGGGAACTGCTGCTGGGTAATAATGTTACTTGAACTCTCCTGGATTTTTGAATTAAAAGATTTTAGAACTTTTGCCCTCCCCCACCCATTCACACTCAAAATTCCAGGGCTGGCCTTACCATGAGGCGAACTGAGCCGGCCGCCTCAGGTGCCAGACTGGGTGGGGACAGAGGGCCACTAGGACCCAGAGTGTAGAAAATTGTGCCTGCTGCTGGTTCATATGTATTCTCTCTGCTCTAGATGCAGAGAGATGGTGGAGTTCTGTGCTGGAGGAAGGAGGGCACAAGAGACCTTTCAAAGTTTTGGCCCAAGCGTGGAGGCATGGGGGCGTCATTTGAGCTCCCCAGCTCAGGTGCTGAAATGTTATGGGCCTCTCCTGCAAAATTCCTGTATAATGTATATGCAGCAAGGGGTGAACACTACAATGATATATTTTGGCACATATCATTATCTCTTTGCAAGATTGTAGCTAATGGAAGTTTGATCAATATATGCTTCAGCTACAGTTTGTCTCTTCATTAATTCCATCCACCCAGATCTGCAAGATGGAAGGGTGTTTTTCTTGACCATGCTAAATAAACGTTCATAGGACACGTTATTCAGAGAGCCAAACACCGATTTTGCTGCCTTTAGCAGCTGTCTGATCTGCGGTTGGCTCTGTTCATTTTGAAACCTGATGCCAGAACCATCTGATTAGAAAAAATAATGGGTACTGTAGATCTACAGTAGTACTCAACATAAATTCCATGCACAGTTCCTTAGCTCATTTCACTGGAATGACATCAGGTAATTTCTCTGTCTGGACTTTTATCAGACATGTTGGGTTACATTTTTTAATATCTGGACCAAACACAACAGCAGCAGCCTTGAATATACAATATTCCAGGGGGGATGTGTATTTCACATACCTAGAGTAATCCCCAGCTACCCACTAGATGGCAACCTCCTAGTATCCCACAAAGCAGAGGAGGAAGGGGGGAGGTGAGGACTGGCTAATCCAGGCTCCATTCATTCCCACATTAGGACCCAGCCACCATAAACAGAGGGAAGGATGCCTATAGAGACATAAGATACCCACCATCCCTTCTCCCGTAGCCACTTGGGCCAAGGGGCAAAGAGTTGCAAGAGGCCCATTCTAGTTCTAAGCCTGTGAAGAGAGGTCTGATTTCACTATTTTCCTTACAATACTATTGCTGGCACCTTAACACTGTACCTTATTTCTATGTAAAGTATTTTTGACAAAGAATGTCAATGCTATTGCAGGTTATGAAAATACTACTTTCTTTAAAAAGATCTACCTTCTACTGAGGTGCTCTGCTGATCAATCAAAAACACTGAGCTTCTGTACAGGGAAGAAAGCATAGGAGCAAATGTGGACGCGTCTATTGGAAACTCAGGATCCTGTATGATGATTCTGAGCCTCACAACGATACTTCCAGCTTTCAGGGACTCAATTTGTACCTTCAGCCTCCCAGTTTTGTATAATATAGAAATATTTGGTGGAAATGAATTTTCAATCTGAAAAAAGTGAGAGAAATGTTGATAATACAATAAGAACACAAAGCAGCACATTACAAATTTTTAAATGTATGCTGTCTCTATCTTAATATTCTACATATACCACTTATAGAAAAACATCATCCAGTCTGTAGTGTAAATCAGCAAAAAATGAGCAATTCTGCTGAGTCTAGTACCCTCATAACACAGTGGAAGACCATAACATGAATTAAGAACAGAGAATCAATACATTTTGAATATGTGTAGTGTCGAAGAAGAGATTTCAAAGCTCTGGTATCTACCTCTCTCTTTGTAAGTGTCCTTCCTGTCAAGCACAAATGGATTTCTGAAGACTAATTCTCATTTACTTTAGGGCCCCTTTTTGCACCACTCTGAGACCATAAAGGAGTTTTAATTTGGGACTGAATGTAATTTATACCCACCTTAAGACCTATTTGCTCTGCCAGAGGAGTGCAAAGGGCCACAGTCTAAACAAGAATGAAGCCCTAAAAGATTTAATATGTGGTAATAAGAGTGGAGATGGGTCAACTAGCATCTCAGATTCTGGGCCAACTCCTCAGCCCCAGTGAGGTAGAAAAGATCTTCAGTCCTGGTCTAGGTGGCCAGCTAGGGATTCCCCAGGCACAGGGGAATGCCAGGGTGCCTTTGGAACAGCAGAGCCAGAATCCATAACCAACCTCCTTTTTTCCCCCAAGAGAAAGGACCAGGTTAAGGGCATGCTGGGGAGAAGGAGAGGCTGGAGCATTCTGTGATAAACTACTGGACTGATCCCAGCTAGAGCAGCTCTGAGATGGTCTAATATACATCTGAGGTCAAATCAGCCCCCTGCAGGTGCTGGGATCAGGGTGCGCAGAGGTGGCATAAATCCATCTTCCTATCCTTTCCCTGAGTTCAGTACTGAGCCCTCTGGACCCAAGGATGGGAGCTGTTCTCTACTATGAAGCTGAACTAGAGTAAAACAAAATGTAAAGCTTCTAAGTGATTTAGAAGCCCAAGTCTCATTTCCAGAAGTCACTCAGGTGCTTAGGAGCATAAGTGTCATTGTCAATGAGGCACCTAAGTGACTTTTGAAAATGGGAGTTGGGCAGTTCCAAAAAATGTCTTGTCTAATGAACAATGATGCCACAGATCAAACTGAGCCCTGGCTCAAATTAGCAGAATTCCACTGACTTCATTAGCTTTGAACTCACTTGCACAAGGCCTGAATGTGTCCCAGTGACTTCATGTCCTAAACTTTTGATGCCAATATGGTACAATTCTAGAGCTCTCATCTGCTGGCTTGTCCCTAATTCACCTGTTCAATTCCATGTGACCTGACTGAAACCCTCACAGGCTGCAGTTTATCTGAAACACACAATCCCAACCCAATTGCTGTGGAATCCAATTACAAAGAAATCTGACAGTAAGACAAGACAAAATTGACATTTTGAAAAATGGATAGTTTATATAAATCAGTTTTATTTGGATTAATTGACTGAAAGCCAACACGACAGATATATTATGCTTTTCCAGCAATGAGCTAAGTGGATGCATATCTTGAGCCAATGGAGTTACCCGAGGGATGAATCTAGTGCACTAATGTTAGTTTTTGAATGTGCTAAACTTAGCAGTTTTGCCTTGCAGGTGCTTGAGCAGAATTTTTTCCAGGTTTCAGTCTTTGATTTCTGCATGATCCTGAACATTTTTGCTTTGAGTTTACAATGTGAGGTTAGTGCAGAGATGCTGGGAGAGAGGCCAGGGAGATCTCAGAGACCAGTGCCAGTTCATGGGCCAGTTGTTGAGAAACACTGGACTAGATGATCTGGTGGTCTCTTCCAGTCTTAAATTCTATGACTGTATAAGAAAGCATAAAATAGGTAATGTTTGCTCAAACTGAGCTAAGGTTCACTCAAAATGTTCACGAATCTGAGCAAACTATTTGACTGATCTGAGTTCTGATTTTCCAGTGGGATGGTGTTGAAAATATTTTGCCATTTGAATCAGATAGACAGATCCACAGAAATCCCCCTCTCCTACAAGAGGCCACAGAAATGTACATTTTGCATTTATGAAAGCAATTACCCATTTGCATGAGCAAATGCCTATAAGGTAAACAAATGTACCTATTGTGTCTTCCTTTGAAAATGTGGTCCTGTATGTCCAATTTTTTTGTTGTCAGTCTTTTTTGAACTTTATATGTACAAATGAGTCCAGTCCCCTTTAAATTTTGGGAAATTCTGGGCTTGGATTTAGATCTGAACTTCACAATGAGATCCCATCTCTATAACACAGAAGTACAACAGAATACCCTATCTGAAACTCCCCACACTTTGTGGAAGTTCATATCTGGAACCAAACTCAGACCAATTTATTTCCTAGTTCATGAATGATGAATTGACAACACCTTAGATTCATGGCATGCAGTAGGTGGATACCTAATGAGGTATTAAAGTAATCCTGATCCAACCCTCTCTGCTTAAAGGAGAAAGAGCTCTGAGAATAGGTGAAAAATTGCTAAGAACATACCACAAAGAAACCCATCCACACGAACATTTCAAAGATCCATTAAAAATCCTCAGATCAACTTGCAGCAAACTCCTTATCAATATAAAAATCTGAAGTAGGGAAGATCCTTCTGCATCACTGATTTTCCTTCACTCCTCTGTAAGGCAAAACTGCCATTGACTTCAGTGGTAACGAGGTCAGGGCCCTGATTTGCTTTTTTATTTTGCCACAGCTCTTCTTTCAATTGTAAGTGAAGGTCCAAAGAAATGGCCTGAGGATTTTTACCAGACTTCATAAATGTGTACAAGCTTCTCTGAGGCATTAAGTAAATCCCAAGTTAAAAACAATTACACACATATATTTTAGTGTTACCTCTCTGAGCAACAGTCTTGAAAACTCTCGATATTCTGTGCTACTGGTGTTGTGGAAATGTTCAGTGAAGTTATAGTTTAGGATCTTTATTGTAACACCAAATATCTGGGCATCTATAAGACACAATATTAAAATATGGATAAAGGAGAAGAGGAAATGATTTGATCAAAACTGATGTACCTGAAACAAAACCTCAGAGCTGGATTCAGGTGCAAACACACACTGAGGACCAGAAGTGGAACCTTAATGGTGTAAATTAGCATAGCTTCATTGAAGTCAATGGAGCTCCTCTGATTTACAACAGCCGAGGATAGGGCCTGAATCTGAACACTCTGAAGTTTGGGAAAGTTTAGATTTTAATCCCTAACATTTAGGAGTTTTCAGATCTGTTTTGTAGTCACCCATTATATATAAAGTTTGATCTAGAATTTGTATCCAGGTATTTGTTTTAGACCCACAATTGGTGAAAAGCTGTGTAGAAAGTAATTATGTGGAATGGGCATGAGAGTGTTAGAAAAGAAATATAATTGGAGAAATACTTAGTGCTGAAGGTGAGATTCTCTGTCCAATAACCTAGGACTAGTATGAAGTAAATGACCCACTATATTTGTTAGATGTTAATGCTAACCCAAGAAACTAGAGCTAGTTTTCTGTTACTGATCTTCTAAAGATTGAGACAAGCACTTAAAAATTCTCCAATGTGTTTTTAAATCCGGGTCTGGGATCCTATCAGGTCATCGCAACTTGTCATTGGAAATTATGCTGTGTGGTATTAACAGCATTCCTAAAATGAAGATAAAACAAAGTACATATAGTTTCCTTTGCCTAACAAACAATAATGGCTTTTGTGTATTATCTGAAATCAGCAGTTTGAGAGCCTGTAGCAACTGCCTTACCCTGTAACATAGATAAGATAGATACTCTCAGTCTCCAGCTAAGACCTTTTTCTTTTTTGGGTGGCTTTACCTTCATATCTGACTGATGTATCTATAGTTCCTCAGTCACTATAACCTCTATTTTCTCCTCCAAAAACGATAAAGGCGGTAGCTCCTTACAGAGTCAAACCACTGTCATTCCTTAGCTGATTAAAGGGAAGAATCCTACAAAAAAGTGACTAGCAACATCCTTACAATGACTGTAACTAAATATTTTACTTAGAACATATTGGAACATTTCCGATTAAATTTTCTCTTTTGTTGAAACCCAATGCTTTTCGGAGACATTTGACAAAGCTTTTTTCTGGGACGGTTTCTGAGGTCCAGGGCTCTCTGATCACTTATAACCAGAATGAGAAGAATCAAAAACCTGACCTTTTCCGCACATTTCCACTTTGTGAAAACATTCCAAAGGTTTTGTCCTCATTCCAATATGAAACGAAAACAAATTCTGAAACTTTGGAAGTCCTCATGAAACAGAATTGTTGACCTTTGGCCAGCTCTGATTTTTACTGACAGATTTAAGAGGCCATGTGGGATCTCAGGAAATAGTTTTAGACCAAAGGAACAGCAAAACTTTAGTAGACCCATAGTCCACCTAATATCCTATGTAAAAAATTGGCCAATGTTGGCTATTTCAGAGCCAGGTATAACACCCACATGATGATGCAGCTAATTATGCAATGCTCTATCATGGGGGAAATTTCTCCTTCAGTCCAGCTAGGGACCAGCTTATGCCTTGGATTGTGAGGCTCATTAACTCATATAACTGTAGATACTGACCTCATTCAAACAAAGAAATTGTATATTGTTAAAACTTAAGAGGGCGTTGGTGCAGGTGAAAGCAAGGCGGTAGCAGCATTGGCTGAGTGGATGGAACTAGCTGTAATATAGCAGAGTCTCTGAAAGCTTTTTTATACAGCTCTTGCCAATGTACTTCAGTCTTGATCTGTTGCACACTAGCTACCAAAATCTGGCCTTCACTCAAGCAGGTGAGTCAGTTATAATATTCTCAGAGAAGCCTCTGATTTATACCTATGAAAATCACTTCACTTCCTTGTTCCTCTCTCAAGTCAGCTCTAAATCAGGCAAAAGCAGGATCTCCTGACAATTTATCCTGACTGGAAAAAAATGGTAGTGCAGCAATGGAAGCTGACTGCACTGCCAAACTGGCAACACTGCATTCTAGAATAGATTTATGGCTCTAATTGCCTGAGTCAGGAAGCAAGTGCTTCCCTTTACCAGCTGCCTAACAAAAGAGCAATGTAGCTCCACACAGCCCCTGCAGGCTGGTTATCTGAATTACACTCGCATTGAGGTAAGGGGAAGAGAGCAAGTGTGAGTGGAAGAAAACAGACGGTGGAGTCTTGAAGGCGTCCTGGGGAATCATCACAGGATAGAGATGGGGTGAGAAATGTGACATTTCTAAGGTGATATTTACCAGTTTTGACATTTTGATAGGAGATAATGTTCTTTCCACAAGCTTCATAGCTGATCTTCACTGTGTATTTTATACCTGCTTCCAGCCCGGAAACCTCTCTTTTCATTTCTGTAGTCTCCATACTTGTGAGCAACTCTTTGTCCTTGTAAACTTGTACTTGGAATGTGTGGTTCAGCATAGAATTTATACTCCAAGATACTTCAAAACTGCTGCTGGTAACACTGGTGATTCGGTGCTTTCCAATTGAAAAGAGATCTATGATAGCATAGGGAGCATCATCAAAAGTGAAAGGAACCTTTTTTCTAAGAGATGATGTACTCCAAATCCATTATACACATATGCTGTTTTGATCAATAGAGAGAAATTGCTCATTGCAAAATAAATGACCAGATTCTGTCATTTTTATGCTGAGTAATATCCTACTCCACAAGTAGCCCTACTGGATCCAGTAGCTATACATTTACAACTTGTTTTCCCTTTTTTACCTCCAGGATTTGTGACTGATCTATACAATTACAGATACCTGTCCACTAAGACACTGGCTTGAATGACAGGTGTAAATGCAATCTCAATGGTACTAGTCATGAAGTAGAATACCACTTAACTTGAATAAAGGTTGCAGATTTAGGAATCAATAACTGCATTAAATACCCTTGAAATAATCATCATATGTACTATATCACACATGCAGTGTTATTGTAGCCATGTTCATCCCAGGATATTAGAGAGAAAATGTGGGTGAGGTAATATCCTTCACTGGACCAACTTTGAGATTACAAACGACCTGAAGAAGAGTGCTGTGTAAGCACAAAAGCTTGTCTCTCTTGCCAACAGCAGCTGGCCCAATAAGAGATATTACCTCACCCACCTCATCTCCCTATATGCATGTACTCTTTATTTATTTTATACTTTGCTCTCCCAATGCACTTCCACAGTCAAATGCTACCCATCAGGGCAATGCAAATCAGAGCAGAGCTTGGATCCTAATTTTCATGCAGACATTCAACATAGAATGGAAGACTGTGGTCTCAGTTAGTCACAATTTCAGTTCTTTTTATGCTAATTGAACTTCCTAAGGAAAAAGGAATCAAAGGTTTTTTCAAACCAAACAATGTGGGTGCCTGTTTCAATAGAAAGGACTTGTTCCCAATCATTCAAGACAGTACCCCATCAGACAGATATTTTTACAAATCCTAGAGGCCAAAGACATAACGCCTACTGCTCTAAAATTACTGATTTAATTTCTGTCACTTTATGTTAAATTGCAAGTGGATGGTCAAAGTCATAATATGAAAGTCAAAGTCATAATAACGGATAGTCACAATAAACTAGACAAATGGTCACTTCTTAGAACTCCCCTCTGTAAAGAAGAAAGAGGGGGAGACTGTTAACTGGATTGTGATAAAGCTCAAGTGAAGGAATTAAACTGGGTAATAAAAAGGCTAATCTACTGGGGATCATTCTTAATAGTATCACTCAGCTGGCTCTGTAGACATTGTAACCCAGCCAGATTGAATTGGTGATGAACTTAAAATCAATAAATATTAATTAACATCCAAGGTTACTTATAGCATTCTGAATCAGTAGATTTATTAGCTGTTGATTTACTTACAGTGACAGAACTACTGCTTCTATTAACTGGATCATGTGGTGAACTTGGAGTAGAGGGTATCGTATTAAGGAAGAAAGGGTACTGTTATGCAATTAGACACTCATAGCAAAACAAATCCAAATTAAACATCATCCACATTTTCAACAGCTCACAAGACTAAATCAGTGCAATGTAAGTAATACAAGTGAAAACACAAATCACTCGGCCCTGATCCTACATATACTAGGAATAATTTCACCCATCACTGATTTGCAGCTATGTCTGACGTGGTACATACCAACAGTTTAACCGCTTAAGGTTAACATTACACAACAGTTGAGGACCGTAACAAATACTGTATACAGTTGAAACTGCAAATGGACTTTAAGTATGTAGAATGTACTTACACTTATTTGCATTTCCCGAGGACTCCCACGGATATGTATTGATAATGCATGACTGGATCAAAGAAGTTATTGCAAGTTGAAGCTAAGGCTTTAGCAGATGGATTTGGTGGCTTTTTGGCAATTGGCTAGGTATGGAAAATGGTTTGGTACTATGGGATAAAGTACATGGGTGGTTTTGCTAAAATGATCAGAAGTGAAACAGTTAACAGGCAGATCCTATGCCATCTTCCACTCTCAACTCCATCATAAAGGGCAGAGAGCACATTGTGCTCCAGAACTCACATGCTGGCACACAGCCCTTTAAAGTAGATTAGAGAACATTCCTCAGACTTCTGAAAATTAGGCCCACGCTTCCTACCTTTAAATTCTTCCTGTGGCTGCCAAGAATTCCTGTCCACATGTTCATGTTCACAGGTGCAGTTATAATAACCTTCTAAATTTGTGCAAAGCTCTGATCTGGAACAAGCATTGAGTTCAGCGTGGGAACATTCATTTACATCTAAGGAGAGGAACGCAGTTTTTAGGACAGAACTTACAAGTATCTTGAAAGCAGCACAGGAATTTACCTGCAGTCAATAGCACAGATAAGGCCAGACTAGATACACAATTACAGCAATGTAAATCCATCCGTGTTACTCTGGATTTGCACCAACACAACTGAGATCAAAATCTGGCTAGCAAGTAATTTCAAAGCAGCACTTACTGTAGAAAGAATGGGTTGCTATTCTCAAAGCTAATGCCACAATGAAGCAATTGCATATGCAAATTATGGAAAGAAGCTTGACTTTGGAAGTCGTTCATAGACTGGGACCAACCCAGTGTCAGTTTTACACATTTTTCAAGGAAATGCAAAAAAAGTCAGACAAGAATGCTAGTTTCTTCAGTGATGCTCCTCTGTCTCCCCACCAAGAGAGTTCATCCCATAACCACTCTCATCATGAAATCTGTCACTTTCACCCCTTCCAGCTCATTGCCTTGAGAGAAAAATATGTATTTTATTGTTACCTCTCCCAGCCTCTGCATTTTGGCCACAAAGACCGAGTGTGGGAATGACACTTGGGACTGCAGTGTTATAATCTCCCTTGAACCAGCTTTGATCCAATTATAAGTCTTCTATAATTTATTTTTAAGATATGATTTCCCAAATTATTTTGACTTTCTTACTATTCTAGGGCATGAGCCAAAATCTACTGAAGTCAATGGGAGTCTTTCCATTGACTTAGAGGGAGCTGGAGTGAGTCTTCAAAGCATTACTTTTCAAATTGCATGTTTATGCCAAGTAGTGTTTCGTACTGCATTTTTGGAGTTTCAAATCTTCAAATAATTAAATAGCAATGTTTTGGTAGGTAGATCAGATTCAGGTGACTCTAAGAAAGTGGCCTAAATATAGGGGCTCATATAACACAGGATTTGTGCACTCCAAATAACCAGATAAATCATATTCTTATTTGATCAAGTTATCTGCAGTAACACTTGAAACAAGTTTACAAAATACAAAGCATTCTTGGTCTCAAAGTGCCCCATGAAAGTTTTCATTAAGACTATTACCTATGTAAAATGCCTATTACTATGTCACAAATTCAGGCATACTTTTCTTTTAAGTCTAAAGATATGCTACATTATGAAAGTATATTTCTTCTTGAGTGACCAAGGGAATCCCCCACCAAAATGCAGATTTCCAAATAACTACTAATTAAAAACTTCATTTGCCACAGAGTGGGTATCTTAGACACCCATATTTATAAAGTTTCACTTTATTTCCCATGATAAATGAAGAGCTATAGGGCTAAAATTCTGAGTGGCTGAAAAAGTTCCCCCAAGAGACAGAATCATAAAAAATAATAACCTTGAACATCTATGTTGATAACTTCGTACACACGCTTCACAATGCCTTTCAACAAAGAAGAAACTTTCATTAGTGGAGCTGGCTGATGTAATCCAATCAGAACCTGTGATGCTAATATCCCAGCATATGTTTCTGCCTGAGTAGTCTGGATATGGTACACTGAAGAATTTAAGGGCCATAATGCACCAGTCATCTGTAAAAGAGGTGAATAAGCTTTTATAACTGATTTGTTCAGCAATACAATTATACACCAGTGAGATATAACCTATCCAGTGATCATCATACTAAAAAAACCTAAATACTGAACTGAACAGAACAGAACAAGCATTAATTCAGAATTTAAAAACAAGAAAAAAGCAGCATTTTAATTTGAATTTGAGTGGAATGAACATTTCTATTTCTCTTATTGCATAGAAAAGGATGCAGTGTGATAACTAATGAAGAAGCTGAACTCTTTGTCAGACCCTAAAGCTTTTCCAGGAACACATGAGAAAAGGAAGGTCTGGTTGTTAGTGACAAGTCCTTTCTGAGTGAAATACTTAAACAACAGAGCCTCAATAACAAAATATTTATTACAGGCAAGGCTGGTAGTACCATCTATTATTAAAAGGACCCAACACTTCCCTTATAAGCAACTAAAAACAGTGTCTTATGACTTTGCCAGAATTCAACATTTGGGCTGAAAATTTCCCACACTGGGTGTCTGCCTCAGGATGATTTTTTTTAAATGTTTCTGCCAGAATGGTTCAGCTGTTTCCAAGGATGAGGATAGTGGAAAACACATTGCTTTGCAATGTTTAAAACTGTTTAACAACCTTTTCTTTGAGTAGTATTGCCCCCTTGCTTTGGAGCAGGGACTTGAAATTTCGCTATGGGGTGATTTTTGCATCAGGGATGCCTTTTGTTCTTCCTGTGAAAATCCATCCAAATGTAAACAACTTATAAGCCTCTTAAAAATCTGTTTGTATATGCTCAGTAGAGACTTGCTAGAGCTTAGCAGCTAAAACCTCAGAAGATTCCATATGCAGTCCTAGTGAGGACCAGACTGTACATGCATCATCCTAACAAAGTGACTGAGCTTGTTCAGAAGCTCATTGGAACGTTCCCTGAACCAGCAACTGCTGTTTACTCCTGGAATTAAACTATCAACATTTGGGGGATTCAGAATCTGACTTATATCTAGATCCCAGTCTCACAGCTGGCCCTTGTCTCTAAAATGAGTCAAACAAAACCCCAGATTTGAAAACACCCAAACTTTGGAGTTCTTTAAGGCCAGGTTGTGTCCCTCAAGTCCATCTCTGCTTTTAAATGGGGCTTAGAGGCAGAGCAGATGTCACTGGAGTAGAAGGAAATTTAGATCTTATAGCATAAGAACTTTAAATTCCTTTTCAGTGTCTTAAGAAATGTCAAAGGAAGCTGTGAAATTGCTGTTACTTGACACATGCAAGAGTAGAACTGACATTCACCTATTGAAAATGCATTAGGAAAAATTAAATCTGTCCTGCTATGATACAGGAGAGTGGCTGGATAAAAAGGTCCTGCTCAGCACCAAGAACCCTTCCAGCCTTGGCTGTGTTGGTACTGACTATCAATGTCCATGCAATAACAGAAACAAGAACATAAGGACTTTTGGTTCTTTGTATCTATACATACCATGGAATGCAAAAGGCGTGAATGATTCAGAAGTCTTGGATCCACTCTGCGTAATTCATTAAAATCCATTTTCACAAGGACTGACACATTATACCAATATCTTTTCAGGTTTCTCGCTGAAATTGAACAAATTAAAATATAAAAGCATTTGGGGTCAGATTCAGAACAAATTGGAGTCAATAGAAAGGCTCCCATTGAATGTAGTGGGCTTTGACTCAGTATCTGTGAATGTACCATGTACAGCCATCACATATCAAGGTATTTCTCATATAATCCAGACGACAGAACTAGCAAGGGAGAAGAATGAAGAAGAGCAAAAAGATTCCAATAGATCTTCAAAGCCAGTTGTCAGGGGCTCACAGATTCAATATTGAAACCAATCATCCTTGAATTGATGGAAATCAGATTAATGTATTATGTTATGAAGATGCCCAATAACAATTGTTGTGGGTTTTTTGTCCCCATCTTCAGCAGAAAAAGTAAGGCTTATTTCTTTTGGAGGGAGTTTAAAATTTGTCAATAACATACCTTCTGGTATAGGATCCACACAGCCTGTTCCTTTGGATGAGTTACAGCATTTTTTAAGACCTGGACAGTCAGTATCAACTGTGCATGAATAGTTAAATGATTCCATTTCCTCCTCTGGACAAACACCAGGTCTTGAAGCAAATTCATTGGACTTGTTCAATGCTGTGTAATAAAAACACTTAACAGCAAAATTGCATGTGATATTTGGTTTCTTTAACACTGTTATATTGAATCAAAGGGACACATCTCATAGTCCTTGGCGAGGGTCTCTTCTTGGGGTTCTTCTGAGAGAGATAGGGCAGAATAGCAACTTAAGACAAGAAGTATTCTGTACAAAATTGCCAACATCATCAACATTTTCTGACTTTTGTGACTTTTTCCATGACAATTTTTTTCAAAATTTTGAGTTAATAGAAAAAACAGGTTGCAGTAAATGAAAAAAAAAACTTTGCATAAAATATGGAAAATGGAACATTTCCAGCAAAACAGAAATAACTTGGAAATTTTCCTGTTTTTTTACCAGTTCTAGTCCAAACAGAATAAAATGTAAGGGTCAATAAACAGCTGAAAATATTTTCTATGATTCAATATCAGGCTGCTCTGAGCCTTCCCTTCATATACTCCATTAGACATAGGCCCAACTGCTGCTCATCTCCACTAGCCTTTCCATGTTGGGACCTATGGTTTCTCTTTTCTTCTCCATTCACTGTGCCAAGTGCTTTTTGGTCTCATTAAGTCCCATTCTGCTGAGTGGACAATTTACTTCAGCCAACAGGAAAATAAAAATGATTCCTGTGATTGTAGCCAAAGGTGTTCAAGTGATGAAAAATACACTCACCATAATTGAACTTCTAGGGAATTAAATGGACACTGCTAATTTTTAATGGGGTTTCAATTTCTCATATCCCAGTGTGCCGATTAAAAGTAAAATTTTGATTTTTCTGTCAAGTGGACTGTAATATTGAATGAGATCTTGTGTCTCCGTTAAATATACTCCTTTATCAGTCTAGTGATCTTTATTAATCAAGATTTAAAGTGAACATATATAGCCTACTGATGGGTGGGCGTTACAGGTCCCGCTCTGGGTTAATCCACAGAGGACAAAATCCTAAACACAGCTATTGAGAGGTGGCTTTTTAGCTCAAGCTGCAGTTGCTCAGACATTTAGGTCTGGAGGACTCCAGTTCCAATCCCAGTGTGTTGGAGATGGTGTCCATCATACACGTGGAAAATGACATATTCATAATTTGCAGCACAGGTTCTGCAGCTGGCCATGCAGTCATAGTAATTGCCTAAAGATGTAACCAACTAAGGCCATGTCTACACTAGTGAACTCACAGCAGTACAGCTGTACTGATGCAGCAGCGCCGCTATAAAATCACTCAGGTAGCCACTCTGTGCAGACAGAAGAGAGCTCTCTCCCATCGACATGACAAAACCACCTCAACAAGCAGCGGTAGCTCTTCTGCCAACATAGCGCTGTGAACACGACCACTTCTGCAGGCCAAACTTATGTTTTTTTCACACCCCTGAGCAACATAAGTTTTGCCAATATAGTGGATAGTGTAGACATGGCCTTAGACTTCAAACTGGTCATTTGCACGTTCAGTTACTTACACAGTCCAAATAACTGGCATGCAATTTATTTGCACATGCAGTTTTGAAGATTGGAACCCAGAATACTTTAGACCTTTTCAAGTGTATTTTGTTCTCAATATGCATCAAATCAAATATTTGGGTGTTTTAGCAGAACTGTATGCACCCTGGCAAAGAATCACATGGACTTAGTTCCACAGTTTGCTCCAAAAGGGCTGGCAGGGAACCAACCCTCGACATTTCAATTGAAAGTTAGCTTTCAACAAAGGTGAACCTCCAAGGTGAACCCCAGCAGCCCTACTCCCCCAATAATATTGGGTTGTTTTAACACATGTGTCTTCAGAGAGTGCCCTGGGAGTTTTGCAAGGAAGGGGTAGATATTTTGGAGAGAGGCTGGCTCAGAGGAGAGAGGTTTTCCAGCTTGAGAGAAAGAATGATGAAAACACTGCATTGGGACTCATGAGCTTCAGAACTAACTCCCAGCTCTGCCACAGACTTCCCGTGTAATCATGGACAAAACATTTCAGTTCCCCATCTGTGAGAGAGAGGCCTTTCTTTCACCTTTTTCTGCCTGGTCTATTTGGATTGTAAGCTCTTTGAAGCAGGGACTCTCTCACGCAGTGTGTTTGTACAAAGATTAACACAATAGGTTCCCCAGTCAAAGATGGGGACTGGTCCCTGGTTGGCCACCTCCTGAGCAGCTCCTCTTGGGGAGACATGGCTTCCCAGCATTGTGTCTCTT
This sequence comes from Dermatemys mawii, assembly GCA_007922305.1. Classification (NCBI taxonomy): domain Eukaryota; kingdom Metazoa; phylum Chordata; order Testudines; family Dermatemydidae; genus Dermatemys; species Dermatemys mawii. The sequence goes on along the minus strand of ML677385.1, from coordinate 1,569,612 downwards.
TCCCCTCTTCCAGGCCCTTTGTGAACTTTATCCAGCCTTTTTGGCTAACACCATGCCCCCACCTGGAGCTAGCTTAATAACATAAACAGTCCAAAAACAGTCTTCAGTGTTCCCCAGAATAAATCCCTGCACCACAACTCAAAAGTTCATACTCCTATCTGGCTCTTCTACCAAATGCAGAGCTCTTCTCATGTTTCCGTCTGCTTCCTTGACAAATCGTCACTCCCAACCTTTCCTAGAGGGAGCTAAACCTTCTGCCTCTGGCTTCCTTCTCCTGCCAACATCTCCCCGCTTCAGAGGGAGAAAACAGCATATTACGCTGCTCTCCTTCTGAGAGCGCCTCCCGAGTGGCTGAGAGATAGGGGACACACACAGTCCTGCCCCACCCTATACTACAGAATTTCTAATCCCACACCGTTAAAGAAACAGTGTCCTGGGTTTTCCCCATCCAACTATTATCTGCCCAAGACTGCTTCCTCTCCTCTGGCTTTGGCCATTTCCTGCACCTTTTGCTCACTCCAGTGTTCCAGGAACATGGTCTTCAGGCTCCCTCTGAGCCTAACAGGCCAATACACCCTATTACAGCATATTGTGCTATATCCTACAGTAATACAAATAATAATAATAAGCTTCCCAATTCTGCAGGCTACCACAAGCCTATGTTTATTGAACTGTCCTGAGCTTGGACTCAGAATTATGAACCCATCAAATCCTGAATCTAAGGCTCATTTTAAACAAGTCTGAGGTTCAATATAGCTATTTCACACAGTTCTTTTTTTAGCATGTGAAACTGCAGCACAAACTATTAATGAGTCATGTGCAAGTGATGGGAATACCACTGAGTTCTGGCTGAAAGCCAGATCATCCATTAATCTAGAATCTAAAGGTCATCATTTTTACATCAGCAGAGAAACAAAGATGGACTCACATCACATTTCTGTCTAGTCATATAAGACACACTTTAAAATCAGTTCTCTCTGCTGTAAGTATCATGGGAACAGCCACCCAGAACTAAAGCCATGTGCAAAACAACATCATACTATCCGGGAGCAAACCAATGGTCTCCTGTCAGTAGAATTACATATAGTCTTTTTTTCTTCTATAACTTTACATAAATAATAAAGTAGAAATGTTGTACCCATTGCCTAGCAACCAAAAGCTTAGTTACAAGCTTATTGCATATAATAACCACAATTTCTAATTAGGCAGAAGAATCCTCTGGGATAGGGATGCTAAGGAACATGATTAGCTCAATATTAACCTCACTCTTGTCTCTCCACCTGATCAGGACTCATACTAAACAGTTTTCTCCAAAACTTCCCTTACCATATCATCCTGAGATGGCTTGAGGTTGTGGTATAGCATAAGATCAAAGTACTGCGACTGTCACAGGGACCCAAATGTGGACTAACGGAAACAGATTATTATAGGCAGGGCTGGTGGCATCATCTATTATTAAAGTCACCAACACTTTCCTTTATAAGACCCTGTGTCTTCAGTTACTTATGACTTTGCCATACTTGAACCATTTGGGACGAAATTTTCATACTAGGTGTCTGCCTCAGGCTGATTTTGTTGTTGATGTTGTTTTGTTTGTTTGGTTGGTTTTGCAGTGGAGGAGGGAAAGTTAGCCAAAATAGATCAGTAACGCCTGAGAATGAGGCTAGGGAAAAATACATTATTTTGCTCATGTTAAAAAATTCTGGCAACATTTTTTTTGAGAAGCACTAGCACCTCCATGCATTGGAGCAGGGACTTGCCATTTGGCAGGGCCCCTTTGTGTCAGAGATGTGCCTTTTTGACATCCCTGGGAAAAGCTCAAATTTAGCTAAGTTGTAAGCCTCAGGGGAAAATGCACTTTGCACATGTTCAGTCTCTTGCAGAGAGTCACAGCTAGTGTCTCTGAAGGTTCCATCTGCACAGAGCATGCTCCAGCACAAACAGAGCTGTGCAGGACATTCCCTCATTGGCTACTCTATGCTGATATAGGCCATGCCAGGTCAACCCTCCTGCTCTATCCAGTGCTTTCAGTGACACCCCACCCCAGTCCTCCAAGCAGCATGAAGGAGAAAGCTGCCTGATGCAAATCCAGAGGACAAGAGCCAGACTGGGGAAGAATAGATAAGGAGCCTTGGGGTGGTGGGGAACTAGGAGTGGGGTTTGGAGGAGGATGAGAAGGGATTTGGGGCCTTAGGATGGGGAACGGTGCTGGCTGAGCAAGGAGACTGGGACTGAGAACCGCAAAGGTGGAAGTCTGCTGCAATCTTAAAAATCAGAAGGGTTGCCTGTGCAATCTTAATATGGCCCTTTTGTGCATATTTATCTATTATGATACAGTCTTTAATTACATAATCATATAATATTTTTCCACAGGACTCCTGCCTCGGTCAGTGCACAGAGTGGATAGTGCTCACTCACTTAATGAGCAGCTGTTCAGGATTTTCTTCTACCCTTATTGTTCAATGTGTGTCTTATTTACTGCATACTCTTTACACTCTGCTCTGAAGACAGAACTATTGATTTCCTTGGAGGCTTTTCTATGGCACTTATTTCTATAGCATAGTGCATCACAAATATTAATTCATGTACTTTTGCAACACTCTTGTGAGGTGGGTGGGATATTAATATCCTCATTTTACAAATGGGAAACTCAGGTCACCAAGAGATTAAGGTCAAAAGTATCCACTATTTTGGGTGCCCAATTTGAGAGGCACCTAGGACCTGATTTTTCAGAGCATGTAGCATTACACAACACTTCTTATGTTCAAAGCGCAGCTCCCATTGACTACAGTTGCAACTGTGAGTGTTCAGCTCTTCTGTAAATCAGATTCCAGGGTCCCAAGTCAAGCACCCAGAAAATAAGGAACACACTATTAGTGACAATCTTTGAAAAGTCTGGCTTAAGTGGCTTGCTCAGCATTTCATAGGAACTCTGCAGCACAGGAAGAATAAAATCCAATTCTTCAGGGCAACATTCAACTGCTTGAACCACGAAACTATCCTTTCTCTTCCTGCAGTCCCCTGCCTCGTTCACCACACACCTTCCAACTTCTATAACAAATAAAGCAGAAGTCCCACAGACAACAGTTTCTTTTACTACACAACTCTGATTCCTCCCCAGAGCTGGTCCATCTTGTGTACTAAATGAGGCGGGGTCCTTGCGGAAAAAATTGTAAGTGATCATGTAATTAAAGACTGTTTTATAATTCTTCCCCACAAGGGAGCCAAACATAAATTGCACAAGCAACTTTCATTCTGGCATTTCCTAACTTCTGAGTTCTTAACCATATTAACGTTCTTTTAACATCTTTTCTTGGGTATATAATATTGTCACAAGAGTGCAACTACCATTAGAAGGAGCTGCTGAAGAAATCATACCAGCCGTACTCCTAACCCCGCCCTCCACCCAAATGTTAAACAAAGAAAGCTCCTTAGCCCAGGCAGAGGGACATGATTGCTTCTAAAAAGTAAAGATGGGAAAATGGCCAGGAGCAGGTTGCACTCCAAGGCTAAGCACATAGAGAAAACCACTGTGGATAACATCAGGGGAAAAAACTATAGTCCAATGGCATGCAGTGCAGTAATTCCAGCAATTCCAAACGTCCTCCTTTCATCATTTATTTAAGACTTTGTCTAGACCATGCATTACCATTCATGGAATTTATGACTAATGTCCTGAAAAGCAAAGTAAGATGCCTGAATAATCTAATGTCAGAAATCATCTAGAAATTATGCAAATACTTTACCTGTTTAAAATACTCCCAAATTAACTTTGAAAAGAATGGTCAAAATTATAGCATGCCATAAGCAAACATTTCCAGAGCATAGGTGTGCTAATTAATGGCATGGTGCTAATTAAAGATTGGTTTGAGAATTTTATAGCTAACCAGTGCAGCTAATTTCCATATATTTTAATATTGGGCTTTTTTTAAAAAATTAAGTATGTCATGGTAGATGTTTGCACTGACACTGCTGCATATGAACTGTTAGTTAAAGAAGCTTTTTGTTTTAAAAATACACATTAATTACACAGGATATTTTTCAAAAGAGACAAGCAATTTTAGGTACCTAAGCTTTTGAATGTCCAACTGAGGCTCCTTTAAAGGGTCTGATTTTCAGAAATGTGCATTCATCCAAAAAAACAGAGGCACCCAAAAATCACTAGTCACTTTTCAAACTCTTGGCCAAAATTGATTTTTGTTGGTTTGTACTATATAAATAAATATCAACTATCCCTACTGCTACTCTGTCTTGCCATTATTTGGTTAATTTTTTACACTGTAGAAGCAGTTCTTGAAGGAGGGATTTGATCTACAGTAGTTTTCCACCAACCTGGACTTACTGCCTGGAAATTTTGTATAACCAACAGTAGTTTTCCATCAGCCTGAAGACACTGTCTGGAAATATTGCATTCTGTGGCCAAATTCTGCATTGATTTACACCCTGTGCAAAACACTGAAGTCAACAGAACTGCATGAAGGAATGAGTCAGGGTAGAATTTGTGTCTCACTGTGCTTTTTTTCCCCTTAGATTATTTTGAGAAAAAGATGGGTTAACAAACACAGAGACCACTTTTATGTATCAGTCATTTCAACTGAAATCTTACATTGCCAAAGAGTGATTTAATAAGCAATAAATCATCAATTTGCATAAACTTTTTGCAATGTGTGATGTTATGGGATGGATTTTCAAATGCACCTAGGTGTCTTATAGCATAAGGGCTTGTGTACACAAGAAAGTATAGTATAACCCAGTGGTTCCCAAATTGGGGTTCTTGAACCCCTGGGAGTTCACAAAATGTTACAAAGGGTTCTCAGGAAAATATTCCCTAATGGCAGACAGAGCTGTTCCTATGACTCCTGAGCAGCACGGAGACAGCAACACGGAGCCCTTGGACTTCCAAGAGCTAAGCAGATCAAAGCAAGCATCTTTATCACACTGAGGAGATTTAATCTTCAAGACTCCTTATAAGAAATGGAAAGGGAAGTGAGTATTTTTTGCTGTTTTTAAAATTAAATAGGTGGCTAGTATTGTTTTAAAAATTATTATGAAGAACTAGTTCAAGCTTTGTTGTAACGTGTTGTTTGCTTGGACTGCTCAAGACCTGAACGCTTGTGTAGGAGGAACTTTGAGTTGGCTTCTTAAATCCCTTCATGTTGTTTCACATCTGATACTCCTTGATGAAAGATAGGAGCCTTGTCTTATAACCGGCTTATTCAAAGTAATACAAGCTGAAAAAGTGAGATCTTGGAAGAGTGTTGCTGTTTTAATAATGTAATAAAAACACTGCAATGATAAATAATAATGAAAATAGTGGGTAATATGCAAGTCATAAAAACAAACTATATTTCCAAGATCACTGCTTTTATAATTTATACTCAGGTAAAGGAGAAAATCCCTGAAAATATTCATTTTCAGAAGAGGGTTCGTGGAGACTTAACATTTAGTGAAAGGGGTTCACAGGTTGTTAAAATTTGGGAACCCCTGGTATAACCTGAACCATTTTTAAACCAATATAGTTAAACCAGTACAAAAGGCTGTGTGGACACATTTTGGTATTAAAGGGGCTTATTTCAGTTTAATTAACTTGAAGTCAATTAGGAACAGGTTAATTAAACTGAAATAAGCCACTTTTATCACCAAAATTAGTGCCCATACAAACTTTTGCACTGGTTTAACTATATAGGAAAGTCACACTTTAAGCTATATTGGTTCTTTCTTGTCTCTTCAAAGTCCCCCTGAAAGTCAATGATACCTGTGCTCTCTAGTCATGAAGGTATTTCTACACTGCAGCTGGGAGCATTCCTCCTAGCCTGGCTAGACAGACATGCTCTCTCTCTCTCTTTGATCTAGCATGTTAAAAATAGCACTGTGGATGTTGTGGCATAGGCATCGGTTTGGGCAAGCCACCTGAGTAAAAACCCACCCAGATACATGGGTCTGTACTCAGGTAGCTAGCCCATGCTGAAAAGTCAGCACTGCTACTTTTAGCACACTTGCCTAAGCCCTGCTAGTGCACATCTGTCTTCCAGAGCTGGGAGGCTGCAATGTAGACATACGCTTAAGTACTTTTGAAAATCCCACTAATTGTCTCTAAGGGACTCAGTGTGTCTGTAACCTTTGGGAGCTTTTTAAAACATGGGTTTATTGTTGACAACAAACAGCCCTGTGCAAAATGTTCAACATGGTCTGAGGCAGGTGAATTTTATCAGATCTGGAGTTTTGTTTTAAACCAGTAAGTCAGATCAGATTCAGTGAAAGGTTCAATACTTTTTCCAACTTTTCAAGCAAACCCAGGACAACTTGTGGATTCATGAAGAAGTCATGAACTCAAAATTCAAAGCACAACTTGAAGATGGCCATGAATTGCCATGGCTCCAAACTCATATATTAAAATAAGTCCTTGTGAAATTAAACGGGCATGTTTCCAGCCGTCCTAACTGATAACCCTGTAAAATGCAGTCATCCACAAAACAGATATAGCACCAGGAAATGACTGTGCAAGCTACTCCACACTGCTATACTAAAGTGCACTAACCCTGACACACACAAACAAGCTGTAGGGATAGCAAAGTAATGCATTTCCAAAATGGACATTTGGAACCAAATTTACTGATGACCTATGCCAACTCAACAGTTTCAATGGACTAACACCAGCAGTGAACTTGGCCTTTTGAGTCAAAATCTACAATTACCTAACAAAAGGAATATTTATTTAAATAATTATTCTAATACTTACATAAAGTGCAATAGAACCCAACTTGTTCATATCCTTCACAGCAATCTGTAAAATTCATAATCTCAGGGACTTCAACGATGTGATACTGAGTTTTATAAAACGTCTTAGGACAAACCATCCACGGAATCCATCCTCCACAAGAAGTGTGTTTCTCATATGACTTTTGGTAGGCAACCATTTTAGAAACAGTTTTAGTCACGCTATAGTTGCACAGATGGTAGCCTAGCAAGGAGAGGCCTTCTTCTAAAAAAGAAAAAAAAAAAAAAGAAAAAGAATCAGGGTTAGGTGCCAGCACTACAGAATGAGTTTCTTTCAGTGTTTAGATGTAAACTGGGTTACGATATAGGGAAAAAGGAGTCATTTAATGAATGATTGATTCTTAGAAAGGCTATTTGGAAGAATTTTACTGGAAAAAGTGGACAGGTGAAGTTTGATGATGGCAATTAGTAGTGGGAGTTCTTTTGGTTAGTAAAAACTATGCAGTTTGTGAGATGCTCCAGATAAACATAAATGCCTTGAGAGATTGGGGAGAACAATGGGAATATAACCTGGATAAATTTTAGGGACACTAACAAAATTAGTCTAAAATTCACATGTGAGCTTCTATGATTTTCTGAGGAAAAAGACCGAGTTCATAGTGTCTGGAAACAGAAATCAGAGGTGGGAAAAGCTCATTAAGTTTTTTATTTTTCTCTTGGGTTCTTCATCCCAATTTATTCTCAGTGCATCACCAACATCCTTTGACAGACTACACTAGAAGACAAGAGCATGGTGACCCCACAATATTTGGAGACATCTTTCCATTGACAAGCATTCCCAGAAGACCATGTCATTGGACTTTCTGTTTTATCCTTCTAATTTTTTAGTGGTTCATCAGTGTAAATCCTATGGATCAGACCTCGGCTGTTATAAATTTGCACAGCTCCACTGATTTCAGTGAAGCTATGCCAATTTATACCAAGGCTATATCTTTTGAGACCTGAAATCCGTTTAGATTAGGTTAGATTTAACAGGGGTAAAATGGCCTCCATAAAGGCCTGTGTTAAATTAAGCCTCAAATCCCGGCCTTAATTTTAGCAGTCATCTTCAAAATCTTAAACAGGCCTGCTGTAGAAGCAAAACAACAGAGGTGGGCTAGCAAGGATTAGTGGGAGGTTGTTGATGAATTGCATTTGATGAGGGATCCACAAAAAAGAAAGATTACAGATCATGACAAGTTCACATTAATAACACAACCTAAAATTTGCTCACAATTAGAGGGACAGATAACTTGAGAGAGAAGTGTTTTGATTTTATGCTGTTTCAAGAAAAGACTTTGTGGTGATGCTTAGCTAAAGTCTTGGTTATATTAAAGGAGAAGTTCTGAAAGATTCAATTATAACATGTCATTGTATTATAGATCACTTGATAAAAGAGGATTTTTTCAGTCCTCAGTCCTGAAAAACCTTTATGAATGGCTTACCTTTACACACTCCATGGGACTACCCGTGTGAGTAATGTTCTGCTTATTCAGAAATGTTAGCAGGATAAAGGCCTTCCTAAGGATGGAATTGGAATCTACAGTATTTTCAGCAGATTTATTTCAGATTATAAGAAAACCATTTTAAACATTCAAATATTTAATCTGATAATAAAATCAGCTGACTTATCTGAAAAGTTTAATAGGTGAATCCCAATCACATACAATAAAATGAATGTATCGAGAGGGAGCATTAAAAAAAGGTAGACTAGCAAGTTAAATGAAATATAGTATTTAGAGTAAAATTGTAAGTAATTTTATTTAGGGTTTTGTGATAGACAACATGATTTCCTCTTGAGATTTTATAAAAATGGGAGGGGTGAGGTTTGGAAATATGAAAAGAATAATCAGATAAACACATCTATATTGGTATAACTTTACACATAGAAAAAGATGGAAGGGGCTTTTAATAAGTTAAATGTCAAGTGGATATGGAAATCAAAGTGTAGTGGGACTACACCTTTCAGGGCTCTCGGAGAACCGTGATCAGACAAACAGAGAGAATGAAGCAAGAGAAGCATGCAATCAAAATATATACAGCACAAATGATTCAAAGATGACAAAAAAATAGATAAACTAATTCAGTGTAAAATTTTTAGATGCTGATCCTTATACATCACATTTTCAAACACACACACAAACACACCCCCAAAAACATGCTCACCACATTTGTAAGCAAACGGTACCCTGTATTTGTGCGCACATAAACGTGCAATTGTACATTTGGTGGGCTCATTTTTAAGAGGTCTGTTTGGAAAGTTGGAACTGAGGGCCAGATTCTCAGCTAGTGTAAGTCAGTGCATTTTCCCAGAATTCAATGGAGCTCCATTGACTTACATCTATGGAGGACCTGGCCACAGACTACTTGTGTGATTGTGAGCAATTCATTTAATCTCTCTCTCTCTCTGCCTCAGTTCTCCAGCTATAAAACAGGGATAATGCTACCTAACTGGGGTGTTGTGAGCATAAATTAATTAATAAACAATAAATCACCGAGACTGAGAGGGCCATACATGTAGACAGAGTCTGCTCCTCGGTTTCATAGATCAAAACTGGGATATGCAAGAATTGCAGTGTTACAATTTAAAATGTTAGGACTGTGTGGGCTGTTCTGCATGTCCCCAGCCACCTCCTCATCACCACGACAACAGTGCTCAGATCCCACTGTGATGAGTGTGGTATAAGAACCTGAACAGACTATCACAAGGAGATAAGAGGAAGGTTAAAGATATATGTCCTTGCATCCAAAACTGAAAAGACAGTCTAAAGATATCATCACAAATCTAAAGCTGCCAGGGCAACCAAAACCAACTTGGGATTTGTAGCAACATTCAACATTTATACTGATATGAAATCTAGAAAGTAAAATGGTACAGAGGTGTGAAAAACAAGTGTAAGTATATCATTAAAAAGCACTGATGTCAGGCCAGATGTATACAATTCAATTGTATGCCTATTTTACTAGACATGGGATGAAACTTTCAGAGCCAAGAAAGCAGGTTTGAGGGATTCTCAAGAGTGTAGAAAGATGCACTTCTAAAGAGACAACCTAAGCTACCAGAAGCAAACACAGTTCCAGCTTCTCCTTCTTGTGCAGGCCCACAGTGCAGTCTAATTTAAAATAAGGCTTGTTACTATGAGAGCTCAGTTCTCTGGGGACAGCAGTTTCTCCTGAGCACTGTGGCTTAGCACAGTTTGGTCTGTTCAGCAAATTGGCATTCTCTGCTCATTAGCTCCCAATCAGCATGAATTAAAGTGGACTGGACGTGTTTCCACCAACTCTCAACTGAAATAACTAGAAAAGCAGATAATCATCTGAAGTTACTTCTGTTACATTAGATGTGTCATCTTTGAGCATTTCAGTTTTCTTTTCAGCAGTCTCAAGCATGGGCAGGCAAAATACAAAGCTATTATACTAAAGGAACAACAACAAAAGCACTTGTGTGACTATTTTATTATAAGAGGTGAGCTGCGTTGGTTAGTCAGTATCCAGCTCAGACTCTGGATTAGGAATAGGCTGGTGTTTTATTTCAAGGTCAAGACCAAATCAGGCCTGATATATGGGATCATGGTCAAATTCACCAGTGACAAAAACTTCTGAGCTGTTCATGATAGATTTTCATCCCACTCATGTTGGGCTGAAATTTGCAAGAATGTTTGAGATCAAAAGCCAAATATGAACCAGAGACAAAGTCCTTAATTGCTTTGATGTGATCTACAGTTAAGCCCATGGGGGTGGATCCTCATCCCAGGGATTCAAACAATTGCTCTGTCCTCCAAAATTTGAAAAGATTTGAATTAAATGTTCTGTTTTCTAGGCTCTCCTATCCGAAAACCTCAAACATTTTTTGAAGCAAGCACCAAAAGATCTCTGTATCTTCTGCCTTGCCCCCTTCTGCAGGGGGATTATTTAAAATGTGATTTTTGGTAGGATTATTAAGAAAAATCCATGTTTAAGAAATGGGTTATATATTTTGGCTGAGAATTTCAAAGCCACTGAGGCAATTTTTAAAAAATGCAACAACAAAACCCCAGCCAAAAATTAAAAGCTGTTCAAATCTAAATAAATAATGATATAGTCTAGAAATTAAGAGTAAAGTAGGAATTAAACTTGGTTGGGTTACTCCCATTCACAACCGATAACTGAGGGTGAGAGTTAAAGATGTGCCATCTACACTCTTGCCTTTGCCACCTCATACATCTCAAGAAGTATACTCCTCAAGACAAGGGAAAGGATTTTTCATCAAAATTGGCACATGACTGAGTATAAAGTTGCAGTTTGAACCTCTCTTTTCTGGCAAAAGGGAAATGACAGGTTTTTTTTATTGGAAGATTCGTATGTGGTCAATGAGACACAGCTGGGTTTCTATAGAGCAGAAACAATCACTGGTTCATTTAGCATAAAGAGACATCTCATAATAGCCAAACTAAAATACCCAACATTTCTCAGCTGCGTTGTGTATTACTCACCTGCAAAGACATTTCCTTTCTCTTGCTCTGCGGCAGTCCAGAGAATGAAGACAGAAATAACAATGATCCTGGTCATTGTACCAGCAAAGATTGGCATCATTCTTCTCATTGCTTTGTTCCCAGGGAACAAAAACCCAGTTGTTATTACATCCAGATTTTTGGAATAAGGAAAAATTTTCCTCTGTTTTTCTCCTTTGCAAGTGAGCGATGACAACTGGCTTCTGAGCAAAGAGAAAATCCAATGGGTATTTCACCTTTGTAGTCTCATTAATGCTTTCCCCATGGAACCCTTGCATCTCAATTAGCGAGCCTACCAGTGCACAGCTCAAACCATCCAATGTAGTCATTTACCAAACAAGATATTAGAAAAACTGCTGCACTGGTCCGCGTCTACCCTTCCGAGCACTAATCCCATTTTGTGCCTTGAACATCAGACAGACGGGAACCATATCTCACCAGTTGACACTACCTCAGCGTTCATTTTAAACCTAATTTTGATTCTGGCCAAATCAGAGCTAATGTTATATTATAGTTCACACCTGGACATTTTTGACCTCAGAAATTCTGCCTCTTGAAATCAAAGTGATTAAAAATAACTGTATGTGTTAAAATAATGTTTCCCTCCTAACTTTAAGCTTCCTCTCTGTCTGCTTTTAGAGCCTCCCTCATTTTGTTGTGACCCACTGTCACGCATGTTGCTAGCTGAGTGAGAGCTAGAATAGGGCTGGGCAGAGACAGGGCAGGATTAGGTTGTATACAAGCAAATACAGGCATCCAGAACCCCTTTCTTTTCACCATCTAAAACAGGAATGTAAATTGCAAAGACAAATGGAGCCATACCCTTCGAACACAGGGTATACATTTCAACGTGAAAGCACAAAAATTGTTCTCTTTTATTGAAAAACAAAGAAACAAAAAAACCCCACCAATCCTCACTAATGAAATGTTATAATTAAGCTCTCAGAATAAAGCCTGAAAGTTAGTTATGATTATGGTATGCCTATACCACACAAATATATTAATACATAAATACAGTAGAACACCAGAGTTACAAACACCAGAGTTACCAGCTGATTGATCAATCACATGCCTCATTTGGAATCAGAAGTGCATAATCAGGCAGCAGCGGCGAGGAAGCGGGGTACAGTACTGTGTAAACTGTTTAAAAAAAGAATAGAAAAGTTTTTTTAAAAGATCTGACAAGGTAAGGAAACTGTTTCTATGCTTGTTTCATTTAAATTAAGATGATTAAAAATAGTATGTTTCTTCTGCATAGTAAAGTTTCAAAGCTGTATTACGTCAATGTTCAGTTAACTATTTAAAGAACAACCATAACGTTTTGTTCAGTGTTACAAACATTTCAGAGCTCCAAACAATCTCCATTCCCAAGGTGTTTGTAACTCTGACATTCTACTGTAATGCCATATAGCAGTAGTACCAATTACTACTAGTGCTTAAGAGAACCAGGTAAAGTTTCTATGGTGACCACAATTGTGAATTTTCCAATTTGTGTGTATTTAAAATCTCAACCACAACAATGCAACCATACATCTTTGAACAATTACCTTGTCAGACCCCTCAAGCTAAATCGGTTTAAGCCTCCAGGGAACACGCAGAGGCAATGAGTGATTCAATAAGTAGTTTATTTCCCTTTGAGTCAGAGCTCTAGCATAGTATTCAGGACACCTAGCTGCTGTTGGTGCTGCCCATCTGTTTTGATGCATGAGATTAAAAAACTTTGAGTAGGCTGGGGAAAAAATTCCCTAGAAAATTGAGACAAAAATGAAAAAAATTCATTTTCATCTAAACTTCTCCCTGAAAATTTTGTTTTTTAAGGGAAATTCAAATATCAAAAAAAATCAGCCAAAAAACAAATCTTCTGAGTTGGAAATGCTGACACGGTGTCTCATGGGAGTTGTAGTTTGAGTGCCTCATGCTCCCATTCTGCCCTGTAGGCCAGGCTCCCTAGCTGGACAACATCTTCCATGATGCAATATGGTGTTCTCCTCTTAGAGAAGGGAGGCAGTGAGAGTCCCTCAGCACCATGCATCATGCTAATCTGGCCAGGAAGCCCAGCCCAGCCCACAGAGGAGAAAGAGGACATGAAGCAATTGAACTACAACTTCCATTAGGCACGATAGCATTATTTCCGAATAGAAATATTTTGGGATGCGGTGTTCATTTTTTCACTAAAAAGCCAACATTTTTCTGCTGAAAGTGGACTCTTCATGAAAAAAATTATTTTCCCAAAAGCTCAATTTTCCATCAAAAAAAATGTTGACAGAAAATGTTTAACTAACCCTAATAAAACGTAAGTCCTGACTTATGGTTATTAAAAACTCCATAGTACTTTTGGAAGAACAGAGAATGTTCTATGCAATGTCCTGGAAAGATTCAGATGTAGGTAATTACATTTTGACAACCTATGTTTCCACTGAGGTTTCAAGTACATGTGGTATTCCTCACTAGATTGTTGTATAGTGTTGCTTTAAAACAGCCATGGTATTCCAGAGTTGGCTGTGTAATAACTGTCACTTTATCCATCTCTGACTTCTGAACCTAGAATTTCTGTAACTAAAGCATGAGTCTCTGTATCTTGCAGTAGAGAACTAATGCTCCCAATTCTGAAAAGACTTATGCACATGCTTGAATTTAAGCTTATGTGTATTGAGTAAGCACACTGACTGGGTTATTCACATGCCTAAAGTTGAGCAGTTGGGTACAGCTCAAGCCTCTTGCTGGCAGCTGTAGAAGTCTGATATCCTCTGTGGGCCAGGCACTTAATAGTGTGTTACAACTGCACGTCAGCAATGGATGAAATGACTCCAAGATATACAGTATAAACAGAAGCTAATCCATCCTGAAGTCCTTGCCTGACAAAATTCCCATTAAAGTCAATGGAAGTTTTGCCTGAAAATGAATACAAACTAAACATGGAGTAAGTCTATAAACCAGGATTTGTCCTATAGCTTGTTCTGGGGACCTTTGATTCACATTTCCAGTGTTTCTTATGTGATATTACTGTTTAGACACATACGACTTTTATTTTCAATAATGCCTAAACACAGCTATGGAGATCACGGAAGCCCTGTAAGATACTTAAGTACGAATCAAATGTTAAGCCTCTGAATCACCCTTTAAAAGCCATCAGGGCTACTCACATGCTCAAAAGCTAGACATGTACCTTGATGAACTGTGGCTAGAATCAAGAGATTGAGAAACACCTGCTAGGGCAGGCCATCTAGTCCATTACACAGATGGTATGAACTGTGCGTAGTTAAGCATTTTAAAAGAAAAATGTCTTAAGAATAGGCATCCAATTGAAAATCTTTTTGCAGAGATTCCCATGGCACTTGGTGACTGTGTCACCTTTAAGAAGATTCTTTCTAATCCAGGAGGCAACATTAGGGTGACTGTAGGTCCCGTTTGGGCCAGGACAGTCCCTTTTTTAAGCCCTGAATCAATTTTTCTGGCAAAAGTGGGCATTTTTCCCATTTGCTCTTGTCAATTTGATCAAGTTGGCAAGAGCAAATGGGACAAATGCCCACTTTTGCCCAAAAATTGGGGTGAGGTGTAGAGGAACATGTGGGGGGAACAAGCGGAAATGTCAGCCCTGTGCAGGGAGGAGGCTGGGCTGGAGGGGAAGAGGAGGAACGGTTCCAGTGGGGGGATGGGGCCAGCAGGGTTCCAGGGACCACAGGTAGCCTTGAACGGTGGGGCCGGCAGGGTTTGAGTGACCATTGAGAGTCTGTGGGAGGCCCCTTGGCAGAGTAGCTGGGGTCTGTCCCATTTGGGGTGGGAGACCCTTGATCCAGCCCACTTGGTGTCCTGTTTTCCCTTTCGGCAATATTTGTGCTTTGTATGGCTGCAGCTTTTATAGTGAGTCATGCTTGGTTTAGTGGCAACGAGTCAATAGAGAGTGACTCCTACAGTAAGTTAAGTACATTCATCAGCCATTTTGGAAGACTGTTTATAAAACTATTTAAAGGTTGACAAGCATTTATATATTTTGTGTTCAGACCTAGGCCATGTTTCCCTGTTCATTGCCCTCTCGGCCGTGTGTTGTCCCTCAAGAGCCTATTGGAAAGATTGCTAATTGCCCCTTTGGGGGAGGAAAAAGAAGAAGAAGAGAAAAAGTATGCAGTGGAATGAAAGCTCTCACTCTGGTCTGCCAGCAGTGTGTGGTGGCAAACTCTGGGAGGAGCTCATTGCAAGGGTTCAATCTAGAACATTTGCAGCTGCTAACGTATCCTGACTGCTTTGTTGATAAGCTCTGCAATTACATTTTTAATATATTAATTTGGCCAAATAGATGCAATTTGCCCAAAGATGGGCTAACTGTGTCAGGTAAAACCAGGGCAAAAATAAATGCATGACTTAAATTAAGGGGTAAAGAAGCAGGTTGTTTCAGAGGGGGAGCACTGGATTTGAATCGCCTAGGTTGGGAGGTTATAATAATTTTATCAAGGCTGATATGAAAAGTGACTTTCCCATTATAATATATATATGTACGTACCACTTTTGACATGGTCAGCTTTTATTTTAACTATTGTTCTTGAAAAGGATATGGAAACAGATTCCCTTGTTTGGGTCAGGCATTTGAATGCTGAAGGTCAATTGACCTAATATTCACCTTAGTCTATAAGTACTTATTTTCTATTTCAATTAGTAACAGCTATCTGAAATATCCTTAGGAGCCATGCTCTGTATGTGACAAGACAGTGAGTGGTTTACACATTTAGACCCAAAAAAATAGGACTGCAGCCTTGGGTTTCAGAGGAACCCGATAAAGGCTTTTACATATTACAGATATAGATGTTGTTTTGTAACTAGTTTAACAGCTTCATCTGGCTAGATGGTAGGAAATTTTCAAACTAAACAGTTTTTCATCATAAAATGCCAGTTCATTGAAACCAAAATGTTTTGTGGAAGTGTATCAACTGCAATTAACTTCTGACTAAACTGGTTTCTTGCTAGCTCAGCTGGTGGGGGGCGCACTGAGGAGCCTGGGCTTGTAGGAGCCATTGGCCCCACCCTGAAGACTGCCTGTGAACTGAGGACCATAGGACTTCCAGGGTCTGCAGCCCTGAAAGTCACCGGAAGCTCTGAAAGTCACAACTGAGCTGGGAATCTTGGAGTTTGGGCTCCCAGGCTACATTTTGGTTTGAATGGTTTTAAACAAACTGTTTCAATTATGTTTTAATGAAATAATTTCAGATTTTCCCTTTTGATAGAAGTTTTGAATTTTCTCTTTTTTGTTCCAAAATTATTCAGAATTCCCAATGGAATGAAAATTCTGACTTTTGATCTGCCTTTTATCTAACCGAGTTAGTACAAACTGGGTTGAATTGTGTCTGTAACAGGGTCACTGCCTACACACACAGTACCCACTTCATTAGACGGGGTAGCTCTGCACCTTCCCTGCCTCAGTTTCCCATTTTGGGGGCTTCTTGAAAAATTCCATAGTCAGGTTTCGCTGTTACAGTGACTTGACCCT
This sequence comes from Dermatemys mawii, assembly GCA_007922305.1. Classification (NCBI taxonomy): domain Eukaryota; kingdom Metazoa; phylum Chordata; order Testudines; family Dermatemydidae; genus Dermatemys; species Dermatemys mawii. Next base: position 1,552,887 of record ML677385.1, on the reverse strand, counting down.
CCAGCTTAGTCATTTAACAAAAAGTCCACCTTTTCAGGGGTACACCTGTCCAAAAAGAGAAACACAAAAAATCAAGAGTCTACACCTCAGCCTCAACCTGGGCTCAGCCCTTCCATGCTGAGGATCTGGTCAGTCTTCCACCCAGACACACTTCACAAAGCCCTCTAGCTCAGATTTCAACCTTTTCCAGGCTCTTTTCAATCTCTCCCTCAATGGCTGCTTTGGGTTACTCCCATCTCCTTTGCTCAGCAATAATTCCCAGGGTTTCCTTCCTAGATTCTTCCTTCTCCTTCCCTAGAGGAAAAATAGCCTCTCTAGGTGCTCATATCTTCCTTAAGAGGCCTACTTAAGCCACTTGACTGCAAGTCATGTGACCTTGCTGTTTTTCACCACCTGCAGAGGCTTGCTAATTGTGTCACAGCTGAAGCTGTGGTCCACCTCCTCATAAAGATCCAGCCCTCTGGACACTCTCAGTATTTGTTGATGCGCTGCTCCCAGGAGGGCAGTATACTCCAGTTTACCACTTCCACTTCAGATCATCACTCTGCCAAACACACGCACCACTGAAATTTGCTTATAGTGAAATCGAGAAGGAGTTTAACAACTCACAGAGATTCAAAGTAATAGCAAGAAGTAGTATTGGAAACAAATGGTTACATATAAAAGAAAATGATAACACTCATTCTATGCCTGAGACTTACTTAATTAATGAGATACTCTCATGTCTCACAGAGTTTGGCTCACACAAAATCCTTGCATTACTTTTCGGCCAGACTTCGCTGTGATCTTCCTCTCATGAGAGTAAGGCCTGTTCTATGCTACAGAGTTAGGTCAGTGTAAGTTGCCTTGCGTCAATCTATTGAGGTATGTGTCTATACTCAGATTTGCCTCCTGCCAACATAAGTGCCCTGTAATGGCAATGTAGTAACATCACCTGCCTGAGTGGCATTGAGCGATGGTCGACAAATTGTGGTTGATGCAGCGGGAGTGTAGACACTGTTACCTGTGTAAACCCTACCAGTCCTTCAGCAGCTCTCCCACAAAGTCTGACAACTGACATCTCTGATCACAGTTGTGAACTCCACTGCCCAGGGGTCAGAGAGATGGGAAGACACACCACCCCTTTTAAAACTCCTGCGTATTGTTGAAGTGCCTTTTCCTGATTGCCCAGCCTGGTGAGCACACCTAGCAGCTCTCCATTGTTGTGTGCAACTGCATAGCTGACGATGCTGGCTACATGCTGCAGATGAGCTCCTGACTGGAGTAGACAGGAGATACCGGATCTCCTGGGCCTGTGAGGAGAAGAGGTTAGCACAACAACGGACCAGTCATAGAAATGTGGACTTCTACGAGCAGATTGCATGGGGGAACGAGGAGAAGGGCTACAACAAGGACCAGCAGCAGAACTGTGTGAAAGTGAAGGAATTGTGTCAGGCCTACCAGAAGCCCAACAGTCAAACAGGTGGTGAGCTGCACACCTGCCCCTTTTACAATGAGATTCATGCCATATTCAGAGGAGACCCCATCAGCACCTGGCAGAAGCCAAAAGCCCAAGGCACAGGCACCTGCCATGAACACCAAGGAGGAGAAGAATGGAGTTCCATAAGCCAGGACTCCACCGCAGTCTGATTAGTCCCAGCAGCTGAGTACTGGTGAATCTGAGGCAGGGGTAAGTGTGTGAATGCATTTTCCATTATAATATTTAAATGTTTAAATGTACAGATGGACGCAGGTATAGATTTTTCATCAATGTACTCAACTAGAAGGAGTAGCAGTACAACAAACAGAGATATTAATGTTATCTGCTTTTCATTTCCCTACAATGAATCCTCCTGAGAGATCTCAATGAAACTTCCATGGAGGCACTCCGTAATCCTCCATGGAAGTTTGGAGGCTGAAAGGCAGCCTTATTTCCTAGGACATGTTCCCACATCGCTCTGTGATGAGTTTGGCAGCACTTTTACCACAAACAAGTTAATGGCATATAGGCCCAGCAGCTGTGATCTCTTTGCCTTTGTTACCCTCCAGAGTGAGATATCAACTGAAATCACCACCGCCTATGGAAAATAGTGCCAGTATTCAGCACCATTGCCTTATGCTTGTATCTATAGAAATAGGGGTTTAAACTGTCTTGTTTCATGCAGCTGAACAACTCCTTCCTCATTCTCCCCCTCCTCTCCTGCCTCTGGTGGGCCAAACTCACCATGGCTGGGAGTGGAGAACAGTACTGCGTGCTCCAAAACTTAAGTTTCAATAAGCATCTCTTGTTTAAAACTCTAGGAGAACAAGGGAAGGATGTTCTGAAACGTCACTTCTGCTTTCCCTTATGCCCATAAATCCAGTGATACCTCTGTATGTTTTAGCTGAACCTGCTGTGGCTTTGAGGGGTTCCCATCCACACACACTGAATGCCAAGCTACGATAAGGAGGAGAAAGAAGAAGAGGACTCAGATGTTCTCCGGTATCTCACAAGGCAGTGGTGCATCTGACCGTGAACAGAGGGCCTGGATGGTGAACATTTCAGTCATCCCAGACAGGGCAAGAGCAGACAGGAGAAAGACCCAGGCGCTCCAGAGGAATAGGAGCGTGAGATGCACCAGAATATAATGGGGCGTCTTCAACAGCAAACACACATGCTACAGACCGTGGCTGACGAACAGGTTTAATAAGCACAGGCTCACCGCCCTTTGCAGTCAGTGGAGAACTTCATTTTACCACCTCTCTGCGTCCCACAACAATCAATGGGGCATCAGTGGCCATATTCCTACTCCTACCCCTCCACACAGGGGTATAGGTAGGAATCACATTTTCACACACACTGACCCATGAGAGCCGCAGTTGTGTTTATACATAGCTGAAATAGACAGGAATGTTCTTTCCCCTTGTTAAGTTCTGTTCCATTCATGTATTTCAGAAGTTTCTACCGTATTTGTTTTTTAATTGCAGAGAGGATTTTTGCACTGGTTTTGGTATGCACTAAAATCCGTTTTGTTGGAAAATACTTCACTGTTATGACTTCACAAGGTACGCTGCAGAATGCCTACCACCGCTGAAAACACCCATTACTTGTTCTTGTGCAAAGCTCCAGAGCTCATAGGATCAGTGACAAACACAGCGTAATAATTATAATGTACAGAGAGCACCACAAAATGAACAGGTGCTTTGACTGTGTTATATCAGAGATGTACAGCAAGCACCACACCATTTCCTACAGCCTCCAGAACTTTAGGGCCACAGCCCACCACAACACATTACTCTGCCCCATGCTTCACTCCTCCGGTCATGCCACACACCCCCACTCCTCCAGCCGCACACACACACACACACACCGCTCCTCTGGCTCCCCCTTTTTTTTTTCTTGGAGCGGCAAAAAAGTTAGAGCCGGCCCTGGTTTCTAGCCCTTAAGGGTTGGGGTGGGGGAGCTTAAAAATGTAACCCCCTAAAGGTTCCAAAACCTGAAAGTGAATGGAGAGAACCCCTAAATTATTATTTTTTAGATCTTGCCATTTTTAAGCCAATTAAATGTCTTTTGAACACACAGGGTTGACAATACTGGTGCTGGCTCCTTCTGTTTTCCCTCTTGCACCTGTCCTGGGAGCAGCCTGGTCCTTACTGTCCCAGCTATTGCTGAGTCCCTTCTTCCCTCTCTCCACTACTCCCTGTTCCTCTTTGCAACAGCCACACTTACTAACCCATTTCACTTGCCTGTTCCCTACCACCTGCCCCCTTTCCCTGACTCCTCTCAAGCTCTTTTAGACCCCCAGCCCAAGTACCTCCCTCTCTCCACCTTGTCCCTTTTCCCACCCCCCACTCCCAACTGATGTAAACACCAAGGAATGAGAATTATTTAGACCAATATAATGGGGTAACAGGACAAAACTAAGAATGGGAAATAACTGTCAGGAAACCCTTTCCCACAATGAAGTCTGTTAGGCTGTGGGATGACATTTAAAAATTAGCCTGCAAAAAGAACCAGTGAGTGTACTCTAGGGAATAATCATAATTGGCAGAGAAATGGTCAAACAGCTCTTTTCCCATCTCTGGCTTCTCAATTTTATTTTTAGTTTAATATCACACAGCTCCAGTGAGAAGCCAAACCTAGTAAACAAACTTGTTTTCATCAAGAGCAGCCTGGCATTATTCAATGACAAATATGTTTGAATTTACCAAATATATGTGGCTGCAGCAGTTGGACCCCATCCTGCACCAGTGAGGTCAATTTAAAGTTTGTTATTTACTTCAAGAGGAGCGGCATCAGACCTTTAGCAGAAAGTAGTGGATTTTTTTTCTTCTTTGCAGTGCCACTCATAGGAACATAATGCTACCAAATATGATCTATAATAATCAAAGTTAACATCTAAAAAATTAAACCTTTCTCCTTTTGTAAGCCAGGTATGGAAGGAAGATGATATGTTAATTTTTAATATACAATACCACTTTACGTCCTTGTGGCTTTAAGAGAGCCAAAGGTAAACAAAGGCTAAAACTGTATTGCCACACATACCACTACTCACCACAAGAGGGTCAAATGCTGGGGTGACTTATACACTCTGCAGCTCCATTTACATTAATAAAATAGCACAGGATGCATATCATTGCAAAATCGGGCCCAACTTTTTAATGCACATTATCACTATCAGACCTTTTGGGTCATTCCTCTGTAGTGTATCTCCACTACACCAGAGGTGAATGTGCTCGGTAAATCTTGTTGTTGATATAAATAAACTGATCTTCCACAAGCAAACTTCCTGCAGTAAAAAAAATAATCATTCAAGATTCAGACCTGCCCCAGTTCCTTTCCTGTTTCAGAAAATCAATTTTCATAATTGGCATCTTTGCCTAATTTCATAAGCAGTGAAATGGAAGTTTCCAGAATCCTTCTTCATGCTCATTCTCCAGAGCTAGGGCACTAGCATGGGACTTGGGAGACCTGTGTTCATTTCCCACCTCTTCCACATTCATCCTGTGTGACCTTGGGCCAAGTCTATGCTAGACCTTTTGCCTGTGTAGTAATATCATTTAGGGGTGTGATTTGTTTGCAACATTTCAATACCAACAGATGTCTTTGTTATACTGGCTGTAGCGAAGTGATGACTCACCAGCATAGCCCCTCCTGCTCGTCATTCTGGGAATTAGCTTGATTCCAGCCCGGAGCGCCCTCTGCAGGCCAGTGTCTCGCCTGATGCTGGCCCCAGATCCCTCCCAGATCCCGGTGCCTCTTTACCTTTGGGTTCTGCCCCAGCAGTACCCCCTTATTCTGGGTCTCCCCTCCCAGGGGAACCCCCACTCTTTAGCCCACCTTGCCTCAGTGGCTACTGCCAGTCATCATCTAATCCCTGCTCCGTGAGGCAGACTGCAGTCTGTAATGGACACTCATCTTTTTAAAGGAGGTTGGACCAGCTGCCTTGGCCTATCTCTGGGATGCCCCTCTGCAGTCCCAGTACCTTTTTGGGCCTTTAACAAGGCCTGCAGTCTGAGGTTTACCAGGCTGGAGCACCGAAGCTCCCTTTGCCCTTCCTCAGCACTGCTCTGCTTCAGGTACCTTGCTCTCTGCCAGCTAGCCCTTCCCACGCCAGGGCTAGAGTAAGACTCCTCCAGCTCCTAGCCCCCAGCCCTCTTATAAGGGCCAGCTGGGCCCTAACTGAGCTGGCTACAGCTGTGGCAGCCTCCCCAATCAGCCTAGGTTTGCTGCTTTCACTCCTTTTATTTCAAGAGCAGAGTAACCACCCACTACACTAGCATAAAAGTGCTTTTGCTGGTATACTGTAGCTTGCTTGGGGAACCTGTATAAGTTATACCAGCAAAAGCACTTTTTTGCCAGTATAAGCTGTGTCTGTGCTAGGATGGATGGTTTGCTGGTATAGCTTCACCGATATAGTTTTACTGGCAAACCTTTTCTAGTGCCTTAGTCGTTGTGCCTCAGCTTCCCATCTATAAAATGAGGATAATAGCACTGAGCTACCTGACTGGAGTGTTGTGAGGATAAATACATTAGAAATCATGAGGCACTCATATACTACAGAAATGGGACTGAAGTGACTGACAGACAGACAGTGATATATCCAGAAAAGTTCCCACTTATACAGCAGTCTCTTACTGTATTAAATTATGTGCTCTTTTTTTAAACCAACCCACGTTTCCATGGGCAAATTGTTTTGTTTCCCCTCTAATATGCACAGCTGTATAAAAATGATTCATGAAGAAAAAAGTTCTTATTGGTAGCAGCAGGAAAAAAATCCCATGCGTCAGGAGCAGTTCTTGCTGAATATCTGACTGATCTTATATCTCTGAGTGAACCCGGAGGCTGTAATTTTGAGGTCATCGAAGTACTAGTTTTCTGTAGTTCTTTGATGGAACAATCCTGCTCAAAGTGCAGACCTTACAAAACCTAATAGCAGAATCAGTCTATGGCTCAGACCTCACACTGTATTTAGGAAATACTGCTAGAAAGAAAAAGTTCCGATATATGAAATAGTGCTGTTGTTTTTTATTGAGAGCAAACAAAAAAGTAACAGAGTCCTCAATATGAAAGCAATCAGAGGGACAGAGCCTGCCTGCTGCTATGTAGGTTCACTAGCGAGGCAAGAGGGCACAAGAGCGGCCTTCCCTCCTCGATCGGCCCCAACCATTGTACAGGACCAGATTCTAATTTAGGGCTTGATTCAGCAAACTATTTAAGCATGTGCTTATATTTAAATACACACATACTTGATGTCAATGGGGCTACTTACATGCTTAAAATTAGGCATGTGCTTAAATACCTTGCTGAATCAGGACCTTAGTGCTTGAGTGGCAGACCCTTCCAAATGGCAACTGGAACATGGTAGCTAGGGGATGTGATCAAACTACTGCTGTGGCGTAGTCTCTAACACATGCTACCTAAGGATACATGCGAGCTAAGGATACTTCTTTTCAAGGAGTGTTCAGCCCACTTCTTGTCCTCCTAACCTGCCCCATTGAATCCTGCCCTGATCATTAAAAGATAAGAAGCAAAGTATGCAACAGCCAGACTTCTTGATTCCCCTCCACTCAGTGTTGGTCAATTGGCCCTAGTTTACAACTAAGGAATATCTAAATAATAAAATTAAATAAAAGAAATAAAGCAAGCTTAACACCTGAGGAATTACTATAGATTTTAGGGAATTTTTCAAAATCCCTTCATGTTCAGACTATCCCAAGATATAGGTGGGTATGAAAGGTCTTTATTTAATCAAGAAGTTTTAATACCAAACTGTTTACCAAGAAAATGTTCTCTGTGTGCTCCAGTGCCAGTATCAATAAATGACAGACAGACTTATAAAGAAGGATCAACCTGAATCTGCAGCACTGAATGGAGGTAAGCACACTAAGGCTGAGTCAAATTCCAATCTCCTCACTCACTTCTTACTCATGCCAACAGCCTGATTAGCTTCAGGAAGGGTTTGCCTGAGTAATGACTAAAGATAACAGGATCTGTCCCAGTGCTTCTGAGGGTTAGAAGGAAACCAACACAGTTTTTCCAGTAGTAGTTCCAGAGAATTAATTGAATCAATTTACAGAAAAGAATGTAGAAGGGGGGCCTTTTTTTACACCTTGTCATTGTAACTCTCCTAGACAGAGTCGATTGCTAGTGTACCAAGGAGGGAAGGGCTTTTTAAATAAAAAATGTAACAACCAAACAAAATCCCTCAGCTGCAAGAAGAGAGAGAAGTAAATTGCATACCAAAAAAGAAAAAAAAATCAGACAAGCTACAAACAGAAATGTATTTCTTTGGATGAACTTGAACAGACTGAAAATTTGCCAGTAGCTCCATGGTTCTCATTTTTGGATCTGAAAGATGGATTTTTCTTTATTTTACAAAAGGCATTTGGATCCTCAATCATATTTCTTTGTGAAATGTTTTTTTTAAAATTACACTCATTTTCAGATTCAGATTACATAATTAGAATGGAAAAACCAAACACTTTGTGGCTTCTCTGCTCCTCGCCCTTCACCCCTTTAACGTTTACATTAATCCATTTTGTGAACCACAACAGTAGATCTCCCCAGAGGGCCAAAACTGAGTAATTCAGACTTGCTCAGAAGGTACTACCAAGTTAAAACTCATCATGAGTAACTGCAGTAGGCTTTTAGAGGCTGTGTTCTGATTCTGGATATTTGCATATATGGATTTTTCCACTCTTTCATTCTGCCACTAGATGACCTCTGTAAGGGTCCATTGACTTCAAAGCATTTTTTTTTTTTACAAAAAGCTCCTAATTACACAACCACATTTCACCAGGTTTCTGAGAACAGATTTCAAATAGGCACCATTTTCAATTAGGTAATGGAACAGTGCACGTCCTACTAATTGTAGCCTATAGACTTCATACAAAATGTACACTTTGCATTTCTTTCAGCAACAAGGAAGAAGCTTCTGTTTGCATCCCCAGCAATGGAACATGGTTCTCACGCTAGTGTGGGTGAACTATTCTTCTGTCTCAGCACAATCTACTCTGTACTCATATTTCCACTTCTGATGCCAGGAAAGCTGTGTGGCTGTGTCCACACCCTCTGCTACACAGAGCCATTGCCTGAGCTAGGTAGCACTCCCTGGCTCTCCAGATCTCAAGACAAGTAAAATCTGTCCCAGTTCCCAAAAGCATGAACTGCTGCCACAAAAAATGGAGTTTCGCTCTGATACCAGAGTGTTGAAAAGAGATGTTTAAAAACACTAAATACTGATTTGGAATGATACTCTGTATTGCATCATGGGTGAGTACCCCATAAAAGAAATATAGGAATATACCAAATGAAACAGACAGCAGGACATTCCTTGAGTTGCCTATGATGCATACTTGATCAAGGAAAAAGAGAAGCAATGAGACGTGCATGGGAAGAAAGCGATGCTCTTTCTGAAGTTGGACACTTAGAGGAGCATTTTTACCAGGGTCTCAAACCAGCTTCTAAGTATTCTGATGTGAGAAAAGATGAGGCAATAACTAATGGAATGTGCATTTTTATTTATTATTTATTTAGATTCACAGAGCACAAACACAACTGAAAGAATTTCAGTTATCTTATATTTTTTAAAAACCCTCATTTTTTGGTTAGAGAATTGCTACTAGAGAAACTTTCTGTGCTTCCTTCCATGCTGATCTTATATATGGGGAAAACTCCCCATCAAAATTATCCTCTTTTAAATCCCTCCTTAAAACCTAATACCTGCTTCTGATTAAATAGGCACATTTGTCTGTTTCCTCTATCTTGTCTAACACCTAGATTGCAAGCTCTCTGAAGCAGGGACTATCTTCATTCTAATTGCTCCTACAGTGCCTAACACAATGGGGACCAGATCTTAGACCCTACCATAAGAAAACAACAACAGCAATAGTAATAATAATAATAATAATATCAGATGACTTTCTAGATCTCAGTATACATTTCAATACATACAATATTCCACAGAACCTGATAAGAATTTTATACCCAAGCACACTTTATCTTTGTAATTAGTTTCTAACAATCTATAGACAATCATAGTTTGTATATTTTGATCAACAAAGTCTTACATATGTTACAGTACAAGTGACAAGAGATGAAAGATTTTTTAAAAATTCAATGTACTTTTAGCTCCTTATGCTGGGTTTCCCATTTTGCATTTCTCTCAGCTTGAACAATAAAAATGCGTTATTCAGTATCACTTTTCCTTATACAACCAAACTTATAGTTTGTTTCTTGTCAATATCACTGCCAAGTTCAGATGCAATAGCACTATAGAAATACTCCAGGGAGACCTTGATTTAGTTCAGAAGTGTCAATATTAAAAATAAAATAGAATTATACTGGTCTTCACTTATCAAAGCTTTCTTTTTTAATAAATGCTAAATCTCAGCCTTGATGTAGTCCTAAAACATTACAAGTCACTGCCTTGACTAGTGGTAACAGCTTGAGATAAGGAAGAACCAACTCTGGAATGAGGTAGAAGAGACAGGAAGGAAGGGAATAAAATAAAATAAAATAAATGGGCTGAGTTTCATTCTTGGACAATCATGTGCGGTCAGCGAAAGTAGAAATGGCTCACTGTGCATTGTGTTATAGGAGCAGGTTTTTGTAAATTCTCTTTAAACCTTTTCTATACCAGTATCATTCAAGCCTCTGCTTTTAACAGCCTTTGTGAAAAGGCAGGTCCCACAGCTCCTTATTAACTTGTTTATTCTTTCCAGACATCTGCATTAAAGATAAATCATGTTACACAAATAGTAGTTATGAAAAGTCACATTTATTTTGTTTTGATATTCTTAAGGATCAATATAAAGTGTTTCTCTTTAAAGGGACATTTGAAAAGTACATTTATAAACAGTTTGATGTTTCAAATATTTGTCTATGCCTGTAAAAAATTAGAAATTACTGTTCTATGGTTATGTTTAAATAGAAGAGGGCAATATAAGAAATCTGCAATTCAGCCTGAAAATTAATAACCTAATTTGGTCGTTTGGGTGAATTGTTCATTTCACTTGCAGGAGCAGAAGAACAGATGTGAAACCTTTTATATTTCTAGACCTCAAAAGAAAAAGGCTGCTTTTGACATCTCAGTGGGCTCATCCTGCAGTCTATTATTATTCTCTGCTTTCTAAATTCTTGTTTTCAAATTTTGGTGTCTACTCATGCTGTTATTAGAACCTTGTTTTGGAGATAAAAGGCAAAAATTCAGCTACTCAACATGGCCTTTGCTTGTATGGGAGAGGGAAAGAGACAGTTACCATGTAAACAAACAAACAAAAAACAGAAGGAAATCTGACTTGCTCCCTTGAGTTCAGCAGCAGCTAAACTTGAATTTGATCAGCTCTTCTATCAACAGCAAGATTCAGTGTAACAGAATTTACCATAAAAGGAAATATGAGGTTTTACTGTAATCAAATGGATTAAACAACACAAAACATATCACTATTGGAAGCCTTTCATTGTAGGATTTGTGTAATTTTTTAAATACATACTCTGCCCACTGTGGCAGTGATTAGAATGGCTCTGCGTTTTTTTATATCATGATTATTTTCATCCGCTCACTGCAAGGACTGTTTCCAGTACTAAGCTATATATTCTCAATAAATGTTTGCAGTAATTCTCTGAATTTAAATGAAGGCAAACATGACAAAGGTGTAGCCCAAGGAACCAACAAGGCCCTTGTCCATCTCTCGCTAATATATCCAGGGGAAGGACAAAGCTGTTCAATTAAAGAGTTTCATTATTATGGAATTCACCAACAACCAGGCCCCAGTTTTCAGATGAGAGCACAGGCAGATTGTTGTTGCTCAATGGAACTTTGCACAGGTGCGGCAGTCCATCCGTGTGCACTCAGTTGCAGAATTGGGGCCTTCACACTTGTCTCTCAAGGAAGACATATGTACAAACAAATAGTACTTGTATACTTCTGCTTATTTTTAAATGAATGTTTGTAAATACTAAATGCTACAAAATGTTGGGATATACTAGTAAAATTCTGTATATATGTTGACTAAAAGATAGAAGCTCATTGCAAAGCATTTGAAGATATGGAAACAGAAAAGGGGTATTTAGAATAAATAAAATAAAGAAATGTTACAGTAACAAACATTTAGGGGAAGTTCAAAACAAACTTTTACAAACAAGTAATTTTGGGAAAATATATCTTTCACTAAATATATAGGGAAACATAAGCCAGAATTACAGAAGTGAAAACAGAAACACAAGCATAAATTTGCCAACATAAATGGAAATATACAATTAACATTTGCACTCTCAATATGTAATATGGTCTCTTCTTGAGTAGAATATTGGTGAAAAATTGTAAACACATTTTTCCATATAGAATAAATTCACAGTTCTTCTACTCAGTGCTGGATATATTGTCACAAAACTGTTCCCCCCTCCATTATAATATTCAAAAGGAAGAAAGGAGCATTTCCTCTGAAATTTTTTTAAATGTCATCAACTGTTGCAGAAAAGGTATTTAATTTACTCTAACAAACAAAGACATAATGAGACCCATTATTTAGAAGATGAAGCTAGTCAAAGATCAGGCAAAAAGCTTAAGTGAGAGTGATTAATCATTAGAACAATTTACTTAGGGTTGTGGTGGCTTCTTCATCACTTGAAATCTTTAATTCAAGATGAGATATCTTTCTAAAAGATATACTCTAGCTCAACCAGAAGTTATGGGCTTGATGCAGAAATTACTCTGAGAGCTTCTGTGGCCTATGCTATGTAGGAGACCAGACTATCATAATGGCCCCTTCCTGCCTTAAAATGTATGAACCCACCCCAAACATAGAACTGAGGGCAGATAACAGAGGGAGGATGAACTGATTTTCAAATATTTTCCTTCGAATATAAATATATTTGTCATATTTAAATCTACACAAAGATCTGTTAATGATTTGGGATCACAAACAACATTTTTAAATGCTACAGCTTTTCTGTTCATATTAAAAGGTTACTGTGTCTCTGCAGTTGCATACAGTAATTGCAGTCAGCTGGCAGGTGGTGATGTAATGAGGTTGAGCTTAGTTTTCGATCAAGGTATGCTGTAGTGTCTGCTGATGTGTGCTGGTACACAGTCAGATGGAACATCCTCAGTGGTGGAAAGTCAACCTTGGCAGGGGGTGTGACAGTGGGGGAAAAGTAACCACAATTCCCACTCCATCAAGAGGCCTACAGCTGGATAGTGCAGCTAAAAAATGAGCACCCCTAATGGGTATAAGGGTGGGTCCCAGGCACGTAACATAAATGCTGATTCAGTGCATCCTTGGGAATCTTCTGCCAGGAGGGTTCCTGCAGATACACAATTGTAACTTAAAACTGCCATCCTTGCTGAAGCATGACAGTGAATCTCCCTTTGGGATTGGAGATGCCCCCACTGGCACAGGGGATGACACAGACCTGGATAGAGGGGCAAATCAAACCCAAGAGCTACCATTTTTTTCATACATTGAAGAAGTATGGGGTAAATAGAAACAATTGGAAGGAAGTAGGAGAAAAACCAGCAGGGAAAATACAGAAGAGGAAGGAAGGAAGGAAGGAATAGACAAACTCCCTGTTGCTAGAAATAGCATTTGTCAATCACATATGACATGTAATGTCTCAAAAAGAGCCAATTAATGCAATAGAAAGGCAGAAACAATAACGAAGGGCTGAATCATCTAATACAGAGAACACTGAAAGAGAAAAGGGAAAACGAGATAAAATTATTTTGGACGTTAAAATGATTCCAGACTGAATCCTTCTTTCAAGAATATTTCAGAGGGTCAACTCCAGCTCTACTCACAGAATTTCTGATTCACCATGTTATTCCAATTTCACACTGATGTATCTTCACTGAACGAACGGAGCAACACCGGTACTGAACTGGGTAATGCAGTGGAGAATCAGGCCCATGGATCTGATATGAACACCTGAAGAAAATGTAGCTCATTCAGACATTTATTTCTTCTTTCTTTCCTGTCTTCTGAATCAACTGCAGCAGCAGCATGAACATTTAGGGTTTGGGCACTGGATTCTATTAGATCCTAAGCAGTTTCCAACATTCCCCTTTCCCAGGCTCTAACGTAAAATATGTCAATAGAAAGGTCTGCTTTTCTGCAGCTCTAGCACTTCAAAACTAACCTACACACAATATTCTACATATGTCAGCCAATCTCCAAAGTGACACTGCAGTAAAAGACACACTGTTACTCGACTATTTCATCATCTCTGAAGGGTAATTTATCATGTCATGGATGGATGAATTTCAGAATTTCTTCTAATTGTACCAGTTCCAGATTAGCATTATATATGTAAAAGGAGAGACGGCAGTTTAGATCTCACCATACTCTACAGGCTTGCAGCAGTTATGAATAATGCAGTGAGCATTTATATATTCCTAAAACTTCTGCAGTCCGGATCTGAATTAGAAAATATCCAACTAGACAAACAAAAAATCACACCCAGACAGATGGATAATTGGAATATTTATAGGGATAGATCAAACAACAAATTTGATAGACTCTAGGCTGTTAGGGCACATTTAGCTCCAGTGCAAGTCAGAGCTGCCAAGGGGCAGATTTAATTTATGCCAGCTACAGCAGTCTCCCTAGAGATTTTTCTGCCAGCACACCTCGCACTCCAACCTTGCCCCCAGTCAGCTCCAACATGACCCTTATGCTGGTAAAGCCTTTGAGTGGCTGGTATAAAGCAAAATCTGCTTGAGTTAAAAGCCTGTGAAGGTGAGCTATGTGGCACTATGGAAAGGGTCTATTCCAAAGAGTCTATAGGGAAGCATTCCAGGATGTTCCATAGCAGTTGGGGTAAGGAAAACTGTGTAAGAAGTCAGTTTGTGAGGAGCCTTGAGACCAAAATTGTGTAATTTAAACAGATAACTTTTAACACTTGAAATTAAAACCAAAACCGCTTGTCCTGAGCATATGCTGTGGTTCTCAAATAAGTATCCTGGTTATCCTGGTAACACATGGTCCAGTGCTATTATCCCTGCCAGCATCACTAAATGTGGTGAAATAAAGGCAGCTATTTCAAATTCTACATCCTCGCATATAGTAAGTGGCCTCCAAAATGTATATATGCCGAAAAATCATTATTAATGTGTGTCTATCTGGTAGCACCCTCTGTGCCTCATGCAGATTATTCATATTGGGAGCACAAATAATCTCTAGGTATGTGCATGTGTATTACTGCCAAGGACCAGGGGGAATGAAGGGGAAGGTTTTAGATGCACAGAAATGCAGAACTTGGCACCAATCCTGTCTCAAACATCCTTCCACAGCTCCTTTTGGAGAGGACCTACAATAGTCTCCGTACAAGTTTTTAGGGAGTCAGAACTGGGACAGAAAATGTACATCCTGTACTCCCCGGGTTTTTTTGCATGAGTTTTCTGGTATATTTCTCATTTTCTATATTCAAGAAGCAAACAAAATAATTTGTCCAGTGTACTGAAGAAATTAGGCCAGTGACACACAAAGAAAACAATCAATAAGTAGGCATCTCAGTTATTTTTGCTATACTACTTGAATTTTCCACTTAATAACAATTAACACATTGGACTAAATTCTCAGCTGACAGTGAGACTGCACAGGCTTCAGAATTGCAGAATTTGACTTGTTGTTACAGAGCAGTATTTCTGCAGTAGCCCCACTGCAGCAAGCTTCAGTTCCTGATGTTTTCACTGTTATACTTTGATGTAGAACAGGGAAGTACTGTCTAAACTTGTGATCAGTCTTTTAAAAATAACTACTTTGTAGTCTTCATACTAAATCATAAATACTGTATAATCTATGAAGTAAGTGAATGGTAAAATAACATCTTCACTAACCATAGTACATATGTAGCATGGTTAGTTTACATGAGCTGTGAAACTTTAAATAAAAATGACAAAATGCTTCTGACATTACTTGGTAATAAATTAACTAAAACACACAGGTATTTTTGTGTGTAAAGCTGTATGGAAAACCATGATTTACCTCCACTCTTTCTAAAACATGTTTTCTTTATTTGATGAGAAGTTATCATAAACCACTTTGACTAAATATTCAAACACAATCTTTCCAGAAAAAAAATAATGTTAGCTTCCTAGGGGCAAAACACTGCATCATATTCCACACTTTTCAGTATATTAACCTCACTCAAACAAATGAATTGCTACATTCCTGAGAATTGTTATCCACTTCTGTGTAATCTCTGACACCAAAATGCTTTTGAGACCAAAATGTATGGTTGATATTAAGGAATGATGATGTCTCATTGACTTTTTAAATATTCTGCAATGCTAATAGCTCTTTGGAGCTTTCTCAGATCCACTTATATAAACCTTCTAGAGAATTGAGGCTCCACTAGCAGTAGTTTCTGCCAAGAAATATAATCTCCAAAGCCTTGTTTACAGGAAAATAAACATAATTATTGTACTAAAGCAAAGATGCTGATCAATCTCTCTCTCTAGAAAGTGAGTTTTTTGAATGTCAGCTAAAGCTAATCTAAAGTATCTGAGAGCTACTTATTTTTCATCAGTATAAACTTTGAATGAGATGTCAGTGCCTCCTCATTTTGCTTTTCCTTTATTCACTCTCATCTATGGTTATGCTATGTTAACAATTTATTTTTGTCTTTTTACTTTGCTTTTTCTATATTTCAATGTGCTACATGTACTTGCTCTAAAACAAAGAGCCAAGATGTACACATTTGTATCTGGAAAATCCATGCCACAATTTATTTTGTATTGTCTTTATTATTACGCTTATACTACAACCAGACTACCTTGGGCCTTATTTTCCTAAGAGTCAGAAACCAAACTCCAGCTGACATTAATAGGGACTGTGGGAATTGACCATCTATGACAATTAGGCCTTATACGCTGTACTGTGACAAGACAAAATTTTGTAACTGAATTGTTTGTATTTTTTTCTGAAACATTTTTACATTTTTTAAAACCTACTTTTAAAGGAAGGAAAAGATACATTTTTCTATAGTAATTATTTGTTTTCTGTTCATGGCATGGATGTCCCTACATTTTCTAAAATAATTTCTTCTGTATCTTTGTCTTGTAACTGAAATTGTTACCTTACATAAAGGCTAGATTTGAACTTGCTATTTAAGGTTTTCTGTTACAGAATCATAGAAATGTAAGAATGGAACAGACCTTGATAGGTCATCTAGTCCAGTCCCCTGCACTGAGGCAGAACTAAATATTCCCTAGACCCTCCCTGACAGGTTTGCCTAACCTGTTCTTAAAAATCTATAATTACGGATATTCCAAACCTCCCTAATAATTTGTTCCAATGCTTAACTATATTTACAGTTAGAAAGTTTTTCCTAATGCCTAACCTAAATTTCCCTTGCTACAGTTTAAGTCCACTACTTCTTGTCCTGTCCACAGTGGTTAACAAGAACAATTTACCACCCTCCTCTTTACAACTAACTTTCATATACTTGAAGATTGTTTTGTCAGCCCCCCAATCTTCTCCAGATTAAACACACCCATTTTTTTCAATCTTTCCTCTTAGACTTTTAATCGTTTTTGTTGCTTTCATTTGAACTTTCTCCAGTTTCTCTAGATCTTTTCTGAAGTGTGGTGCCCAGAACTGGACACTATGCTCCAGTTGAGGCCTAATCAGTGCTGAGTAGAGTGGAAGAATTATTTCTCAAGTCTTGCTTACAATACTCCTACTAATACATCACAGAATGATGTTCGCATTTTTTGCAACAGTATTACATTGCTGACTCATATTTAATTTGTGATCCACTAAAAGCCCCAGATCCTTTTCTGCAGTACTCCCTTCTAGGCAGCTATTTCTTATTTTGTATTTGTGAGATTGATTAGTCTTTCCTACGTACAGTACACTTTGCCTTTGTCCTTATTGAATTTCATCCTATTAATTTCAGACCATTGTTCCAGTTTGTCAAGATTATTTTGAATTCTAATCCTGTCCTCCAAAGTGTTTGCAATCGCTCCCACACTGGTATCATCTGCAGACTTTATAAGTGTACTCTCTATGCCATTATCCAAACCATTTACGAAGATATTGAATAAAACCAGACACAGGACAAATCCCTGCAGGACCCCACTCAGTATGCCCTTCCAGTTTGATTTTGAACCCTTGATAACTACTCTGAGCATGCTTTTCCAACCAGTTATGCATTCACCTTATGCATTCATCTAGGCTATATTTCCCTAGTTTCCTTATGATGTCATGAGACAGTATCAAGTCTTACTGAAGCTGAGATATGTCACATCTACTGTTTCCCACCAACCACAAGTCTTGTTTCCCTGTCAGTTAAGACTATTGGATTGGTTTGACGTGATTTGTCCATGTTGACTGTTTCTTATCACCTTAGTTTTTCTAGGGGCTTTCAAATTTATTATTAACTCCATTATCTTTTTAGGTACCGAAGTTTACGCTGGTTGGTCTGTAATTCCCTGGGTTGTCCTTATTTCCCTTTTTTATAAGATAGGTACTATATCTGCCCTTCTCCAGTTCCCTGGGATTTCTTCCATCCTCCACTAGTCTCAAAGATAATTAGTATTAGCTCAGAGATCTGGTCAGCCAGTTCCTTAAGTATTGCAGGATGTATTTCATCTGACCCTGCTGACTTGAAGACATCTAACTTGTCTAAGTAATTCTTAACTTGTTCTTTTCCTATTTTACCCTCACATTTACTCCATTTACACTGATGCTCACTAGGTGAGTCATCCAGTCACTGGTAACTTTTCTGGTGAAAACCTAAAACAGCAAAGTTGCTTAACACTTCAGCCATTGCTGCATTATCTGTTATTGTCTTTTTCACCTCAAGGAGGAATGGGCCTATCCTCTCCTTAGTCCCCACCTTGCTTCTTATGTATTTATAGTATTATAATCTACAAGTAAAAGGCTGGCAATGTTTGCCTGAAACACTCCACCCTCTTAAACAGGTGCTGATTCTGATTTAAAAAAGATAAAGTAGGTTTTGCTGACCCACTATTCAGACATAAGGAGGTGGAAACACCTTTGAGAATGTAGGGTGTGGACTGTGCAGTCTTGCCGTAGTGACTTTAGGAGCAGACAAACCTGGGCGCCACTTTATGTTACATTATTGTCAGTTTCTTTGTTAATTAAGATAAACCATAGGAAATGGGTGAGGTTTAAACTTTTGTGAATTGTGTATCACAGTAGTTGGGGAAAAGTACTTGTTGACAATATACAAACAAAATATTTTATAGATTGGCTATCTTTGTTCTAGCCACATAATCATAACCTTTGCAGTTCTTTTCTATTACAAGTGATGATACCACCAAGAATGAATCTTTAGCATGCAGCTATTTCACATAGTATCAGTCATTAGGAGATGTGTCTTAAATTTAGTCAGAGTGTACTTTATACAAATCAAACAGGCTTCCTTTCTCATAGATAGCTGTATCAACAATGGGTGACCCAAGAGCATAATTTCCATATGTTTTGGCAAGTCATAAACTACATAATTTTGGCAAGGAGTGACTTCTCAGATATTGGAAATCACCAATATTAAAATATTTTCAGTATTCCCCAAAATATTTATTTCTGCAGTAACCTGACAGACTGAAAGTGGGGATTAATTCAATCATCTTCAATGATGTCCGGGCATTCCATTTCACTTCTTTGCAGTTCAGAGGTGGGGGTTTGAGGGGATGGAGTAGCAGACGTGCTGTGCACTGCAGAACCATCATCTGCTCGTCTCCTTGATTTCTGTGTGACAACCCACACAGGACATATCACCAAATTACCTCCCACAGCAGTCTAATTCTAGTCTCGCAGCAGGGTAATTTAGTAACAACTCCATTGATTTCAGTGCAAAACATGACATTTTACTCTCACCTCACGTATCCTACACTTTTACTACTATATAGCTGTACATGGACTCTGTCAATTGACAAGCTGTGCTACTCGGTGTAGAGCAGAGCAGCAGCAATCAGTCCAGGATGGTGTCTATGTGCAGAAGGGGGCTCTCTTCCTCACACATGTAAGCAGTGCCAGGAATGAGATATATTCTGACATCTGGTGGCGAACTATGGGAATTGCAGTGAGCCTTGCAAAATAAGTCTGGGGCTGGTCAATTTGCATAGACACACCCACTGCGCCTAGCCTGAGCCCACAGCAGCCCACATGGCCACTTCGGCTGATGAGGGAGCCCCAGTTTCTATGTTATTGGGGCAGGAATGATAAAGTGATGTTACTGTGATTATGTGAATGAAGGACTATGGACATGTACTTGGCCCTTGTTATGATGGAGGGACTCGCAATCATCTAGGTAGCACTCACTGGGCAAGGGCCATGCGTTTTCAGAACACTGTGAGAGTGAGAGAGGTGATGGACAAGCACCTATACCTTTTGGTGAGGGCTCTGTCTGAGGGTCTCCCGGGCCTATTGCACTCTGCCTCTCTCCACTGTGGAATGTCAGAATTGAATTTTGCTTCCATTAGGAGCCTGGTTCCAGGCTGCTGAGCTAAAAATTGCTTTGGGCTCACTGGTGCACCTGCACTAAGGCTCCCCTACTGTGAGCTGAAATCACCTAAGAGCTAAAGAAATCACTGAGCACTGTCTTAAGTAGGGGGGCCGGAAAAAAGTGCAGCGTGGCTGGTGCAGCAGAGCAGTCTGCGTGTCGGCTAGCAGGACGGCTAGCGGACTTGTTGGTGCTGCGGAGTGGCTGATGCGGCAGAGCTGTCCGTATGTCAACTAGCAGAGCCGTTGGTGCTGCGGGCAGAGTGACCGGTGCAGCAGAGCTGTCTGTCGACTAGCGGAGGCGTTGGTGCTGCAGGCAGAGTGACCGGTGCGGCGGAGCTGTCTGTGTGTCAACTAGCGGAGGCGTTGGTGCTGCGGGCAGAGTGACCGGCGCGGCACAGCTGTCTGTGTGTCGGTTAGCAGAGCAGCTAGCGGATCAACGGGCAGAGCGGTTCGTGGGACAGCCAGCGGAGCGGAGCAGAGCCGATTGCGGGGAGAGCTGCAGCGGAACCTCACAGAGAGGCGGCGCAGTCGGCTTCGGACCACGTAAGGTGCCCCTTGCCCTACCCTCCATTTCCACCCAGGCTGGGAGGTAAGACTCTGCCAATTGACTTTTGAACTCTGCACGGACCAAGGACAGAGACTCTTGGGCTGTTGGACTTTTGGGACTATTGAGTGACTTTTTGGGGTTGTGGAACTCAAGAGCCAAAGGGAAGGCCACGGCCTATTTGCTGGGAGGGGGGCTTCTGGTTCATGATTTGGTTTATTAACCTTGTTTGTGGTGTTTCCCCAATATAATGCCACATTGTTTCTCCCTGTTATTAAAAGGCTTTGGTACACTCAGACTCTGTGCTTGCGAGAGGGGAAGTATTGTCTCTTACAGACGCCCAGAGGGGTGGTATATGGTTGTCCCAGGTCACTGGGTGGGGGCTCGAGCCGGTTTTTGTATTGTGCTATTGGAATGGAACCCCTGGATACTGAACCCGGCCCTTGTTGCTGCCAACTCTGATGGGCAGAAGGGTTACACACATACCCAACTATCCACAGGAAGTCCAATAATAGAGTGAGAAAAGTCCAATATCCATGGTCCACAAAGACCTTTACACAAGTAGGAGCAGTTCAGTGAAGACTCCCTGAAATTCCCCTGGCTGATTTTTCTTCTCTCCCTTTGGGACTTCAGACACAGTTTTCCTGCAGGAGGAAGCATTCTGAATCTCTGATTCTGTTAAATTGAATATATTCTTGTATTGAAAATGCAATTATATATCCACTTTTCATTTTTAAAATGCTTTACAAATATAAATCTTTACAACACTCTGTGAGCTAGGTATTACTATTCCCATTTAAAAGATGAGAAAAGAGAGGCAAACTAAGTGTGCAACACAGAATGAGTCAATGTCAGAGCCAAGATTAGAATTCAAAAGTTCTGAGTTCCCAGACTTGTGCTCAGACCACTCTATTATTCTACACTTTTTTATCCATCTAAATTTAACTCTTCATAATTTTAACGAATCTTGAATCACCCTCTAATTGTGCTGTTTCTCACAAACCACAAGTATTAATCAGGCTACATTTGGAAGATATTTTTGGATAGCAAATGGAGATTTAAGTAATTACTAATCTGTCAGAATTAATATTCCTCAAACATCCTGACATTAAAGTAATTTCACTGTTTTTGACCTCAGTATAAATACTGTATGAGAGCTTTAAAGTTGTTTTATATCCTATGAAGATGGTTAATAAATGCAACAGTAACCAGCAAAGTGAACATTTAAAATAAAAACATCAGATCAAGTTCCCCCCTCTTCTCTTCCCGCACTAAAATGCCCTTAAAATTCTAGTTCAGCTGCTTAACTTCTTGAAATAGTGGCCTACTTGAAAATGCTGACAGCAACCTTTCTAGGAATTATTACAGAGTCTGAATATTTTATTGGCCGTTATAGAAACAGAGGGAGGTTAATATTAGGGCTGTCGATTAATTGCTTAACTCAGATGATTCATTCAAAAAAAATGAATTGCAATTAAAAAAATTAATCACAGTTAAACCACAGAATACCAATTGACATTTATCAAATATTTTCAGATGTTTTTCTACATTTTCAAATACATTGCTTTAAATTACAACACAGAACACAAAGTGTACAGTCCTCACTTCATATTCTTTTTGATTACAAATATTTGCACTATAAAAATGATAAACAAAATAGTATTTTTCAATTCACCTCATACAAGTACTGTTGTACAATCTCTTTATCATGAAAGTGTAACTTACAAATAGGTTTTTTTGTTACATAACTGCACTCAAAACAAAACAATGCAAAACTTTAGAGCCTACAAGTCCACTCAGTTTTACTTCTTGTTCAGCCAATTGAGAAGAGAAACAAGTTTCTTTACATTTACGGGACATAATGCTGCCCACTTCTTAATTACATCACCTTAAAGTGAAAACAGGCGTTCACATGACACTGTTGTTACTGGCGTCGCAAGATATTTACATGCCAGCCACACTAAAGAGTCATATGCCTCTTTGTGCTTTAGCCATTGTTCCACAGCACATGCTTTCAATACTGACGACACTTGTTAAAAAAAAATAATGCATTAAATTTGTGACTGAATTCCTTGGGGAGAATCATATATTTCTTGCTCTGTTTTACCCACATTCTGCCATATATTTCATGGATGATGACCCAGTAGCATGTTGTTCGTTTTAAGAACATTTTCATCTACCTTTTGTCGTTGGCATCTCACTCAGACGATTAAAATTATCATGCATCAGTCTACACTGCTTTGCAGTTATTGAACAGAACTCATCATCAGCATGTATGCGTGCCCTCTGGAATGGCAGTTGAAGCATGAAAGGACATGAATTTTTAGCGCTTCTGGCATGTGAGTATCTTGCAACTCCAGCTACAACAGTGCCATGCAAACACCTGTTCTCACTTTCAGGTGATATTGTAAACAAGAAGCAGGCAGCATTATCTTCTGCAAACGTAAACAAACTTGTTTGAGCGATTGGCTGAACAAGAAGTTGGACTGTTTGGACTTGTAGGATCTAAAGTTTTATAATGTTTTATTTTTGAATGCAGGGTCATTTTGTACATAATTCTACATTTGTAAGTTCAGCTTTCATGATAAAGAGATTGCATTACAGTACTTGTATTAAGTGAATTGAAAAATATTTTTTTTACAAAAATATTTATAATAAATGAATACAAACACAGCACTGTACACTTTGTATTGTAATTGAAATCAATATATTTGAAAATGTAGAAAACATCCAAAATTATTTAAATAAATGGCATTCTATTATTAACTGTGATTAATCATAATTTTTAAAAATCAATTAATCAAGATTATTTTTTTTAATCACTTGCCAGTCCTAGTTAATATCTCCTACTCCCATTCCAGTACTATGGATTTTGTGTATTTCATAATATATGTATTGTCTGATTGATTGTACACCAAAAAACAGTGAAACCAGTAAATCTGTGTTCTAGGAACAGAAGTAGACTACATTATTATGTTAATGGAAGTCAACTGGAGTTTTTCCCAAGTTAGGATTTTTTCCCAAGTGAAGCAGGTTTGGACCCTATACATTTGTGCACGTGAATATTTTGGGGGAGGGAAAGCTGTATGTATTTGTTCAAACTTCTGAATATGTTTAGTTCTGTTTGGGTTTACTTTCTGCTTACTTTCCAAAAAATGAGTTTACTGGCACAAATATTCACAGATATAGTAAATTTTAACAAAATAGTAGCTGGTAAAAAGCAAGATTTTAATTCATAAACATGAATATCTCCATCAGATTCTAAAAGTTGTGCTACTTCCTTCATATAACAGGAGAGCTACATAAACCTAAGCACAATCCTGTGTGGGCCAGACAAATTCAACATATTTTAATAAGATTTAAAGTCACCTGTATTGATTTATATTTTAAGTTCAGCTTGTTTCGTATGTACTTAGGTAGCCTGTTTCTATGTACAGTATTGTCTATTTACACACTCGTGTAAACTAAAATGATGTAAACATAATGACAAAAACACTAATGAATCAGCCATTAATATATTGTGTAGAAGCCGCCAGATATGCTCTGATGGCCATACACAGCCCATGGGCCACAAGTTGAGCACCCCTCACCTAAATTATTACTCAGGTATCTAACTCAAAATGGTTTGATTTTAGTCAAAAGACCAAGATAAATAGTGCACATTTTATCAGATGTAATTTTCCAGGCTGTTATTTTATTATATTATGTAAACTAGCAGCTATTTGTTGTTAAATGTTCACTACAATGCAGATCTAAAGCCAACAGAAATCTTTTCACTAATTTCAATGAGCTTCGGATCATATCTCAAAGGTGCTAAATATACAACAGTGGACGTAGTTCTTTTACCTATCCACACAGCATAGACACCACCCAGAGTTATTTATGTAGCGCTAAGTTAAAAATACAACATTAAAGGTAAATTTAATGTTTACATTAGAGGTAAATTAATCTTAAAAACTGTCTGTAAATTAGTGTCAGATGGAGCCACCCCTCTCCTGCTAAATAAGTAAGGCTCTGGGGCAGGTAGGAGGCACATACCGTAGAAACAGAGCCTCATTAAAACTTAACACAGGCATTATAGGCATGTCCCAGGCCCTAGCTTCTCGGTTCATGTCAAAATACCAAGGCTTCACTTAAAAAAAAGGTAAATTACACTTCTAGTCCTCAGGGTTACAAAAATAAGGGCTAGAACCACCCCTAGAGAACAGGACCTGAGTCTGCAGCGAGCCTGAGACCACGGCTACAGGAGTGGTGATGTGCTGCCCTCTCAGCTAACCCTGAGCCCCCGCTGCTGCGGAGGTCCTGCCAACCCCACGTGGGCTGAGGTCTGTGCCGGGGGAGCCGAGCCTCTTCCCCCTGGGGCCTCTCAGGGAAGGCCGCCACAGACAGAGACTGGATCCTCCTCGGGGCAAGGCGACCCCAGCCCGAACGGACCAGTCCCCGAGGCTGAGCGCAGCCGGGCCGGGAACGCGATACCCGGCAGCGCCGCAAGTGTCCCAGGGGAGGTCACGGTGCCCCGGCGGGGCTGGGGGCGCCTCGGTCCCGCCAACCCCGCGCAGCTGCGTCCCCCGCTCCGTGGAGCCCATCCCATCCCCGGGCACTGCGAGGCGCCTTGCGCACCCTGGGGACGGGGGGATGCTCCGCTCTCAGCCCCCGGAGCTCGGGCCAGGCCCGGCCCGCAGCGAGAGGGCGGCTCCCACCAGACGCAGCGACCGGGATGAGCCTCGGCGAGAGGCGCCTCCCCAGTCCCCCACGGAGCGCTCGGCCGCCCAGCAGAAGAAGGGCGCGAGGAGCCGCTGACGGTTGGGGCAACCCCGGCAACTCCCCCTAACCGCCACCCCGTCCCCAGCGCACGCGCCTCTCCCGCACCCCCCACTCTGGCGCCGGCCAATCCCAACGCTGCGCACGTGACGAGCGTTCCCTGCGATGACCTCATCCCTGGTGTGGGATGACGTCAAATTCAAGATGGATGGAATCACGGCGGTGGCAGCAGTGCGCGCGGGCGAATCGTGAAGGGAGGCGCCGAGGGGGGCAGCAGGGTGGGGTGCGGCTAACGGCGGAGAGGGTGAGTAACGGCCGCGTCTCGCGCCCTTTTCGGGAGCTGCGCGCGCCGGGCGGGTCTCCCCGTGCACAAAAGCGTCCTTTCCTGACGTAACTCTGAGGTGGTTTTTTTTCCCCCCCACTGAGCGGGGCTGCGGTCCCCAAACTCTTCAGTGCGCTTGCGCCACTTCCAGAACTAGCCCATCCCTTCATTGCGCATGCTCCAGTCCCGGAGACGGACTAAGGCTGCCCATTGCGCGTGCACATGTCCGCCACATAGACTCATCGAATCCTCTAGTGCGCATGTCTGTTGCCCATATTGGGCTTCGCATTCTCCTTTTTGCGCGTGCGTAGTGCCCCTAAAAGAACCTCGAGCTTGCTTAGCTGCGCGTGCGTGGTCGCCAAAATGGGGCCTTTTTCCCTGAGCTGGCGGCTGCTCAGGCGCAAATGTTTCACTGCGCAGGCGGGATGCAGGTACCTGTGAGGGGAAGGAGCTGTTTTGAGCATGCGCAATACGGTGAGCGTGGAGGGGCACTATTGAGTGTAGTGATGTCACTATAGGGGGTGGGAGCGCTCGTGCCCGTGCTTCCCCTACTCACACCGGCCCGAGCAGGGATCTCCAGCAGGGCTGGGAGGGAACAGGCGCGGGTGCCAGAGCTGCCGTGTTACTGGTTAGGGTATCCGTGCCTGGCGTGGGGCCCAGTCACCCCCAGTTTGCCTGGCACCGTGGGCTGTCACTGCTGCATTGGCTTCAGTGGGAGAATGCAGAGGGCGCTGGGCTGTCGTGACCCTGTGGTTTACACGGCATATATAGAAGCTATTGCTCACATTCGTGTTTCTCTCATCTGACCCCTGAAGACAGAGAGACATTCTCCCTGCTGCGTCTCACAGAAATTTTATGCTAATAAAAACATTTAAGAGTAACTGCCAACTATGCTAACCTCGCTGAATAGTCATGCACACCAGAGCTGGGCGGATAACTGGTGGTTGTTTTTTCCAGTTCGCTGGCAGGTCTGAAAAACTGGGGGAAAGAATTTGTTTGTATTGAACCAAATCTGAAAATAGTGAAAAAATTCAACATATCAAAAAAATGTGTGTTTGAGTCAAATGCAACATGTTGCTTGACCTGGAACTTTCTATTTTGGATATTTTTAAAAGGATTCACAAAATGCCAGGAAGAGGATTAGATGGTCATAGTTGTACCAATGCCATTCTTATAACCTTTAGCTCAGCTTTTAGGCTGCTCACCTGGGATGTGAACATAAGAATGGCATAGTGAGTCATACCAATAGTCCATCTAGCTCAATGTCCTTTCTTCTAACATGGCGATTATTAAGTAATCCTGTCCTTGTGGTCTAGTTCTAGCATCTGGCAGTCAGAGAATTTGGACACCCAGAGCATAGGGTTGCATAACTGCCCATTTTGGGTAATAGCCACTGATGGACCTGTCCTCTAGGAGTTTATCTAAGTCTTTTTTGAACACGGTTATACTTTTGGTCTTCACAACATCCCCTGGCAATTAGTTGCACAAAATGACTGCATTGTGAGAAGTTTGTTTTAAATCTGTCTCCTGCCTATTAACTTCATTGAGTGACCTCTAGTTCTTGGGTTATGTGAACAGGTAAATAACACTGTTTATTCACTTCATCCACACCATTCATGATTTTATAGACCTCTATCATATCCCCTCTTAATCATCTCTTTTACAAGCAAAACAGTCCCAGTCTTTTTAAGAATCAGAGAGGTAGTCGTGTTAGTCTGGATCTACAGAAGCGACAAAGAGTCCTGTGGCACCTTAAAGGCTAATAAAAGTATTGAATCATAAGCTTTCATGGGCTAATACCAACTTCGTTAGATGCATGCAGTGGAAGTATGCAGAGGCAGGTAAAAATAACTAGGCAAGAACTAGGTTAGTTCAAGGTTAGTTCAGTCTCATTGTTATCTCTAACAGGCCACAGAATCTCCCCAAAATAATTCCCAGGTCATATGTGTTAGAAAAACATTCAATGTTAATTCAAAACTGTCAGTGATGGAGAATCCATGATGACCTCTGGTAAATTGTTCCAATGGTCAACCATCCTCACTGTCCAAAAAAACAAAAAAAAGGAAGTACACCTTCTCTCCAGCCTCAACCCCCAGCCATTGGATCATGTTGTATCTTTCTCTGGCAGAATGAAGAGCCCATTGTCAAACGTTTGGTCCCCAGTAGACACTTACAGACTGTCATCAAGTCACCCCTTATGTGACAGCTTCTCAGAGTGCTCAGGACCTTGAGTCACCTCATTATCCTCCTTCCTGAGTGAGAGCCAGAGCTTTGGTTATGCATAGCTAGATGTCATCTCCTTGACAACACCCTGTTAGTAGCCCAAACAATCTCCTCAGGGTTCTCCCAACCCTTACTTTACCTATTATTATCTGCAAGGAATACCTTACCGCTTGAGCCCTTCTGAAAGCATCCCCTTGTAGTATCCAGCCCTTGTCACTTGACACTCACAGAAATTGTCAGGTTTGCTGTCCCCAAGGGAGCAGTATATGCACAGTTTGACTGCTGCAACTCCGGATCAGGTTCTTTATACTACCACAGCACTAAGACATATATTATAGTTAAAACAATTGTAAGCTTTTATCAAAGTTAAAGATTTAAAAGATACTGAGTAAGAATAATGGAAAGAGAAATGGTTACATATAAAACAAAGAGAATGACCTGTTTTTTGGAGACTAAACTTAATTTTAACTGGCTAAAACCCTTGTTTAAAGCACATTCTCACTTAAAGCAATCTCCCAACATCAACCAACCAACATGGCTGATGTTCACCTTCCGCAAATGCAAAAAGCACTGTCCTTTTTGCTCCATCTGTGGTAGATGATGTGTCCTTTTGTTGTTGTTTTATATTCCCAAAGTTCATTGTTTTGTCCCCAGAATCATAATTAACCCCTTGGTTTAGACTCCAGTACCGCACTTCCCATCTCCATTTACTCCATAAGCAGATTTGGCTTCCATTTTGTTGGTTTATAGTGCTTACTTTACATAGCCAACAGGGAGACAGATGAATCCTGTGTCTTATTCAAAACCTCTTTGCCAACCTTGCCTTGATTTAAACAAATGTTTAGTATATATGCACGACTTCATAAATATCGATACCTACATCGTTCAATGATTATGAGGATCAGTGTGATTCCAGCTTTCATTTATGATTTCCCATGACAGTCTTTATAGATAAATATTATCACAGCAATGTGTTGAGTGTCATGAATTTGTCAGGCCTGTCGGGCTACTGTTACAGAACAGTGAACTCTTTACCAGTTGGCACTTAGGGTTCCACCTGAACCGTCTCTTTGTGAAAATAAATAGATAGACTTTTGGGGTCTATCATTCTCCAATCCTGTAATCCTTCTCGTGGCTCCTCCCCAAATCCTTTCTAATGTATCAACATCCCTCAAATTGTGAGCTTCAGAACTCCTAGGTGAGTGCCCTACTAACCAGGCTATGGAATCATTCTCTCACTCTACCCCAGCGATTGTTCATGTCATTATGAACAGCTACAAATTATCACTTCTAAAGACAACACTACCACTCCAGACATTTAGCAAATGGCGCCTAAGTCCTCCCAAGAAAAGTTTTAGTGAAAAGTATTCGATTAACTCTTTATTACATTCACAAATAGTGTCAGGTCACTCAAAACTGCATTTTTCATTGAATAAACTATTTGTCTAATAAACGTAACTTAGTTGTAAGGCGCACACAAATACTAAAAGATTAATGTGCAATGTATTTATTGGTCTAAGTTTGGGATAGCTTCATTGTTAAAAAGTAGCAAAGCTGCATTCCAAACTTAGGTAAATAAAGCCTTTATTTCACCACACACCATCATATACTCTATATTTTACAGAAAAGCTATTTTATATATTTGTACCTTTATAGTGGTGTTTTTTTTGTAAATCTTTGCCTGTAAATTCAGGGTTGTCTTAATACCATTAATCCAATTATACAGGCTTGAGAGAGAAAGATGGAGGAAAAGTACTAATATATTTTAAAAAACCTCTAAATTATTTAAAATAGTTTTTCTATAAAGGTAGGACACTGCACTTTTTTGAAGTCCAATATTTCATGACAAATCAGGTGAAATGAACACCGTACATCACTGGAAAGCCTGGAATCTCAGCTTTCCACTGGCGTAAGGACAGTTTTTCTTTTTTTCTGATTGTGTGAGATACTGGATTTTAAAGTCACTTGTCAAAGAATGAAATTTATCCAGAACCCATAGTAGTGTAAATTTGGAAGACCAGGCTACATTTTGGGCAAAAGGAAACTCTTGTGATAGGCTTTTTAAATAACATCTGTTTGAAGCTGCTAATTTTTTGCGGGGGCGGGGGTCTCAGAATGTGAGGATTAGTAATGGACCCCACAAAACTGCCATCAGCCTCCTGCAAAGCCTCTGTTATCCTCTGGCCATTCCCTAATGGTTACTGGCAGTAGTGGCCACAGCCATCCTTCAGTTTGGTCAGTCAGGGTCAAGATCTCCCAAGACACCCCCACATACACACCATAGAGTCAGCCGTTCCCTATGTCTGCTCTGGCCCTTTCTACATACAAGCTAGAGGATTTCCTGCAGATTCTGTCTGCATACCCCATGAGTCAAGCTTGTTACACAGGGAAAGGGTCCTGCGGGGAAAAATAGTATGTAATCATGTAGTTAAAGACCATCTCAGAATGCATACACATAAGGGGTTCAAATTAAGGTTGCACAGGCAATCTTAATTCTGCATTTCTTAACTTTTGAGTGCTTGATTTTGCAACCTTAATAATGTTCTGTTAATATAGCTTGTGTGTGTGTGTTTATGTATATATGAGACTGAGAATATTGTATAGAAAACTAAAATGTTTTTAACCTATTGAAGACACTGCACACCACTGAAGACTACTTGATACCAAGTGCAAGCTTTCTGAGTTCAGTTGGCTATGAGCTGTTTCCATGGAGCTGGAAATTACTGATGATCAGAATATAAAATAAATTAGGGGTTTTTGGTCACCTTCATAACAGTGAAACCAGTTTCCCACAATCTTCACTGAATGAAGGTTTCATCCAGACCACATCACACAATCCATTATCTATAGCCCAGCTGTAAGATACAATGCATTTGCTCCAATCCCTCAGACAGAGACAAACACCTACAGGATCTCTATCAAGCATCCTTAAAACTACAATACCCACGTTCTGAAATGAAAAAAAACAGATTGACAGAGCCAGAAGAGTACCCAGAAGTCACTTACTATAGGTCAGGCCCAACAAAGAAAGAAACAGAACACCACTTGCTGTCATCTACAGCCCCGAACTAAAACCTCTTCAGTGAATCATCAGGATATACAACCTGTCCTAAAAGACGATCCCTCACGCTCACAAACCTTGGGAGACAGGCCAGTCCTCACTTACAGACAGCCCCCTAACCTAAGCAAATACTCACCAAGAACCACACAACAAAAATACTAACACAGGAATCTCTCCTTGCAACAAACCCCGTTGCCAACTCTGTCCACATATCCAGGAGACACCATCATAGGACCTAATCACATCAGCCACGCCATCAGAGGCTTGTTCACCTGCACATCTACCAATGTGATATATGCCATCATGTGCCAGCAATGGCCCTCTGCCATGTACATTGGCCAAACAGGACAATCTCTACACAAAAAAATAAATGGACACAAATCAGACATCAAGAATTATAACATTCAAAAACCAGTCAGAGAACACTTTTTAACTTCCCTGGACACTCAATTACAGACCTAAAAGTGGTAATGCTGCAACAAAAAATCTTCAAAAACAGACTCCAACAAGAAACTGCGGAACTCAATTTGCAAACTGGAAACCATCTAATTAGGCTTAAATAAAGACTGGAAGTGGATGGGTCATTACACAAACTAAAAACTATTTCCCCTGCTAATTTTCCCCCTACTGTTACTCACACCTTCTTGTCAACTGTTCAAAGTGGGCCATCCTGATTATCACTACAAAAGTGTTTTTTCTACTGCTAATAGCCCTCTTTAATTGATTTGTCTGGTTAGAGTTGGTATAACAACCCCCATCTTTTCATGTTCTCTGTATACATATATCTTCCTGCTGTATTTTCTACTCCATGCATCTGATTAAGTGGATTTTAGGCCACAGAAGCTTATTCCCAAATAAATGTTAGTCTCTTAAGGTGCCACAAGGACTCCTCATTCTTTTTGCTGATACAGACTAAGGGCTGGTCTTCACTGAGGCGGGGATCGACTGCAGATATGCAACTTCAGCTACGTGAATCACATAGCTGAAGTCGGTGTATCTGCAGCCGATTTACCTGCTGTCCTCACGGCGGCGGCAATCAGCGGTGCGCTCCCCCGTCGACTTCAGTTTACACCTCCAGTCAAGCTGGAGTTACGGAGTCGACGGAGGCAGCGCTGGCGATCGATTTCTCGCGTCTTTACAAGATGCGAGAAATCGGTTGCTAAAAGATCGACGGCTACCTGCGGTAGTGAAGACATACCCTAACATGGCTACCACTCTGAAACCTGAGAGGGGAAGGAATTTTTAGACTGCTTAAGCTCCTTTAGTTTTTGTTTATACCTATTTAACTTCAAATGATAAACATTTTGGCTGAGGATTCAATACACGTTCAACTGTGGTATTGGAGCTCACCATAAACATCTGCTGAAACCATGTTCTAAGATTTATAAGAAGTTTGTTTTTCAACCTTTATGGTTTCTTCTTAATATATCCTTAAGAAGCAAAAAAAGTTCAAGGTGACTTGTAAAAGATATTTAAAATATTGAAGTCTCTGTTACTTGCTTTTTTTTTTTCTTTAAAAAATATGCTGCTGAAAGCCTCAATTGTGATTTGCTGTTCATTAAGCTGAGGTGGAAAGGTGCTCTGCACCGAGTTGTATGTGGCTTAATATGTCAGGATCTGGGTTATTCCCTCTTAAAACTACCTGGGGTTTTTAATCTGAGTCATACTTGTAGAGTGCTGCTTTGTACATATACAGAAAGAGATTTATACACATAAGTTTTAAATATAAATTGACTTGTTACTTCTTGCATGGATTGGATGGTATAGGTAGAAAGAGAGATGTAGAGGTTCAGGAGTCTGTGAGCAGTAGGCTGAGAGTATGTAATAATTTATTACTCATCCAGCAATAAAAAGGGAAACATGCGGGAGGGGAGGTGGAGGGAAATAACAGGTATTTACAAGATGGAAACGGAAGCTGCCAGCTGTAAAATGCCCACTTTGTGCATGTATTTGGCTCTGAAGAATTTAAAGGACAACCTGAAAGGCTTTCTGAAAGAAAAGGATCCTATATGATGATAACCCTGTAGTGGGAACCTGTCTTTAGAATATCATTGCAATATTATAGAGGAGATAGCTCTTATCTCCTTTCTCCCAGGAGATTATAAAATCTCATTTTTATTCAACTGGTCAAATTCTAATAGTCTCCTAGTAATGTGTTGTTTTTTTACCTTTTTAATTTTGAAGGAGAACAATTAAATGTGGGTAGGTGGTGTAAATCAGTTGGGATGAGAGTGAGTGAAGAAGGATTACAAGGCAGTGAGAAACAAGCTGAACCCCTTTGTGTGGTTATGCTTTTTGAAAAAGTAGACTTTTTGTAAGGCTGGGAGAGGTTAAATATACTATTGACTAGTGTATTATCTGGACTTAAAACAGTGGTTCTTATGTAGGGGTACATGTACCCCTGGGGTATGCAGAGGTCTTCCAGTGGATACATCAATTCATCTAGATATTTGACTAGTTTTACAACAGGCTACCTAAAAAGCCCTACTGAAGTCAGTACAAACTAAAATTTGATACAGCCAATGACTTGTTTTATACTACTCCATATATACTATACACTGAAATGTAAGTACGATATTTATATGCCAATTGATTTATTTTATAATTGTATAGTAAAAATGAGAAAATAAGCGAATTGTCAGTAATAATGTGCTGTGACACTTCTGTATTTTTATGTCTGATTTTGTAAGCAATCAGTTTTTAAGTGAGGTGAAACTTGGGGGTATGCAAGATAAATCAGAATACTGAAAGGGGTACAATAGTCTGGCAAGGTTAAGAGCCATTGCCTTAAATTACAATCTTAACTCATCTGTCTTTTTGTTTGCAAATTAAGAATGTGAAGGATAAAGTGGAAATGAGGAATCTTGTTGATTTATTACTAGGCTCTGTGGGATGGTTCAAGGCAGGAGAAGCAGTCTATAGTTTAGATTGGATGAAGCTGGATGTATGATCCATATGTGAAAGGTCGAGTGTCTAATTCACAATGGGAAATTCAGTAGATTTCCAGTCTGCGTAGGGAGAGTGGGTTGGGAAAGGTGTCTTATAATGGAGAATATATGGTCCCTTGACTATAAATGAGTATTTGGGATTGGGGGAAGAGTAGAGTCTCCATTCTGTAATATGGAGGGTGAAAGACTAGATGCTACTATATGTAGTGATTTTGTTTAATTGTAGTATTAATATATTTTTCCAAATCTGTTCTTGACTTGTCTTTACCCAGCATTTTCAGTGCAGCAGCGTTCTCTGCTGACAGCCTACTAAAAGCCTGAGAATGTTTTCCATAGGAAAGCCTATAATAGCTAATAATTCATATAGTAATAATAGCTGAATTCCCATTTCATTACATTTTGGAGAAAGACAAAATCCCTAAGATGAAGGGAATAATAAAAATAAATTTCATTCCAATCTCTCAAAATCCTTCCCTAAATAATAGTTCAAATGGTACAACCCAAAACTTACTATATAGGTTCAAAGTTTCTCTTAACACCCATAAGGAGACTTTTTTTTAATATATATTTCGCATTACTGGTGATGGGGAAAGCATCAGGTTGTATCTAATCCATATTGCAATTTAATAAGAGTGGTGTCTGTCATAGAATATTTACATAGCAAAATAAACAGAACTCCCTGCTTGTGCATCTTGAGTCTCCTGATGAATAACAGGAGAATCCTTTTTTCTGGTGATGTGGACATTTGAGCCACAACCACATTTATATGAATAACTTATTACTACTAGTGTCAGTGACAGGCCGCATCTATCCCTCACTAGAGCTAACTAAGGACATGTCTACACTACAATCTTAAGTGAACTTAAGTTTGATGTCGACATCCAGCCACTGCAATAATTAAGTCAGTAGTGCGTGTCCACATCACACTCCTTTTGTCTGTGAAGTGTGTCTTCACTAGCAGCACTTGCATCGATGTTGAGAGCAGTGCACTGTGGGTAGCTATCTCACAGTGCAACTCTCCACAGGAGACCTGGGGAAGGGATTGCAATGCCTCATGGGACCAAAACATTTTTGCAGGGGGGTCTGGGAATATGGCTTCAGTATCCCAGGATGAAGCTTTCTCCCTCACTCCCCTGATCTCAACTACAACACATAATATTTCACACCTTTCTTCAAAGGCTGGCATAGCTGCGTGTACGCCATCTCCTGAGAGGCATGGATCCTGCACAGCTGTGCACTATTATTGTGAGCATTACAAACACCACACATCTTATCCTGCAGTATTTCCAGAGTCAGGAGAGGAGTCACCATGTGGAACATTGCAATATTCTTCAAGCAGCCCTGCTGGAATCCATAGAACGAAACAATTCCCAGTTGCTGCTGGCAGTCGGTGCTCCACTGTGCTCAGCTCCTGCGCGTTTCTGGTTCCAAGAAACAAGCAGTGACTGGTGGGATCACATCATTATGCAGTTATGGGATGATGGTCAGTGGCTGTAGAACTTTCGTATGCACATGGCCACTTTCTAATAACTGTGTGCAGAGCTCTCCCCAGCCCTGCAGTGCAACCACACTAAAATGAGACCTGCTCTGACTGGAGAAGTGAGTGGCAATCAGTGTGTGGAATCTTGTGATGCCAGTCTGCTACTCAACAGTGGGTAATCAGTTTGGAGTTGATAAATCCACTGTGGGGGCTGTTGTGGTCCAACTGTGCAGGATCATTTACCGCCTTTTCGTAAGAAGGGTAGTGACTGTTGGTAATGTGCAGGACATACGGGGTGGTTTTGCTGCAGTGAGGTTCCCTAGCTGGCACAGTGAGGTTCCACAGTGAGGTTCCCTAGCTGGCACACACATCCCTAGCTGTGGGATGTGTGTGCCATCTATCTTGGCACCAGACCACCTTGCCAAAGAGTAGATAAACAGAGAGAGATGCTTTTCAATTGTGTTGCAAGTATTGGTGGATTACTAGAGGTGTTTTACTGACATCAGTGTGGAGTGATCAAGGAAGGTGCATGATGCCCACCTCTCTAAGAATACAAGTCTATTCAGAAAGCTGCAAGTGGGGACTTTCTTTTCAGAACACAAAATAACCACTGGTGACATTAGAATGCCAAAACTGATCCTGGGAGATGCAGCCTACCCCTTGCTCTCGTGGCTCATGAAGCTGGACACCTGGAAAGTTTCAGGAACAGTTCAACAATAGGCTGTGCAGGTGCAGAATGGTGGTTGAATGTGCCTTTGTCTGTTTAAAAGGTCACTGGCGCAGTCTGTTTACTACGTTAGGCTTCAGTGAAAGCAATATCCCCTGGTTGTTGCTGTCTGCTGTGTGCTCCATAAAATCTGTGAGGCAAAGGGTTAGAAGTTTCCACAGGAGTCAGGTGTAGAGGCGGATAGTCTTGTCTGCTAATTTTGAGCAGCCAGATACTAGGGTAATAAGAGGAGCACATCATGGAGCATTGTGTCTCCGGGAGGCTTTGAAAATCTGATTTAGTTATGTCCCCCAGTAAAGTGCGCTGCTTCTTGAATTGTGCCTTCCCTTACTACGAATCTTGCTGTGCCTGCTGGGTTTCTGTCAAATGCCCTCTGTTTCTGTAGTTTCCCTATACCTCACCTTTCTCTCCTTCCTCCATCGTGTGAAGTAATAAAGATTATTTTAATTCTCAGGACCTGTAGTTTTATTGCACAAACATTATTGGAAGTGAAAGATCAGGAAAATAATGTAATCTGGGACAGTAATTAGAATAAAATTTAGAGGGGAAAAACATGGCTCTTTTCTTTTAAATACAGTGGCTTTGCCTGTCAAAGATCATCCTATGTGCGCCTTTTATTTCTAGTACCCTTCCCTGGTGTGGAGTGGAAGCGATATAGCTTTTTCCCTCCTGGAATGTAAGGGGGAGGTGAGAATATGGTGATGTACGAATGCTGTTTTGCGGGGGCTGTAGAGGGAGTATAACCTCAAGGTGTTTCTCGTGAAGGTTTACCAGATGCCTCAACATGTCCTTCAGAATCCCCAGCATCTCCTGTTTGTGCCATGCCATGCTCATGGTCCTGAGTGCCTCTCCTGCTTGCAATGCCAATGTCCAGTTCTTCAGATAGAGAAATCCTCCATGCTCTTTGCTCAGTGTCAGCCGTTCCAGAGGCATTCATAATCTCATTAAACACATCATCACAAGTTGTCTTTTGTCTTCTTCTATTCTGAGACCGCCTCTCCGCTGGTGTGGAGAATGAGCTAAAGGCCCCACTTTCAGCTGTAGGACATGAAAGCACAAAGCAATCATTGTCAGTCCTAATCAGGGTCTACTTCACAGCTGATACATAAAAATCGCTCCCCTTATTCCACTGAAGTACAAGGCAGAACATTTTACCCCAGTCTCACCCTTTGAGGGGCTGCCTAGGGTCCCAGAATAGCTAGGGATGGCCCTGCCTATATATAATGGAAACCACTTTGAATCAGCACCCCCTGCATCCCTAGTTCCAGCATGTCTGGGAAACCGAGGGAACAGAAAAGCACAATGGGGGGTTGGGATCACATGTACTATTGTTTGCAGTCCGAACAATCAAAATAAATAATTGCCACCATCTCCCCTAGATGACCAAAGCTGATATCACTCTCCTGAAGGTAACAGAGGCAGCAAGGACTTCCCTCAGTGCACAGAATAGACAGAGCCCAGAGAATTGATCGTAATTCTGTAGTGAAATGAGACTGTTTTCTGTGGGATCCCTGCCCCAGTTAGTGCAGACGTTGGAAGGTATGTAGTGAATGAGGAGGGCCTTCATTTTCTGTTTTCATGTTGTTTAATCTGTGTTTTAGTACAACAGGTGAAAATTGGTGGAAAAGCCATTAATAATTTTTCTGGGTAAATATGCGGGTTTATTTTGGTGATCGGAAGGACAGGAGAAAAAACTATTCAGCAGATTAATGCTTTGATGAATGGAATTCAATGTGGTTTGCTGCAGAGCTAAAACAGAACTCAAAACACAATGCTACTTCTGAGTTTAAGAAAACAATAAATCTCTAATTCCCAAAGAAAACTTTTCATTTGAATAAACAGCTTACCGTTGACTTAAAGCTATTAGCCTCTAAATATTTACATATAATAATTGAGCCACACCATTTGCAGTGCATACAATCAACTTCATCATTATCTATAGTTTTTGTTTTTTTTAAAAAACTTTAGAGGACTTCCTTGTGCTCTGAAACCTACTCTGATACAGATTTTCATTTTCTACCCATTTTAATGTTTCAGTTCTGTAAGCCATTATCTGCGAACAGATACGTGGTTGGCATGAGATTCATCAGTATGTTCAGATGCGCACGCACTTCAGAGCTTGTGTGCATGCCTGTTTGTCGTATCTTCTAGACCAGTGGTTCTGAACTGATGGTCCATGGACCACTGGTGGTCCATGATAACTTTTAAAAAAAAAAGAAAGAAAGAAGGTGGTCCACGAAAATGTTTTGATTGGCCTGGTGGTCCATGGACTGAAACAAGTTGAGAACCACTGTTCTAGACTAATATATAGCCATACTTCAACAGGCAGCTTTGCATATACACAGATTAATGTATTTTCATAATACATATATCTCATGCAGTGTATTGTATTTTTCTAATAAAACAAGTTATTTTTTATATATTTGGATGATACAAAAGTAGGGTTAAAATTGGAGGGAAAATGCGTAGTGCTTTCTGTAAAACCCAGGATTTTTTCAGTAAAAATCAGTTTAAACTGAAAACGAAGGGACTTATGAATGAGGTAGGGAACTGCAGAAAGAGAAGGTTTGTCCCACGGTTGAGGAAGTTGAAAGCTGCCCTGGAGAACTGGATTCTATCCTTGCCTCTGCCACAGAGCTCCTATGTGATGCTGGGCAAGCCACTTAAACCAAAATATTCATAGTTGTCCATTAATTATGTGTTCCTCATTTTCTGGGTGTCCAGTGTGTGACACCTGGGGTCTGACTTACAGAAGTGATGACCACTCCTAATTGTATCTTAAGCCAATGGAAGCTGTGCTTTGAAACATGTAAAGTGCTACAAAAATGCTAAGTACTCTGTAAAATCAGGTCCTACTTTTAATTGGGCAATCAAAATTAGTGGGTACTTGACTGTCTTGGTCTTAATTTCTTTGTGCCTCCATCCATCATTTTACTGATTGGAAAAAATACTACCACTTCATCTCATCAGAGTATTGTGAAGATAAATTCATTAGTGTGAAGCACTCATACTGTGGTGATTGGAACCACAGAAAAACATGAGAAAATTAATAATTTTGTATTCAGTGTAGCGTTGGATGATGTACCGTGAATAAAGCAGGGGCCACGCATTGGATACTGAAGATAAAAATATTGAGTAATTGTTCATTTAGTGAGCACTATATATCCTGTGCACTCAATCAGGCGGAGGTCATGTGGGAAAAGTAGTATGTGATCAAGTAATTAAACACTGTATTATAATATGAGTAACCTGAGAGGCCCCTGTGTCCTGGGGCAGTTTGCACACTGATAGCAAACTTATGCAATATATTTTTAGATGAATATTTGCCAATTCTTTCCCTCGAATGTGCATTGTTGCGCAAGGATTTCCTGAGACCAAATACACTGTGATTTGCATTTGCTTAAGAATCTCTGTGGCATGTTAGTACTGGAAAATATAGGAATAAATAGTTTTTGCCAAGGATTTTATCAATCCAAGAATATTGAAACAAAATTATTATTTTATTAGTTGTTGCTGTCTTCGTGATCTGGTGTCAATAGTCTGGATTTTGCCACTGGAATATTTCAGTGATGGGCTTAATAGTAGAAATATTTAAGGGAAAGGAGTTTCACAGACATTGGGGCAAAATTAACGGGGAAGAAAGTGCTGTTGTTGGCTCGTGATTTGGTGACTTGAAGATTATGCCCTTGGAGAGCGTAATGGAAAAAGCCCACTCTGCCTCTATTTATTGTGGAAATTGAAAAATGGTTTTATTACAAGTTTTTGGGGGAAATACTGCCTTGGTGTGTATGAGTAAATTACTCCTAGAGGCAGGCTTTGTACCAAACCTTGAGAGATTTATGTTCCTTTCTTGGGCAAACAGGGGTAACTGAGATAGGCACACTTGTGTCACAGCTTGCCGCTGGAGGGTGCCTCAGCTGAGGGTCACCCTATCCCATCATTGCTGATTAAAATTTGAGGATGACAAAAAGATTGGTGGTATGGTAAACTGTGTATTGAGGAGTAAATAAAATGAGGAATACTTGTAGCACCTTAGAGACTAAACCAGTTTATTTCAGCATAAGCTTTCGTGGGCTATAGTCCACTTCATCGGATGCATAGAATGGAACAAACAGAAGTAAGATACAACTTTTTTTTTGCCTTCTGTGTGTATAAATGTAAGTTACTTCTGTTTGTTCCATTCTATGCATCCGATGAAGTGGGCTATAGCCCACGAAAGCTTATGTTGAAATAAACTGGTTAGTCTCTAAGGTGCTATAAGTATACCTTGTTTCATTTACAGATACAGACTAACACGGCTGCTATTCTTAAACTGTACTGAGGAAAGGACAGTAATAAAAAGCAATCTGGAACACTTGATAAGCTGGGTCCTTTCAAACAGAATACGTTTTAATACAGCCAAATGTAGATATACGTCTAGGAACAAGAATTGCAGGCTGTGATGGGATCCCCAGAATACAACCTAGAATTGTGGTATTGCTGTGCTCCATTAACTCTCCAGCCTGGGCTTTCTCTCTCAATACTTTGCTAGTGACAAGCAGCAAATCCCTCCACTCAGTACAACAGCATGTGGAGCTCCAAACCCAGCTAGATTGCATGAATGCTCCCTCAGCCACTCGCAAATTCACACAGAGAAAGGCACCAGCAAATCCCCCAAGCCCCCAGCTTTAGATTCCTTGAATATACCCTCTTGCCCTGGTCAGAAGCCTGGCCAGTGTAAGTTTATTACTCAGTCCACTCCTCCCTCAAGGTGGAGAGGACACAGGCTAGCCCTTGTAAACTGAGCTGAGATTTCCCAAGCATTTCATCTAAAACGCACAGTTTTAGGTAAAATATAAAACAAATTTATAAACTACAGCAGATAGATTTTAAGTGATTATAAGTGGTAGGCACAAAAGGTCAGCGTTAGTTACCAAAGAAAATAAAAGTAAATGTAGTCTAAATTTTAAACCTTATTAAATGAGGCAGTATTCAGATCAAGCAATTTTTCTCACCCTACTGGATGTTGTAGGTAAGTAACAGTTCTTAATACACCGACTTCCCCTTTAAGCCTGGGACCAGTATACTCAGTTCAAGTCTTTGTCTTCCCAGCATTCCCAGCATGATGCCACTGTCCCTGATTTTATATCCTTAGTCCATGTGCCTGAAAAACACTAGCTCAGACATGTCCTGGTGGATTTTACTGAGTCATAGAGTTGAGCAGTCCTGCATTCTGTGGTACTTCTCTTTCAGAATTGTAAATCCCTTGTTTACAACTCTGTTCCTGATTACAAGATTTTTTTTAAAAAAATAGTATTTTTAATTCACCTTGTTCAAGTACTGTAGGCCAGTCTCTTTATTATGAAAGTGCAATATACAAATGTAGAATTATTTTTTACATAACCGCACTCAGACAATGTAAAGTATTAGTGCCTACCAGTCCACTCAGTCCTATTTCTTGTTCAGCCAATTACTAGTTTCTTTACATCTGTGGGAGATAATGCTGCTCACTTCTTATTTACAATATCACCTAAACGTGAGAGTAGGCATTCACATAGGACTGTTGTAGCTAATGTTGCAAGGTATTTACATGCCAGATATGCTAAACATTCATATGCCCCTTTATGCTTTCACTTGAAGATTCTTTTTTATAGTGCAAATATTTGTAATAAAAAAAATATAAAGTAAGCACTCCATGCTTTT
This sequence comes from Dermatemys mawii, assembly GCA_007922305.1. Lineage (NCBI taxonomy): Eukaryota > Metazoa > Chordata > Testudines > Dermatemydidae > Dermatemys > Dermatemys mawii. Next base: position 1,511,204 of record ML677385.1, on the reverse strand, counting down.
TATTATGTGGTTTAATTGAAATCAATATTTTGAAAATGTAGAAAAACATCCACAAATATTTATAATAAATTTAAATTGATAGTTTGTTATTATTTAGCAGTGCGATTAAAACTGTGATTAAAAAAATTAATTGTGATTAATCCCACAATTAATCAAGATTAATCTTTTTGATCATTTGACAGCCCTAATCATAATTATATGATGGGATGAATATGGGGGTTCCAGGGTGCTGCTTTGAGGAACGGAGTGCCACACAGTTTATAGCTATAGAATGAGGTATTGTATCCCAGAAAACAATGACCCTCAAAGGGGTCTAGGAGTCATAGCAGACAAGCAACTCAACATGAGCTTCCAGAGTGCTGCTGTCTCAAAAAGGGTAATGCTATCCATCCATGTGTCACCTGAGGATTTGAGCACTACAGCTTCATGGCATGCAACAGTACAGTGAGGAAGAACTACTCTAGGACCCTGCTCAGAGGCGCCAGGGCACCAAGTTCATGTGTTGCTAGGGGTCAAATCAGGGAGTGTAGTTGGTTGGTACACTATTGAAGTCATGACAAAAAAAACACTTGGACTCTGTTGTAAAACTGAAATCTCCAGAAAGACAGGATACCTGGCCACTCAATTACAAGTAATTTCTTTAGTAATACACTTCCAAAGTTGTTAATGTATACTTTTTGCCTTGCCCTTAAATGTAAGCAAATATGAAAGTTAATTACACCAGTCTTCATCAGAGACAATTAAGCAGTATGGTTTTTTTCCATAGTTTTAAAAAATAGCAACAAAAATCTTCAGTCTGTTCAATTAAAAAGGTACTATCAAGGTTGTAAAGCCTCAAAAAGTAGTTCTATTTAAAAATTAACCCATATTGCAAGTCTCAGATTCAAGATTTTAGCAATATTTTTTTAAAATATCTTTGCAGAAATATTGGTAGGAAAAAAACTTCCTTCACGCTCAGTCAACATACTGTGTAATCCTGTATAAAAAGAAGTAGGCATATGCTAGCTACAGGAAGAGAACACAGTTGCCCTTCTTGTTCAAATATAATTTAATGGAGAGTGACTATTTAAGGTGCATTGGCAAAGCAGAATCACAAATTTGTGGGGGTTTTTGTGGCTGTGTATCTATTGGAGTTATGGATACAGATTGCTTTTGTCCTTTTAATTCTCATGCACAGCTCCAAAACTTAAAATTCTTTAATGCTAATGAAAAAATAGCTATGTGGGCTATAATCAGAAACTAAGCAGTTATATAGGTTCATGTTATATTTAAAGAGTGTATATAAAACAGACCATAACTATCTTTATTTTTGTTTTTCAGATAAATCCAAATCATGGAGGGGATCTTGCATTACATAAACCCAGCGCATGCCATTTCTCTCTTAAGTGCTTTGAATGAGGAACGTTTAAAAGGACAGCTATGTGATGTTCTTCTTATAGTGGGAGACCAAAAATTTAGAGCTCATAAAAATGTTCTGGCTGCCAGCAGTGAATACTTCCAGACTCTCTTCACAAATAAAGAGAATGAGTCCCAATCAGTGTTTCAACTTGACTTCTGTGAACCAGATGCTTTTGATAATGTATTAAACTACATTTACTCTTCGTCTTTGTTTGTTGAGAAAAGCAGTCTTGCAGCTGTTCAAGAATTGGGCTACAGCCTTGGAATTTCCTTTCTTACTAACATTGTTTCTAAGAGTCCTCAAGCTCCTTTTTCAGCATGTCCTATTAAAAAAATATTGTTTCAAGAAGATGATGAAAGCAGTTCTCAGAAGAGAAGTGTCATTGTTTGTCAGAGCAGAAATGAAGCACAAGTCAAAAATGTCAGTCAAACGCATGATTTAAGCCATAGCTCTAAGCCCTCACACTCCATTGCCATCAAAACAAACAATAGACCACAGGTAACAAAACCAATTGAACCACTTCACAGTTTATCATTAAGTGACAGGAGGTGGCTAAAAGACAGTCCTGTGAGCTACGCCAAACTTCATGAACCTTCTGGAACTGTGGATGACCAAAGCAGAAGTGGCTTGGTAAAGAGGAATGCAGTATTGCCACAAAAGCCTTTAGCTGAGAAAGAAACTTCATATGATGAGCCAGGAGTGAGTGGTCAGCTTCTAAGAGTAAAAGCTGCAGAGATGTCGTTAAAAAGACCATGTCCTCCAATCTTACCTCTGCATGGTTCATCAGAATCTCCATTTTTGTTGCGAGAGACAGGGAAAGGAAATGGTCAAGGAGAAGATAGGAATTTGCTATACTACTCAAAATTAGGACTGGTGGTTCCATCTAGTGGATCTGGTCCTGAAAACCAAAGTATTGACCGGAGTGGCCCACTTGTAAAAAGTCTCCTTCGAAGGTCATTGTCCATGGATAGTCAGGTTCCTATTTATTCATCTTCTCTTGATTTAAAAGCTTCACATGGATCATCATTGGTGACTAGTGACTCACAGGGAAAAACATTTAATGTTATATCTCAAAAGTCATCCTTGAAAGAGTCTTCTGAAAAGGCTGTCCTAGATGACAAGACGCAGGTAATACACCCACACCGCCTTAGGTCCTTTAGTGCCTCTCAGTCGACTAATAGGGAGGTTGCTTCTCCTCTAATTGATGTACGAATAAAAACTGAACCTAGCAGCCCACTTTCAGAGCCTTCTGAAATAATAAGAGTTACAGTAGGAGATGCTTCAACATCTGCCAGTAAAGACTTCCCTTTTAAAACTGAGGATGATAATAGGGATATGAGTAGACTTCCAGCAAAAAGGAGGTTTCAAGCGGATAGAAAGCTACCACTTAAAAAATTGAAAGTGAATGAGCATGGTTCTGGGTCAGAGGATAATTTTGAGGAAAGTTCAAGTCCTATGCGTCTTGATGCTGACTTTCCAGATTCTGATGTCAGTAAAGAGGAATACAATGAATTGGAAGAAGTGAGACCAAACAAAAAGTTTAAATGCAAACACTGCCTTAAGATTTTCAGATCTACAGCAGGCCTTCACCGTCATGTTAATATGTATCATAATCCAGAGAAACCATATGCTTGTGATATATGCCACAAGAGATTTCACACAAACTTCAAAGTATGGACTCATTGCCAGACACAACATGGAATTGTGAAGAATCCCTCACCTGCTTCCAGTTCACATGCTGTCTTGGATGAAAAATTCCAAAGAAAGTTAATTGATATTGTGAGAGAGAGAGAGATTAAAAAAGCACTGATTGTTAAACTTCGACGTGGCAAACAAGGTTTTCAGGGACAGTCAAGTTCACAAGCACAGCAAGTCATCAAAAGGAACTTGAGATCAAGATCCAAAGGAGCCTACATTTGTACCTACTGTGGGAAAGCTTATCGTTTTCTTTCTCAGTTTAAACAGCATATAAAAATGCATCCAGGGGAAAAACCAATTGGAGGAAGTAAGGCTTCTAAGCAAAAAGAGCATATTCATATTGCAAGTCCAGTTGAAAACAAAGAGGTATATCAGTGCCATCTTTGTAATGCTAAGCTCTCCTCTCTTATTGAACAGGGAAATCATGAGCGACTTTGTAGAAATGCAACAGTCTGTCCTTATTGTAGCCTTAGATTTTCTTCTCCAGAGCTGAAGCATGAACATGAAAGCAGGTGTGAATATAAGAAGCTCACTTGTCTTGAGTGTATGCGCACTTTTAAATCCTCCTTTAGTATTTGGCGTCATCAAGTTGAAGTTCACAATCAAAATACCATGGCCCCAACAGAAAATTTTTCTTTACCAATTCTTGATCACAATGGTGAAATAACTAATGCTTCAAGATTGCTTTCTCAATCAGATTCTAATAAAATGAACAATTTTGTTACTGCGAAGGAAGATGGAGTATTCAGTGATTCTTCAGAACAAATCAATTTTGATTCTGAAGATTCTTCATGCCTCCCTGAAGATCTGAGTGTTTCCAAACAGTTTAAAATTCATGTCAAAGAAGAGCCTGCGGACGATATAGAGGATGAGGTCACTGAAACCAACAGAGAAGCTAAGGAAGTAGTTTCTAATAAAGTCACTGGCTTGTGGCCCTGTGAAAAATGTGGAAAAATTTTTACTGTACACAAACAGTTGGAGCGTCACCAGGAGCTTTTGTGCTCTGTAAAACCATTTATTTGTCATGTGTGCAACAAGGCCTTCCGGACCAACTTTCGTCTGTGGAGCCATTTCCAGTCTCATATGTCACAGGCTACCGAGGAATCAGTGAATAAAGATCCTGAAATATGTCCACCAGCTAACTCCCCATCACCGCCACCTCTGCCTCCACCCCCACCTCTACCCAAAATCCAGCCCTTAGAGCCTGATAGTCCGACAGGTTTGTCTGAGAGCCCAACTACTACTGAGAAATTATTTGTTCCACAAGAATCGGACACGCTCTTTTATCATGCTCCACCACTTTCAGCAATCACATTCAAAAGACAATATATGTGTAAACTTTGTCACAGGACATTCAAGACTGCATTTAGTCTTTGGAGCCATGAACAGACACACAATTAGAGATTTTCAACAGGTAGTTTAAACAGCTGGTAAAGTGGAGACCGTTTGGAGAATATTTCAGAAATACGCCATATAAACTAGAAATCTAAGGTGACAAGAAACATCAAAAAAGTAAAGATGGATTTATGATGCTGCTTGGATTTGAAGATTAAGGTAAACTAACTTTGATGTTAGTAGATAGAAATTTGAATAATTTAAAGTACTATTATCTGGGATCTTATAGTAACAGTATAATTTAGTTTAATTAACACTGAAATCCAATCACATCTTGATTGTATGCATGGATCTTCATCCTGTGGTGTCTATATATAAATATACATTAAAAACAAAAAAGGAACAACAATATGGATTCTAACTGTGAGTTTATAGTAGTGTTATACTGTAACCAACTTCTTGTTTTGAGTATAATGAACACCTATCTGAGCTCCCTATAAATATTAGCCCTGCACTTGAAGTTAGAAAAGAAGTGGATGGAATATTTTATTATTTTTTTTAGTAATCTAGATTTTAGTAATATTTTAGCAATAACAAATAAACCTCAAGTTTGAGTTACCTGACACTTATTGAGAATGAATGTTTGGTATTTTATGGTAATGTGGAATTGTTGTGTTCTTATATGGAACTTGTGCAAAATACAATAGAATCTAAGATCAGCAATATTAATACTTGGATTTTATATATAAAGTAGCAGCAAGCCTGCTTTCAGCCATTTAAATAGATGTTTCTAAGGAAGACTCTGGAAAAAAAAAAAAAAAGTATGCTGCTTTATATAACGCCCCAAAGGCTAATTTACTGTACATATTTCAGTAACTACAAGCATTGTAATAAAGCAGCACTTATAATGCAAACAACAGTACTGTTTACAAATATGAATTAACATTGAATGGGTGTGCAACAATTCACAATTTTGTTTCCTCTGGTTTGTACTGTTGTGTGTAATTCTAAATACAATAGAATGTATGAATATATTACTTTGAATAGCAGAAGCTTGTAGAAGGAAGGGGTTGTGAAATAAACTCCTGTGTGTAAATGTGGCCATTAGCACAAAGATTTTTTTTAAAAAAAAAAATTAAATGTAAATATTTACATAGACACCTGTATAAATGAACAAAATAGTATTTAAATTTTGTATTAAACATACATATCCGGTTCAAAGCAGAGGAAAAAGCACCACACTACAATCATTGGATTTTGTAAATACAGTGTATAGAATATTTGTTTCTTTTCTGACACTTTCTATTGTTTGTGATACTTTATGTTAGAAGGGTTGATTTGAGTTTGTTTAAAATCATGGTAATAACAGTTTAAAATAGTCACAATTGGAATGGTTGGCATCATTAGTATCTCATATTTGCCAGAAGCTAAGGCAAGGGTCCAGAATTAGTTTTCCACCTTGTTTTGACAATGTGCTTCTCTTGTTTAGGAGCTCAAAGTTAAAACCATCCTTCTGCTGGTGGTATTTTAAATTTAATTGAGTGGAATGGATTAGAATAAACAGTGAGAATGTAAATGGATGAAATACTTGACAGTCCATTTTGGATCCAGGCCACCTTCAAATGGGAAAAGAAACGAGAAAGTATGGCATTCAGTATTGTGTAATTAGGGCCCAGTCCCACTTTCACTGAAGTCAACGGAAGTTTTGTTGCTGACTCCAGTGGGAGCAGGATCAAGCCCTTAATCCTATAAGGTTTTGATACTGTGTTCCTTTAGCATCCAGAATTCTCACAGAAGTCACAAAGAATGTAGGCTGAGGCCCAAAATATAAAAGTGTGGACAACAATGATAATGTTCAGGACCAATGGCCCTGATTCAGCAAGGTTGAGCATGGGTGCCTAACTTAAGGTGTTGGGTAGGTCTCTTGACTTCAGTGGGTGGTTAGTTAAGCATGTACTTAGATACCTTGCTCAAAGTCCATATTTGCCATCATTTGTTTTGTTTGTTTTAAAACAGCACTTTATTTTCATTGGGAAGTTTAGCTTAAAAGGAGATGGCACAATATGACCCTCAGACTTTCTGCTACCAGCAAACTGCAATAATGAGCTGAAAGGCTTTTGCTACAACATGGTGGATAAAAAATGTAAAAACTGCTACTAAACACACTAACACCTATCCATAGGTGTTCTTCCTTATTCCAGATGAATTATGAGAAAATATGATTACACTAATAATCTGCAAGTATTTTTAGATGAAAACTGCAATCAAAACTACAGTTAGACTAGATGACCCTTGAGGTCCTGCTAACCCTATGATTCTGTGAAACAGGGTTCCTATGTAAACTTTTATAGGTGACGCTTCTGGATGTGACTCCTTTTTAAAATTCCAACTAACAAAACTAAACCATTTAATGAAAAATAATTTCAATGTAAAATAATTACTCAACCTTGTTTAATAAACAAAAGCAAAATGAAATAAAGCCATGTTAAATATATTTAGCACAGCTAAATAATTGTTTTGTGTTTACATTAAATGTCTTTTAGGAGAAGAAATCTATGTGGACAAAATGTGAAAGCAAGGTATTAAAATTGGTGCCTAAGTTTTCACCACTGTACAAAACAGCATGATATTTTCTTTATAGTTTATTGACAGTCTGTACCTAGCCTTCTAATGAGTATACTCTTCTAAGAGAAAATATGACGACCAGTTCAGTTATCAAATAATCATACTTTTCAACTGAAGCACTTCTTTGCTGCATTTTTGGTATACAGGAACTCCTCACTTAAAGTCGTCCCGGTTAATGTCGTTTTGTTGTTAGGTTGCTGATCAATTAGGGAACATGCTTGTTTAAAGCTGTGCAATGCTCCCTTCTAATGTTGTTTGGCAGCCGCTTGCTTTGTTCACTGCTTTCAGGAAGAACAGCCCATTGCAGCTAGCTGGGGGGGCTCGGAATCAAGGTGGACCAGCAGTCTCACTGTCAGCTCCCCACTCCCCTAAATTCCCTGTTCAGGAGCTGCCCCGCAGGCTATCAATTGCTGGCAGTTCAGTTGTCCCTCCCCCCACTGCCGTATGCTGCTCCTGCCCTCTGCCTTGGAACTGCTCCCCGAAACTCCTACTTGCTGGGGCGGGGGGAGGAGTGGAAGAGGGGCACTAATGTCAGGGTGTCCCCCTCCCCCATGCTCCTGCACCCCATCTTCTATAGAGCAGGGAGGGGACACAATGGAGGGAGATCTCTATAAGCTCTCTGGTTTCTGCAAGCTTATCTAATTAGCAAGGCAGTGTACTTAAGAGTTCGCATACTTAAAGGGGAATCTGTCTCTCTCACATAGAGGGGGTGTGGTCTGTCTCTGCCCACCTTCCTTTCCTGCTGCAGAGTGTGAGAGTTAACCCTTGAGAGCTCAGTCAATTGCTAGTTCATTTAGCTGTAAGGCATTCCCTGGGAAATATCCCACCCTCTGACTCCTCCACCTCAGCCAAGCTTCAAAATCACTGTGTACCAGTATTAAATTGTTTGTTTAAAACTTATACCATATGTGTGTATGTATATATATATTTTGTCTGGTGGAAAAAAAAATTCCCTGGAACCTAACCCCGCTCATTTACATTAATTCTTATGGGGAAATTGGATTTACTTAACATCGTTTTGCTTAAAGTCACATATTTCAGGAGCATAACTACAACTTTAAGTGAGGAGTTCCTGTACTAAGATTATAAATAGTACACATTTAACCACCTTGTGCTACATTTTGAAGAAGTCTTGAATTTTTTTCCCAAGTCTAATATGTATTGTAAAAATTAGAAAAAAGTGGATATAACTAGTTTCCTTTCTAGTTTGTTAGATTATTTTTGAAAGTTTTTTTTAATTTTGAGCATGTTCTTTGTTTTTTTTTAAATTAGTTCCTGTTTGTTGTCCAATAAAGGAATACAGGATCTCTAAATAAAGTTTTAAATATGAGATATTTATACAGCTATTCTGGTTTTCTATTAGCTTTTATACAGTATCTTAAAAAGACCTGAGACAGAAGTGTTTACTTTGGAGGATATGGAATAAATATACTTCCACTCATGTAATTTTAATATATGTTAGAAAAGTTAAATTATGGAAGAAATTGTTAGTTGCTTGTTTATACAATAAAGGACTTTAAAGAATGTCTAGTTTGGCCATAACAAGAATAATAGACAAATTATTGATACAAAAAACCTGTCTTTATCATTTTTGGTTACTTTTGCTACTGTGTGAATTGGATACTAAAAGCCTTGGCTTTTTGTCTGATTATTTAACAATTGCAGACAGTTCATATGATTTCTCTTAAACTTTTTGAGGTTTTGAGCTCTTTTTCATATGGCATGACAGAAACATGCAGATGTTTTAATATATACTTTAGAATTTAATTCTTTCTTGGTTTCTTATGTTTTTGTCCTCCATCAACAAAATTTGACAGAGGCTCGTCCTGTTCCAACTCAAGTCAGTGACAGTTCCTGTTTACTTCAGTGGGAACAGTATTGAGCCTGTGAAGAAAAGCTAGTTTGTGTCGGTTCTGATTCAGCTAAGCACATGCTTAAGTCCCACTGCAGTCATTGGGCCTTAAGCATATGCTTAATGTTAATCATGTTTTAAGTGCTGTGCTGAATTGGGGCCAAAATCAACTGTTCAAAGTAAGCAATGGAAATAATTACATGTTGTGGACTTTTAAATGGTAGAAACAAAAATTTTATAAGTGAATGTTCTTCTGAATAAAGGCTACATATATAGTTAGTGTGTAATTCTGCAATCTTACCAAAACAGACAAAGGACATGAAATGGTATTGCTAGTCTAATTTTGTAACTTTTTTAAAGAAAACAATAGACAGTTAAACTTCAGAGATGGCAGTTAAGTTGTCAGTCTCACTTCAGAACACAACAATAGCCTTACAAGCCTCCAGTGAACACACAACACAGCTGTAGGGGACCTGCTCCTGCATACCCTCCTTGGGCAACGCTCCCACTGACATCCATTGCCCAAGTAGGAGGTGCAGGTTTCTTCCAGATCTGTATTGTATTTTAAGGCCTTGACTACACTATGAGGGGCAATCAATCTAAGTTACGCAACTTCAGCTACGTGAATAACCTAGCTGAAATCAAACATACTTAGATCTACTTTCCGCGGGGTCCACATTATGCGATGTCAACTAGAGATGCTCTCCCATCGACTCCCATTGCTCTTCTCGTTCAGGCGGAGTACAAGAGTCAAGGGGAGAGCGATCAGTGGTCGATTTGGTGGGTCTTCACTAGACACGCTATATAGACTGCAGCAATTGCTGCATGTTGAACCCCCCCAGTAAGTGTAGACAAGGCCGAAGATTTTGCCCAAAACTTCTGTTGACATCAGTGGAAGTTCCTCATGTGGCACAAAGATAGAATATTGCTCTAACTCCTGAGCACTAGAAGTTATGGTACAAATATCTGGCATGTACCTATAAAATCTGGCATGTGCCTATACCGTCTGTTTACATTTTCTTACCAGAAGATCTAGATGAAAATTAAAGCAAGATAGATTATTTTTTAATGTTGTAATTAGTGAATCAGTGTTAAAAATTTTGAGTTGAACTCAGCCTGATAGTATTTGGGGTTTTGTTTTATTTTGAAGTCCTATTGATTCTCGTTTGTTTAAAATGACTTGTGACAAAAATTTTACTATCAAGATAAACATACTGTAAATGTCTTTACCTGTGTTATCAATACTTGATACTAATAAAGCTAATATAATTTTTAAATCCCACTTGTTAACATTTAAGATGTTTGGGCATGAAAATCCCAGATAGGGATACCCTCAAACTTTGGCAGTGTGTTTGAAATATGGATCTGAGTTTATGGATCTCTTGCATTTTGCTATTCTGAGACCGTTAAAAACAGACAAATCCAGTTTCCTTTTCTAGTTCTCATACACTGGTACAAATATTGTGTTTGAGTTTCCACCACTGTAGCAGAGTGTTATATTTTAAAGGGTGTTTTAAAATTAATCTTTGAAAACTTACGAATAGTTACAAAACCAAAACTTTAGAGTCTAACCTTGACAGTGTCTCTTTTAAAAACAACAGGAAAAATGGGTCATTTGTTGTGTTTGGGAAAAAGTCTCTTACGCTTTCTGGAAGTTGGAATAATCCAACATAAACATGCAAACTCTAGTATTTTCCAATTTAAAGTTACATAAAATCACTTGTCATTTTAAAGTGTTGTAGAATTAAGACAAATAAAAGCTGTTTTTTTAATCCTGTATATCATGTAGCCATTGTATATTGGTTCAGTTACATCAGTATTGGATTTTAATTAATAGGTTTTTACTTTTTTAGGACTGAGAATTAATAGTGTAGAATATGGTAACTCTTCCTTTAATGTAATGTAAATCCATTGCTGCTTTGTATGACTTTTTCTACTGTGTTTTCTTTACTTAGATTTTGACTAAGAAATGTTGGAGTCCAATAAACTTACACTTGTTTCTTTTGAGTTATTGTCTCCTGTTGGAATCTTTTGGCAAATTTGATATTGTTTATAGTGGGGTGGGAATTTTGCTCACAAAAGGGTACGTTTTAGTCTATATGCTTTGTATATACAGCATGACCATTTTTAGCTGGTCTGATTAGGGTTAAAATAACATTTTATGTTTGTTTTTAGTAAGTATCTTATTGAAATATTATAAAGAAAGTGAAGTGACATAGAAAATATCCTTTTACATCTACAAAACCTCTACTTTGAGCGTAGGGTTTTCAAAAATTTCAGCACTAGCTTAACTCTGTTCCCATTGCTGTCAATGGGAGTTGTGCCATTGATCTATCTCTGCTTCCATTGAAAGCAATGGTAAAACTTAACTTCAGTGGCAGCAGAGTTAGGGCAACTGAGTGCTTCTAAAAATCCCACCTCGTGTTATCTAAAACTAGATTAAACTAAATGTTTTAAATATACTGTAGGGAACAACTGAGGGACCTGCTAATGCTGCCATTGGAGTAAACAGAGTTCTTATTGTCACCACTTTCCGTATTAAAATGTCTAGAAGAGAATGCAGGGGTAGCCTTTGCATCACATTGAGAAGAATCTGTCATTGTCGTGGTGGATGGGGTTTGCCCACCCCAATTTTTTCACAAAATAGGTTGTAGAATCCACCACTGAGCCATAAGGATTCTTAGACTACAGCCATCCCCACAGAGTCCTCCTGCCTCCGTAGCTGTTCTGGCCTCCGTACTCACTCCGTCTTCAAACGCACATACACAGTAGCACAATTCCATCAGAGCTAAACTACCTGGGACACCTTGTTGAAAGGGGTTCTACAACACCAATGTTTGTTTCTGGAAAAGATCATTCAGCCCCAGTGAGAGGTCTAATATCCTATGATCCACAAGCTGCAGATCTCCCCTCTAAAGAAATACGGCACTTGCCTCTAACCCTGCGAGGTTACAAGACACCAGACCTAAAATCACAAAATGATGTATACAAAAGCTATTTCAGATAATCTAGAGGTTTCTGCTTTTTTTTCTTTAAAAATACTATACTTACAGTACTAAGCTTAATTTACAAGAGGAGTATGAAAAATAATACTAATGCCATAAAAATAAGTTACAGGTTTAATGGACTGGAGTCTTTCTACTTCTTAACATTTAAAAGGCAAACAACACAGCCTTAATACTTCAATTTTTGAAAAGTAAGCAAGAAGTGACCCTCTTTCTTGATGCAGGCACAAAACAAGCTGGTGTTTGGTGTGCATGCATGGCTGAACAGACCAGACAATATTTTTTTTAAAAAAAAATCTGGTTATTGTTAACCTAACCACAGAGCAAGGTACCAGTCAGTGGGAATTAAAATTCCTCAGAAGTGCAAATAAAGGTCCCTGTTTCTCTCTCCATCCCCAACTGAACGGGGAGATGTGTTATTTTACTGTTTGGAGTGTGTAGTTATTGTGGAAAAGCTAGGTTCATGCACGAATGAGCCTGAAGTTTGGAGTAAACTTTTTCTCTCTTGCCAGGTTGAGGTTACTGTTTGCTGCTAGGCACTTCAGAGGAAGATTCTTTCCTTTGCATTGCAGCACAAGAAGAGAGAATGACCCTAATACTGCCCTAACTGAAGTATGTGCTCTTTTCAGTAAATGAAAGGCCTGATTGTATGAGGTAAAGGAAAAGTAACATACCACCCAGTACCCTTTATTGAGATATTGGCCTAGTGGATAGAGCCACCAGGACTTGGACATCTAAGTTCTAATCCTGGCTTTGCCACTGGCTTCTTCAGTGCCTTTGGGCAAGTGATTTCACTTGTTTGTGTCTTATTTTCCCTAGCTGTAAAATGGAGATGATGATACTGTCCTCTTTGCTAAAGTGCTGTATAAGAACTAGGTGGTATTAGTTTGCAAATCAGGCCCCTGCTTCTACAACCATTATACAAACAGTTCCACTGAAGTCCTTCTCTGTTGTTATTACTGAGAACTCGGAGATCTGCCTAGATACTTCACAAAAAGAAGAAAAAGTCACAGTCCATGCCCTGAAGAATATGTAGCCTAGGTTCAGCGTAAGGGTCAAGAAACATCTCAAAGGGGGAGGAAAGGCGCAAGATGACTTAGTAAGGAATTTGCACATCTTGATGGTTAATTTTTTGGTTTTTATTTTTCTTGCCCCTCACGGCTTTGCTCCACAGATGGATCCAGTAAATTCCACTTATTGCCCCATCTACAGGAAATTACCAATGACCATTTTTTAACTACAAAATGTGATATGGCAGATATTAAAGGCCAGTGTTACCTTTTGGGGATGATATCGTTTCTGGTGGTATGTAGGTACTAAAATACTGCGTGGCAAAGCAAACTTTCAAAGTATTAGCTACTAGAACAACAATTGCATCATATTTTCCCTTCTTAACTATGTAGGTTGAAAAAATAGGTCACAGAATACTTTAGATGGGTGGGTTCATGATATAATAAACCTCACAACTATAATCATTATGTTGTGCTGATATTCAAAGGTATTATATGTAGTGAGTGCTCAGAGTTGGTCCCTCTAGTCTTTTTCTTGCTTTCGTCAAGCACAATTATCTTTGAGTTTTCTAAGGTTATCTTTATTTTGTGAGTTTCAAATGGTGCAACTATTATGACTGTGAATGAGCTAGATCACCCTCTCCATGGTAAAATCTGGGGTCAGGGAGGAGACTGAAGGGAAGGAAATTTCCACAAGGAACCCCTACTGAAATTTCTCCAACATTGCCCCATTAGAGAGGTAAGGCTTGTGCCTTACAGAACAGGTTTTGAAACCTACTGAGAAACACTTCAGAGTCCCAGGATCAGCACCAACTTTCATCTCCATCACTCTGGCAACATGACTCTTAATGGAGCTGCACTAGCGGGGGCCTCCTTCTAGTCACAGGTGTCCCAGGTCCCCTAATAAAGGTCCTCAACTTACTCAGTCCTCAAGCCTTCCTTCATGTAAATCTGTGTCCTCCCGGAGTATCCTGTGTGGAATACTGGAGATGGTGGAATGGAGAGAGCTTACCCCACCTTCAAGGGAAGAGAGGAGAGATCTGCATGTGGCTGCAAATGTAGGGGCTTGAATTGCACCCCGATGTAATTAAGCTTGAGCAGTTTGCCATGGCTAAGTACTGGCCTGGTTTTTCACTGAGCCTGACAGCCAAAATGGCACAAGCAGGAAACTGTTTCTTTTCTGATTTTATTCAGACCCTTTGTTTCAGGAGAAATTTGAATGGGACAAATAGAAAGAAGCAAGTGCAATTAAGAAAGAAAAAGGTAAAAAACAGCTAGAAGTCAAGAAAAGTGTCATCCTTAATGGGCATAATAGATTCCAAAATAATTTAATAGGTTTGCAAGAGGGTACTGCTCTGAAAGATATTAGTAAATTTAACTAAAGGGAGAAAAAAACAACTTTATCCCATAAACCACAATAGGTGACAGTGTGGTCTAGAGGTAATAACTGGTTTTCACAGGCTCTGGGAGGAACTAGTACCCAGAGCCTGTGATGTCGCATCCACTACACCAGCTGGGTAGACAAATATATATTTTTAAGATGCTTTAACTTCTAAACAAGTGCCATATTCAAATGAAATATCAACTACTCAGGAACTGTAGGCATGGAAATTTGCTTTATGTGGTTTCACAAAATTGGAGGAAATTTCCACAAGAATGTGATGAAAATTACCTTATCTGTACCCTCACTCTTTTCTGCTCTGGTTTTTACTTCATTCACCAGGCCATCTTACCAATGTGCTTTAATCTTGTTCTGGAAGGACAACAGTGCAGACTGAGCAGATAGTTGTGTCTCTGTGTTAGTTTGGTCCTTGGCCTCCTTGCTTAGACTGCCAAGAAATGTGCCAATTATAGTGATTTTTGAGATGCAGATACCTGCCCAATAGAAAATGGACCAACACCAATTCATTCTACATGCCATAAACGATTGAACAGCCATGAAATCATCAGACCTTTCTGTCTGTTGACGTGGGCATAAGTTGAACTGGTGACCTAAGGGTTAAAAACTGTGATCCATTACCTATTTCCTAAGACATTCAATTCTCCTTCTATTGGAAAATGTTTAATTTTGGAGGGGGAAGAGAAGAATGGAGTCAAGAGGGAAATATCTGCAAATAAGTAACGAGACTTACTGCTTTGATACCTCAGCAGCAGTGATTACGTAAAAGAGAAAGAACAGGACTCCAGTTTAGTGTCATATGTTTCCTTTTTGCAAGGCAGTTACTGGACTAATGCCCAGAACTCCAGGCCAGTCAGCAGATCATCCTTCATGGAATACCAACACAACAGTAACATCTGTTCTAAGGAGGGAGAATAACAAACATTAGGTTGATTTTCATGCCCCTTCCACATGGCATCTTAGGTTGACGATCATGCCTCTTCCCATAGCATCTTCTATTGTTTAGAGACCTTCCTTTTAGCAGATCTGGGTGAATAACTGATTTTACAGTTTGCTGGAAGTTCTGAAAAAAAAAAATGTGAGAGGGAACAGTTTGAATCTAACCAAATCCAAAATTTTCAGCAACTTGAAATAAACCATTTCAGGTCAAACAAAACGTCATTTCAGCTGAAATGTTTTATTGCTGGGCATTTTTAAAGGGCTCTATTTACAGAATGGTTGGAGGAGAAGGTGCTGTGCCCCTGCACTCCCTCATAACTTTTAAACTAGTAGTTGAGGCACTCTCTTTGCAGGGAGACACCTGGGTTCAAATCCCTGCCCTGGACTGTTGGCTATTCTGGGATGGCGGTCTCTCTCGTTGAAGCTGTTTCACTACTTGAATTGGACCTAGGGAGAAAGAGCGTGCCTGAGGATGACTCTTCATCACAGTAGTTTGGGCATTTCCTGAGGCTGTGAGAAACCCAAAAGTGTAAGTCCCTGCTCCAATGAATAGTTAATTATTTATACAACTTCAACAGGAGAAATTAAGAGAAACTCACCCCAGTATAGTCAACAGCCTGGTAGGTAAGGCATTCACCTGGTAGCAGGAATTTGAACCCCTGTCCAGGCGAGAACCCTAACCACTGGTCTAAAAGTTATAAAGGGCAGCAGCAATACCTCCTCCTCTGGCTGGTTTCTGAATTTAATCCCAATTTTCTTTTATTGGGTGAAATTATACGGTGAATTTGTGTCAAATTCACAAATAGTTTCCACTTGACCACAACTGCAATTTTTCAGCAAGTGAAATATTTGCCCCCATCTCCCAAACATTTTTTCTAAGTACTGCATTTGAGTCCCTAGAGTTCTGATAGCACGAGATTGCCTGTTATTGGCAGGACCGTTCTATATGCCTTGACAGAAGCCTCTGGTTATTGGCTTCCAGGTGGATAAAGTGGGCCATGTTGTTCAGTCTATTGACTTCCAGGAGATGCTTGGAGAGATTAAGACATAAAAGCCTGGGAAGCCTAAAGTAGGTTTCTTTCTCAGCCTGGATCTCAATAAGCCACTGAGCAGTCACCCTAGATGTACATAAGGCGGCATAGGTGGTCATGGCTCTTTGTGCCTCCTAGCCTGAACATTCTTAGAATGGTGAACTCCACCTTGTGTTTAAGGCATCCTGTGGAGACATATTGGACACCAAAGATAGGCTTATTGGAGACCAAAGATATTGCTTTGAATGGGAGGCAATTGCTGAGTTAATCTTAGCATGTAAAAGCCACACTTCCTGAATGATCTGTGCAATAGGCCACTCCAACAGGGGGTGCAAAGCTGGTCTCAACCATCTTAGAACTAGAAGGATGCAGTAGTAATGCTTTTTCACTTCTGCCCATCTCTTGTAAGGTGAGCAAACCAGAATGTTTATCCTCTACTGTTCTTTTCCATGAGGGTAATGTTGAAAATCTTGTCTATGTCTGGCATTAAATAATCGCAGTCTTAAAGAGAAACTCTCCAGGGAGCATTCAGTCCATGGATGGGGACACATGGTGGAGGGAAAGGAGAAGACATTTTTGAAGTTTGAGCCCTATCCTTCCCCCCCCCCCACCTCCCCCACAGCAAATCATCCACCTTGGACAAAATGGAAAAGGGGGAGGGGCACAAGAGCTTGCTGGGGGCACCTAGGTTCCGGGAAGGCACAGAGGCTAAGGAAGGGTGGGGCCTCAGTATAAGGGAGATTTTGGAGAGACTGTGTGGGATACCGAGCCCTTGAGAGGGGAACAGAGAGTCAGCATAGTTATTTCACCTGATGATCACCCTGTCCAACGTTCTCTGTGGGAGGGAAAAGGGGAGTGTCTAGCAGAGGCTTATTCCATGTTCTTGTTTCTTTGTTATCCTTCCTGTGATTCCTCTGAGGAACCAACTGCAAGAGAATCCTGAAGTAGAGGGGCTGGAGCCAAACATCTTCATCTCCAGGCGGAGTGCCTCCTGTCTGATAGAAAGGACACAACACATTCTGAGTTTGCACTGTTGGCAGCTACTTCTCAGGAAATTGCACTGTGAAATTATGTCTATTTGCTGTATCCTATCACCACTAAATCTCTTTGGATATAATGCTTTCGAGAGTTCTCCTTCCACTGAGTATCTCTGTTTGGGATCATTGTTGGCAATGCTTCTCTTTTGCCAAGTTGAATCATGTTCCTTATCTTTCTGTTATATCTGTCCTCAATAGCATATGGTACTTTTCTCACTGTGCCAATTTAATTAAAGTGCTGTTTATTCCCTCTTCTAGTTTACTATAGATTTAAAATAAAAATTGCACTAACAACTATCCTGTGGAACCCCACTAGGCAACTTCTCCAACTCTGTAGTGACATTTATAAATAAGCCTCCATCTATCTTTCTATAACTGCTTCCATAAACCTACTCCTCAGTTCTAAATACGCCTCTCCCACAGAACTCTCTAAGTTCACCCTTCTTTCAGGGACAGGGCTCACAGGCTTCTCTCCTTGGAATTCCCCCAGCAAATCCCAAAGCAAAAGTACAACTTAACCCAACTTCTGCACTCCATGGGTTTGACCTTTCATGCCTCTTATGTTTCCCTTATGTACTTCCTGAGTTAAACACCTCCCAGGGCTCTCACTGTGGAAGTCCCAATCCTGCCCTTTTATCAGGACTCCTCACCAACGCAACCTGTTCCACTCTCAGGGCTGCTTCATCTCTTTCCTGCCAGACTTCCCTATTCCAGAGAGGATCTCAGGGCCAACTGTCCCCCGGGCCTTCCTTCTTGATCCTCCTGGTCTCTCTAGTCCCAGAGAGTGATTGCAGAGTTTCTCCCTGCAGCTCCTTTCATCGTCTTTTTGTTTTTTGAAAGAGCAACCTTACAGAAGGCTATGACCACAACTTTCTTCATTCATTTTTAGCCATTTTTTTAATATCCTTTCATTTGGCCTGTTATCCTTAAGGAAACACAGCAAGGCAATGTTCCATTTTCCAGATATTCTCACTGGTCCTTTTAGAGAAAAATCTTTGCTTTCAAGTCAACTCAATATTTTAAAAAGAAACTTTCTTTCCATAGAACATGATCAACGGTTTCTTTGGTTTTGCACACAATACACAGCACTTCTTTATGTCTTTCTAATACATTTAACTTAATATACTTAATATTTAAGGCACAATGACCTACTAACACTAAAAATGACTACTTCATTTTTTCTTTTGTGACTGTGGAGTATAGTATTATCTTCTGTTTCTGAGCATACATCATAAAAACTTCATCCTTTTGTTTTCTTCGTCCATTGTTCCTGCCATTCCTTTCCAAGTTCCTTCATGGCCACACATTTAAATTCTTGTCTGCTTAAGAGTTTCTTGATATCCATATTCACCCATTCAGAGCCTGTGGGGGGTACAAACACTGTCACACTCCATTTTATTCATAGTCCTTCATCTATTTTTTTCCTTTCTTTGCTACTGTTAATTTTTCTTTCAAAAAACCCCAAAACCGATCAAATGTGTCTGGCTTGATTTAGTTTTTATAAACACATGATGCTATACTGAAGTCTGAAAAACACACTGTTTGTGCACTACAATCATATAAATGATAAGGAATCGCAACAGAAACATTTATAGATCCTGCATCATCATGTACTGATACCAAAGAAACAATCAGCAGTTCTAAATCAGATGCATGCCAGCAGTCATTCAGTTGGAACTGTCCACAAACTCAGGACCACTTAGCAGCAGATTGTTTATCCAGATGTGGGAGAGTGAGAAATGGATAGCCCTAGTCTTGCATTGTTTTCATGTGGTGAATTCATTGAAGTGAATTGTTTTCATGTGGTGAAATGATAAGAAGCTTCTAAAAATAACTGATGAAATAGCAATTTTTTTTTAATGAATACAAACGTTGATACATTATTTTGCCAGCAGTTTTATACTGGTCTATTTTATTTATTCCTAACTACAGTGGGTCCAATCCTGTATTCATTTGCACGTATGACTTCAAAGGGAATTATGGGCACATAAGATTGGCACTGCAGTTTGGCAGTGCACATTGAGTCCAGTGTTGTTAGCAGTACGTTTTGAGACATGGCTTTGCAGCTGTGCAGTAAAGAATAGGAGGGAATTATGATTTGTCAAAGTTAAATATCATGACTGATCTGTTTTGAAAACTCATCCAACTTGTCAACAATGATATTTATGGGGCATAACTGGTTTTATTTTGGGATATCATTTTGAACTATACCTGTATTACAAATCTGATACTGTAGCAAAACTAAAAGAACAATTTTCTGACCTAATGGGATGCTCCAAGAGCCATTGGTGCTGAACCTATTTGAGAGATGTGAGTATTTGGGAGCAGGTGCTAAAGAAAAGCTGAATGACATCCATATGAAAAATGTATTGAGGTGGAAATGTTTTAATTTTTTATATGGGCAAAAGTGGAGTAGGACAGATCAGATATCTACTGAATAAAGCAAAGAGGGAGTAGTATGGTCAAAGTGATGAGCTGGGAAAATTAACTTTGCAGCACCATTTTGAATAGATATAAGTAGAGCAAGAGTGCATTTGTGAAGGTCAGAGAAGGGTATGTTGCAATAGTTGAGATGTGAATGATGAGAGTCTTTTGAGTTTTAGCTGTGTGGATGGACTGGAAAAGCCCTGTCTTAGAAATGCTACGCTGGCAAAATGAGCAAGATGTACATAAATCCTGAAGACGAGGACTTAGAGTAAGGGTGGGCAAACTACAACCCAGGGGCCACATCTGGCCCTTCAGATGTTTTAATCTGGCCCTCGAGCTACTGCTGGGAAGCAGGGTACAGGACTTGCCCCACTCTACATGTGCCATGGCTCCTCACAGCTTCTGGAAGCAGAGGCATGTCCCCTCTCCAGCTCCTACACGTAGGGACAGCTAGAGGACTCTGCACATTGCCCCCCACCCCAAGTGCCACCCCTACAGCTCTCATTGGCCGCAGTTCCTGATTAATGGGAGCTGCAGGGGCAGCACTTGGGGCAGGGGCAGTATGCAGAGCTGTCTGGCCGTGCCTCCACGTAGGAGCCAGAGGGGGACATGCCGCTGCTTGAGGTAAGCGCCGCCCAGAACCTGCACCCCGACCCCCTCAAACACCCCAACCCCCAGCCCTGATCCCCTTCCCACTCTCTAAACCCTTCAGTCCCAGCCCAGAGCACCCTCCTGCACCCATCATACCCAGCCCCATTCCAGAGTCTGTACCCCCAGCTGGAGTCTCCACCCTACCCACACACCCCAATCCACTGCCCCAGCGAGGAGCCCCCTCCTGCAGTCTGAACTCCTCATTTCTAGCCCCACCCCAGGGCCCACACCCCCAGCTGGAGCCCTCATCCTGTCCCACACTCCAGCCCCCAATTTTGTGATTGTTCATGGCCCACCATACAATTTCCGTACCCAGATATAGTCCTCAGGCCAAAAGGTTTGTCCACCCCTGACCTAGAGATAGGGCTGAGTCAAAGATGGTGCCCAGGTCTCAGGCCTGAGGAACAGCCAGGATGGTGATGTTTTCCACAGTGGTTGAGAAAGGAGATAGTGAGGAGGCTTGGGGAAAAGAGATTTAAAGTTACATTTTGGCCCTGGTGATTTTAAATTGGCTGGCCAGCCACAAGAACGACCAGAAAAACGAGTTAAGATTTTATTGTGGACAGAAGGATGCGGATCTGGAGTAGAGGGATAGATCTGTGAATTGTCAGCATTGAAATATGGTAGCTGAATTTGCGTTTGCAGCTGAAATTACCCAGAAAGAAGACATAGAGGAATAAGAGAAGGGAACCAAGGACAGAGCCCTTTGGAAAACCCTCAGAAAGCTGGAGGCAAAGGGGGATGAAGAGAATCCTCTGAATGACACACTAAAAGAGTGATTAGAGAGGTACGACAACAATGAGGAGAGGACAGAGGTACAGAAGCCAAAGGGGGACAAAGTTTGACAAAGAAGAGCATGATCGACAGTGCTGAAGGTATCTGACAGGTCAAGGAAGATGAGACTGGTGTACTGAATCTGAGCTTTAGCTAGAAAGTGGTTAGCAATCATTAGAGGCTTTTGTGAGAAACATTTCAGTGGAGTGCAAGAGGCAGAAACTGGACTGGAGCAGGGTCTAGGATAGAATGGGAGGAGAGAAACTCCAGACAGCAATTGAAGACAATGTGTCCAGGTGCTTAGAAATGGAGGGAAGAAGGGAGATGGGATAGTAATTAGAGAAGGCAAATGGGGGTCATGGGAGGTTTTGAAGATGGGAAAGACTAAGGCAGGTTTGAATTTTGAAGGGAAAGAATCAGAGGAGAGAGAGTTTGAGTACAAGGGTAATATAAAAATGAGGGTCAGCATGAGGGAAGTGAGGAGATGGGATGGGATGGGATCATGGAGCAGGTGGAGAAGCTAAAGGGGGAGCACAGATGAGAAACTTCTGTGTCCATAACAGAAAGGAGGAGGAGAGGACTATGGAGGGGAATGGGGAAGGGAAGGCAATCTGAGGGGAAGGGGTAGGTCGCATCATATTTTGTCAATTTTCTCTTTAAAGAAATTGGTGAGGTCCTGTGCAGTGAGTGAAGCGGAGAAAGGAGAAGGGGAGGGTTTGAACAGTGAGTCATAGGTAGCGAAAAGGTAGCTGGGATTGTGGACGTGAGATTCAGTTCGGGTGGAGGAGTAGAGTTGTTTAGCTAGGAAGATGGCAGAACTGAAGGAGGAGAGAACAAATATGTAGTGGAGGAGGTCAGCTTGGTCATGGAATTTCTGCCAGAGACCTCTATAGCTCAAGAGCAGGAGCAAAAGAGGCAGCTGCTGGGGTGTGCCAGAGCTGAGAGTTGGCAGGGAGGACCTTTCACAAGGAGAGTGGGGCATAAGTGTCAAGGTGGAAAAGAATAAAGCATGGCGAGAATCAACAGTCATATTGATGGAAGAGAGGAGAGGGCTGAGAACAGGAAAAAAGTCACCACGGTTGATGGGCTTGAAGTCATAGAAGGGCTGGTGGCAAAGTGAGAGAGAGGAGGCAGATGGTCAGTGCTGAAAGAGACCAAGGGAAAGTCTGAGAGAAGGAACCCAGCAACAGAGGGATCAGAGAAAGCTATGCTTGGTGAATACCAAGTCAAGTGAACAGCCCCTTAGGTAGGTGGGAGAGCTGATCCAAGTCCACAGATAGAATGAGGAGGTGAGGATAAGGAGGTAGGCAGCTAGGGCGTTGGATGAACCTTCAACAGAGAAGCTGTAGATACCAAAGATAAATGTGGGAGATCGTGAGGAGAGGACGTGAAAGAGTCAGGAGTCAAAATCAGATAGAAAGGCTGATGGGAGGAGTTGGGTGGATGGTAGGTAACAGCAGTGTTGAATGGGAGAGGAGAGAAGCATTGGATGCAGTGCTGTTCAAAAGAGGAGAAGAGTGGGACAGGATGGAGGAAGGAGCTGAGAGTGGCACGAATGGGAGAGGAGAAGCCCAACATGCCCACCAGCATCTGATTTAGGACAGGGAGTGTGAGAGGAGAAGTCTCCATAAGAGACTATTTCCAGGTTGTAATTAATTGGGATTTTGTCACTAATATGTCAACACAAATACTTAAATTCTTCCTTGGGGAAAAGATACCCACCTCTAGACTTGAGCTTGAGAGTTTGATGATCAAAACCAAGAGCGCATGTCATTTGACTGATATGTTTCACAAGAACAAATGGATATAATCTGGCCATCAACAAGTTTAGGCTTGAAATTAGGTGAAATTTTCTAACCATCAGAGGAGTGAAGTTCTGGAATAGTCTCCCAAGGGGAGCAGTGGGGACAAAAAACCTAACTGGCTTCCAGACTGAGCTTGGTAAGTTTATGGAGGGGATGATATGATGAGACTGCCAACAATGCCCCATAAGCCAATCTGCAACTGCTAGCGGCAAATATCCCCAATGGCCAGTGATGGCATAGGTGCCAACTTTGTGGGTGCTCTGGGGCTGGAGCTCCCACAGGGAAAAATTAGTGGGTGCTATTCACCCGCTGGCAGCCAAGCTCCCCTACCTCCCCACCCCCTGAGTGTGCTCTGTCCCTGCTCCTCCGCCTACCTCCCAGCGTTTTTTGCCTGGCTGCTGCCAAACAGCTTAGCACACTCCAGGAGAGGGGGAAGGAGCAGGAACGTGGTGGTCCGGGTGGTATTTAGGGAAGGGGTTGTAATATTGGCAGGGTCGGGGTGGAGTTGAGGTGGGGACTTTGGGGAAGGAGTTGGAATGGGGGTAGGGAAGGAGCAGGGCTGGAGGCAGAGAGGGGTTCAAGCACACACCGGAAAGAAGGGACCCTAACCGATCCCTCCATATAATTTTGGAAACCCAATGCGACCCTCAGGCCAAAAAGTTTGCCCATCCCTGAGTTAGACCCTGAGCATGTGGGCAAAACCCACCAGCCCAACAGCTGGGAAATAATTATCTGTAGTAACTCACAGCCCATCCCATCACATAGGCACCGACTTCCCCTCTTTCCAGAGGTGTTCTCTGCCCTCTGACTGCCCCGACCCCTATCCACACCCTTGACTCTCCCCTGAACTTCCCTGCCCTCTATTCAGCCCTCCCTGCTTCCTGCCCCCTTACCGCACTGCCTGGAGCACCGGTGGCTGGTGGCGCTACAGCCACACCACCAGCTGGAGCCAACCATGCCACAGTTGGATTCTCTGTAACTTGAAGTCTTTAAACCACGATATGAGGATTTCAGTAACCCAGCCAGGGACTAGGGGTCTGTTACAGGAGTGAGTGGGTGAGGTTCTGAGTCCTGCAACGTGCAGGAGGTGATCATGATGATCCCTTCCGATCTTAAAGACTGTGAGTCTATGATACACTTGTCAGGTATGGAAACTTTCTTATACCCTTATTTATATTGGCAAAAGATGCTAGAATGCTAACAAATAACTAGCAGCTTCAAACTGCTTAACATATCAGGGGGCGACTATAAAGGACAAGGAAATGGATCTTTGATAACATCAACTAGAAAGTGATGGCTATAAAAATAAATAATAAACCAAAGGGCTCAGATATTTTCTGTGCAAGCAGACAGTATCACAGACATAACGCATACTGATCAGTGCTCTAATGATTGTTCACTTCATTACTAATTAAGACTAAGAATGCAACCTTGCATTGGGTGATGGCAACCAGGTGTGGTTCAGACAATGCTATCAAACCTGTGGCTGCAGGACACCAGGCTACCAGTACTAGTGAAATGGTTACTTAGAATCATAGAATAGCAGGGTTAGAAGGGACATCAGGAGATCATCTAGTCCAACCCTCTGCTCAAAGCAGGGCCAATCCCTAATTAAATCATCCAACAGATTTTTGCCCCATATCCCTAAATGGCCCCCTCAAGGATTGATCTTACAATTTAGAGGTTTAGGAGGACAATGCTCAAACCTCTGAGCTATTCCTTCTCCACCATGTGGTGTGAAACCCCTTTATGCTCTTGGTGTCTATGGTGATAATTGGAATCCACACAGAATCACAGTTGGCTGGGCCAGTGTAACAGGAAACCTTCATCTACCTTTCTGTAATTTCTTCCATAAACATACTCCTCAGTTCTAGAAACAACACTTATTCTCTGTCCCCTGGTCCCTCATAGGGGTGAACATCCTTCCCTCTCCATGCTCCAGTTTGCATGACTTAGTATTTGAAGCATGTGGAGGCAGGGAGGCATGTTCAGAACATTAGGCTTGGTACAGCTGTGCTGCTGTAAGCTTGCTAGTGTAGACATAGCCTTACATTCAGTTTATTTTTCTGAGATTTTATTCACAACCAAATCAGCTAGAGACTTACTAAGAAAAAAAAAGCTGAGAATTTGGAAAACAATATAGCAACTTGAAAGAGGTACCAGTACATGGTACTGCCAAGTACTGGCTGAATCTGAGCCTTGAAGTCTAGGCCCAAATTACACAATATTATGGACACTTAATTACGTTAACCACATCCCTGCTGCAGTACTCTGATGAGTGAGATCCTGCCTGTTCATGGAAGGCTGTTTCAAATTCCCACAGACACATTGCTTCAGGAAAAAAAAGACAAATGTTTAAATGTTTGCTGAGTCAGAATTCTTCCCCTCCCCCGATTGAGAGGTACAAATGTAAAACAACAAACAGCTACTATTACTTGGAAATGGCACGGGACCAGTGTTTTGTAAGAGATTAAAAAAGGGTGGTACTTAGTGTGCAGAACTGCAGTCCTGTTGATTGGGAGCTGCCAGCTGCTGCTCTGGAATGACAGGAAGTACTTCAGAGAATCTGAGAATTCAGCATTCCATAACCGACGGATTTCCAGCTCACAGAATAAATGGCTCCTTAATTTGCACTTTTTCTAGGAAGGAGTGAGACTTTGGCAGTGCCTGCATTAGGCCTATGCCATCTACATGGCTGTGTAGGGCCTGATGCTTCCAGGACACCTGTCCTTTACACACATACACCACCAGCAGCCCCTGGGGTCAGATGGGGCTATTCTCTGTCCATGTCCCTGTCTGACATTACATGACATTACATTTCCAACCTGCCCTCTCTTTTTGGGAAGGTGGCCAACTTCTGCCATCTTGGGGGTGGGAGTGGGAGGCACCAGTTGCTGCAAAGTCTCACAGACAGCACAAACATATGAGATTGCTATAGCTTCAGGAAGGTTTCAGGCAGGGGGTAGCTGTGTGGTAGGTCAGATCTGGATGGTCCCTGCAGGTGTTACTTCTCATACTTGCACTCTGGAGTACCAATACATAGTTTGCACTTAATTGAGTCTGAGCAATGAAATTAAACTAGTCACTTTCACTTTTGCTTCTAAAAAACAACAAAGAGCCCGGTGGAACCTTAAAGACAAAGGGTACGGCTACACTACCCGCCGGATCAACGGGTAGCGCTCGATGTATTGGGGATCGATTTATCGTGTCTCATCTCGACACCATAAATTGATCCCCGAATCAACTTCTGTACTCCACCTCTGCAAGAGGAGTAAGCAGAGTCGGTGGGGGAGTGGCCGCGGTCGACTTGCCACTGTGGGGACGGCCAGATAAGTTGACCTAAGATACTGTGACTTCAGCTACACTATTCGCGTAGCTGAAGTTGCGTATCTTAGGTCAACCCCCTCTGCCCCAGTGTAGCCCAGCCCTAACAGATTTATTCTGGGATAAGCATCTTCTCTTCATGTGTCAGTATAACAATACCTGCATCTGTAATTTTCACTCAGTGCATCTGAAGAAGTGAATTTTTACCCACGAAAGCTTATGCTCAAATCAATCTGTTAGTCTTTAAGGTGCCACCAGACTCCTCATTATTTTTGTGATAGACTAACACAGCTACTACTCTGATACTTTTACTTCCAGTTAGTTTCTAGGAAGCTCCCCTTGCCACTTCTGATTCCCTAGCACAATGGTGCAGTGTTTGAATTGCTAGCACTGCAGGGGAATGTCTAAAACCAAACTGAAATAAAAGCAAAACACAAAATCCTTACATCTGAAATCAAAACATTTCTAATAACAACAGGTTTTATAAAACTTTGGGAGTGTCAGCTGGTCATATTTCTGGGGGCAGTTATTACTGTATTATTATTTATATACAATATTCTATTACACCTAACTCTTATCACCTCATTCATAATGGGATTTTAGCCTCATAACACTCCTGTGAGATAGGGACATAATATCCCCATTGTATAGATGGGGAATTGAAGTATGGGGCAGGTTAAGTCACTTGCCTACCATCCTACAGGGAGTCTGTAGCTGAGCCAGGAATTGAACCCTTGTGTCCTGTGTCCTGCACTATTTTTCCCATCCTCATTCAGCAAATTAACTGTGCCAGACAAATGACAAGTCCTTGCCCTGACAAGTTTAAAGGTACAAATGGATACTATGCTATACACGTAAGTACATTACAACAGGGCCAAATCCTTTCTCAGGCAAATCTCCCATAGACATAAGGAGCCTGGCAACTTATGTTTGCTACTTTAAAATAATGTATTAAATAATGTATCCCTGTCCCATGCACAGCCCTTCTGTCTTTATTTCTCACTTTTCCTTTGCTTGGAAATGGGCGGTTGTGGCAGATAAACATCTCAGAGTGTGGGAGGATAAACAGTAGCCTGAGAGCATGCACATGAAACAGAGGCTGCAGAGCCTCTAAGCCTGATGCCACCTGCAGGCTTTCTCAGAAAGACAAGGAGCTGATTCTGGAGAAGACAGAGAGCAGGGGTGTCAAACATATGGCCAGCACATCATTTATTTACCTGGTCACCATGACTTACTCAGATCCTCCAGAATCTCAGCTTCCATTTCCTAGTTGCATTGGTAATAATCTAAACCTGACTGGAATATAGATTTTATAGTGGTTCTTAACCTGTGGTCCGCACACCAGTAGGGGTCCGCCAATATAATCCAGGGGGTCCATGAATGCGCCAGCAACCAGAGATGATGTGTGGGAGGGAGCACATGGGGTCACATCCCTTCCTCCCCCGGCCCGATTTGTGCCTTCCATTTGGCCCTGCTCCCTGAAGTGCTGATGCAGCAAAGCAGAGCAGTAGTGTGTCTCCTTGGCTAGCTGCTGCCTGTGGAGTCAATGGCTTTGAGGCAACCCCTTATGATGGCAGAGATCTCTCTTCTGCAGTCAGACTGCAATTTTTGGTTGTGGCCTCCCCCGAGATTTCTGCTGTGTGGCCCACTGAAGTGAGTCAGGGAGTGGAGGTGGCGTTTCCTCCCGGAGCCCCCCTAGGTGGACATGCCCCACAGTTTGAAAACTTCTCCGGTATTAATAAGTTGTCAATATTTTAATTTGCTGTTTTTTGTTGATCTATTCAAATAATAATTTCGCTACAGTAATACTCGTGATAACTATTAAAATAATGTGAAAGAAACAAATTATGAGCAACAAAATAATGATGGGGAGTTGGGGTTCTGCACGTTTGTCAATTTAAGTTTAGGGGTCCCTGGGTAAAAAACAATTGAGAACCACTGCTTTGGATGACACTTCAGTGCCAACATTCACTATTTAACCACTCATCGTTTTAGTGGGCAGATTAGGAAAAGGATGCGAGTGCAGCTCACAGGGTTGGAAACTTGGAATTGTTGCAGGGAAGAAGGGAATTCAGAGAACAGAGGCGATTCCCAAAGACGTGGGGGCGGGGGAGAAATTGAGAAAGGAAGATGGAGAAGGAGAAACAAAGAGCATAAATAACAGTAGGCTTAAACAGGAACGTATTGAAAACAAAAAGGGTGCATATTGAAGATGAATGTGACAATAAAGTACTGAACAAATAACAACAAAACATTTAGTTACTGCATAAATACCATATCCTTTCCTCGATATCTGTGCAAACTGCCAACTGACATCAAGGTCTTATTGAGAGTAAATAGTCCTGAATTTATACCTTGGGCCATGAACCATAATTAAATGTAGAATTCAGCCCTCTTCTTCCAATGAGTCTGACACCCTTCTGTAAAGGATTTTGAGGTTAGAGGAAAGAATTGTTGAGCCTTGATTCTTCCCTCTGTCATGGGATGATGGAAGAAGAGAACATTTATGGTAAATTCTTGTACATTTCCCTTTTGCCTGCCTGCCCTCCCCCCCCCCCCCCCCCCCAAAAAAAACAACCCCACCCGTCCTGTGAAGTGGCTGGGTGGGAAGGCTATTATGGTCCACTCACTCCAAAAACGCTATTGCCGAGAGTTACTCTTTCAAAAAGAGTAACACTCTTTGTTATGTTATTATGGGGGCTGTCCTCCTAAAATTCTCATATGCTGTTATAGAGAAGGTGGGGGGTGGTCCTTTCCAAAATGTTGTTTGTCAGTGATACAGCAATCTCAGGGGAGATTTTCAAAGGCAAAAAGGGCAATGAAAGTCAATGGAAGTTGGGCACCTGCCTCCAATTTATGTCCTGTCCAGAAGCTTTATTTACATTCCCATCTGTTCCACATAAATTGGAGCAGTTATTCTAATCACACCTGCCTAAAGCACTTGTCTACATTAGAGCAATTCTAAAAACTGTTTGGTCCACTTAGCAGGCATTTAAAACACTCTGCCACAAGTGCTCCAAACATCAAATAGTGTTTGAATAAGCATGGTTCTGGTCTGGTCTGTATTGTTTATGCCAGTAGATGGACAGTGGTTCAAGTAACCTTCCTGCTACTATCCAATATTGCCCTGGTGGCCTTTGAATCCCTTGCTTCTGGAAGATGTGCTTGAAATTGTGGGATAGATACCCAGAAGGCATTGCAACTAAAGCACTTTAGAAGAGCACTAGTGAGAATATGGAGCAAAACTGTAATAGTACAGAACACAAATCCCATGTCTAACGTGGGCAAACTCATTTACCTGGACTTCAGTTGGTTCTGTTCCACCAGTTCAATTAGAAACAGTTAATTAACTAGGGTAGGCAGGGTCAGAGAGTGACCTACTATGGCTCCTACTAAAGTTAGTGTAATTGGTGTAAGAGAGAAGCAAACACCAGGATGTGTCATTAAATTCTATCAAGCTGTGCAGGAATTAGGACAGCAAAACAAACTGTAAAAACTGGAGAATTACAACTCCAACATGAAAACAAATGTCACTTTGAGCCAATGAGGGGAAATTAAACTCTGCCTGGAATACTCCAACTCAAAGTCAGAGTTCAGAGCAACATGACAGCTTTTTTAGAACACTGTGCTCCTCACATATACACGCAGGATCTGAGCCCAAGAGGACAGAGTTCTGTTCCTGGGTCTGATATATGATCTTGGGCAAGCCACTTCACCTTTCTGTTTCTCTGCTTCTTCTCCCAACTAGCCTTATGTATTCAATTTGCAAACTATTCAGGCAGAAACTGTCTCTTATATTATGATTTTGTATGTTTCCATTCCTAGCACAATGGGGCCCTAAATTTGGCTGGGATCTCTGTGTGCTACTGGAATACAAATAATACTAAGAATACCTTGGCTGAATTGTGATCCCCCCTGGCTCTGACCTCTATACACCCTTGGCCTGCATCATAAACTCCCCTGTGCCCCTGCAGAGCTGGCTCCCTGGCTTGCAAAGGACAAAGGAGTCTGTTAGCAGGCTCCTTGCTTTCTGATCCTGCCATGATGGTACTCCATTCTGACCAGGGCTGGTCAACATTTCAATCTTATTAAAATCTTTTTTTTGCCGGGTTTTTAAAACCAGTGTATATAGAGCTGGTTGAAACGTTTCCAGTGTTGGACATTCCAACCACGGGTTTTGTATGGGAAATGTTTTAAAAATTCGCATAAATTGCCACATTTTCGTTTCCATAGACTGGCCCAGCCGGGGCGGGGGTGTCAACGATTTCACCCCAAGGAACAGGAGAGCTGGCCCAGAGTCACAGGGTCACTACACCACAATAGCGTCGAAGAGTTGTTTGTTGTGGAGCCGCAGTGGGACCGCGGCGAGGGGAAGCGCTCCCAGGCCGAGGGGGTCTGAAGAAAGCGATGCCCGCGGTGACCTCACTGCATTTCCACGTCGCCCGCACACACACGTGCAAAGGAGGGACATCTCCGTTCCCCACGTGCACGAACGACACCGCCGCAGCCCATCGCTACGCGCTTCTGGGCCGCTTCGAAGCCCCCCATTTCCTACCCTGCGACCCCCAGCGCCCGGGGGGCGGCGGCTCCTCGCTGGGCTGAGGAGGCGCCGGAGCGTTGGCCTAGGCTGGGCGCTGGCGGGGGCTGCCGCTGCGCCTTTAAGGCCGGGGGCGCGGGCTGGGAAGGGCCGAGGAGGCAGGAGCGGCGCCCGCCGGCTCCAGCTCCAGGTTGAAGCGGGGGCAGAGCAGCTCGGCCCGCTGGAGAGGCCGCCGCGGCATGCGGGAGCGGTGCCCGCCCGGCCCGGCGCTTGCAAGGCTCCCCGCCGCCCCGCGCAGCCTGGGCAGGGCAGCGCGCGGAGGACGCGGCTGCCGGCCCGGGGCCTCGGCGGGGCGCGGGAGCCGAGCGGCCCCTGCGGGCAGCGCCGCGACGGGCCGGGACTGGCCCTTTCCCGCTGCGCCGGGCTGCGGGGTGGCGCCGGCCGGCTCGGGGGCGGGTCTTGTGGCCTGTCTCACCCTCGGGCCGGACAGCGCGTCGCAGAGGGGGCGACCTTCGTCCCCGGCGCCCGGGCCGATAGCGCGGGAGAAGCCAATGCCTTGAACTCTTCTCCCGCGGCGAGGGAGGGCGGGCAGGCCGAGACCGCACGGGCGGAGAGGCGCCGCGGGCTGGTTATGTGCAGCCATGGCTCGGCCGGCGTACGGGGTGGGCGAGATCCAGTGGTTTACCCTGGTCACCCTGTTCCTGGCCGCCCTGGTCACTCTGGCCATCTACCTGGTGCAATACGCGCTGCTCGCGCTGCGCAACAGCGGGAGGAAAGCGCCGGCGTCGGGTGAACTTCTGCAGGGAAATGACCCCCTCTTGGCTTGGGTGCTGTCGCTGAACAGCTGGAGGACCCAGTGGCAGAAAGCTTGGATAACAGCCCTGAATGCAGAAGCCAGAAGGAGAGGGGTAAGTGGCTGTCTGTATTGAGGAAAAAGAATAGTGAAATTCTTGCACTGAAAACGACGGTGCAGTCGTCTGTGTTACCATCATCTTGGCATCTGCCCTTATTGCGCGTATGTTTTTCCGTGAGATCGCATGGGTTTGAATGTAGATCTCTTTCCCCGGTCCTATTTCATGGTGTGTAACCCTGTTGATTCTAATGGAGTTTCGAATTGGAGTGAACCTGGGGAAAAGGGAATGGGAAAATGGATTTGTCTCTTATTCCAAAAGGATGCTATAGGTAGAATTTCAAATACTGTTGTGGCTTTTATTTCTGCATTTTTGTGTAGGTTAAAGTCTTGGAGAGTAATTTAGAAAACTGAGCCTCAGATTTTTAAGACTACAGCATAAGGACACTGTTAAGTTTATTTTTTCCCTTCCAAATGTAGACGTTTTACAGTACTCACTGTTCATCATAGTTACCTTCTGGAAGCTTTCAACTAAAATCTTCCTTCCACTTTATTGACTTGTCATTCCATTAAAAAGGCAAATCTCTTTTGGTAAATGCATATGCATTTGGAAATGCAAGAGCCAAATTTTGCTTTCCATTACAGCTGTACAAATCAGGAGTAAAAAGCATGGATGAACTGGATGTACGCTGGTGTAACTGAAAGTAAAATCTGACCCAAAGGCTTACACTTCCTCTATGGAACGTTCTTGTAGAGTCTGCCAGGAAAGCTAAATACGTGTTGTCTATCCCAATAATATGTGAGAACTTCATTAGACTCTCTGGTTTTATTCTTATGTTTGCTAACCGTGAATCAAGTCTTTTGGGGACTATAAAAAATGCTAACTGTATATACATTTATTAATAAAAGGTATAGAATGCTTTACCTGATTTGATTATGTTGAAGTGAATGTCGTTATTTGACTTCTGCTTTGCCTGGCCCACTGTTTACCATGCTTGCTAAAACAAGAAGTAAAT
The DNA here is from genome assembly GCA_007922305.1 of Dermatemys mawii. Classification (NCBI taxonomy): domain Eukaryota; kingdom Metazoa; phylum Chordata; order Testudines; family Dermatemydidae; genus Dermatemys; species Dermatemys mawii. Next base: position 1,478,490 of record ML677385.1, on the reverse strand, counting down.
ATGCATGAGTACACATATTCAGAATATCTTTGCCAGTGAAATCTAGAAATTTTCCTGTTCTAGCCACTATTTCCTTTTAAAAATATATATATATAGAAGGGAGATGACTAGAAGTGCAGGAGCGAGGGTGTTACTGACCTCTCAACCAATCAAAATAAACTCTGCATATGCAATTAATAACATTCTCCTGTACCTGCTGAGGTAAACAGTAGAAACTTCCTGACTTGTCACATGACTCTGTCAATCATGAGCCAGCCTTTTCCCAGTATATAGCTCTCAAAACTGGTCAATTTCAGCCCCTCTTATTTATGTTTATGAACACATTTCAGATTTTTGATGTTTACTTCTGTTTAACTTATTTTTGTTTGTCTGGCAGATCTCAGTCTTGTAAAGTGGAGCAGAGTAGAGTAAAATAAGATAATGTTTGACCTTATGTCAGTCATGCAACTTATGTTTGAATTTTATATAAAACCTTAAAAATATGTCTGAATTGGAATGCATAATATTTGATCTGCCTTTCTACTCCCAGTATTTTTGTGTAAAGGATGTAAAATTTATGTATAGTATTAAAAAACAAAACTCTGGATCTGAAGGGAGGATGCAACGGTAGGTCAGGCCACAACAACTTAATTTCCTGGAGTGAAACTGAACCTTTGCTGTGTCAGTGGAAATATCCAGTTCTAACCATCTGGGAAATATTATGTTCCTGAGTGTAGATTTTTATGTGTATTCTTTAGCACCATCTCCCAAGCCAGTGGGTTTTTGCTAGCAAAAACCACAGCAGTCTCTTATTTCTAAGTCTGTGTGTGTGTGTGTGTGTGTGTGATTTAAAATTCTCCAGGCATTATTGTAAATAGGGAAGGTTGGTAGGAAATACTTTTTGTCTCCTTAAAATACTGGTGCTATGTGAGAAAACTATGGGTGCTATGTTAAAGGATGAAGGACAAAGTTCTGCAAAAATAAATATTTTAAGAATTGTTATGAATTGGGGAGAAATCCGGAAAGTAACATTGTCTCTCACGCACATACCCTCCCCAAGAGAGTCTCTGTCACCTTTGCTTTTGATGAATTCACTGCCTGGCACTGCAATATGTTGTTACTCCTTCAGCTAGGCTCCCAAATGCTCAGAACAATGTCAGCATCACACTGCTAATGAAATTCCTCTGTGTACTCTTATACCAAAGCAAAACTTAACCTGGGAAGTCTGTTAATGCAGCAGCAGTGCCTAATGAGCACATACAGCATGAATAAAATGTAATTACTGTTATTTCTGAAAACATGACTTCACAAAGCAGTGGATTTTAGGGATCTCTTTCTCCCCCTCTTTGTGTGTGTTACATTTACATCATATTCTTCTTCCTAGGTTCTGGTCAGTGGTGTAGGTGTGGGGTTACTTAGCAGAAATGTTGTTGTGTGTTTTAAAGATCTTTCAAACAATCATTTTGAAAGATCTCTTCATTTTGGGATAGATCATGCAGCCAGCCATATAACATGCTGTAAAATAGTAGTAGAGTTATTAGGCCAGATCCTGAAAACAGTTGTTACTATTATTTTTAAATATTTATATTGCGGTAACTGTGAGAAAACCTTGCTCATCAGAGTAGTGTCATTGAATTCAATAGAACTACGTGCGATATGCTGAGTGCCCTCACCTCCCATTGCTGTCAAGATGAGTTAGGATTAGGCTTTATCAGAGTGAAATTCAGCATAGATTTTGTAGGATGTTCCTTGCATTATTTAGTGGATAGGATTAAAAACCCCTATAATTTTATGTATGAAAACTCACAGTTTCTATTATCTGATGGTTTCAAAAACTTTAATGACAATGTGTATCTTATTTTTAAGTGGAAATAATTTATTTAATTAAAACATGTTACTTGTTTCTTAGGATTCATTGTTGCTTACATTTGAAGAACACACAACTCCTCAGCCACTGGAGCTAGCAGTTAGACGGGTTGTAAGTGTTGTAAAGTCAGCCCAAGAGAAGGTAAACTTTAATGTTTTCTCTTAATTAATTAAAATCACTAGTTTTTAAAATACTAAGCTTTGTCAAGCTTGGTAATGTACTTTCTGAGTTATGGGCTGTTGTAAATTTTGTGCATGCTTATTTGAGCCAATTGTAAGTTTCAGAGTGTGTTGCAGGGCTACTAGCAATTGATCACAAAACTGAGCTTTTCCTTAATTTTATGGATGCATCTGTCAAGGTCACATGGCCAAAAGTTTTCCCATTACTCTTAAAGTGTGATTGGGGTGGGGAAGGAAAGGAACATTCTGGAGAATGAAGTACTTTGAACCATCTCTTACTCACTTCTGTTTTGTTGATTTAAAAGTTTTTTTTTTCTTAACAGCAACCAGATAAGAATAGGCCAAATAGGCACAAGGTCTAAGGGTGAAATCTTAGCTCCATTGAACTCCCTGGGAATTTTGTCCTGGTCTTTAATGGGTTTGGAAAGTCACCCTAAGTAGGTATTAAGTGAGAACTAGCATATGAATATTAGTATTTTAAATCAAAGCATACAACATTAAAACAAGACCAGATGTGGCCATTGACATATATACATTGTTTCCATGAGATGCACAGGCATAGCTCTATTGACTTCAATGGAAGTTGCATCAGGTGACATAATTTGGACAAAATTGTAGAGGCTAATGACTAAAACTTAAGTGACTACAGTTAAGCCCCAACATACAGTAGCCTGATTCTCACAGGTGCTAAGCACCCACTCTCTTATTACTTCTCTCTTCCTATTAGTCTGCAAACGATGCACATAAATCAGAGTAATCTAACTTTGGGTTCCATGATTTAAGGTTTGTTTTGGGTTTGGGTTTGTTTGTTTTTTAATAACAAACTCTTTGTTGAATGGAAGGTGAGGCCCCAGGTCATTTGATATGGTAGAACTGCATTCAGAGTAAGATCTGAGTGTTTGTACACCACTAATCCTGAGGATAGCTGATGGCTCAGCCAGTCCACAGAGTAAATTAGGGGAGTCTTAAGTCCGAAGATGTAAGGCTGTTCATACGCATCTCCCTTTTCTCCAGCAGTTGGAACTAAGATGCTGTTATGTTGCTATTACGTTGATGTTGCATTACCCAAGGATTCCCCAACACAGGTTCTGCCAGTATTATGGGTGCTTTGGACCACCACTGGATTGGATCCTTTGCTATTTAAAGTTAAGGTTGCCATGTCAATTGAAATGTGGTCCCCTTGTACAAATGAAGTATATTACACACATTAAAGTCTCTGTGGCATACGGTGTATGTGTCTAACATAATGTCATTGGCTTGCACTAATGCCTGGAAGACCTATTACAAGTTTCTGACTTTAAAAATTAGCAAGTGAACAAATACGATACATTGCAAAACACATATACCTCCTCACTTCGTCTGACAATTGTATCCTAAGTACTTGAAATTAGACTACATCATAAGGCTTTTAATATGATGCTCTGCTGGTAATACTTTTGAGAACTGGGGGCAGGGGTGTGTGTCTGAGAGGGAGATGATTAGTAGGGATCTACTGTAGTAGGTGGCCTTACATTTCGTATGATCTTCAGTGCCTAAGCAAAAGAGGGTAAGCGAGGCCCTGCCTGTACCAGGAAAACCTGCTGTGCTGGGTGACTCACTTACAACATAGTAGTATTCCCAAGAGGTTAAAATCTGCTTTGGTCTTGCCCATGTAGATGGAACCAAAGACTTACAGACTCATGCTGTGGTGCTGGACCTCACCAATGATGTAGCAAGATTTAGAAACGTAGGTTGAAACAGTGTTCCTGTATGGATAAGACTAGGGATAGCAAGAAAACAACAATGGGAATTTACAAAAAGGTTTGAAGTTTCAATATTTGTTTTTTGTTCTGCATCAGAACCAAAGGGAGACCTTTTTAAACTTTTAAATCAATCTTGATTTATTTTTTCTGATAGATGCTTTAGTACAAGCAGGAATTAATTCTATCAGGGAAGCTCTTTGGCCTGTTTTATACAGGAGATCAGACTAGATGATTATGGTAGACCTTCTGGCCCCAATCTCCGAATCAATATAAATATTTTTTTGTGGAACAAATGTAAGAGGGAGACTGAGGGGATTTTGGGCAGAGGGAGGGAGAATCAGCCCAGACCTGGGAAGTCAATAGCCCGGTGATTAGGGCATTCCCTTGGGATGTACCTGCTTTAGAATCTGGGTCTCCCATCTCCCTTTTACCCATTCATCTGGGTCTCCCATTTCTCTCCATTTTCCTCCACCTCCTTTTACCCCCACCCCCAAAATACCCCAAAACAAAACATACTGAATCTAAAAACCTTTCTGAGGGAAGCTTAGTTGAGACTGATAAGTTTTGGTGTTGACAAATCTACATTTTTCCAGTGAGAAACATTTTAGTGAAAAAGTCAACTATAGACAGGACTGGGTTGAATGTTGTCTTAATCATATAGGTTTTTATGGAAATAGCTTCAACCTTATCTATGATTTTTTTTACTCTTCTTAGAAACACCCTGCATGGAAATTGAAATATCTTTTGCCTCTGTGCACAATAGTTGTAAATTAAAGAAGGAGACCTTTGATAGATACTTTCACTTCCTTTTTAAATGCGTGGCGGGGGGGAGTTTTTTCCTAGCAATCTCTGGTAGTTTTCCTGTAGAACATTAATTGCAAATCCAAAGAACATTAATAATAAATACATGGAGAAATAAGTAGCTCTTTTGCAGTGTTCTATTCCTGGAACTGGTCTGTCAGTACAAATACATTAAATTAAAATGGGAAATTCTGTAATACATAACTGAAACCTTTTTTTTTTTTTTTTTTTTTTTTAAGGCCCTGTGCACAAGGCAACTTTCAACTTGAGTTTGTAACTAGTTACTAGCATGGGTGGCTCTAAATTTCATGTGTGACCAGGCCCCACATGTTTATCAACACTGCGGCAGCCAAGAGCATTTTACCCTTGCCAGAGGCACGTGGCTATCTTCTTGCAACCAATTTGGCACCTTTTTATTTACAATTGTATTACAAGAGCATCTAGAGGCCTCAGCCAAGGATCAGGGCTCCATTATGCCATGTGCTTTACAAACCTAATTTAAAAGAAAAACCAAAACCAGTCCCTTCCTCAGAGCTCACAACTAGGGTTATGATGAGACTCAACAGTGGATGCAACAGAGGAATTGGAGAGAGAGATGGCAAAATGACAGTAAAGTAAATACATGTATGCATAATATTAGCCATAAACTCTATGGGGTTCTTTTTTGTGTTGAGTGTTTTTTTCTCCGTGTGACTAGTCATCCTTCCTCTCAGCTTTCTCTGCAGTAGGACATGCCTGAGTGCATTAGTCCACATGATGCTGGTTCTACTCTGTGAACAAGTCTACCAGGGCAACCAGTGTATATCCTACTGAAGTATTAGTGGATATCTGGCCAGAATGTATGTATGTTTGTTTGTTTTTAGCAGTAGATCCAGAGACCTCACTTAGGATCAGGGCCCCATTATGACAGGCACTGTACAAACATATCCCAGCACACTTTGTCCCTTCCTTGAAGAGCTTAAAATCTAAGAAAATTGGTGCATTTCCCAGGAAACACTGATGGTTAGGCCGGGTGCTAGCAGTGGGTAAATAAACATGGTTGTAATGGCAGAAAAGCGGCTGTGTGGATGCAAACTGAACCATGTGACTTGCTGCAAATTAAGGTGACCAAGCCTCTAACCAGTTACAAAATCAATTTAAAAATATAGTTTGGACGGGGCCTAAATATATAGAATGAAGTGATTTGATTTTAGAAGTACTTGCATTGCTTTAGTTGACTTGGTCAGCATTTCTATCACCTGTTCCCAGAAGAGTTATTACTAGGCAGTAAAAGTTTCGTGTTTTGCTTTTGGTTTTTTTTCCCCTCTTACACTGGTCTACAGTTTTTTAGAAGTCGTCTGCTTCAGAGATAAAATGTGATATTTATTATGTATTTTGATGTGCTGAATTCAAATATGACAATTAAAACAACTGATTGGCTACTGTTTCTAAGATATTTAAGTTTTTACATTTTATGTCTATGTATGTTGTGTAGATAGTAGAATTTTAATCATAAATTGTAAACCTAGGTCTTTTCATGTGTTTATGGTTGCTTTTACATGATAATATTCCACCTGTCCTGTTTATGTAACACTTTAAAAATCAGCAAAAGGGTTATATAAATAAAATGTATTATGAAACAAAAGGCAAAAAACTATATTGTACATAGTTTAGTCCTATTCAGTGTCTACTCGGCGCTTCTTGGCTTGTCTCTTGTATTCATTAAATGGAGCATCTCTTGTCACTGTCCAGCAATAGTCTGCAAGCATTGATGGGCTCTATTTGCCCTGATAGCATTTCTCTATTGTTGCAATGTCCTGGTGAAATCGCTCGCCGTGGTCGTCATAGTTTGGTGGGAAAAAATCTAGATGAGCGTGCAAAAAATGTATCTTTAGTGACATGTTGCAACCAAGGCTTTTGTATGCCTTGAGGAGGTTTTCCACCAACAACCTGTAGTTGTCTGCCTTGTTGTTTCCGAGAAAATGTATTGCCACTGACTGGAAGGATTTGTTGCACGTGTTGCAGCATATGTGTGGGGCCCACCTCTTGTCCTGATCTCCAGTTTTGCAGCCAAAATAAAGGTGATTGGTTAAGAAAGCCTTAGTGGTTATACTACGCTTTTGTGATGCAAAAGTCACTTCACCACAAACATAGCAGAAGTTATCTGCACTGTTCACACAAGTAGGAGGCATCTCTGCTCACTTTGGCTAAACAGAAATGTGTCCCTTTGCAAAATCAAACACTGACAAATAAGAGAGCACGCCACTGTATGATTTCTAAAGCTGATATAGGGCAATTTGTTCAGCAGAGTGATGTAAGCTTCGTTATGATTGCATCATCCATGACTTCTAGGAATAACATGATGCAATTCATATCATGTATGATGCGATACCAGTTTCAGATTGCATCACTCATTGTTTTGCCTAAAAAGCAAGTACTGTCCAAACCCAGTCATAGATTTATTCACAGATCCAGTCAAAGATGTATTTTAGTCATTTCTGGTTTAAATTGAGATCCCTTCCCTTTGTAACTCACTTATTCTCCGCCATTCCCATGTCAAGGGTCGTATATACTGACCCAATAGCATATCTCGAAAACTAGAGCCAATCAACAATTTTAAGCATCATTTTCGTTCTCAGTGACCCAGAATTAGTAAAGTTTGACTACATTTATTTCAGAAGCATTTTGGCTGTAGAGCATGTTATCTGGAACTTGACACACAAGGATTTGGCCTAGGCAACAGCAAATTTTGAAACTTCCTTAGTTGTTTTTAAGCTACAGTCAAAGGTCTCCCTCCTTTTCCTTCAAAACATTGACATTGCCTGCTTGACATATTCTTAATACTCTAACAATTCCTCTGGAAATGAGGGGGAGAGAAAGTGGTTTAGAGTAAGGAAAGCTTCATTGAGTGGGCTAATCAGCCACGTGATTTTCAGCTGGTCTTTGCAGCCTGCCCTTGCGGGCCTTACTCACCGCTCTGCCATTGAAACTTCAGTGGCTTCTGAGGGTTGTCTGAGAGAGTTGAGCAAAGTTGCCAAGAGCTGTTGGCATAGGGTAGCACTATTGTAGGAGTTGGAGCCTTTCAATCCCTTTTGGAGTTGACCAAGAGAGATGAGGAGCAAGTAAAGTGCCTTTTGCATTATTGGAATCTGTTAATTTTAAAACACTCTTGTGGTGTTTGATATCCATCCCATCTTCTTACCCTGAACTCCTGAGGAGAGACTCCAGGTTACTGGCAGGAGAGAAACATGATCTGTGATTCACGCTGCTTATTGAAGTCACTGACTAATCTAATAAGGTTAACCCAGGCATGGCCTTGGATGAGGTTTCTGAGATCTCAGAAATCTGAAGTCTGGCTGGATCAAACTGTAGGCTCATGTTAACCTGGAGGCTTCCTATTCGGTCCTTAACTGAGTTTAAGTTGGGAGAAATTATATGGCTATTTTGGTTACATCTGAATCTAATAAGTCTCCCTTATCTTCAAAACTTGATTAAATAGTGTGTTAATCTAGAGTGTGAGAGTCCTGAGTTGATGTAAAAACTGGCATGGTATATAGATTACTCGCTGCACAGAAGAATCCCTGACAGAGCTGACCAGTTTCCTCTCTGATAGTATTATACCGGTCAGTATTAATGTAAATTTCCACAGAGACTGTGATTCCTCTGAATTAGCTTAGGATCTTTTATTTACCATGAGACTGTCCCAATTGTCTTTTGCCTCTACAAGTACAGTTGGGCCATGCGCAGTATCCTTGGGCTAGAATTTCTGATGGTGGGGAGTGGAGATCAAATCCCTGCAGTGAACTGATTCCTCATTTTGAGTCTGGGAAGCACTTTCTTTAGAGTGAAGGATCTAGTTTTTAATAGTTAACCGTCTGTGATTTAAAGAAGTGATCAGTTTAAAGATGCTCTTCAATCAACATGGCACTGAAGCTTGGTAGGACTTTATACAGGCAAGTCGCATCTTAGGCACATTTAATATGCATGAATTTGGCTTTACGCAATCGGCAAAAACAGGAGGGGAAAAAAAAAAGAAAAATAACAATTTAAAAACTCAGCTGGAAGTGCGGGCGATTCCGCCCGCCATTGAACTCAATGAGAGTTTCAGTATACGCAGTTACCACGTAAGGCGGTAACCGTGGAATGAAGAACCCTCACATAAGACGCAACATGCCTGTATTCTGTGGTCTTTGACTATTGATAGTATGGCCCTAAACTCCCTCTACCCCATGTTTTGTCCTTGCAGATTTCCATGATAGAAGACTTTGGCATGTGAGAGGGAACGTGGCTAGAATGCCAGTCATGGGTCTTGTGCCAAATCTGATATGGTTGCAGCATAAACCGTTTTGAAACCCTATGGGTGTGTAAGAACCAAAGAAAGGCTTATTGTCCTTTGCCAGAATATCCACAAAGTCCTGATCAACAGAACTGTTTTGCGCATAAACAACCTGATTAATCTGTGTTGTTCTTAGTCAGTAGGATTGACTATGCCACGCTCTGGAGTGTCGTCTTATTATTTTGCAGATAACCTTGATCTGAGGCAGACTAAAATCTGCCTTGGAAGTAGCAGAAGTGGGCCTAATGTAGAAGGGGAAGACAAATGCAGAGACTTCTCTGCATGTTTGTCTGGGTCATTCAGTAAGCTGCTAGGTAAGCTCTGGGTTATGAGCTGTGAGTTGTATTACCCCTTATTCTTGCCTGGCGAAGGTCAGCAGGGAATTTTTGGATGAGATTTTTCCCAACATCTTGCATTGAGACAACAACCCTTGCATTGAGGATATGCAGTGGGCGGCTGCCCCCCACAGGGAGAAGAATGGGTTAAAAGCAGCACCAGGGAGGCTGCACAGACTCCACTAATCAGGAAAGGGCTTATTGAGCCCACCAATAGGAAGGAAGGCAGGCTTGCTGGGGCAGCCAGTCAGGGTCAGCAGGGCCATATATAAAGGGCTGCTCAGCAGAGCAGAAGGGAATTTCTCCTGGAAGGCAAGGAGAGAGGACTGGCTGCCTGAAGAAGTGTTATAGATAGAGTAGTGCTGAGCAGGGACAGCAGAGTGCAAGATGAGCTGCTGGCTAACCACTGCCAGGCTGGGGCCTAGCGATAAGGGCTGAGAGGGTGCTAGAGCTACAGGGGAAATGGCCTAGGGAAGATAGGCAGCAGGTTGAAGGAGGACAGTACAGTAGGTGGCTGCCGGCTATAGGGTCCCTGGGTCAGGAGGCAAAGCAGTGGCCTGTCCCTGCAGCACTTAGCTGTTGCTCCTGGCTGCCTTGGTGTTTGCTGGCACCACCAGCAGGGGATCAGTGCACTGCACCACGCAACCTTCTAATGGCTCTGGGCAGCGCCTCTGCAGACAAATGTGGGGCCAGTGTGTATGCTCAGCAGGGTTTGGGCTTCAGTGCCTGGGCTTCAGCTCTGGGATTCAGCCTGGGGCAACGGAGCTCGGGCTTGGAAAAATTGTCAGAGCAGCCACCAGCAAGGGCCACCAAATATTTTTTTTCTGAGAACCCTGAATCTAGGCCATCCCTGACAGGTATTTTTTTCTAATCTGTTCTTAAAAACCTCCAGTGATGGTAATTCTGTTACCTTCTTTGGAAACCTATTCCAGTGCTTAATTACCCTTATAACTGGAAAGCTTTTTCCCAATGTCTAATTAAATCAAAGTAAACAATCAATTTGTAAGCATCTTGGGATGTGAATTGGGACAGAGTGTATTTATTTAATCCAATTATTTAGGCCTTGCTTGTGTGCAGGAGTTACACCAGTTTGTCTTAAACTTGTTTTTTAAACCTGTTCTTGTCCTTTCCATGATTTGATCTATGGAGTCCTTCAGATTAAGTACATCAAAGGAGAGACTAATGTTTAGAGCCCTGCACGGATACAAAATTTGTATCCGCATCCATCCCGCAAAAATAATCTGTGGATATAAAGCGGATATCCACGGATTTGCAGGGCTCTACTGATGTTGATAAAAATATCAAGAGCTGTCATGTTTTCTCTCCCACAGTCTTCCACAAAATACATTGACTAAGGGCTTGGCTACACTGGTGCTTTATAACGCTCTAACTTGCTGGCTCAGGGGTGTGAAAAATCATCTCTCCTCCCCCCCCCCCCGAGTGCAGCAAGTCTGAGCACTTTAAAGCGCTGGTGTGAACAGGCTCCGAGCGCTGGAAGCCAGGCTCCTCACACTCTGAGCTAATCCCCTTGTGGAGGTGGATTACCAGGAGCACTGGGAGAGCTTGCGCATGGCACACTTCAGAGCGCTGCTGCGGGAGCGTTCTGAAATTTCCAGTGTAGTCAAGCCCTTACTTTAAAAACTTAATCTCTGATTGCAGAGCAGATGAATAGAGTAACAAATTCTACTTTTATGCTTTAATAGTATACTTAAAATGTTCCTATGAAACGAATCCTGAATCAGAAATTAATGACTTCATGTTGAGCTAGTGTACTTGCATTATAAGAGCATACCTGTGATGTCTATACACTTAAGATTGCTGATGTGATTCTGCCTCCTTAGTGAATTATCTTCTATGTCTGAGGCTCCTCTGTGTTGTGAAATGTGTACTGCAAGTTCTTTGAATGTACAAAGTCAATTCCTGAACCAAATTGGCTTGTGGGAGGAGGGAGGATGAGATTTTTGCATTTGTAGGTATATATTTGAGGTATATAAAGTTACTGTTCATAAAAGCAAAAGGACTGTCTACGTTGGGTTAAGCAAGCTGTATCGCAGGCAGGCACTGGACAAGCTTTGTCTTTTGAATATTCACCCCAAACTCTGCCAGTGCAATTCAGTACAAAAGTTCAACACCTTTTCCAGTTCAACCAAAGATCTCTCAGGTAGAGGAGGCTAATTATGCCAAATTATGTGATGGCTTTTTGTTATGTTTGCAAACAGGAAACAAGAATGATGCAAGAAAATGACGTTGCTTTTGTGGAATGCCACAAAAGCGACTTCATTATTTTATTCAGGCCATCTTGTGACCAAGAAATCTTAATGTCTTGTGAAACTTTTACAAGATGGCTAGCTTCACATCAAAATATGAAAAAACTGGAATTTCATCATGTTTTAATGTCAAAGATCACATTTTCCCTAAATTTTTGCATTTTTTGAATGTGTGGGAGGGAAGGGGATATGTTTGACAGTCAAGGAATTTACTTGGAGCATTTGATTCATTGTGTCAAAACTTCCAATTTTTGAGAAAGGTAGTGGTTGTAAATGCTTTACGCTACAGTCAGGATTTGAACTTTGGTCTCCAGAAATGAAAGTCTAATGTCCTTGTCCCCTGCATTTCTGAACTTCATAATTTTTCTAACTGATCAAGGTAGAAAGTTTCTTCAGTGAAAAACTTACTTATTTATTCATTCCCCACTAGGTGGTTTCTTGTAATGTAGTGGGAGACTCCATTCAATTTATTGTTCATGTGTCATGTACTTCACCTACTACCACAGAGTGTCAGTCCTACAGTGTAAAACTGTCTCCACTTCACTTACAGGTAACGTTTTTTAATGATATCCCTTGCTAATATTATATTCAAATCCAAAAAGACTAATTATTTTTACATATACTGTGGTCAAACTGAAAGATTGTTTTAACTTTTGAACCTCATAATTATAAAATACTTAAATATTGGTTAGCGCTGCCCACAAAAGTTGAGGGGGGTTTCTTTTTTTTTTTAGGTACTTTTTGTCCCAATTCATTGTATAATTAAAACTAAATATTTGTGAAGATAATGCAAATAAATAATATTGTATTTATAATTGTGGACCATGAAAACACACTTTTTTTTTTTCCTGAGTCTGACTTTTATCAGTGCCCTAGGCCAGTGATTCTTAACCAGGAGTCTGGGGCTCCCTGGGGGGTCGCGATCAGGTTTCAGGGCTAGCTTTAGACTCACTGGGGCTCAGGGCAGAAAGCCAAAGCCCCACCAAATGGGGCTAAACTTTAAAGCCAAAGCCTGAGCAACGTAGTTTCATGGCGGCATCTGTGTCATGGGGCCCCAGGCAATTGCCATGCTTGGTACCCCTTAATGCCAGCCCTGTCTTTTATATGTAGAAAACCAGTTGTTGTGGCACAAGTGGGCCATGGAGTTTTTATAGTATGTTGGGGAGGGGAAGGGGCTCAGGAAAAAAAAAGGCCGAGAATCCCTGCCCTAGGCTGTACTCATAAGAAATTATTTCACCTTTTAGTGTATTCTATGTTCTTCTTAGGCCACTAACATTTGATATTTATTAAAATTAAATGCTGGTATCACTCTGACTTAAGTGATACTGCACTTGTTTACAGCAGTGATGAGCTTCGTCCAATGCTTCTCTTAAGATTATTTACAAGTCTGCAGATGACAAAAACTAACCTCTGTCATTTCAACAGCTGGAACTCTATCTTAAAGAGAGAGGAGAAAACATTGAAGTTGTGTGGTCCTTCCTTAATGCCCCGGAAACTAATATTAAAATCCAGCCAACAGCAGTGCAGGAGGTCAGTCAGTAAGCTTTTTATTTTTGTTTGTTTTGTCTGTCTTAACCAGTCCTCTAAAACAAAACTAAAGGACACATTTTGAGTCCCCTCTTAAGCACAGTAGCATCCACATGGATACTAAAATGTTAAACCTAGGTTGAGATAGAGTTGACTAGTTTTGACAGAGAAATCTTTTGTTGGTTCTTTGATGTCATCCAAATCTAAAAGCATGAAAAATCTTTTCTCAAAGCATTTTTGGACATCTGTAATAAGTGTTCCAATCAAAATACTGTAATTTTTTGTCACTGTGTGGATCGCTTGCATTAGTATTAAGAAGACGACACCCTTATTTCAGAGTCAGCTTGACAAATGACTAGTTTGGTGTGGGAGGGACTGAGCATCTTAAGGCTTTCCATAGTTCTAAGCACTTGATTTGTGTTTCTGGTTTGCATGTGTTATCTTTCAAGTTACAAATGAATTTTATCATTATTTGGGACCTTCCTCTCCTCACTCCAGTTTGTATTTATCCGATTAGAGAAACTGTACCTTAACCTTGTGCCCTTTTTTTAACCATGCACATACTTTTTTCCATCTTGCACTGTAACTTGTGTGGTGGTTTTTTCCCTTATTAAAAAGTTGATTTCAGTACATGTTAGAGCTTCTTCTGAGGAGTTGTATTGACTGAATGATACCCTCCACCCTCCCAGGTCATTTAATTTTATTATCCTGGATATACAACTAAATGTATTAAAAACCGAGATAAAACACTCTTCAGAACACTTTAACAAAGCAGATTTATTTGCATGTGTGGCAGCCTAAATGACCTTAATCACGGAGAATGTCGTCTAATATCCGTGTATTAAACAGTCACTAAGTACTTATTGACAAGTCATAATGTCTCTGAAATAGTGTGGCCTGTTGTATTAAAAACTTTGCCTTTTGACAAGTGCTTGACCGTGGTTTACAAGTGTAGTTATATTGCATTGGGTGTTGTACATGCTTTTGAAAAGAGCCTGTAAAATCTAAGTAACTAAAAGCTTCATTCTCTTCTTAATGTTAATGGGAACCAAGTATGCATCTTATAGTTCTAAAATGGAAAAACCCTCAAATATTGACATTTTGTAAATGAATTACAATTTGAAATTTGTTTTGGCTCCTGCATTTAGATGACATTTCCCCCAGCCCCACATTCCTTTTTTTTTTTTTTTTTTAAATAAATACTTTTACATGCGAAAATAATAATGATTATCACGTAAAGAACTTATCTTCACAGTGTTGTGCACACACACACCAGTTAAACTGGATGAAATAATAAGATTCTAGTTTACACTGACAAAAGCTCGATGACTCTGAATCACACTTGGCACTCTATACTTGGCTGACTCCTAGTATTGTAGATGCAATGGCCTTGCATAGAAACTGCACTACCCAGTCACAAAAATAGGATTTTACAATTAAGAACAATAGTTCTAGCATATTCTAAAAATGACGTGTTAAGGGTTCTTGAAGTAACTTATTCAGATGGAGGTTTAATGTTTAATGTTTCCTGTGCTGGATTCCAGAAAGAGGGTTGAATGTAAAGTTTAACAGTTGAAGATGGGGCACAGATAATGTTCAAGTTTTTTCAGACATTATATTCTACTTGAAGTCAACAAGGAAGTGGAATATAATCTTTGAAAAAACTTTTATAGAAACCTAATTTCCCCCACAACCACAAATGCCCATGACATTGGGTGTCCATCTTTCCACGCCGTTACATTTGGAACTAAATTTGGGTGTGTGGAGGTTTTTTATTTTAAGTGAGCTGCCTTCACACATGGACATGGAAGCATGATACTAAATGTCAAGAAGTATCATGCTAATAATAACAATTGACATATCTTAGTTTATAGCAAAATTAGAGCTGATTGGAATTTTTCAAATTTTCACCAGCATTTTCCATCAAACTAAATTTTCATTGAAAGTAGGTGCAGGGGAGGAGGCTCTGGTTGTTGGGGTGTCTTTGTTTTTTTTTAACCTTTTTGGAGGGTTTTCAAGCAGGTGTAACGCAGGTTTGTTATCCATACACTTAACACCAAATTGATACGGTGACACTGCCAAAGTGGAAGTTTAATTGTAGCAGTCTTTTGGGGTATTTTTTTAAAAAAAATATTGGAGCACAGCATCACGCAACTTATAGAAATATGGCCCCTGAAGTAGATTACAAGATAGAGAAGCATCAGTACAACATGAGAAAAATAAGGTTGAAGGAGGGTGCTTCATATGAACAATATCTACACATCTTCAGAGTGTGACATCATAAAGCAGGTAGTGAAACAAGATTTATATACATACCTAATACTACCCCTCAACAAGTTAGTGGTCAAGAAGGGACTCTGACTTTAAATTTATTAGGCCTGTGATGAAGATTTGGTTGTCACTTGCATAGAAATATCTCATTAACTTGTGCTAGTTCTAAAGCAGTGTAGGTTTGCAAAATGAAGTGGTCAGTCCTTTGATGTGTTGAGCATTCTTGGCTCTCATCAAAGTTGTTGAGAGTTCATGGATCTCAGTCAGAATGTTGCAGGAGACACTAATCCGTCAGGATTAGGCCTTTCATCCACATCGTGATGATAATCTTGAGTTGCACTAGTGAGTTGTTGGGATATTTCTGCCAGGAATGCAGCTAAATAGCTTGGCTTCTGCAACAGGGCCTAGTTAATATCCATTTTTTGGTCTCTAACTTGTTGCCAGAGAATGAGTCCTCCGATTGCATACAAAATGGCTATGCGTTCCCACCTGACCACAGCACATGTCAAGATACTCTTTTCATCTTACTGTAAGAATCAGGTGACATGAATGTTTCATCTAAGACTCTAAATTGGCTCCACTCCTTTAAAAGCTGAGGTCTGTAACAGTATAGTCTTTCTAAATGAGATATCTGAGACACTCCTCTAGATATTCTCTGTCATGTAGGTCTATGCAGTGTCTCCATTGTGACAGAGTCAGACCATATGGCTACAGGAGAGTAATAGAAGGCAGATATTAGCCCCAGATTAAGCAGGTCCCTTTCCCCTGGGTAAGGTAACAAGTGGTTCCAGAGCAATCAGGGACTTGCTGAAACCAATTAAGGCAGGTAGGCTAATCAGGGCACCTGATTTAAAAAGGACCTCACTTCAGTCAGTGCGGGGCAGGCAAGGAGTGGGAGAGGGTGTGCTGCTGGAGGACTGAGGAATACAAACGCTACCTGGCATCAGGAGGAAGGTCCTGTGGTGAGGATAAAGAAGGTGTTAGAAGGATGCCATGGGAAAGTAGCCCAGGGAGTTGTAGATGTCATGCAGCTGTTACAGGAAATGCTGTAGACAGCTGTGATCCACATGGTCCTGGGCTGGAACCCAGAGTAGAGGGTGGGCCCAGGTTCCCCCATTCCTCCTGCCCGCCTCCCCACCCCCCCCGCATTGGATACCAGATGAGTTGACCTGGACTGTGGGTTCCACCTGAAGGGAAGGTCTCTGGCCTGTTCTCCGACTCACTAGGTGGGTCAGCAGAGACTGCGGGGATTGTTCTCCCTTTCCCCATGCTGGCCAGTGATGAGGTTAGCTGAGTGAACGGTAGGTTTGAGCCACTGGCAAAAGTTGCCAAACTGAGGGCTTCCATAACCTCTGAGGAGACCAAATTCACCAATAAGCGCAGGACCCATCGAGGCAGAGGAGGAACTTTGTCACACCATATATAGCCTTCTTTACATCTCTGTACATTAGAAATTGAACCTGTTCTAGATTCTCCCTGGACCACTTCCAGTGCTCTTGAATTTCCTAATTGCTCTCTTTGTGCAATAATTTAATTGAAATGTTCACTCAATTCCAAATATTGAAGAAAACTGAAGCATAGAATAGCATGCTGCCACTGATTGATTGTAGCTAAAAGTAAACCTCCCTTATCGATCGCTGGCAAGCAAACAATTACTGTGTTGGTGCACTCTATAAGTAACCTCAAAGCTACCATGTATAAGCAAAATCTTGCAATGCATTTTGATGCCTGTCATAAAAAGGACTGAACATAAATGAATGCTACAATGAACATCAATATCCGGAAAGCATTTCTTGGATATTTTAAATTTCCTGACTTGAGCTGCATGAACATTCGCACAGAACTATTTTAGGCTTGGTTGAGGGTTGGGCTTAAGAAATACCATAATGATCATTGTGTGCCATATGGAAGTTGCCAAATTTCAGGTAGTGGAAGTCAGCATAGTTCCGTAGTAGTCAATGGTACTAAGTTAATAATCTGACCTGCTGTCTGTACATACTGTATTGCTCTTTTACCATCTGGGCAACACCAGGATAGCTTTAACAGCATAACAAATATGTATGAAATCATGACTGAGGTTCTTTTTGAAGCGAATAATGACTCTATCCTTTCCATTTCTCTTTCAGAACTGCATGTGATTATAATGCATATATTGTGAACATGGGTTTTTTATTTTTTAAAAACAAGATCAAGTGACTATTTCTCTGACATTTCAGTATATCTGGCTGTTGGCACTAGACCTGCTCTCATTCTTACAACATTTGCTTTATGGCATAGTGGTAGACTGCATAGTCAGCTGTCCAGTGAATTTCTGCATTAATGTTTGTTCTCCTGATGAATTAGAAGCATGATTCCTTTTTCTCTCCTACTAGGGCCAGATGGCTGAGGCATATGCAATATCTGAGCCATTCAGAGATGTTTTCCAGAATCTAATTAGTTTAGTTTCACCATCCGTAATCTTGAGTACAAAACCTACAGATCTAATAAAGGAGGTACAGGTAAGTCTTGTATGGATTAAAATCCTTTTTTTTTTTTTTCGTTTTTTTTTTTTTCCCCCCCCCCCCCCCAACCTGCTTTCTGTTAATATGTCTGGATAGCAGACACTCATGATCCTGTGAATGAACTGCAAGTCTAACAGTGTGCTATTTGATCAGAAACCATAGGGAAACACTTTAAAATACACAGCTTCTGGTACAGAAGGATTTGACCTTAGAATTCCTAGATGACTACTTTGTTGCTAATGCTGCCCTGTAATTTTTAACATCAAATGACTTTTACCATGTTGCTCTATGTGAGCATACAAGATATTCTGTATTTTATATAGATGATCCCTTATGTCTTGTTTCCTTTTCACAGAATGTACAAAACATAGGAACTCTCCCCCAGGGCACCAGTCCTCCGAAACCTCCCAGGGTTCATGAACTAAAACTGCTAGTGAAGAACATTGTAGCCACACTGACTGATCACAGTGCTGCAGGTAAAAATAAATAAATAAATAAATAAAAGCTAAAGCAGACAGATATTCTGCTTCAAAGCTGTAAGGAAGGTGACTTTTAAACCGGTAATGGTCATACTTTCAGCAACAATAAAATACATTGAATGGATCAGATAAGTCCTCATTGTGATCTGCTGCCTCTGCGGCACTGGTGGGCCTTTGTCCTCTCCGTCCTCTCCACTTCTAAGAACCTATAGGTGGAGTGGAGTAACTGATTTATTTTAATTTGAATAATTAAAAGACTTGTGCACAAAGCTAAGTGTCCTGGCAAATAATATTGTAAGAAAACCAAACCCCAAAAGCACTAATTCATTATTCCAAAAAGAAATCCTGCCAAGCTCCTTTCCATCCTGCCATCATTTGGAAGCAGACCTTCAACCCTCCCCTATGGAGCAGATTCCTTTGCAGCATGCCCAGGTACCAATTTTGGGCTATTTCAAACCAAGAGGGGTTATGCACTGTGCACATCTTGACTCTCTCCTTCTACACCCTCAGCAAACCATAGTCAATAAACTGGTTTGTAGCACTGCTTGGTATCATGAAGCACCCTTGCAATTAAGAGGCGTGGGGAGTTCTGAGGCAGCAGAAGATAAAGTCATGGATAAGGTGGCTATCATGGAGTTGCACTGCCAAGGAGCAGAGAGGGCACTGTTGCCTGTGTGAAGGCACAGGATCTCTCTAGAGATGGCCCTGTCCTTTGGCAAGATATGCACAGTCTGCAAAGGTGGTGTGGGAAGAGGAGGACATAGAATACAATGCACTGGTGTGTTCAGTTCTGTGTGTATGTGGCGTGGGGGTGATCGTTGTGTCAGGAGTGTGGAGGAAACCTCCTTAGAGTTCTTTCCTCAGCCTCTCCCCTGCAGGTTTGTTGGTTGGAAGGGGCTGGATATGGCCCAATGTGAATTGTTATGTCCAGAGATTTCCAAGAAAGTTCATTGTTACACATTGTATGGTCTGAAAAGTCTCATTTGTGGGAGAGGAGAGGCAACAAAAGGATGTAAAACACCTTGAAATACTCTTATATTAAAAAGTGACAGTACAATAACTTACATCATTTGGAGAGCTTAACAACTGATGACTCAAGATTAGCCTTCTGAACATTGGTGTGTTAATCCAACTCACAGTATTTTCTGTTTGGTTCAATATTACTTGATATGATGCTGGTTTAGCTGTGCCCTGAGTAATTTGTTAATGTTAGAACCTTCCATGAGATGTTTATTCAGGCAGAGATACTTTTTTGGGGAAAAAGTAGGTCTTTCTTCAGTAAACAGTCATTGGCTTGGGGCACGTGGAGCGAGAAGCCAAGCAGGAGGTCACTGCCCACTGAAACATGTTGTGCTGCTTATGTTTGGGGCGTAGGCTTTCAACCTGTCTTTCGGGTATCTAAGATTCCTCATGATCAAGCCTGCCTACTTCATTGCTCCAGGGCTAGAGTACCAGCTAAGCTTCTCAGAAGTGTCTGATCAGTGGCCTTTGGGTGCCTCAATTTTGTGTCTGCCCAATTGAAACCTTCCGAAAGGGTGCTTTTTTTTGTAATGTAGATCCCTACCCCCCAATACAGGTGGTCAGAACTTTCTGAAAATCTTTCAACATGACTCAGTCTGAGCATACAGAATTGCTAGTTAGTTAACAAACAAACAGATGTCCCTTTTGAAGTGCTTCAGGTTGGATGCGGTCTTGGTCCCTGTGGCTTTTGTAGTGTAAATGGACCAGAATTCAAAAGGCATTAAACCCTGTGCTTGGGTTTGGCTTGCTGCTGTGAATGGGGTGAATCCTTAGCACTGCCGGGCTAAGGGATATTTTTTCTTAAGTGACTGTTGTTGGATCACATTAAAACATTTTAAAGCATAGTTTGTTTTTGCCATTTGTAGGCAGGACTAAGCTAAGTCTTACCATGTTGTTGGAGCTCTCTGTAGCGTGCTTGATTAGCCTGCATAGCTGTTCGTTTTGCCTATGTTTCTACATAGGCTAAAACAGGGGTTGGCAACCTTTCAGAGGTGGTGTGCTGGGTCTTCATTTCATCACTCTAATTAAAGGTTTCACTTGCCAGTAATACATTTTAATGTTTTTAGAAAGTCTCTTTCTAGAAGTCTATAATATATAACTAAACTATTGTTGTTGTATATAAAATAAGATAGATTTTTAAAATGTTTAAGAAGCTTCATTTAAAATTAAATTAAAATACAGAGCCCCCCAGGACCAGTGGACAAGACCCAGGCAGTCTGAGTGCCACTGGAAATCAGCTCGCGTGCTGTCTTTGGCACAAGTGCCATAGGTTGCCTACCCCTGGGCTAAAACATGAATTTTTAACCTGTCCATAACAGGATTTTGCCACATTAATATGCCTGTATAAGTTTTTATAGTGAGTTCTAACTGGTAAACAATGGTTATTTACAATTACTTTGATAGTAGGATCTACATGTGTTTTTGTGTAGATCTTTTTATGTGAATGGGGTTCAGGTAACACATCTTAGACTGATCTAATTATATGTGTATATTTCTTATTCATTTGCTATAAGCGAATTCGGTATATAGCTTTTCTATTTCTGTGCACAAACCTCAGTGCAAATTTGTGTATGTTCTTGCCTGTTGTCATTCTCTATAGTGCTCTAGAGCCCCAAAGATGAAAAATGGTGACTTTTGGCATTGTAAAATGTATTCCTTTTTTTTGGTGTGGTTTTTAGAAGCTATAAATAATACCAACTGTTCCTGCTTGGAATAACAGTAAAATTATTCACTTCAACTTCTTAATAGACATTTTTGTATTAGTAGAGCAATGCTCTTGACTAGCATGATCTCTTTAAAAATAGCAGTCTGTAAAGCCATTGTTTAACAATATGGCAGTCATCTCTTAACACAAGAAATAGTTCCTCAAGAAATAGGTAGATGGACCATCAGTAAGGACTTCAAATATTTATCTAATTTTTGTTTTAAGTGACTTGAAACCATGTAGCTGTTCACATAACTTCCCTTGGTAACTACATTTCCTATCATTATTACCCTCATCCTCTCTCTAGCTCTCGTGATTTTCTTACACCGACACTTATAGATCCTGGTCTTTAAATTAAAATGTAAGGTCTTTGGGGCCTGTTTTGGATTTTTTAATATGTTTATACAGAACGTAGGGCAACGATGCCCCAGTCTTGACTGAACACTAATGTAATACAATTAGGGATAGGAAGAAGGAATAATGCTAGGGTGGGGGGGGCTTTCTCCCCTCCCCACAGTAATCTAGACAAAAAATTATCTCCTGTTTCTCTTGAGCAAGTACGCTTACTGATAACTTGAAGTCAACAGTTTGATATTTGTTCCTTTCCTTTCCCAATACAGGCAGCATAAATCCTGTGTGTGTAACTCAGTTGAATGATCCTCTGCAGAAATTTTCCAGCTCTGTAGCCAAAAATGGCACTGACCTCTCCTGGAAAGAGGAGTTCATCTTGTAAGTAATCACCAGCATAACATTTTCTATTAAATGTTTCTACAGTCTCAATTTACATAAGATGTTAAAAGAGGAACTGTGTGTTTAACGTATCCTGTTAGTTTTATCTCAGATCATTGGACACTGGTTTTTAAAGCAACTTTCTGGTACTGAGTTATAGCAAGTGTTAACATGCATTTCAGTCATTTTTACTTTTAACTGAGGCTTGTTGGGCCTGGGATTGGGAAGCACAAATGTGTGGTTTCTAATAGAGATCGATGGTGGCAAGTATCTAAGATTGTGGTGTAAGCATACCTTTAAGTCGACCTATGAGAGGTCAGCTTACAGACATTGCAGTAGTTACTGTGGTGGCTGATGGCCACACTGTCCTCCTGTCAGTAGTGTGCGTCCTCACTAGGAGCAATTCTGCCGACTGAAGAGGGGTAGCGTGGGTGTTCTGAGAGCCAGTAGTGTGGGTGTTCTCAGCTCCCTGCCGGGAGCCCGCCTGCTTTCCGCTCTCACCTAGGAGTGCAGGGAAGCCACCCGGGGCTTCTTGCCACTGGAAAGGAGATCCATGCCCCGAGTCCAGTTGGTTGGTGTGCTGCCCGTGGAGAGCCTGGGCAGCAGCCCAAGCTGGGAGCCTGGATAACAGCCCAGCTTGGAGCAGAGACCTGGCAGCACGAATGGGGAGCCAGCTTTTTTGTCAGTTCACAGTTCCAGCTGATCTGTGAAATTAACAAGACAGCTGACGCAAGGAGCACAGTGTCTACACAGACACTGTCACCCTAACTACGCTGACAATTCCACCTCCAAGGTGTAGGACTTAATACTGTGTAGTAGGGCACATGCATCGGCAGGAGCAAGCGACTATAATGTAGACACTGACAGAAGTTGCTTTATGTCAACCTATGTAGTGCAGACCAAGGGTTAATCTGTAAAAGGGTGTTTGGTATAGTTATAATATAAGTGCAGGTCATAGAGTGGAGTGGAAATGGAAAAAGAGATTACAGACAGTTTGGATAAAGCAGCTATCTGACAGTATTCTGACACAGTGATCACCTAAGCAGCTACTATCAGCTTCAGTGTTCTTCAGGAGAAAGCCACTGATGGGGCCAGAGGCTTCCTGCTTTACTGGCTAAAAGGAAGGAAGAGAGCAGAAGCAGGTTATCATAGTAAGTGAGGAAAAGAGGTGCTGCTGTGTGGACTGTGCTGTAGGTACTTCTCTTCTCTTCTCCCAGAGCATTAAAGTAAAAGGTGTTGGCTCCCATTGGGGTCTCCATCTCCCTTACAACCTACAAGTACCTTTCCTACTCCAATCCATTTTAGGAACCTTCCCTCCTTTCTACTCTTTTCAAAGAAAAGTGCCATTTGCTGTGTCCCCCTCACCACAGAGTTGGTGTACAGCATCCGTTGTCCCATTGGCCCTCACAGAGAGGCAAATTTCATGGAGACCTGCTCTAGGAGAAGATTAGATCAGTGCTACTGCTGAGATTGGCAGCTGCTTTACTGCTTACTTGAGAGATGGGGAGCGCTGCAGTGCACAGCTTTGCAGAAGGGAAGCTTTCTCCCTCCTCATTGTTCCCAGCGGTGCGTGTGTAGGTACATGCGTAGCGCAGGTGAGAGCATTGGGAAGCAGCAGTGGGTGGGTTGTGAAGGAATAGTAGTCTGAGATAGTTTAGGATGTGGAGAATGCAGCTCCCCTGATTTGAATGAATGATAAACGCTCTGAATTTGACACTGCCAGGAAGAGAAGCTTGGTAAATATTTCTTACTGCAATCCTGAAAATCTTGTTTTTATCATGCACTTAAATGGAAGTTGTGTCCAGTGCATGCTGCTGTATGTTATCTTGCTGTTACGTTTAGTGAAAAACAATTAGCTCTGAAGCTGCCATCTTAAGACACCTAAAGTCTAGTGACCTGTGTTCTTTTCTGTGCTTGGTCTCATCACTAAAAACATCTCTCCTTTAAGACAGTGGCCTTGCCCAGCCACAGACCATGCACTCTCACATGACAATGTGATTCTTTGTTACCACGTTGCTTGGATGAGCATGATGCAACTCGTGTACTAGTAGTAAAAATAAATCCGTTGGATAGCATCTTTCATCTTGAAGTATCTCAGTGTTTTACCAACTTCAAATACTATATTTGCAGCTGGCTTCAGCCATCTGTTAGTGGAACAGAATATCTATTCAACCCTGCACAGCAGCTGTTTCTCTATGTTTTAGAACAGGAAGTGGGAAGGGTATTCTTCTACAGCTGAAACTGCAGGGGGAGTTCAGGTGCGCAGGATGACTATTTTAACTGGAATTTGGCCATTACACCACAGTTATGGTATGCTTTCCATGGCAATGGGTACTCTAGCTGTGCCAAAGGTAGATAAGATTGCAAAGTCCTATGACATCTTTAACAATAAGAAGTCAGGATTTGGTCTATGTCTGCATTGCACACCTTACAGTGGCACAGTTATGCCACTACAGCAGTGCCACTGTAAGATACTCAGTGTAGCTGATCTTCATTGGCAGGAGAGAACTTTCCCACCAACAAAATAAAACCACCCGCAACAAGGGGCAGTAGCTTTATTGGCAGGAGAGTGTCTCATTCCGACAAAGTGTTGTCCACACTGTTGCTTTTTTGTCAGTAAAACTTTTGTCAATTGGTGTGGGGTTTATTTTCACACCTCTAACTGACAAAAGTTTTGCTGACAAAAGTGCTAGTGTAGACGTAGCCTTGCTTGTACATCTTCCTTCACCTCCAAAAGAGAACACTTTCAGCACCATGGCCCCTCGCAGCAGGCTGGGGCGTTGACTCACTGGGAAGAGTGCCACCTACTGAATGGCCAAAAACCACTCTCCTTCCTGTTGCAACCTGCCTTTTCTTTGGAAGGGCGGCTCAGCACTGAGAAAGTTTCCCACCTGAATAGAAGCATAGTGTTAAAACATGTTTCCAATATTAAAGTTCTGCACTGAACTCTTATACTTTATTGCAGAAGGAACAGAATAAAGTTTAGTGGAAATGTCACAATATCCATATGCTTTAACAGCCCAGTTGATAGATTTGCATGTGGTGATTTTGTGTTTGTCTTTTGCATAAAGCACCACAGGTTGTACCAAAAGCATTTGTGTCTAATGATTCGTGCTGGTCATGTAGCAACTGGTTCTTTACTCTTATCCTCTTACAGTGTCTCTTTAGTCTAACTTTGTGCCAAAATAACATGGACCCTTCTTAGAGGAAATACCAGGGGGAAGTACCAATGATTTTTAAATCAGGAAGTTTCACAGTCAGTGATCAGATATCTATGCCAGAAAACTATTTAAAATATAATATTTACCTCCCTTATTCAAATAATCTTGCATTGGCAGGATGCTACTCCACTTTTAATAGACCACTGGATCTATTCCATCTTCTTGACTTACGAATTTGGAAGCTGTTTTTGTCTCAGCTGTATGCAGTCTTCTGGTAGAGAACAGACATGGAAAACTTCATCCTGAAAGGCAAAGTTTATCACTAACAGAAAAAAGGCCCTCTTATAATGGAAATGATTTGGCAATCCTAAATCTAGTGAGGAAGCTAGATAGATCCAAAGTTAGGATTCACCCCAGCATTCCCTTCCCTCGAGTTAATTGAGCTCAAGAGGTGGCACACATGTTTTCTCTCCAGTATTTGAAAGGCAGAGTGCTGTAAAAGCTGTCTAATACTTTCCACTGACTGGCCAATAAAACTGCACAGTTTGGTGTAATATACTAATACAAGGTGTGAGACATAATATAAAGCCTTATGTAAAGAGCAATTTAAAATGAAGAGGGGAGAAACATTCCCAGTACAATAACTAGAGAAGGAATGAAAACTCTTTGAAGGCTTGACATCATTTTATTTATTCCACAGTGAATTAAATGCCAAATCAAAAGAGTTACAACTGCAGATCTTGGAAGATGGAAAATTGGATAGTAAGTACTGCAACTGAATTCTTCTGTATGGCCCCCTCATGGGCATTACTGAGATCTTGAAATAAATCTTCTTTTGTTTACACAGTTGAATAAGATCATGTAAGAAGCTGTCAGAAGTCAGTAGGTAATGTAGACGTGTTCTGCTGACAAATCCTGGTAGCCAGATCAGGTACGCTTCAATAACTCCAGGAGCAAAGAAGGCTAATAGTTACTGGGGCAAGAGAGCCCTAGAGGTTCCAAAATTGTAGGGAAGGCCCCACCCACTTCCTGACGGGGAAGGCAGGGGAAGGAGGACAGCAGGGGAGGGGCCAGGGGTTGCCTCCCCAGCTAGGAGGTTGGTGGGCCAGGCAAAATTAGCTCGCAGGCCGGATGTGGCCCGTGGGCCATAGTTTGCCCACCCCGGCAATAGACCTTTCTAAATACAAGCCACCTTTCTCATCTGCTATTGTTGTCAAATGCTGGACGAAGAATTCTCAATGCAGGTTCTGTCATTACACTCCTATCCTTTTTTGTCCTCAATACTAATTTAATGCATTCCAATTAAATTTACTTTGAGCATTATTTCTCTATCCTAGTGCTTCACTTTAGCTGGAAACTCTAAATTTCATGTTATACATGATGGGTCAGTTTGCTAATATGTCAGGATTATTCTGTAAAAATGGAAGCATCCTTTCTGAGTCTTAGCTATTCTCTTCTATTTCAGTATTGTCAAATTTAGTTAATTTCTGATTAATGATTATTCAAAACCAGGTTAGAGTACTGTGGTGAACTTTCCACACCTACTACACACCTTTCCTCCAGCCTTCTGCCTCCTACTTATTAACTAAGCCCTTAGCCAATGTAACTTATGTAAGCCATATTTAATAACTTGTTATCAAAGCCATATTTAGAGTGCTATGTTAGTCACATAGAATGTGTTTTTAAATTCAAGTTTGGCAAAAAGGAATTACAGAACTAACAAAACCCACCCACCCTTGCATGGTTTTCTGAATTTTATTTTTAAAGCTCTGTTGGGCCACTGATTTTTTTTAGGTGGAAATAAGCCAGTTTTGGGGGAGAAATGGTTGTGTATCAGAAACATACAAAAAAATCTTCTTTTTCTCAGCCAACAAATGTGAGGGAGATAAATAGCCATTTGTCAAAAACGTATCCACAGAGATGTGGAGGATGGAAAGACTCTCACACAAATTAAATGGCCAAAAAAAAAAGTTTCACGCCGCTCTAATGTAGAGACATAGACTAATAACACTTCACAGTAATGGGGCAATTTCTAATTCTGGAAGCAAACTATGTATTATCACTTACCTATAAAAAATCTGTCCTGTCCAGATGTCTCTAATGAGGGTCTTTCAAGATGTCAACCACTGCACATACCATACACCATTAATGGCACACTTTTATTACTTTATCTGTTTCTTTAAAAAAGAGTCTAATAATAAATAAATCTAAAATAACAGACCTAACATTTCTGAAAGTAATATTTAGTTGGATATGTGGTTGTTGGTGGTTGTTAAATCTTAGTAAGAAGAATGTGGGAAAGGATGGCAGGCATCTAATGTAGGTCCATCTGTTGTAGAGTTTTTTTATACTGCTGCCTTTCACCATGGCATCCATTGAAATCCATGGCAAAACTCCCATTACTGTGAAAGGGGCTAGGATTTTGCCCATGGACCTGCATAACAAAGTTTTAGCCTCATGTTAATTTTGTTAATAGAATTCCACTTTAACATAACTATAAGATATCTGAGAGAGAGAGAATCTAAACTTACACTCCTAAGACCTCATAAGGAAGTATTCTTAGTTGGCTATGCCAATCCAAAATGAATCCAGGTAGCACTTTCTATGAAATACAAGACAATGGCAATTGAGGAGAAAATGAAAGAATTCAGCTGGACTGTCTTTTGAACAGCCTCATCTGTGTTCAGAATCTCTAGGGTGTTTGTTTTTTTTTCCCCTCCACATGTCCTGGATGCAGAAGAAAAAATTTTTAAAAACAATTAATCAGCTATCTGCGGCCTTTTCTGTCAAGCAGTGTTATTCTAAAAACCTAGCCTGCAAGAACTACAGATCCTTCTTTAAAAATTTCCTCTGCAAATGATCCTGTCTCTTTATGAAGTAAATACCTTATTCTGCTGCGAGGTAATGCCTTACAATGTTAGGTACCTCAGCGGTTTGAAATAGCAATGGCTTCTGCTTTCCACCTTTTCAGGATAACTTCAAAGATATTGACAGCTCAGACAAGACCTTACTATGTCACTTTCATTTATTTTAGGTTCTTTTTCAGCATGGGCAACTGTACCTTTAGACTTGTTCAGGAAACAGCCTTCTGGACGGCAAAGCTTTGCACTGAGGAGCAGGCCCAGCAGCCATAGCCCTGTGTTAGGATCGATCACTGCAGAGGTATCGCATTCTTATGTTTATGGTTGACTTTTTGACTGTCATATTGTCCGTTTTAAGAATACTGGCCCAATACACTGTTGCCCAGCATGTTCTGTCACAATTTACAGAAGTGACAATTGAGTGTTGTGCTACTTAATCAAAATGGAAGTGATGTGAACTCACTTTGTACTTGTGTAAATGGCTGCAGAAGGTGCACGGTAACACAGAATCATAGCCTACCTACTTAAAGCAAAGGCTGTGACTGTTTTGGACAAAGCTTTAAGAAGTAATTTGGGTCTTCTAAGGGCTTGTCTTCACGAACACTTAGTTCGTGGCCAGCTGAGGTGTCAGTATGCCCCCCACACTTCTGTGGTGCATGCTTGAATGCTCTGCGCGTATCTTGCTAACATACACTAAGAGTTTGTCAGTGTGCTTTGATCTAGTCCACTGTTTCAAATGTTTCTCTTTCCTTTTAAGGTGTAATTATTACTTTAATTACCAGTTTTTCTCTTTCTAGTTCTCTTTTGTAGAACCTAACGAGTCAAAATCCTGGCAAGTTCCTGCTCCGCTTCCTGCCACAAAAATCGAAAAGGATCGAACCGTGATGCCTTGTGGGACTGTAGTCACTACTGTCACTGCTGTGAAAACCAAACCTCGACTTGAAGGGAAACATTCTGCACTGAGCCCAGGTGAAGAGATCAGTGAAACTTTAAACTGCAAATCCAAGAGTGATTGTTTGGTTTGTGCTGGTTTTTAATAGTATACTTCCTATGGGGGATGGGGAAAGAAAAAAGAACATTGTCTAGATCTATTTAGGTGGAGGAGTGAGGGGTATTTTAGTTGGTGTGTTTAATGTGATCTTGGTTACTTTTGGATAAAATATTTCTTTTGCGTGAAGCCAGGGCCTCCCCAACTGAAGTCTATATGGAAGTCTTGCCAATGACTTCAGTGGGAGCAGAATCAGCCTCCTGGTAAGTAAGATGATGTAACCGAGCTCTTCTCCGGCTCACTCCACAAAATGAGCCGGAGACCACTTAGAGTGCATGCACCAGTGCTCTTTTATTCTCTGTGCCAGTTCCCACCACCTTCTATATACAGTTTCTTCAGGCCAACACCCTGGGGGACAGCTAGCTTTCCCAGCCAGCAGGGATCTACAGCCACAGGATCCTCCTTTTCCTGTGCGCCGCCCCCCAGCCCCTGTTTCCTCCCTGCCAGCTTTATATAGCCAGCTGGCTAAACAGGCACTGGTGCCTTCACTCAAGCAATTTGGGCATGACCTCCCCTGCCAGCCCCAATTAATCTCCCTTATTTGGAACTAGGCTAACAGGGGCCTGGCTCGGGGTGGGCGGCCAGCCGGTAGCTGGTAGGGGAGCAGTCAGGCAGCCTTCGGCAGCGTTTCTGTGGGAGGTCCGCTGGTCCCGTGGATTTGGCAGCAATTCAGTGGCGAGTAAGCCAAAGCCCAGGGACCGACAGACCTCCTGCAGAAACACCACCGAATCCACAGGACCGGCGGACCGCCCACAGAAACGCCGCTGAATGCCGCCTGTCTGCCACGCTTGGGGCAGCAGAACACAGAGAGCCGCCCCTGCCTTTAACACAGTATGCAGTCTACATAGTCTGCCAGTGAGCACCAAGGGCTCCCTGTATCACTTACCTTAGTTGTTGCTCTCAGAGCACTCAGTAGTGTCTACACTTTATTTATAATATTAGACTTTTTGGCTTAGATCACAGTGGAAAGGAGTTTGGCTTCTGGTGGATGCTCGTCCATATTACAACACTACCATACTACTTGATGAGACTGCCAGAGTCTGTGCTTATTACAGACCTGGCTGGCTCGCTCTAATCCCGATCGCTATAACTATCTCTAAAGTGGATTGGAAATGTGAAGAAGTTTGTCCAGTGCTGGTCCAGACTGTGCCTTGCTGTAACTAGTGTTGTTAGCCCTTCTGTGACAGGCACGAAGTTAAAACCCTCTTAAAATTTTGAGTGTAGGTGTAAATGTAGATATAAGTTACAGTCATCAAATCATTGCCAAATCTTCAGTCTTAAAATGCGCTCATTTTTCGGCTTATAACTGATTTTAAAATCATTCTACACAAAAGAGCCACGTAAATAAAACTAAAAAAAATTTGTGCAATGACAGAGCTTTTGCTCAGAATTATACTAGCTAGGTTTTTTCAAATGCTAATTTGTATCAGTAAAAGTACTTTTTCAAATGCCCATTATTTTTGTCATACACGTTTCTAAAATACCTATCACTAGAGTATCTAGGTGCGAGATAATAAATGAGAAACTTGCTTCCTAGATTCTCCTGTGAAAACTCCTGCTAAAGTGAAGGTGATTGAAAAGGATTTGTCAGTTCAAGCAATCCATTGTCAAGGTGCTCCAGTCAGCAAAGTCTTATCCTCTTCGGATACAGGTAAGAGAGAAACCTCCAAAGCCTGTATCTATATCCCTTTTGCTCAGCTATGCCATAGATTATCCTAAAACATTAAATTAACAGCAGGACTCAGGCCTTAGTGCCTGGCAGGTATCCTAGCATTTATGTTCATAAACCTTACAGTTAGTGTAGAAGTCTGCGTGTAACTAATGCCTAACTTCCTGAAAATCTGTCAAGGAGCTGTGCTGTTGAGAGAAGAGAAGCCAGTGGAGCAGCAGCCAGGTTGGTTCCTCTCTACTTGTCAACTGTATATCTCTTTCCTACGTATCCCTGGGCTCCATGGGATTAGGAAGATGCAAAGACTCCCAGTGGAAGAAGTTTAGGTATTGTGGACTAGGAAGGGGAGGGGACAGGGCACAAAAGCCCCTGTGAAGGGGGACCGCTGCTGATTCGTCCTGTCAGAAGAGGTGCGCTCTCCCTTGGGTCTAAATTAATGGAAGAGAGAGGCTGCCACTGGATGTCCTGAAGACTGGATTCTCTTCTAGCTCTGCTGCTGACTCACTTTGTGACCTTAAGCAACTCGTGTATCTTCACTGAGCCTGCTTCTCTACCTTTTGTCAATCACCTAGTAGATGAAGTGTGTTTAAAATACTAGGTAGTGATGGTGGTGGTAGAATCACTTAGGAATCAGTTGCACACATACAAAAAGGGACATGACTGCCTAGGAAGAAGTACTGTGGAAAGGGATCTACGAGTCCTAGTGGATCCCAAGCTAAATATGAGTGAAAATGTAACTTTGCTTTATTTGCAACAAACATCATTCTGGGATGTATTAGCAGGAGTCTTGTAAGCAAGACACAAGAAGTAATTCTTCTGCTCTACTCTGTGCTGATTAGGCCTCAGCTGGAGTCTTATGTCCAGTTCTGGGCACCACATTTCAGGAAAGAGGTGGACAAATTGGAGAAAGTCCAGAGAAGAGCAACAGAAATGATTAAAGGTCTAGAAAACATGACCTATAAGGGAAGATTGGGGGAAAAAGACTGTTTAGTCTGGAGAAGAGAAGACTGAGAGGGGACATAAACGGTTGTTACAAGGAGAAGGGAGAGAAATTGTTCTCCTTAACTGCTGAGGATAGGACAAGAAGCAATGGCTTAAATTGCAGCAAGGGCCATTTAGGTTGGACATTAGGAAAAACTTCCTAACTGTCAGGATGGTTAAGCACTGGAATAAATTGCCAAAGGAGGTTTAAAAATCTTCAGAGATGGAGATTCCACAGGCTAGGTTAGACAAACACTTGTCAAGGATGGTCTAGATCAGTGGTTTTCAAATTCTTTTTCGGGCGACCCAGTTGAAGAAAATTGTTAATGCCCATGACCCAGCAGAGCTGGGGATGAGGGGTTTGGGGTGTGGGCTGAGGGTTGGGGCCAGGAATGAGGGGTTTAGGGTGTAGGAGGGGGCTCTGGGCTGGGGCAGGGGTTGTGGTACAGGATGGGGTCAGGGCTCTGGGATGGGGGTGAGGGGTTTGGGATGCAGGAAAGGGCTCTGGGTGTGGAGGGGGCTCAGGGCTGGGGCAAGGGATTGGGATGCAGACTTACCTTAGGAGGCTCCTGGTCAGTGGCACAGCAGGGGTGCTAAGACAGGCTTCCTGGCACCACCAACCACGCTGCACCCTTGAAGCATCCAGCAGCAGGTCTGGCTCCTAGGTGGAGGCGTGCAAGCGGCTCCATGCAGCTCTCGCCCACCGGCACCAGCTCCGTACTCCCATTGGCCGGGAACAGCACGCGGAGCCCTGTGGCCCCCCTGCCTAGGAGCCAGACCTGCTGCTGGCCGCTTCTGGGGCACAGCGCAGTGCCAGGACAGGTAGGGACTAGTCTACCTTAGCTGGGCAGCACCACTGACTGGACTTTTAATAGCCTGGTCGGCGGTTCTGACCACAGCCACTGCGACCCAGTGCCCTCCATTCCCTGACCCAGTACTGGGTCACAGCCCGCAGATTAAAAACCACTGGTCTAGATCAGGGGTCCTCAAACTGTGGGGTGCTCCCCCCTGGTGGGGCATGAAGAACCTTTGGGGGGGGCAGGGCCCAGGCTGGCTTCCATGGGAATGGTGAGGGAGCACCAACCAGCCCTGCTCCATCCTCCACTCTGCTCCAGCCCTATCCCCTGTCGTGGCCCTGGCTCTTGGCTATGGCTATGCTTCTGGCCCCAGCGCCATCCCTGCTCCATTCTTGGCCCCTGACTGCAGCCCGACCGTGGCTGCCATTCCTTACCTCAGCTTTGGGCCCTGGCCATGGCTTCATTCCTGGCCACAAACATATGCCCAGCCTCGGTGCCCTTACCCCTTCTGTGCCCTGTCCCTGGCTCAAGAGGGGGAGGCGGAGTGCGATTGTGAAAAGTCTGGGGACCACTGAGCTAAATGATATATAGTCCTGCCATAAATTCAGGGGACTGGACTAGATGATCTACCTAGGTCCCTTTCAGTCCTACAATTCTATTATTTCTGCTTAGAGAGACTGAAGTTTTGTGTACAGTCTTGGAAGAGTAAATGATATACCTGTTCCAGGATACAAAGGAAGGATATGGGAATGGAATGGAAACTAATAGTAAAATGATTATTTGATTCATGTGGTGTTTAGTTGCATGATTTCTGTTGATCTTTTTGTGTGTGTGTGTTTAAAATTCAAGCTGTCTTCCTTTTCCTGCTCTTATGCTTTGCTCTGCACTTAAACCCTGGCCTACTTTTTATCTTAAAGCTCTTTTCTTTCTTTTCAGAGCTGCTGGTGTTGAATGGCACTGATCCAGTTGCTGAAGCAGCCATTCGACAGTTAAGTGAGTCGGCAAAGCAGAAGCTGAAATCTCCAAGAAAGAAAAGCACCATTATCATATCAGGAGTGTCCAAGGTAGAGTTCAGAATCATGCTTCTATTTAATGCCCAACACTGAAGAGACTCTTCGCTCTGCTGAGTTTGATGCTTGAACACGCAGAAGCTGGATTTTATATCCTTGTTGCTTCAGAAATTAAGTGTCGCAGATTAAGCGTAAAAGCCGAGCGTTAATCAGACATAATTTAGCCAGATGACTAACTTTATTAGATAGAGGCCGTTATCTTCGGAGATGGGGCTGTGGTTATGGTTGGGGAGGACCTGTCCGGGCTCAACATCCTGGTAAGAATTCCAGCTGCAAAGCAAGGAGATAGTGTTGGAATTCCTACCAGACTACAGTCCCTAGACTGGGCATGGAGGCTTCATCTTTCAGACTGAGCTCCCTGGAAAAGAGGTAGTTGGTGTTTTGTTTTTTGTTTTTATTTAAATGCCCCACCACTCTCTCTGGCTGCTGGAAAAGAGAAGCTTTTGTCTCTGTATCTTTCCTATCCTCATATATCCTTCTCGCTGCTCTTCCCCAACCCCCATCTTCTTCATTCCATAGAATCTCTATGGATCGTAATTCCATGCTCTAATAAGAATATAACAGTAGGGATCTATTATCGACCACCTGACCAGGACAGTGATAGTGACGATGAAATGGTAAGGGAGATTAGAGAGGCTATCAAAATAAAGGACTCAGTAATAGTGGGGGATTTGTTATCCCTATATTGACTGGGTACATGTCACCTCAGGAAGAATTGCGGAGATGAAATTTCTCAATATTTTAAATGACTGCTTCTTGGAGCAGCTGGTACAAGAACCCGCAAGGGAGGAGGCAACTCTCGATTTAGTCGTGAGTGAAGCGCAGGATTTGGTCCAAGAGGTAACAATAATAGTGACCATAATATAATAACGTTTAACATTCCAGTGGGGGGAAAAACACTTCAACAGCAAACAGTGTGGCATTTTAATTTCAGAAAGGGGAACTATGCAAAAATGAGGTTAGTTAAACAGAAATTAAAAGGTACAGTGACTAAGGTGAAATCCCTACAAGCTGCATGGACACTTTTCAAAGACACAATATTAGAGGCCCAACCTAAATGTATACGTCAAATTAAAAAACACAGTAAAAGAACTAAAAAAGAGCCACTGTGGCTTAACAAACATGTAAAAGAAGCAGTGAGAGAGAAAAAGGCATCTTTTAAAAAGTGGAAGTCAAATCCTAGTGAGGTATATAGAAGGGAGCATAAACAGTGCCAACTTAAGTGTAAACATGTAATAAGAAAAGCCAAAAAGGACTTTGAAGAACAGCTAGCCGAAAACTCAGAAGGTAATAACAAAATGTTTTTTAAGTACATCAGAAGCGGGAAGCCTGCTAAACAACTGGTGGGGCCCCTGGACAATTGAGATACAAAAGAAGCACTTAAAGATGATGAAGTCATTGTGAAGAAACTAAATGAATTCTTCGCTTCAGTCTTCATGGCTGAGGATGCTAGGGAGATTCCCAAACCTGAGCCATCTTTTGTAGGTGACAGATCTGAGGAATTGTCACTAGAAGGGGTTTTGGAACTAACTGATAAACTTAACTGTAATAAGTCACCAGGACCAGATGGCATTCACCCAAGAGTTCTGAAAGAACTCAAATGTGAATTTGGGGGAACTATTAACCATAGTTTGTATCCTGTCCTTTTAAATCAGCTTCTGTACCCAATGACTGGAAGATAGCTAACGTAACACCAATATTTAAAAAGGGCTCTAGAGGTGATCCCGGCAATTACAGACCAGTAAGTCTAACGTCTGTACTGGGCAAATTAGTTGAAACAATAGTAAAGAATAAAATTGTTAGACACATAGAAGAACATAAATTGGGCAAAAGTCAAGATGGTTTCTGTAAAGAGAAATCATCTCACTAGTCTGTTAGAGTTCTTTGAAGGGGTTAACAAATGTGGACAAAAGAGATCCAGTGGACATAGTGTACTTAGATTTCCAGAAAGCCTTTGACAAGGTCCCTCACCAAAGGCTCTTACATAAATTAAGTTGCCATGGGATAAGAGGGAAGATCCTTTCGTGGATTGAGAACTGGTTAGAAGACCGAGAACAAAGGGTAGGAATAAATGGTAAATATTCAGAATGGAGAGGGGTAACTAGTGAGTTACTAGTCGGTAACTAGTTCCCCAGCGGTCAGTTCTAGGACCAATCCAATTCAACTTATTCATCAATGATCTGGAGAAAGGGGTAAATAGTGAGGTGGCAAAGTTTGCAGATGACACTGAACTGCTCAAGATAGTTAAGACCAAAACAGACTGTGAAGAACTTCAAAAAGATCTCACAAAATTAAGTGACTAGGCAACCAAATGACAAATGAAATTTAAGGTGGATAAATGTAAAGTAATAACCCCAACTGTACATACAGTGCTATATGATGGGGGACTAATTTAGCTACAACTAATCAGGAAAAAGATCTTGGAGTCATTGTGGATTGTTCTCTGAAGACATCCACGCAGTGTGTAGCGGCAGTCAAAAAAGCAAACAGGATGTTAGGAATCATTAAAAAGGGGATAGAGAACAAGACTGAGAATATATTATTGCCCTTATATAAATCCACGGTGTGCCCACATCTTGAATACTGCATACAGATGTGGTCTCCCCATCTCAAAAAAGATATTCTGACACTAGAAAAGGTTCAGAGAAGGGCAACTAAAATGAATAGGTCCCATATGAAGAGAGATTAAAAAGGCTAGGACTTTTTCAGCTTGGAAAAGAGGAGACTAAGGGGGAATATGATAGATCTATATAAAATCTTGAGTGGTGTGGAGAAAGTGAA
The DNA here is from genome assembly GCA_007922305.1 of Dermatemys mawii. NCBI lineage: Eukaryota > Metazoa > Chordata > Testudines > Dermatemydidae > Dermatemys > Dermatemys mawii. Next base: position 1,442,405 of record ML677385.1, on the reverse strand, counting down.
TAAGGAAAAGTTGTTGTTTACTTGTTCCCATAATATAAGAACTAGGAGCCACCAAAAGAAATTAATGGGCAGCAGGTTTAAAACAAATAAAAGGAAGTTCTTCTTCACAGCTCACAGTCAACCTGTGGAACTGCTTGCCTGAGGAGATTGTGAAGTCTAGGACTATAACAGGGTTTAGAAGAGAACTGAATAAATTCATGGAGGTTAAGTCCATTAATGGCTATTAGCCAGGATGGGTAAGGAATGGTGTCCCTAGCTTCTGTTTGTCAGACAGGGGGTGATAGATGGCAGGAGAGAGATCACTTGATCATTACCTGTTAGGTTCACTCACTCTGGGGCACCTATTTATTGGCCATTGTCGGTAAACAGGATACTGGGCTGGATGGACCTTTGGTCTGACCCAGTACAACTGTTCTTACGTTCTTATTCTCCCTACTGAATAGCACCAAGGCCTCTGCTGCTTCTCATTTTTCCCAGCTGCAGTGAAATTTACTGCCATTTCCTTGTCCTTTTCCACAGCTACTTGCAGGGTTCTGAGGAGAAGCAGTGCAAGCTGACATGACCCTTGTCTGTCTGCACTGTGTTGTGTTGGTGTGAAAGTAGGGAGCAGCACCTTTGAAACTGTCTGCAAAATGGGGATGAGACACTACATAGACTTGCATGCAGGAAACTTTCATAAAGGTTCCTCTGCCACCGTAAGGTCTTAATGCTTTTATTTATTTATTTTTTTAAAACCCAAAGCTTAGATTTTTCTGGCAGTTGATACCTTTTTAGTTCCTTCCACACAGAGGATTACTTGCAAAGGAAAATCTTCCATTGCAGTAATCACTACTGGTCAGTGGATTATTATTATTATTATTTTTAAACCAAGCCATAATCATTTTGTTAAAGCCAAAGTTCATTTAGCTCTGTGCTCTGCTAAGAAAAAGAGCAAAGAGAATACACAATACTGTGCATTGCCCAGATACTGCCAAAAATCCAAACAGGGTGCAAAGAATGAATAAAACCATTGGAGTGGAGATTGGTTTGTCCAGCAAATACTGTCTTTTTTTTTTTTTCTTTTTCTTTTTTCTTCCTCTCTTTCACTGTGGCAGACCTCCTTATCTCAGGACAGTGAAGCTGCACTGATGATGGACTATGCAGCAACGATGGATCACTCATGTGAAGAGGAAGCCCCTTCCACTGTGGGGGATTCTACCACAGAAGTCCCCTCCAATAAAAAACTACCACAAGCTGCTTCACAAATGCTGCCTGTCACTGACCCAGAGGAAAATAGCCATAATGTGTGGGACTTGGATAACAGCAGCCAACAATTGAACAGCAATGCAGTCTTAGACCAGGACTGTGAAGAGGTGTCCGGGAGTTCATTAAGTGTCTCAGAATCTGAGAGCATGAAAAAATCTAAAGGTATAACCTCTCTTGACACTTGCCTAGTATTGTATCAAAGTATTGATTTCTATAGCTGAACTTCAGTGTCTTTGTTAAGCAGTACTATCAGGTGATTCTTTTCTATTCTTACCTTTTTTTATTTCCCCTTAAACTTCCAAGTGGATTTGGTGCAGGTAAAAAGTGCCTGACTGATAACCCTGAAGAATGAAATCCTCTAGCTAACCACAGAAAATGCAGTACAGGCTTCCCCGCACTGTGCCCCTCCATCACGATATGGTAAGACTTGTTCCAGCAGAGAGAGGGTAAATTTGCTCCAAATCCATTCAGTCATTTGGCTTCTCTGAGGAAATCAGTGACCAAACTGAAAATTCACTGATGCAAATTCTTTCTGGTAAATTAAGATCAAGAGTAGTGAGGGCCCAAATAAAGAGCGAAAACAGTACAAATCCACAATCCCCTCCATCATCCCCTCTGTGCACAACCTCCCACTGTCCCCTCCCTCTACTCCTCCCCACAAAAGGATATTTGTGTCCCTGATTAATATGCACAAAGAGTAAAAAGTTAAACTACCCATTGAACAGTTTGTCCCTCTTGCCTCTTTCAATAATACAAGTGTTTACAAAAGAGAGTGATACACAGGATGTGATTGTTTTCTTTAAGTAAGGGCAAATTGTTTTGTTATCGTAACTGATACTTGCCTGTGTGTGTCTGCAGGCTGCAAATGAGCTGGCCACTTCTTGTGGCTCATTAGATTTTCTTCCCTCTGTTTTCAAACTAACTTTGGAGACAGATTTGAGTCTCGCTGCTTCTGTTCTGTGGCTGGTGGGATTTTGAACCTGAAAGAAACCAGCCAGGAGGTCAGCTGGGGACATTCTGTTCAATGGACTCCATTCACCAACTTGCCTGTTACTAGGGAGGAAAGAGTCAAGTCTAAGGGCCACTCTCCAGTAGCTGCCAAAGTTCTTATGCATGCCATCCCCCCCACAAGACCTCTTCTGACTTTTTTTTTTTTTATTACCTTTATGAGTAGTACTGAAAACCCCACCACAAAATTTTTCTCTCTCGTGCTTTAAATTCATAATTTCTGCCATAAAATATACTGTGGCTCTACGTGCTGAGGTTTTTCCCATTCTGTCCTGATTTTCCCATCTTGTTTTTTCTGGCAATCACTTAATGTTAGCACCTTATCTGAAGCCGTCAATGTAAATGAGCAGTCTGGCAAATATGTCCATAAGTTGGTGATTAAGAAGTGTTTTTTATAGAGGGTGGGTTTTGCCTGTGCTTAACTGTCCCATATTTTGAGACCTGAATATTAGGAAATATGTGATTCCAGGGTGTACTGTCACTAAGAATCACTCTAGACTCATTTCAAAATTTACCTTTGGAAAACAGAGTCTTGTATCTGAGTAGCTGTTTGGGCGGGGTTGCTGTTAAAAATGCAGTTACATTAAAAACATACTCTTTTATTTCTCTGTACAATCTAACTGCTCAGAGTTTAAATGCTACTCTTTCTATTTTTTTTAAGTAACTGTGTTCACCATCTCCTAACTCTTCAGTAGAAACATTCTGAGTTCATGATGCGATACAAGAGTGCAAAAAAAACACATCAGGTGTCAGATTCTTGCATATTGTGAGGATGTTTGTGACACACTCCACAAATAGCACAATGTTGTTCTACGCAAAAGCCTGTCAGAAAAAAGAAATTTTGCAGTCTAACTGTGGGGCTCTTGTATGTTGTGATCTCTGACAGCATCATGGCTTTTGTGAAGTAAGATAGGAATATTTCCTCCCCCCCGCATCCACACACACACACACACACCCCACCCGCTAAGTTATGCTACTACAAGATGTTTGTTCTTTAAAAACTCACATCTGCATTCATTTTGCAGGGGAAGCATTTGCCAAATTTTCTACTTAACAAAAAAAAATCCTCCAAGTACATTGTTAATGGTTCGCAGTTTGTACTGTCTTTCATTATTATTTTTTGCTCTTGCATGTGTTGCTTTTTACCTCTTATTACCTTTCTGACTTCATCTTTCTTACTCATGCCTTTTGTAAACTTAAGAGGACTACTATGCCAACCTGAATTAATTGCCTACACAGTAAGTTATTTTTGTTTTACTTTTATTCAAGAAAATGTTGCTTTACTGTGAGACACTTATTGCAAAAGTGAAGCAAAGCTGCCGTTTGTTTTCTCACCTGTTATCCTCATTTCTGTGTCAGGACTAGGTTTTTTCCTTCTCTCCACAATACCTTGTTTGTTTATGTAGAGAGTTCTTAAGTGCTTAGTCTGTAGTAGCAAGTCATTCTAATTGTACGTATGTTACCCTTACAGATAATTGAATTGGGATGGTGGGGATTTCCTTCTTCTCTGTCCAGATTGGGGAAATTTGAATAATTACTTCAATTTTCCTGACATCTGGCTGTATTTCTATGGCATTCTTCCTAGAGGTCACTAGGAGCCAACCAAGACATTCACGTACAAGCTACAGATGATCACATAACCATGCATGAATATTGTGTGTGTTTTACAAATTGTTTTATGGGTTTCTAACATGCTTCCCTAACAATTCCCAATTATTTGCTTCCTGAAGTATAGATCGAACATTAAAGTGTAAGCATTACCAGAGTGAAAGCAGAGGCATGTATTAAATAACTATATTGCACTTCCTGGATGAAAGCTACTTTTGTGGAATAGAGAAGACTGAGAGAAGGAGGAGCTTTAGTCCGAAGCCATGAATAGTATGGAGATATGCGATATGAAACTCATTAAACAAAAAATGTACTAAATGCAATTCTTCAATAATCCTATTTGAGTGGGAGTGGGGAACAATGTTGTTATACAGGACAACTAATCTGGTATTAACTGTAAGGATATTGCACTGAATTTCATTAGGGTATGTCTTAATATGATGCATTTGACAGGAGACTCCATTGACAATCATGGTAACCATATCCACCTTCCAGGGCAGTATAATGTACAAAGTTTCCCCATCTGCCTAGGTTTCTGTATTCATAGGTAATAACAGCAAAGCAAATGGCTTCAAGATAGTGATGGGTGCCGATTAAAAGAACCTAGCTAGACTCGTTAGATTAGATAGTGATGTGGATACAAGCTATTGTCACTGAACAACACTGTCAAGTTAGTAATGGAGACCACATTTTTGTTCTCTTGTACTAATCTGAGCTCCAGAGAGGAAAATCAGGAGTATTTGATTCTCACTGTTTGGGGTCCTAAACTGCACTCTGCCCTCCGCTGCCCCCCAAGTTCTTCACCTTTACTGCCAATTTCCAATCTGCATGAGCCCTGTAGAGGAGGAGATGAAAATGCCACCACTCCACTGTGCACAAAGCCAAGTTGTCATTTTAAATCTATATTGCTAGACTCTCTTTTTAATACCAATGTAGGGCTGACCTCTCCTCTTAACTTAAGGGTTTTGTATCCTACACTAATTCCATGCTCCTGCCTCACAGTTGAGGCTACATGCACACGCAAAACAGGATCACTTAGGGAATTCTTAGAAGTGAGGAACTGCTGGCTCCCAAAAGTAATCCATTTTCTTATAGAAATTAAAGATGCATACGTAACACAAGTCAGTAGTAAAGTTTATTGAGAGGAGACAGGCTTTACTTGGCATGACTGCATAACACATGAGACAGTTGCCTTTTCATGCATTAATCAGGATTGTATTGTTAAAAATATTTTTAACGTAATTGGAGCATTAATTTGTTACATAACTACTCATGTCTGTTCATTTTAACAATCCTGCTTGACAAGAAGCTGGAGGGGGATTTTGAAGAGTTTGGCGGCTAAATTCTAACAAGTCTGTTCAGAGCATGCTTAAAGTGAGATTTTTTTCAAAGATTTATTACAAGTCCAGATTTGGGCTACCTCCCCCTCCTCCCATGGAAACAGCAAATGGCACATCCTTGACAGCAAGCTCCTTGCCAAATGTGAAGGCACCAGAGCTTGTCAATGAAACACTTGCAAGAAAGTTTTTAACGTGGGCAAAACAATGTATGTTTCCCTAACCTCATTTTCTGGAACAGCTGAATCCTTTCTGCTGAAATTTTAAAAATGAAGAAATTTAGCCTGGGGCAGACACCTGCTGGAAATTTTCCATGTGCTGTCATCTAAAGTTAGGCAAAGTTATAAGCACCTGACAACAGGGCCTTATAATAGCAAGTGTTGGCCAACTTACCGGTAGGTGGTCCTGCCAGCTCCACCGGTAATACACATTATGACTTGTACAGGCACATGGCAGGTAGTGCTCTTACTAAATTAGCATTTACAGATGCCAGTGGAGATCCTGAACTTGGAATTTAAATGCCAACTTCATCTTGTGTATAAACTAGCTGTATACTTTTTTTTTTTCCCAGCTTCCTTGCTATTTCAGCAGCAATCCACACACTAGATATTTGGGGGGAGGAGGGTAGAGTGAGTGTATGTGTGTTTATCTGAATATGTCATCCCATTCATTGCATATCTCTTCTCCCATACCACATGCTGTCCTTCCTAGTGTATTGGAAGGATTAAATCAATTTGAATGAGATGTGAGAACTCAAAGATCCTGGAATGTTGTTGCAGCCCACAATGAATGCTGTGCATGTATCATGGGCTTTAAGAGAGCAACTGAAACTAAGCAAATGTAAGGGAAGAGAAATCTACGTACTCGTGGATTGTCCCTGAAAAGTTGGAGAATTCAAAGGATCTCCAGTATTAACAATTCCCATCTGTACCCTGTTCTGTAATAGCATCTCTGTCCTTTTCAACCATGCTCTTTTTCCGAGGACTGAAGGAAAACTGATGTTCTCTTTAGCGCCCCTCTTAACAATAACAGTGACCACCTATATTGCTTTTATTGCAGATATTTTTCTTCCTTGGCTTTTCTGTTACCTGTAAGTGTCTGTGCATAGAGAGAGAGCTGTAATTGCTCATGAATCTGAGTGATTAGGTTAGAATGAAAAGTGCTATTTCCGTGGAGTGGAGGGGAAGTAAAAGAACACGTGCTCTCTCTCACTCTCACTCTTGCTCTTAAGAGGCTAGGCTTTCCCAAGGTTGCCCCATTTTGGGGCAGAGGGAGGATATCTTGGCATGTTGCCGGAAATACAGTAGCATACAATGTAGAAGCATTCTGTCGTGTGAGCGTCGAGTTGACAACACAGATCGTGTACAGGCAAACTAAACTTCTTGTGACTAGCTACAAAACAGAACTTTGATAGAGCATTGATGTTATCTAACCTAGAGAACGTTAAACATATTCTTACTCCAGTACAGAACATTCTTGGTTTCCTAGCTTGTCTTTCACACTAAGTATTTCAGAAGGCATAACTTAAAATTGGAAGCACGCTAAAAATGATTTTTTTTTAATAGACTGGTAAAAACAAAATAAAATGGTGATCCATCGGGAAAAGTTTATTTATGTCTAAATTCTCCATCTTGTTCACCTCTACAGGTGGAATTTTGAAAAAAAGTGCAAAGCTGTTTTTCCGTCGGCGGCATCATCAGAAGGATCCAGGAATGAGCCAGTCACACAATGACCTTGTTTACTTGCAGCAGCCAACATCTGATGAAACCCGAAGGAAGGGAGCAACGCTAACACGCATCCTTCACAAGAAAATACTTTCTAAGAACAAAAGCAAGAACAAGCTGAATGGCACTTCCATGGAGCCATGTGTATAAAACCTAAGGCTTTCTAAATGATACTTGCACATCAGTTGATCAGCTGTTTACAAAACAATAGTAGAAGATGTGTAAACAGATTGTGACTAGCATAAAATGATATTCACAAATGCAGTGGTTCCAGAATAAGCAGACAAAGCTTGGCTTTTATTTTTCCAGAACACTTAATTTTTTCAGAAGCCTTTAAGCAAGAAGGATCCCGTCCTGCCCCTACCCCAGCCTACCCCTAAACATAAATAGTGTTGATTGTATGATGCCAGCATGTTCTCCCCGCCCCAATCCAAATTGTCACTCTGCATTCAATCCTGATTTGCAGAAGGTTTGAATCTACCACTCTTAGCGATAAGATTTTTATTTTTGAGGAGATAGGGGGGTAGAGAAGGTGGGTCGGACTGTAGAAGTGGTGTGACTGGGGAGGCTTACCTTGTTTTAAGTTTAGAATATTAAATCTAGTTTACATTTAATTTCTAGCCAACATGACTTCTTGGTTTCTAGGTAGATGACTGGACCACCACAAAGAGGTAACGTACCACTGTGGTTTGTGCTTCTATAATATGAAACCATAGTAGCAAGGCCTATCTCAACTTGGGTTTCTTGACAGGCTGAAAGTGGAAGCCGAGAGACCCTGATTTGGTTCCTGTTATAATTTGGAAACCAGTTTGTTTCTGGAAAAGGAAATTAAGTGCTGATTAAGACAACCTGCTGTAATAACTTCTAACTCAGTGTAGGTAGACATTTACCTTTGATATTAGCCATAATAATTGATTATGCAAATACGTATCCTAGAATATTCAATTCTGTGCATATATTATGGTAAAAATACTTTTTCCTAGGTTTAATTTGTTCCCACTTGCAAACAAAGTATTTAAAAGGTCTTACTGTTACTTTTATTTCCTCACTATATGAGAAGCTGTAAGTGCTAATGCAACAGTTTTAATCTTGGGGACTCTACTCTCTTTATGTACAGTACTTCATAGACAAGTATACTAGCAATCATATCAAAAGCAAAGTTAGGAGCAATAAATGTTGTGTAGATCACGTTTAATCTTACTTAGAGTTGTATTAGTTCATGGTCTGATTTGCCAGTAGTCTGGAAAACAGAATTTTTTAAAAGTTTCTCTTTCCCCTCCTTCAGTTACAAGTTTACAAGTTTTGTCATATGGTATGGGGTTTTTTTTAGTTTGTTTGGATTTTTTGTGTGTGTTAAAATATATTTTAGTTAGCTCCTTTCTTTAAAATGTGATTTAAAAAATGTGGTCTCACTTAGTTTAAGTAAGAAGAGGGGAAGAAAACTTCAGTATCTATATGCATTTTACAGATTTACATATTTTTCATATATATGCCTGTTTACACATTCCTTTGCCATATATGCATTCCCTGTTGAGAACATAGCACCCAATCCTGCTGTCTTTACCCAGGCAAACTCTCCTGTTGCACCAATATGACCAGTCATCTAAACTGATGCAATTCCATTGAAGTGAACAGAGTTGTGCCTGCTTCTGTCACTAGTGAATTTGGCCCACAGACTTCAGTAAGACATTTGACTGAGTGAGGATGGCAGTATTGGGCCTCAGCCTTAAAGGCATATTTTCCAAAAATGAAAATTGTTGAATAATTGAACTAAGAGCTTTCAGTACTTTTGATAGGCTCCAGATTCCATAGCAAAGATGTACTGAAGAGTATAAAACTGGGGGGAGGAATCTTTAGCAAAAAGTAAAATATCCAAAGAAATGAACCACCGAATGCTTTAACTGAGCTCCAAATACATTTTATTTGGCCTAGTAATAGCACTGCGGTAGTACTGTCATGAATACCATTTTACAAAACACATATACTGTCAACAGTCTTGCTGTATTGGTTGTTATAAACCAGCGGTGCCCCATACGTTCACCACTAGCCACATGTGGCAAATAGGCCATTGAATCGTGGCTAATGCTCGGTCTGTGAAGCCACTTTTTCTGCAGTAAATTTTATAAAATCCAAGTAAAATCTGGAGGCTGAGTTAAGGTGCATGGTCAGTATGAATTATATACCAGATTTCAGGGTTATGGTAGTAATATGTAATATGTTTGTAGTATGTTTTTTTTTAAATCCTTTTTTTATAATGTAGCGAATAAGAAAAATTCAAAACCACAAGTGTGGCTAGCATCGAATTTCTATTGGACACTGCTGTAATAAATACTTGAAGGCATTTTTAAACACTATTTTTTAAAAAAAAATCTTAAGTTTGTTGCAGTTGCAGTTTTTTTGTAATATAACTATGCACTCTACAGCTTTTGTGAGGGGTGTTTTTTTTGTGGATTGGTGCTTTTTTAATCAGAAATCATTATGGCTTGGGGATTAGGTTGAAGTCCTACTTTAACATATTTGAGACTGTTTCTCCTTTTTTACTAACTTGCAGAAAAACCGAGGTTAGGATTCTGTATCTACTTTACAACAGTTTATGCCATCAGCAGTAAAAGGCTGCACTCCTTTGGTGCGCACACAATTCCCTTTGACTTCGTTAGGTGGTGTTTGCATGCAATGGTATGTTAAATAGGGCAGGGATCTCTCTATTTTAAGTTTTTGTTCTGGTCTACACTACAGAGGATGTTATATTGGCATAACTACGTTGCTCAGGGGTTTGAAAATCCACACCTTTGAGCAACATAGTTATACTAACATATCTTCTTTCCCCCCACTCCCCATGGGAGGCAGCTTAATTATGCCGATGGGAGAGCTCTCTCCTGTCAGTCTAGTGTGTCTTTATTGAAAGCACTACAGTGGCACAACTCAGTGTGGCACCGATGCAGAGTTTTAAGTATAAACTTGCCCTTAGTGATGCTATTTGCTGAAAGGAGGAAAAACAAAATTTAAACTCTGAATGTCGTGGCCTTTCTAAACTGAAGTTTTCCTAAGGTGCATAGATCTTACCAAGGCGTACAAGATCCTAGGAGATGCAGGATTAGGCCCTGATGAAAGGAATCACTGATTGTAAACAAAACATTTGACACTACATATGTAAAGTCTGTTAAATTACTGAGTTGGGATTTTTTGTGTACAAAATCTTGTGCAGTTCGTCTTTTAAATTGGTATGAGGGATTACATTAATCTTGGCAGAACGCAAGAAGGAAGCTCTCTCCTCCACCCCCTGCAGACTTGTAGCACTTGATGTTTATGGAAGTCTTGGATGACTGCCAAAATTTGAAGTTTTGGTGGTGGAGACTAGACTAGCCTATTCTCAAGATGGAGGGGACAAGGGCATTTGGGATAAAAGGAGATCTTAATTTCTGTTAATAAATTGAAAACTTTTTCAACAGCCCCTCCAAAATAGCCCTGTTCAGATGGACAGTGATTTAAGATTTGCCACATGTGGCTAGGTCATTTTTCCCCTCTTCTAGAAATCACTGTAGATAGCATTGAGAACATGTTAGCCATAGTCACTAGTTGTGAGCCCAAACTGACAGTTTAAATCCTCAGTATTTCAAATGTTCACAGTCGTGATCCAGACCCCCCAAAATTATGAGATTAAAAATAAATGTGAGGGGGTTATATGCCCTCTGGTTTCTGAGCCTTCAGGGTGAACTCAGTCATGTTTTTTCAAGCTTTCCTCTGCAACCATGAGGGCTAGGAATATGCTCTTATTTTTAAATGAAAGCTGAGATTCTTGTATAATCATTTTGTTTCCAGGCACTGGGGCTTTAAATAAAATCTCATATTGGAAAGCTCACCGTTAAAATTGCAAAAGCTAACAACACTCTTGTGGAAATAGATGGGCACATACTAGTAGTTCACCTACAACCTGCTCCCATTTAAGTGAACATGTTGCCACAGAGTTCAGCAAGATTAGGCACTTAACATTAACACTGAGTCCAATCCTCTCAGGTGTTGAACGCCTCCTGTGATGAATACCAATGGGCATTGGGGCAGCACAGCACCTTGCAAGATCAGATGCAGCATGGTTCCCTGACTTTGGGGAAAGGCAGGGGTTGTAATATACAGACACATGCACCTTAATGATTTTAGTAGTTCAGCATTTAAGAAGGAATATCAAATCTCACACCATAATATAACATATATATATATAAAACATGATGCAACATGTTATATATATTAGTTGTTTTTCCTCGTAATCAAATTCTTTCAAAGCTGTATTGTGGAAATAATGAAATATTTTTGTGATTTTTTTAAATTCTTATTTATCTGTGCATTCTGTAAGCCAAAGAACGAATACAGGGGTTGGTTTATTTGTTTTTGTTTGTCTCTTTTTTCACCCATGTGTTTTCTCTTTATTGTTATAAAGAAGCAGAAGGAAGCAGTAAAACTAACTATACTTTGTGCATTTGACAGCACTTCACCTCCCCACCCTCACTCCAAATAGTCCCTTTCAGTTCTAATGATCCCTTAGGTGTTAGAGCAGTAGTACTATGGGGTTTGGGGAGTAGAGGAGGAATCACACATAAATGTGACTTTTTTTTTATATTGATTGTGTTTCATTGGCAATAAAGCCGAAAGTTAAGATATATGTGAGTAGGGTACCATAAAAAACCCAAGTACCCCATAGCATAGGATTAAATGATTGCTTGAAGAGAACAGAGCCTGTTAGTACAGTCCATATTTACAGGTAGCTGCCCTACTGGAAAAGATAAGATATAAAGAGCAGAGTTGTTAATTAAACTGCTTTTAGCAACCAATGGCCTCACATTTACTCCTTGACACTGACTTCAGTGGAATGATTCATGTACTTAAAGTAAGGCATGTGTTTAGGTACCTTGCTGAATCCAGGCCTTAATGATAAGTAAACTCTAAATACATTCAGTTAATCTTCCCACCATTCAATTAAGGGTGAGTAATGTATTACTCAGGACAGCTATACTCATGTTGTGCAAGCTACTAGCGTGCTGCAAAAATAGCCGGCATATATGGAACTGGTTATTTTGCCAATCTTGTTGTTTTAACAACCCTATGTAAAGTGTAGCTGTTTACCAAGGGTGTAATGTGCTTGCATATTCCAAACAGGGTGAAACATTTACTCTTAGCACTCAGCTGTGATAACTTTTTTACATTTGTACACTAAAATAACTTGGTGCAATTAAGAGGACTGTGCTGTACAGATTTATTAGCCTATCACTAATAAGCATGAAAAGAGGATGTCTTCTTTTTAAAAAAAGAAATAACTACTGCTGTACGTAAAACAATAAACACCAGTTGTCTCTGTGTAGTGTCCTGTCGTATGTGCCCAGGTCTTCCAGGTGTACCAGACTGTCTGTCTGCTCATCTGCATTAATAATAAGACTCCATGTTTACAAGGCCTCTTTACCTGTTTTCTTTCAGCAGCAAGCTCCTCCTAGCTGTGCCTGAGCCTGTGTTGCTCAGTTCTTATTGTGCCTGAACCCATCGAGGAAGGATCCCTTGCTGCTCTATTAGGAAGCATATTAAAGCTGTGTTGGGAGGCAGGCTGTTAGAGGCGATTGAGGGACTAATGAATAATTGGAGCCGAAGCTTTGATGTTTGCGTAGTTGTCCAGGTTTATGACCATGCCCAGTTCTTGATGGACAATTTGTTATATCCCAAAACCAACTATTACGTCACCATTTTTAGTCAGAAAAGGTCCTTAAGCAGAACAGAATGTCCAGATGTCCTCTTGTGTGGAATCCTACAAAAGTAGGACTGGGTGGCCCCTCAACAGGTAATGTAGTCCAGCCCCCTGCACTGAGGCAGGATAATGTATATGTAGTAGTATAGCAGTATTGGATGTTAAGATGCAAAGATGTTTAGATGAACAGAATGGAGCTGTTTGCCTAAAGGATACTTAGTGTTCTGTGTGTTCAGTTTTTATTTGTGTAAAACAAAAAATCCTGGAATTCTTCAATGTTCATTTTCCAAGCATTAAAACTGGGATGAAATTGGGGGTTTTAAAAAATAGAAAAATTGGGGGATTGAGGAATCCTTTTCTAATGTATACATTTTACTACAGTGTATTTGAAACATTTTTATGTACAAAGATTTTTTGTCTCACTCAGAGCTAATAATTTTTCCAGAAATTCTAATTTGCTTACGCTCACATAATTTTCTTCAAAGTATCCTCACTCCTCTTGAGCCTCTTGCTGTCTTGGAGGTAGTCCAACTTTGTAAATAAGCACCCTGTGTCAAGACATCCAGGGGGTACACTCAGAGCTCCCCATGTCACTTTGCTGAAGTTGTGAAGTGTGTCTCGATGACTATTCCAAAAAGCCCGCACATCCAGTTTCACATCAGCGTTAGGCATGTTCAGGTAAGTCAGTACTGGGTTTACAATAGTGCCCTGGAGCCAGGCCCATGCTCAGAAGAGGCCCTGTTCTGCTCCACTTGCACTGCACCCTGAGTCCCCACCAGCCCACTGGCTCCCCCTCCCCCACCTACCACTTGCTCCTCTTGGCCTGCCCACCGATCAGCCAAGGGCTCCTCTCTGCCCCTTGATGCTACCCACTGGCTCCTCTCTGTCTCCTGGCCAGACCCCAACGCATCTCCAGCTCCGGGCACTCTCTTCTTCTCATCACCTATGCGGCCCTGGCTGCCTCCCTGGAGCTGAGCTGCCTGGGACTCATGCAGAAGCCTGGCCAGTCTTGGCCAGTTGTGGGGGAAGGGAACAGCGTGGGTGGCTTGGCTGTGCTCCCCCCAGGCAAATGGGTCCTGAGGAAGCCCATCTGGGGCAGGCCCTGGCCTGGCTGATCACAACACTTCTGAGGGGCCAAAGCAATTTCCACATCCCGGGACCAGCCCTGGCTGCACAGGTGGGACTGCTCCTGCCAGGCCGTGCCCCTAGCCAGCCCCTCGCTCTGGGGACCAACCTCCACACGCTATGTTCCATTGCCCCCATGGTGGCCCACAAATATGTTTGGAGCCGGGCCTACAAAAGGTTAATCCGGCCCTGAGGTAAGTAGTAAATCCCCCTTTTCAGATTTGAAATTCTATTTTTAATGACAAATGGCTGAAACACTCTGGCACAAGGGGCATAGTTAGCTGCAAAATTCACCTTGAGCAAGGGGTGCAGCACCTGGATGACATTATGAAAAGAATCTTCAGCACCAACCAGTTCAGGGTTGAGATTACAGAGCAAGGTCCTCTCCCATTTCTCACCGAGCAGTGGTTTGAAAGTTTTGAATGCTTTTTTGGTTTTCTCATGTTCTGGGATTGGAAGGATTTCTAGAAACTGCTGGGTTTTCTCACCGTATGTGTCTCCTGCAGCATTAGTACTCAATTCAACTGAAATTTTGGTCATTAGGATCTGGTAAATGTCTGTAGTGGCAGTAGTTGGAGAAAACTCCAGTGTTTTCAACAATGAACATTACCTTGGTGTGCAGAATCTGGTGGTCATTTTGGTTATTTTCCAATCTCTTCAGTGTTTCTGCTTTAGAACCAACAAACTCAGGATGATCTAGGAGACACATTAGGACAGACCATGCGTTATTTACATGATTGGCAGCGAAATACAAGCCCATCCACCGATGCGGCACAAAGAAGTAGGTAATTGGCAGTCAGCTCTGCACTCATCTCCCACTGTGTAAAACAGAGCCTTCAGCTTGTTCACACACAGCTCCAAATCCAATGATGCATGATTTCATGTCTTATTTTTTCTGTAGCAAAGAAATAGGTGAGCAGCATTTCCTTGGGAGTCAATTATAGTGTGATATTAATGTTGCTTGATTTTTCAACCTTCCCCAGGTGTGTTCTGCATTTTACACTGCAGAACTGCTTCCGTCTCAGCACAGCAGGCCACAATAATCGCACAAAGCGTTAAATGTTTTATCAAAAATAAGTACCTGAAAAAAATATTAACCGGGTGTGATTCAGTAAAAAACCAAACTCCCAAATTTAAAAACATCTGTTAATTTATCGATGAAAATCAGTTAAAAACTGAAAACCGAAAACACTAGATACTCAAGACTCCAGTGCTCGAATGAGCTCTGTGTGGGTGCTGGGGGCCATCTGAATGGAGCTCATTGTAGAATTGGAATAGACATGAGCAACACATCTCGAAGAACACCAGTTACGGAAAAGGTAACTGTCTTTTTTATTGTTGGTTGGCTGGCTTCTTTTTTTTTAGTTCACTGGCCAAAATGAAAAATTTAAGTTCTCAGTTGACCTTAAATGAACCATTCCATTTTTTACCTATTTTTTTAAATAATAAAATACATTTTGAAACAAAGTAATTTCAAATAGAATAATCAAAATGTTTTGGTTCAACTTTCCTTTAAAACAATTTTTTTCAATCAAAATACTTGGGCAAATTTGACCTATTAACAAAACCTTTAGAGTCGACCCAAATATGTGGTGTTTGGTGACAGTTTTGTTTGAAAAAGTTAGCCTTGCTCTACTTCTGGATAATCTGCCAGCCTCTTAGTGCCGGTCTATACTACAGCTGGGATCGATGCCCTGAGATCAATCCACCAGTGGTCGATTTAGCTCAGGGGTGAGCAAAGTATGGCCCATAGGCCACATTAGATCTGCAGGACCATCCTGTCTGGTCCACCTGAGCTCCCAGCCAGGGAGGCAACCCCGACCCCTTCTCTGCCTTCCCCCGTCCCCTGCAGCCATGCCACTAGTGCTCCAGCTCACTGCTGCTGCTGGGGAGCGTTGCAGAGCCGTGACTGGCTCTGATGAGTGGGGGGTGGGATTGGATAAGGGAAGTGGGCACGGGGGTGGGGGCAGTCAGGGAGCAGGGGACAGTTGGATGGGGCAGAGACTCAAGGGGAGAGTGGGGGGGGTGGAGTTCCAGGGGTGGTGGTTGGGGTAGGGGTGTGGATATAGGACAGGGAACAAGGGAGGTTAAATAGGGGGTGGGATCCCGGCATCGGGGTGGGATCCTGGCATCAGGGTGGGAAGTCACTAGAGGGGGCAGTCAGGGAACAAGGAGCAGGGGAGCTTAGATGGGGGGAGTGGAGTCCTGGGGGGTGGTTAAGGGTCTCCTTACAGCCCTCCATACAGTTTTACAATCCCATGTGACCCTTGGGCCAAAAAGTTTGCCCACCCCTGATTTACAGGGTCTAGCGAAGACCCGTCAAATCGTCAGTAGATCGCTCTCCAGTTGACCCCTGTACTCTACCCCCACAAGAAGAGCAAGGTAAGTCGATGAGAGAGTTTCTCCCATCAACTCCCTATGTTGTACACCCTGTAGTAACTTGACCTCAGGTACGTTGCCTCTGCTGTTATTCATGTAGCTGGAGTTGTGTAGCCAGGGTCGATTTACCACACTACCACAGTAGTGTAGACGTAGCCAGTAACTTGAAGCACATTCTAGCGCTATAATTATGCACTATCCTCCTCCCTCTCTCTCAACAGGTATGTAAAGAAAGCTTGTTTCTGAAAACGATAGTGTTTTGATTTGTGCGGGGGTATAAGGCCAGAGAGGGGTTGGTTGCAATAATTTTTCTATTCTGCCCCTTCACACACACACACTTCTTTCTGTGGTGACTTTCTGCCTAAACTGACTTTTTTCTATGGGTTTGGCTATATGGAACTATAAATCTATTTTAATGGCTCCAAAAAATGCAGAGTTATTGTTGCTTGGTGGTATGTAATCTCTATGCAGTATATTGAGTTGGGCAAAACTCAAACTTCTGAAACAGGGTCTTGTAATGGGAAGAATCAGGCAACTTTAAGCCTGGCCAGTGCTTCCAGCCTCACCTATAACAACATTGTGGAAATCATTAATTCTGTGTAATGTTTCAACAGTCATATTACAGTAGCCATCCCACCTTAGTGAATGTGCTTTTTAACATGTGGCATGGTGCCTGGGACATGTGAGAGTGTGAGTCATGCCCCATTGTTTACACCAACCAGGCACTGTAGGAAGGCTCCAGCCTGGTTTGTACTGTAGATGATTTCCATGTTTTTGTTAGCATTTGTGGGTTTAATTGTGGGTTTAACTGTATGGTGCTAATGTATAAATCCAATGATTAGGGTGACCAGATAGCAAATGTGAAAAATCAGGACCGTGGTGGGGGGTAATAAGAGCCTTGATAAGAAAAAGATCCAAAAATTGGGACTCTCTCTATAAAATCGGGACATCTGGTCACCCTAAGCGTACTCTAGTTAAAGCACAGAGGAATGGGTCTGTTCTACAAATGTGATGGTAGAGTGTACCCTTGCTACAACAAGGGGAGATGTTTTTCTCTTAGGCAATCCAGAGTGTCCTGTATTTTAAGATGTATTAAAATGGATTAGTACTATTTTCAATATTAAATTGAAGCTAACTGCATTGTAGAGAGGAGGGTGCTGGAAAGGTACGTGGGAGAGAAGGATATATAACATCCTCAGGCCACTGGTGTTTCCCTGACATGTCCTTTAAAGTACAGTGTCGTCCCTTATGTGTCATGCGGTTTTCCTGTGTTTTCACACACCCCACAGGGGTGCGCTAACCCGCCCCGTGAAGCAGGTGCTAGGGCAAGGGAAGAATTCGGCTATGGCCCAGCTGCGTCTACACGCGGGATCAGTTCGACCTAACTGAAGCATTTCCACAGCTCTGGGCGCTGCAGCAGGTGCCTGTGCGGACTAGCGACAGAGCTGGGCCGGTCTGCAGCACATGGGCTTCAG
>ML677385.1:1280505-1419779 GCA_007922305.1 Dermatemys mawii | reverse complement strand
CCATGGCAGAGCCAGAGGCTGAGCAGTGAGCACCCCCAGCACACTGGAAAGTTGGCACCTGTAGCTCCAGCCCAGAGTCGGTGCCTGTCAAGGAGTTGAATATTAACTTCTAAAGAGCCGCATGTGGCTCTGAAGCCACAGGTTGGCCACCCCTGGAGTTAGCTGTGACAAAGCATTATTCTGCCATGTAAAGTGAAACCTGTGCTAAAGACCCCACCTCCAGTGAGGAAAACCACTGCTGTTAGAAGCCACTTCAAAATGTCTCCAATTTTCTTCATTCTTTAAAGACCACATCTTCTGCGCACTGGGGCTTTTTCTGGTTGGCCCCTTATATATTTTTGAAGGATTACTCACTACTCTCTTGCATTTAGTGTAAACAGGATCTTCTTGAGCAATGTTCACAGACTGCTTTGGACCCAATCCTATCTTAAAGTTACATTGGATCAGACCCTTTGTAAGCAGGTTGGGGAGTGGTCTTATTTTGGAAATTATTATTAAGTATTATTTACATAATACAGGCATTGCCATCGTGGTATGGATATATACATTTCTTAGGAGCTTTAAGTTTAAAATAGCCCCGCCCTATTGACCTTCTTGGGAAATGTACTTTTTAAGCAGTGGCACTCTGGAACTGTCATGGTTAGTTCTCTATTGTCATTCTGGCCTGTGGAAATGGAAGACACTTGAAAGTTTTGCAGTAACCTTATTTTATTTAGTAACAGATTTTAGCCTAAAATGTAGTATTAGAATCCCATCTATATTTCTTCAAAAACATTTATCTGCTTATTGGGGTGCATCAAGTGGTATAAATACCTTAGTTTATTGATAAAGTATGGGGTTTAAAGGCATGATGAAAAGTCAGGAAGACAGGACTAAGGGAGGGCAGGATAACCTTTCATGTTACTAGCAAGTACTTTGATTTTTTTGATGGCAGTTAGCAATATAATGTTCTAGGTTTTTTTCAAGCTATTTAGATTATAAAACATGTTGGTCCTATTATTTTGATTCTGCTTTATAAGTGCTGGCCTATAACTAAGAACAAGGTATGATGCTGTATGTTGAATTATAAAGGAAAAATGCCCTTTTCCATGGTGCATTCAGTACTCT
Source organism: Dermatemys mawii (assembly GCA_007922305.1). Classification (NCBI taxonomy): domain Eukaryota; kingdom Metazoa; phylum Chordata; order Testudines; family Dermatemydidae; genus Dermatemys; species Dermatemys mawii. The sequence continues at coordinate 1,418,672 of ML677385.1, read as the reverse complement.
TTCCTATAAAACATCAATTTCTTGCTGATGCCTTTAATTAAATAAACTTTGAAGTTTACTTTTTCATAGTACACACAAGTGATTGTCATGTTCACGGAAGGGGTAAATAAAATGTACTGTTTTAAAAAGGTACAGCACAAACTCAGTACTTTACACTTTGCTAATCTGCACTCTAAGTGAGTGGGGCATAAAAAATGAGACACCCTTTCCCCATCTCTCATCAAGGCCGGCTCCAGGCATCAGCAGAGGAAGCATGTGCTTGGGGTGGCACATTTTAAGGGGTGGCATTCCGGCCAATCTTGGGGTGGCACATTTTAAGGGGTGGCATTCTGGCCAATCTTGGGGTGGCACATTTTAAGGGGTGGCCTTATTTCAAACATTTTATTTTTTTTTTGCTTCGCTTCGGCTGCCCTTTGGGGGTGGGGAGAACGGTTGCGCTCTTCATGCTTGGGGTGGCAAAAAAGCTAGAACTGACCCTGTCCCTCAGCAAAAAAATTATCAGTAGAATTGTATACCGAAGACTTGTGTTGCTAAAACTTTATTATTTGACAAAATATACTGCAAAATATCTTTAATATGGTAAGAAGTATTATAAATAAACTACATAAATAAGTGAGCAAAGTAAATTTTCTGATGATTTCTTCTGGTTTCATGTGTGTATTTGCAACCTTCTTTTAATTATATGTAGTGTGTTCCAGTTATTTGTGCAAATTAGTGAAGTTCTACTGTAATGTAGAAAGGGAAACCTATATCATACACTCTCATCCTTGTCTGTTTTCATAGTGACAGGTATCCTTATAAATTCAGACAGAATTAAAGGTTTGAGTCTATGCATCTTATGCTTGAGTTAAAGAAAATTATATCATTTCCCTTTATTACCAGTTACCAGTTCACTCTGTGAAACCAAAATTGAGCATCTTGCCACGATGGCCTACATTTTCCAACTCTGTGTTTTAAATATGTAACAATGTGCACTCACTCTCATACGCTCAAATAAATGGAAATATTTTTATAAGTGCAATTTAAATGCATGGGTCCTGATCCTGCAACTTGCACCGTGTGCCTGCATATACCCTCAGTGGGACTTAATTCAGTGAGGCTCCACATGAATTTTATAGTTCATGCATATGGAAAAGCATTCAGGATCAGAGCCTTAGTACAACTGGAAAAAGGGAGTTTACCTGGTTATGTGCTTAGAGCTCTTGCTTACATACAAAATTGCTGAGGTAGGTATAAAATCAGAAAATAGGCGTCACCTACATTTACAATCTGCTGATTATTATTAGATCATTACAGTAATGCTGCAAACTTTTGGGGTGGGTAAAATTCTCCCATTTACTTGCAAAACCTTAACTGGTTTAACATATAACTATTTATAGGATGCTGTCTATCACTTGGGTATAGATGTGTATATTGGTAACTGAAGGAACAAACCAGCAGATTCTCTTCACTAGCAATTATATTAAAAGTATATCAAGCTGATGATACCTTGCTGTTTATGGGCTGACAGAACTTGTATGCTCCTTGGAGTAGACAATTTTCAAAGACACTTGGGCTATTCACACATCATTTCTTCAACCCTTGACCCACAAAACAAGCGCAGGTCTGTAAGTCAAAAGTCGCCTATCAAGCTGATGTGAGTTCCTCACTCTTTCTACTTAAAGAGTATACTGTCCTGTCCTTCCCCCATTGCCAAGAGTACACTCTGCACCTGTGATCTAATGGCCATTGTCCACTTAGCTGAAACGTTATTTGCAGAATTCCTTGTGTGGAGATGGGAACATTGCTGTTCGTTTGCTTAGTCACCACTGAACTATTCCTGTCAACATCATTCAAAAATGTCTGGGCTTCGCAGAAGTTCATTATCACCTCTACAAGCCGATAACTATGTGCAGTGGAATGACTAAGTATTGGCCTGCTAAACCCTGGGTTGTGAGTTCAATCCTTGAGGGGGCCATTTAGGGATATGGGGCAAAAATCTGTTGGATGATTTAATTGGGGATTGGCCCTGCCTTGAGCAGGGGGTTGGACTAGATGACCTCCTGATGTCCCTTCCAACCCTGATATTTTATGACTCTATGAGTAACTTAATGTATTTCTCCGCTTGTACAAATGTTAGTATGTTAATACCCCCCACCCCCGCAGCTCCCAGTGGCCGGGAATGGTGAACCGCAGCCACTGGGAGCTGCGGGGACCATGCCTGCAGACGGTCAATGTCAGCAAAATGTCTCATGGCCCACAATCAGATTGATAAAGCTGGGGAGCTGGGACATTGTTTATACAGGCAATCTTCACTTGGAAAGGGGTGATGTCACACAAATTGAGTAATAATTTCTGGTGTTTTTCTCGTGTTCATGGGATAAAACAGCAATTTATTTAAATGTTTCATTGCTGTTTCTTGGTGAAACCCTAAAATCAGAAGCCTTATACATATTGCATTATCTGCTCTCTTTGCTCAACATACTACAGTGGATCACGAGCTACACTTGCTGAAACGACCTCTGATGCATCAGAAATCATTGTGCTGTGTAGGAAACAAACATACTTGTTTAGAAAGGTGAATATTAAGTCGATGTAAAACATTTACTGAAAGTTAGTGCCTTAGCTTATCAATTAATTAATGAAGTGTATTTGGGTGACCTCTTGTTTTCTATCCTCATCTCCTTAGGGTAGCATTATGATGTTACTGTGTTCTCCCCTTTCTCTGTTAAATCACTCGCACTTTCCCAAAGCAAATAGCAGCTTTGGTTCTTCCGTAACAGAGAAGCTGTTTGTGGAAAATGCCATTCTGATAGTCCCGGAGCCAGAGTTGCTTGCAGAACAGGTCTGACACAATCAGTGTGCCACACCAATGGGTCTCACCCCAATTCTATAGGACCCATCCACACCACATATGGAAGGCATCGCAAGGGCACAGACTATGTATAACCTAGAATTCCACAAGTGTCACAGCCATTGGCAGCACTGAACACACTGTGGGCTCTTTTACCCAAGAACAGTGGTTCTCAATCTGTTTACCATTGTAAGCTACATATGCAGCTCTCTGTGTGATATGTGGGCTGCATCCACACAATATATATACTACTTGTATGGCCCTGAGGATGTCACATGGGCCGCAGCTGGGTGCTGATTGGGCTGTGGGTTGAGAACCACTGCACTAGAAGCACATTTCATTGACGTTTGAAGGGGTGACAATGGTTGGAAGCGGTGTCTGGTGGAATTCATAAAGAGACTGTGGATATCCAAATTATCATCCCAGAGGGTTGTTGCCTGCAGGACGGATCCAGGAGGAGTCCGAGTGACTGGACAATAGCAGCCTAACCTTGCCCTCTTTCTTGCTGTGGAACTTGCCCAGTGGATTGCTGGCTCAGATCCACTTGGTAATGAAACAGTGTTGTGCCTAATTGATTGGAAGTAGCTTCTTGATTTCAGAAAGAGGAAGAACCTGTTTGGTAGTACCCTGTGAACCTTGTAATGATACTTGCAATCCCCCATAACCCAAGCCTGACCCCAGGTGTCCAGCATCTTCCTTCTTAACGTGTGTGTATTTTGATTTTAAACATTAGCTTTAATAACATCTTTATCTCTGTGCAGAGCTGACCCTGTGCTTCAGTGATCATCACTGCAGCTGAGGAAATATCAAATATTGAGAGCTGTAGAGGAAATTGCTTTCTGGTACATGTATGTGGTACTGGCAAGTCTGCAGCTTAGGCTATTCTGCTAGGAGTGTGAATTGCAGGAAGGTCATAAAAATATCCCTGAGGCTTAACGGAAAGAGTTGAGCACGAGCCGACCTCACTTACATAGTAGGACCGTTGATGGAACTTGCATGCTTGTCCTATGTGCATTGTAGGAGCCATCACCTAGAATAGGGGTCTCCAAACTATGACCCAGAGGCCGGATCTGGCCTGCGGCTTAGATTTGTCCAGCCCTCCAGCTGAGCAGGCATATGAAGAAGCCGCCGCTGTCATTCCCCCCGCAATCCCCGCCACACCCCGCGAGCTGCTGCCGGTGGCCCCAGAGGGGTGAGTGCCCCTGCGGCAGCGGCCGGAGGAGCAAACGGGGATTTTGCATATATTGAATTTTTTCACAGTCACATCGGCCCACGAAGTCCCTTCAAAAATCTAATATGGCCCTTGTCTCATAAAGTTTGGGGACCCCTGACCCAGAATCATGGTTGCTCCATTCAGAAGCAGGTGCTGGTGACTCTGAGATGGTTCTTGGATATTTCTATTTGCTGGACAAGCAAAGTACATGAAGCATGAATTTTTAAGAAATCTGGTTTGTACAAGAAGGGACAGTTTCCATTGTCATGAGGGGGTGTGTATCTGCTTCCATAGTGATCCTGGGTGACTGCTGTGCTAGGTGTATCTTTGGCGAGTATTTCCTATGGCAGCATGAAGACCTTTCAATTCTCAGATCAGTCTAGCTTTGCTGTTTATCACGAATCTGCTGGGCGTGTCTTTAGTCTTTCTCTCTCCTCTCTCTGTTTGCAGTTTTGATCTCCCATTCTTCTGCATTTATCCTCTCTCAAATACACCCAGCCTCTTTCTCTCCTTATTTAGTTCTTCTGCTGATCATTTGGCCTCCTCATCCCCCACTGCAGCTCTGGGAAAAGCCTGTCCCTTGTTTGGGGGTTCTGCTTCTCTTGTGCCTCTGGATGTATCACTAGAGCAGTGGTCCTCAAACTGGGGTGTGCAGGACCACCCTCGGGGGCTGCGGCAGCCCCGGCCGGAGGAGCCAGGCGCCGCAGCGGCAGGAGGAGCTGGGTGGTCCTAGCGGCTCCTCAGCAAGCACCGGGGCTGCGGGATCGGCCCCAGGGGGCAGTGAGGGGCAGGGGTCCCAGGAGGGAGCAGTCAGGGGACAAGAGGGGAATTCTGAGTGGGGCAGTTGGGGTGGGAAGTGAGAGGGAGTGGATGGGGGTGGGACTAAGGTGGGGCTTCCCCCGTGGGGATGCATCCTCAAAAAAAAAATTCTGCTGGGGGTGCATGAGCGAAAAAGTTTGGAGACCTCTGCACTAGAGGACCAGGATGACCTCTTGGAGTTGGGAGAGAAATGATCTTCCTGACCTTGTTTGTGCTTGCCCTTTTATTTTTTTGCTGTGAGCCCCAGATAATCACTAACAAAATATAGGGCCCAGTAATAACAACCAGCCATTGACAGTTTAGGTTGTTTAGACATCAGTGAGAAGCAATTATCCAGTGCTTTTCATCTGTTAATGCTCAAAGTGCGTTAGAAGTGAGGTGGGTTTTTAGCCTCATTCACTGGTGAGGGGAAGCTCGTTTGCATAAACAGTCACACAAGTCAGTGACAGAGATCGGACTAGATTGTGCGTTTCCTAACTCCCAGTACTTAGATTGTAAGCTCTCTGAGGTAGGCACTGTCTTTTGTTCTGTGTTGGTACTGCATCTATCACCACGGGATCCTGATTCATGACTGGAGCTCCCAGTAATAGTAGTAATACTGCATTCTCTTCCTCAAAGCACGCTACTTCTCTGGACCAGATGTGCAAATGCATACATGATTTACAGCCACCAAAATTTAACCCATGCTCGTTGTTGGTGCTTATCAAAGAAATCACTCTTCTCTTTCAAATATAGGTTCTCCTTTTTTGTGCTGTAATACCAAAAATAAATCAAATAAAATCAGTCTTCCACAACGGGGGTTGCAGTTTTTAGAATCCCAGCTCCTTAGCTCTCTGACCAAAAAACCCAGAGTCATGACTTGAGCATTGGGATTCACACTGCAGCAATTCTCCATTCTGCCGGCTCTCTCCAGTCTTCTTAGATAGAGCGTGGCTACACTGGAAACATCAAAGCACTGTTGGGGGAACGCTCTCGTGGCAGCACTTTGAAGTTCGAGTGTGGTTGCGCGTAAACACTAGGAGAGAGCTCTCCTGTTGCTCCTGGTAATCCACCTCCACGAGGGGATGAACTCTGAATGCTGGGAGCCTGTCCACACGAGCGCTTTAAAGCTCTCAGACTTGCTGCGCTCGGGGAGGAGGGGTGGTGGTGATTTTTCACTCCCCCTCCGGAGCCAGCAAGTTAGAGCGCTGTAAAATGTGAGTGTAGCCAAGCCCTTAGTGAACATCGGATTGGCGTTACAAATTCCTGTAATTTTCGACATCCTTCTGGCTCAGAAGCACATCAGCGTTGGCAGACCTCATTTCAGGCTTGTGAAGCAAAGGCATTGAGAAATGAATCTTCGACTTCAGCTCAATTTGACACTTTATGGCTGAGAGTTGTGGGGGATCTGAGCTCTTTGTGTGAGGTTATGGACCAGAGCTGTACTGTCTAGATGATAGAGGGTATAAGTTCCTGAATAGTTGGTGCACACTTAAAACATTTCTGCTCCCTTTTTTGTGAACCTCGCTTTAGGTGACACATTACTAACAGGTGCTGTTTTGTATTGTACAGTGGAATGCACTTAGAGTAAATTCGGAGAGAAGGTCACTTTATAGTGAAATGGAATAAAAGTCCCATATTGTTTAGTGCAGGGGTAGGCAAACTTTTCGGCCTGAGGGCCGCATTAGATTTCCTCCCCAAACAGCCAGGCGTGGCATGGCCTCCAACCCCATCCGACCCCTTCTGCTTCTTTCCCCCTGACAGCCCTAGGACTCCTACTCCATCCAAACCCCCCTCTGATGGCCCCCTTGGGACTTTTGTCCCATCCAACCACCCCTTCTCCCTGTCCCCCGACCACCCCCGGAAACCTGCCCCCTGCCGCCCCATCCTCTCATTCCTGACTGCCCCCCAGGGATCCCTGCCCCCATTCAACCTCCCTGTTCCCCATCCTCTGACCGCCCCAACCTCTATCCACACCCCTGTCCCCTGACCCCGAAATTCCCCTGCGCTCTATCCAAAACCCTGCTCCCTGCCGCCTTACCGCGCTGCCTGGAGCATGGGTGGCTGGCAGCGCGGCTGCACCAGGACGGGCAGCCACACATTGTGCAGCACAGAGCACCGGGTCAGCCCGTGGCTCTGCAGTTGCACTGTCCCAGGAGTCGCAGCCCCACTGCCCAGAGCATTACGCCGGCAACACAGAGTGCTGAGGCTGCAGGACAGGGGGAGCAACAGGGGAGGGGGGAGTAGCCTCCTTGGCTGGGAGCTCCGGGGCTGGGCAGGAAGGTCTCACAGGCCGGATGTGGCCCGTGGACCATAGTTTGCCCACCCTGATTTTGTGGATGTCTATTTGTAGAGAGCAGTTATGTGGAAGGGAAAAAATACTTGACAATAAAAGAAAAAGTGACATTGTGCTTATGTGCCCACTTGTAAAGTGCATGAGCTGGTGTGAACTGTTTATTCATAAATGCTTGTGTAAAGATTAAGGTTTGAAATAAGGTATTTCTGTTCTTTTCATTAAAAAAAACTGTATGAACCAGTGTGGTTAGGAAAAGCCTGAAATTTATCATAGGAGCAGTCTTGAAAGGCACCCGATGTCACCCTTACTATAGACATTAGTGGGTCCCCTTAATGTAGCCATAGTGGATCATTAACCGCTTTAATTTGTGTTTTACATTCTATGTGTGAGGTACTCTGCTAGGGCTCGGTAGTCTCTTTGCACATGCATGGGGGTCAGTTAAGATCATCACTCAGCGGGTCATTCTTTCATTAGATCTGCTCATTAGAATTGGATCAGGAAGCAGCATTTACATTATGCTCAGTTTTCTCCTTTGTATTTTGACAGGTTTCAGAAATGGCAGAAGATGGCAGCGATGAGACCATGTTTATTTGTAAGTGCAAGAAGAATAACGATGGAGTCATAATGTGACGTGTATTTACAGAGCATTAATTTTAAAGCTCAAACCAACTTACTCTTGTATTGTTTTCCTAAAGGTGATTATTTAAGGGAAACTCAAATAGCTTACAGCAGTGTGGAGGGAATCGCACCAAAGTTAAGAATACACATTCTCAATTTTGTTTTGGAAATGCAAGAAATGGCTAGATATGAATTAGTAGCTCAGCTTTTTAATTGCTAGCCTCCAAGAGACCAAGGCAGGGGTCGGCAACCTCTCAGAAGTGGTGTGCCGAGTCTTCATTTATTCACTCTAACTTAACGTTTCACGTGTCAGTAATACATTTTAACGTTTTTAGATGGTCTCTTCCAATAAGTCTATAGTATAGAACTAAACTATTTTTAATTTATAGTAAAGTAAATTAAAAGTTTAAGAAGCTTCATTTAAAATTAAATTAAAATGCAGAGCCCCCCACATCGCCAGGACCCAGGCAGTGTGAGTGCCACTGAAAATCAGCTCGCGTGCCATCTTCGGCACCCGTGCCATAAGTTGCCTACCCCTGGACTAAGGTATGACACCATTGCAATCACACAACTGTGACTGGCTTATGCCCGCTGGCTCAGGCAAAGGGACTCTTTAACTACAGTACAGATGTTTGGACCCAGACTCTAGTACCCTGCAAGATGGGAGGGTCCCGGAGCTGGGGCTCAGCTAGAGCGCGAATGTCTACACCACAACTAAATAGCCCCTTAGCCTGAGCCCAATGAGATAAGTCAGCTGGGACGGGCCGACCGTGGGTGTCGAACTGCCGTGTAGACATAGCCTAAAAGCCTAAAGGTTATCCCTGGCTAAATTGTTTCCTTTAGGTTAGGTACCTGCTGCCATCTTGACTGACACACTGGGGAAGGAACCAAGTAGCTCCAGAGCTAAAAGCTTGAGCTGCTACAGCTTGGGCTAAAGAGTCAAGACTCTCTAGTTGGGGCTGTGACAGCCTGGCATCCTCTGTGGATATGGCACAGAGGTGGACTGGAACATACATGCGCCAATGAGCTACACTTACATTAGTGGACAGGACCTAGCTGTATCTGGCCTGGGGAGATCAAGAGGAGAGAGTGCTGCCTTGATGGTATGTGTCATAGTCCCTTCCCCTCGCAGTTTCTGTAGGTGCACTTCAGGGTAGGGGCTCACAGGGCAGGATGGGACTGACTGGGACATCTTCTCTCTTTCCAAAATTTACTAGGGTCCCCCCCTCAGAAATGCTGATTCAGTTGGTATAGTTTCTTGGGTTGTTCAACTCCACAGTGAGCCTTCTTCCCCTTCCCCATCCTCAGAAGAGCTGGAGAGGACCAGGAAGCAGAGAAAAAGGCTCTGACCTCTGTGGGTTTTGGGGGGCAAGTTATCTTACCAGTTCCATAGATGGTATATGTCAGACAGCCTCAACCCCCGCAGCTCCAGATGGGACAAGAATGCTGAATTCATGAAGTCTCTTGCCTCCGATGTGAAACTTTTCCACAGAATTTAAGGCTGCTTCTGTTTCAGAAAAGTGAATTTCTAGACCTGACACTGTGGGCCTCCATAGTTACTGACCATCAGTGAGTTTCGTATCCAGTTATCTCAGTTTATAAGCCAGACAACTTGTTTCTAAAATGTCAGCTCTTACGTGCTCAGTCTGGGGCCTGAAAATTGTGACTGTCTCTTTCTGTTGCATGCAGCATCACCAGAAATGTGGGTTGACAGTCGTGTTGGTAAACCTGAGGCCAAGTATAACATGCGGTGCTTTTCAGCAATTATGATGACTTTGCAGTGCCAACAGCAGGGACACTTTTTCCTTTCTACCAGCAAACTAAGCACATGTGACTGAAAAGATGCACATAAAGTCCCATGCTTGGATTTCAGTGGGAGCAGGGAATTCTATTTTTGAATTCAGTGGGAGCAGGATTGAGCCATCATTAGGGAATAGGAATAGGTGGTGGAGGGAGTTGTAGTCTAGGAGTTAGAGCTGGGAATTGGAAGCAGACTTCATGTGTTGTGTTCATAACTCTCCCACTGATTGCCAAAGTTTACCCAGTTGCAAAATGGATACAATACCTACCTGATACGTTACTGAGACTTTGTTTGCAAAGTGCTCTGAAATCCTTGAATAAAAGACGTTATATAAATGCAAAATATTATTAAGGTTTGTACTTTTAAAATATTTATTGATTAGAGTTATTCTTCTGCCATAAACTCACTTTTAAAAGACATCTTCACTGATAAAGCCCAACTGCATACACTCCCATTAGAGAAATCTATGGTTTATCTCTTTGTGTCTGACTTTGTATTTCTTCTGTGGTCTTAAGTCTTTAAGTATCACATATGGTGAGCACTCCAACTCAAGGGAGGGTCTGCAATGAGGCATCCTGTACAGATTCTGTAGTCTTCAGAACCATATGTCAGAAAACGCTAGTCTTCCCCACTTTGATGATTATTCATCCACCAGAAGTTTAAATAAAATATGTGTTTCTTGTACTCTTAACTAATGGTGGACAATAAGAAATATGGAGAGCCACAGGCTGTATGTACATTGTGTGTTATCTTTGCACAAGTTACAGGCACTCTTAATTTGAATGATGAACATTGATTGAAAGCTTCAGCTGCAACAAATCCTCTAAGGAAGTGCTATGTAAGCTTCACAGATGTGAACATTGCTGGTGAGAGTTCAGTTTCCCATTGTAAAAGCAAGGTGTTCTTTCTCACTAGTTACAGTCTGGAATGAAATTCTGTATCATGTTAATTTACAAACATGTATGCAATAATCTACTTGTGCAACTTTTCTGAAGTCCTCAAGGTTTTCCATATTTGACTTGGAGCAGAATTTAGCAGCTGGGGAATATCCCCTCTATGATGACTTCTTGTCCCTATCCAATCAGCTGGATTCACAGTAGCATTTTGACAACTCTTTATGACATAGAAATGTGTGTTTCAGCTAATCCTAAATTGACTTTTATTTTATTGTTATCCAGGGCTAAAGGTTGTTTCTTGGGATCCCTTTAGCCCTGGATAACTTACAGTATTTTAAAATCAAAGTCAAATTAAGGGAACTGAAAGCTTGTATTATTTTGCCTTGTAATAAAGAGTTGCCAGATTGTATTGGAAAGGGATCAGAGGAGCTGTTGCCGTAGTGCCAAATCTGCACCCCCCACCCCCCAAGCCATACACATGCAAGGGAGGGTTGCACAGATACAACTTGGGCAGAGCGTGGTACCTCGGGGGAAATCCAATGGCAGTTTTGCCATGGATTTCAGTAGGGTTAGGATTTCACCCCCATCTCTGAGAGCTCATCATATTTTGACTATGTGTTTTAAACCCTTGGCTCCAGTGAACAGAATAGTGATTTTTTTAGCTGAGAGAGGCTAGCGCAGTGGTAGTGGATTTTATTTTTTTTAAAAAAAGAAAAACCTCCTGCCTTTAAACAAAACATTTACTGGAGTTTTGTTTGGCAAATATTTTCTTCAGGAAAATATTTACATTTTTAACATGTCTTCTGGTAGTCCTAGGCATGTGTTGAATGATACCTTTGATTCAATTGTGTATATCCTTTGGGGCAGTACAAATTACTACTTTATTGCATGCCATTCGTTTGGTGTTTGAATTTTCTGTCTGTCTGTTGACTGCGAGAGCACTGCCCAGAGGGACAGCATTTACCTTGCAGCTCTATGTGCTGTTTACTTACAGGGTGCGAGGATTGTGGTCAGTACCATGATTCGGAGTGTCCTGAGCTGGGCCCAGTGGTGACAGTCAAAGACTCCTTTGTCTTGAGCAGAGCAAGGTAAGTCACTTTAGCGCGACTATATGTCTTGTTTGGTTTTTTAAAGGCAATTTCATCTTTGTGAAAGGCGCCAGACTGACAGCTGAAAAATGAAGTCGTCCGTCAACAAAATAAATACAGCCTCGATTACACAAAGAATTGAAGCACATGCTTAAATGATTTGCTGAATCAAGGCCTAAGAGAGACTTCGTTTATGCATTCCTGGCAACTCTCAGTAATTGCTGACAGAGGAGTCAGATAGTACCAGTTGTGGTGGTGACTTGTGTCCTATATTGGTTGAAAATCTGACATTTGTCCCATTCCTCCTCCTTACACAGGCTGCACTACATTTTCAAAATTCAAAATGGTTCAGGGGAACTGCCCAGTGGTGTTAATAAGAGTTACACAGCTTTGCACTGCCTCTGTAATTCCTCTACTGTGAGAAGCAATACTTGGAAACATTTCCATCTTTGCAAAAGTGACAGAGTCCTGTGGCACCTTATAGACTAACAGATGTATTGGAGCATAAGCTTTTGTGGGTGAATACCCATTTCGTCGGATGGATGCAGTGAAAGAGTCCTGTAGCACCTTATAGACTAACAGATGTATTAGACTCAAGCATAAGTTTTCGTGGGTGAATACCCACTTCTTCCACTGCATGCATCCAACAAAGTGGTATTCACCCACGAAAGCTTATGCTTGAGTCTAATACATCTGTTAGTCTATAAGGTGCCACAGGACTCTGTCGCTTTTGCAGATCCAGACTAACACAGCTACCCCTCTGATACTGATTTCCATCTTTGTAAGTCTTCTAAAGAGTGATCATCAATCCCAGTTTTGTCAGTAAATCTAGGTCTATAATCAAATAGCAGAAATATTTATGCTCCCCAAAAGAAATTAACAAATTAAATATAGAGTTAGGAATAGCATAAAACAAAATTGGGGAGTAAACTTTATATTGAAGCATTAAATGTTTCCATTTGGAATTCTATTCTGATATAGAATGTTTGATTTTTTTTGCTATGGGCAAGAGAGTTCACTTATAATGGAATTTTGACACACGATAGGAACACAGGAAATCAGAGGAGGATACTGATCTCTAACGTACGGCATGGGGGCAATGCAGTGAATGTTTGATCAGTACCAGACTGACTCATTGAGAGCTAAACTGTACATATCAGCTTTGTCTTCTTCATAGCGCCTCTGGTGGATGAACATCCCCCTCATATCACCAGCAGTGACAGTAATGCTAAGATAACCCAGCTGATGTCACTGTACAAATGTATTATAAGAAGAGATGATCCTTGTCCTGAAGTGCTTACAGTGCCACATCCAGCCTGCGGGATCTCTCCTGCTGTCCCCACTTCCCCGCAGCCTCAGTGCGCCACACTGCCTGTGCTCTGGCCCACTGCTCCTGCCAGTCAGCACAGTGGCGTGGCTGCAAGCTCCTGCTGCTCTGAGCGGCATGGTAAGGGGACGGGGAGTGGGAGGGTTGGATAAGGGGCAGGGGAGCAGTCAGGAACAGGGAGCAGGGGGGCTTAGATAGGGGGTGGATTCCAGGGGGACTGCCAGGGGGCAGGGGTGTGGATAGGGGTCGGGGCAGTCAGGGGCTAGGGAGCAGGGAGGGGTTAACTAGGGGGTGGGATCACAGGGGTGGTTAGGGGTGAGGGTCCTGGGGAAGTCAGGGGACAAGGAGCAAGGGGGATTGGATGGGTTGGAGGTTCTGAGGGGTGCAGTTGGGGGGTGGGAAGTGGGAGGGGTTGGATGGGGGTGGAGGCCACGCTGTTTGTGGAGGCACAGCCTTCCCTACTCAGCCCTTCATACAGTTTTGCAACCCCAATGTGGCCCTCAGGCCAAAAAGTTTGCCCATCCCTGGCTTACAGTCTAAAAATAAACAAGATAGGCAGAGGGTGGGAGAAATATTGACACCCCTGGTTTACATTTGGGGAGCTGAGGCTGAGCAAGATTGACTTGCCTAAGGTGAAGTGGGAAGTCTGCAGCAGAGCTGGGACTGGAAGACAGATCTCTTGAGTACCAGTCCAGTGACTTAACCACAAGATCACCATTCTAGCATATGTCCTTTCCCATCTTATAACAACATGATCTCTTAGGATATTAATACTGCTTTTAAAACTCTCCTTTGCGTTTCACTAAAAGTTTAATTGGTTTACTTTTTGTATTTCTCTCAGCCTTGACACTGAAAATAGACTGGTCAGATTCACCTTTGTTTATAGTTGGTTTCTAGCCAATTTCATTCTCAGGTTCTCATGCACTACAGCAGTGTTGAAAAGTTGGGGTAGCTAACAATGCAGGGGAATGTTTGTCTTTTGATAAACTTGACTTAACTGGAATTTTAAAAATGTTTGGAAACCATTTCCCTTGAGCATAGGCTTTGTAACAAGTTGCTTTTATAAAACTTATATTTGGGACAAAGTTGACTGGCCAGCATAACTTCTTGAAGGTTAAAGTTCTATAAATTCATGGGATCAGATCACTTCTCCAGTGGGAAAACATGTGATGGGGATCTCTGGGCAGAGAAACTTTGAATTACCCCATGTACCCCATCCCTCCCTTCTGATGTGAGTTACTGAAGAGGGAGAGGGGCATGGATTTTGGAAGCTCTGCCCCATGCCACCACCACACAATTGGAGAACTTGGGAGCATAGAGGGAAAGGAACTTGCTGGCTTTTCTTTCTTGTAACACAGCTGTTACTGAAGTTGAGTTGCCATTGCCTCTGCAGGTGAGGACCACCACTCAGTGGGAGGTAATGACAGCACTAGCTGTATTATTTGCTGCCTGGGTTTGCATGAGGAAATCTGAGCCCAGAGGAAGGGATGGGATTGTGGAGAGCAGCCCCTCCCTGGTCTCTCTTCCTTACCCTTCTACAAAGTGGTAGCGGGGTCAGTGCAGCCCTCACTGAGGGCATCCATGAGGAGTTGAAAGGGGGTTAGTATAGAAAAATACTGTCCCTCCTCCCCATTTCTATGCCTAAAATTTGGACCACAATAAGTTAAATAGGAAAACAGATTTATTGGGAGTGGCTGCAACACTTGAGTGTAAATGCATGCTTAGGCTTCTTAGACATCAACACATTTTTTTTTCTGTTTGTTACACCAGTACTGAAGAACAATGGAGAGTGGTTTACAATCTCTTCCATCAGGTTCCCGTACAGCTATTACCTAAACTGCATGGGGGCTCTCATCACAGAAAGTTATTTTCAAATGTGTCACATTTGGGTGCGGTTTCCCTTAAAAACAGATTTGGAAAGATGATGGGGCACCAATGACCCAGGGACCTATAATCTGAAGGAAAGCTACTGCTGATCTCTGGATTTAGAGAGGAGACAGGATTTGACATCTGCGATGGGAAAGATTCCGATTAAAGAGGAAAATATCTTGAAAGCAAATGATCTATGTAAAGATACTGGTGGTTCAGATTTGAACCAAAATATAGATGATTTTCAAAATCAGCTTTTATAGAATTGAAGCTCAGTAGAAATGTTTCCATTGTTTGTTTTTTTTAAATTCCAGTGAAGACCAGTTTTATTCAGCGTAACAACCTACTGTCATTGCAGCATTGAGAAATGGGTGCTGATTTCTTTTGGACATTGTGAGAATTGTGTTCTGCGCAGCTACTTTATATGGTACTTAGATTCTCTCATTTTTGTTTTCAATAGATCATCCCTTCCTTCCAATCTGGAGATCAGACAACTAGAAGATGGGTCTGAAGGAGTATTTGCAGTGACGCAGCTTGTCAAACGTACCCAGTTTGGCCCATTTGAATCCAAGAGAGTTGCCAAACTGGAAAAGGAGTCAGCATTTCCACTGAAGGTACAGTATGGCACCAGCAACATGATACTGATATGAAGTTAGTTTTAAGGTCATCACCTACAGATGATGTAAAGAAACTGATAAATAGGGATGGATTCAAGCCACAAAACTTGGAATCAGATATTGAACTGTGGAGTGCTCCAGGTATTTTTAATGAAAGGTTCGATTTGATCCCACTTCTCTAATAGGTAGTCACAAAAGCTGGTACGCTTTTGCCTTGACAAGTACATAAGATGTGCTGGAACTGTTTACACAACATGCAGAAGAAAAGTTTGGGTTTTTTTCTCCTTTTGGTTTCATTCTCTCCACTTGAAAAGTTTCAGTGAAAAACTACTTTGGGTGTTTCAATCCAGTCTTCCCTTCACAGTAATATCTGAATCAGCAATAAAGATCTAGAAACCAAATTCAAGGGTAATAAATGTTCAGGATTTTTTTCCCTGACCCTTGATTGTAAACAAGTTAAATGACATTTCTGTTTTGAGGGAGGAATTGTGAGCTAGAGGCTAAAGCAGCTTACTTTGAGTTAGAAGTCCTGGGATCTTCTCCCACTTTGCTACTAGCTTTCTGTGTGACCTCATTCAAGTCTTTGTGCCTCAGTTTACACATCTGAAAGCATATGTGATATGTACCTTTCAGGAGTATTGAGGCTTACTTTGTTTCTCAAGTGTTTTGAGACCCATAGATAAAAGGTACAAAATACAGAGTCTGGTTTATTCTTAATAACAATAATTTGTTCTAGAGCTGTCAATTAATCGCAGTTACGATTAACTCAAAAAAATTAATCATCTTTAATCGCAGTTTAGTCGCACTGTTATGCAATAGAATACCAATTGAAATGTATTAAATATTTTGGATTTTTTCTACATTTTTAAATGTATTGATTTCAATTACAACACAGTGTACAAAATTGACAGTGCTCGCTTTATATTATTATATTTTATTACAAATATTGCACTGTAAAAATGATAAAAGAAATAGTATTTTTCAGTTCACCTCATACAAGTACTGTAGTGCGTTCCTTTTATTGTGAAAGTGCAACTTACAAATGTAGATTAATTTTTTTTGTTACATAAATGCACTCAGAAACAGAACAATGTAAAACTTTAGAGCCTACAAGCCCACTCAGTCCTGCTTGGTGTTCAGCCAATCGCTGAGAGACACAAGTTTGTTTACATTTACAGGAGATAATGCTGCCTGCTTCTTATTTACAGTGTCACCAGAAAGTGAGAATGGGCGTTCACATGTCACTTTTATAGCTGGCGTTGTGAGGTATTAACATACCAAATATACTAAACATCCATATGCCCCTTCATACTTCATCCACCATTCCAAAGGACATGCTTCCATGCTAATGATACTCACTAAAAAAATAACGTGTTAATTAAATTAGTGACTGAACTTGTCTACATTTGAAATTCTCCTCTTGTGGGGAGAATTGTGTGTCTCCTGCCCTGTTTTACCTATATTCTGCCATATATTTCATGTTATAGCAGTCTCAGATGATGATCCAGCACATGTTCATTTTAAGAACACTTTCACTTCAGATTTGACAAAATGCAAAGAAGATACGAATGTGAGATTTCTAAAGATAGCTACAGCACTCAAACCAAGGTTTAAGAATCTGAGGTGCCTTCCAAAATCTGAGAGGGTCAAGGTGTGGAGCATGCTTCCAAAAATCTTAAACGATCAACACTCTGATGCAGAAACTACAGAATCTGAACCACCAAAAAAGAAAATCAGCCTTCTGCAGGTGGTATCTGACTGAGATGATGAAAATGAACATGTGTCAGTCTGCACTGCTTTGCATCATTATCCAGCAGAACCCATCATCAGCATGTTTGCATGTCCTCTGGAATGGTGGTTGAAGCATGAAGGGACATATGAATCTTTAGTGCATCTAGCACAGAATATTTTGCAACACCGGATACAGCAGTGTCATGTGAACACCTGTTCTCACTTTCAAGTAAATCAGCATTATCTCTTGCAAATGTAAACAAACTTGTTTGTCTGAGCAATTAGCTTAACAAGAAGTAGGACTGAGTGGACTTGTAAGTTCTAAAGTTTTACATTGATTTGTTTTGAAATGCAGTTTTTTTTATATGTAATTCTATGTTTGTAAGTTCAACTTTCATGATAAAGAGAGATTGTACTACAGTACTTGTATTAGGTGAATTGAAAAATACTATTATTTTTACAGTGCAAATATTTGTAATCAACAATAAATATAAAGTGAGCACTGAACACTTAGTATTGTGTGTTGTAACTGAAATCAATATATTTGGAAATGCAGAAAACAAAAATATTTAAATGATATTCTATTGTTTAACAGCGCAATTCATCGATTAATTTTAATTGTGCAATTAATTGCAATTTTTTAAATTGTGCATTTAATCACGATTACTTTTTTTAATCGCTTGACAGCTGTAATGTATTATTTATCATGTTTGTATTATATATGCATTTTGTTTATATGGGTGGCTCACAGGTTTTCCAGAAGGATGGGCCCTTGGTTTATTTTGATACCTCTAACGAAGATGACTGCAATTGGATGATGATGGTGAGAGCAGCCACTGAATATGAACACCAGAACCTGACTGCCTTCCAGCATGACAATGATATTTACTTCACCACCTCCCGGGACATCCCACCAGGAACTGAGCTGCGAGTGTGGTATGCAGCTTTTTACGCCAAAAAAATGGAAAAGCCAGTGCTGAAGCAGGTCACTAGTATTGCCAATGGTACGTTTGGGGGCCTTTTTCTTCTTCCCTAAGGGCCCAGTCTAGCTAGATGCTGATCATCCTCCTGAGCTCAGTGGCAGTTGAGGGTGCTCAGTACCTCATAGGATCTGGCCCTGAATTTGTAAATTGTGTAAAAAAATCAGACTCGGATGCATTTCAGCCCTACAAGAAAGAAGCCTAGGTTCTGCACCAGGAGGTATCTGAGACTTTCAAAAATGATGCATGGCCTAATTGGTTCTGCAGCAGCTTGAGACCCAAGACTGAATGAAAGAATGGTCGTTAGCTGCAGAATCGGTAATTTCATCAAAACGTTTCTTCATGGTAGAGCTTTCCAGTCTCTTTCCAAAGAAATTCAAATGTTAGCACAGTCCAAACTCATAAATAGATCACCTGAGAAGTAGTCATCTTTTCCTTTAATTGCAACGAAGCTTTCTGTCCTTGCCATGGGTGTTGTACAATCGGAAGTCTTATGTAGAGCCCTGTGAAACAAGGAGATGAGTTCAAACTGAGCTTTTGTTCCACATGATTACTTGAGCTTCTGCAAAGGAAAGTAGACAGCTTTGTTAGAGTTCTTTAAACCAGTGGTTTCCAAACTTTAACAACATGTGAACTCCTTTCACTAAAACGTCAAGTCTCATGAACCCCCCTCCTAAAAATAAATATTTCCAGGGATTTTCTCCTTTACCTGAGTATAAATTATAAAAGCAGTGATCTTGGAAATATAAAATTAGTTTTTATGACATGCTTATTACACACTATTTTTTATTATTATTTATCATTACAGTATTTTTATTATATTATGCAAATGGAACTCTCTTCCAAGATCTCACTTTTGTAGCTTGTATCACTTTGAATTGTTATATGTCAAGGCTCCTATCTTTCATCAAGGAGTATCAGATGTGAAACAACATGAAGGTATTGAAGAAGCCAACTCAAAGAGTTCCTCCCACACAAGCATTCAGGTCTTGAGCAGTCCAGGCAAACAATACATGTTACAACAACGCTTAAACTTGTTCTTCATAATAATTTTAAAAACAATACTAGTTGCCTATTTAATTTTAAAAACAGCAAAAAATAACCACCTCCCTTTTAATTTCTTGTGAGAAGTCTTGAAGTTGAAATCTCCTTGGTGTGATAGGTATGCTTGCTTTAATCTGCTTAGCTCTTGGAAGTCCAGGGGCTCTGGGCTGCTGGCCCCATGCCCTGGGCTCCTAGGGACAGCTCTGACCACCATTAGGGATTTCTTTTCCGAGAACCCCTTGTAACATTTCATGAACCCCCAGGGGTTCATGGTACCCAGTTTGGGAACCACTGCTTTAAACTGATGTGAAAGCTTCTGTGCTTTGTGCTACGGTAATATAAATAATAATAATTTCCCCCTCAGTTCTCTTCTACCTTTACATTTCTGTGGCCAAAGAACCCCAACCCTTTTAACATTGCAGGAGTGCTATTGTTGCTGTTTAATTGAGAATATTTTAATGTACTGTGTGATTCCTTGGCTGAGAACAATGTCCAGGATGATGAATGTAGCCATGATTGCTTGGTGATGTGCCAGCACCGTCAGTGTGCTTGGTAACTTTGTGCTCTTGACCGTGCAGCAGGCAATGTGAAGTGCTGTAAAGCTGATTGGTATTCAGGTTATTCTGGCCAAGTAGTTTTGGTCCCCCAAGATGTTTCTCAGTGGTGTAAATTGAAAGCCTACCTTTTGTCTGGTTGTATTTTTCTGAGCAAAAAAACACTAGAGTTGGTTAATCTTGTGAATGTGTTACGAGATGAAATCAAATATCCTCTGTCCAGGTTTTCTGATGAGTTTGGATCAAGCTTCAAGCCTGGTCTAAATATTGGAATGAATATATACATTTGTAGGTTAATCCCTTCCAAATGGCTTCAGAGCATTGCTTGCTTATATAGTGTGTGACAAAGCTCCAAGTCTGTACTTGTGGGTCCTGCGCTTCCTGGCAGATTTAGGGGCCTCAGAAACTCATCTAGCCCCCAGAGTGACCTCCCTTTCTCAGTATAATTGGCAAGAGTCACCGCCTAGTGAGTTACCTTCATCACAGGCCAGTATGGAAGGTGGAAAGAGCGGGGGGGAGCCCGGGCCCGCCCTCTACTCCGGGCTCCAGCCCAGGGACCCTAATAGTATCAGCTAAGATGTCTGACCTTTTATCCACAAAACACAATACAATTCCCTGGGCTACATCCCCACAGCAGTCCCTGCTTCTTCAAACTCCACTTCACCCTTACCTCAGGGCCTCCTTCCTTCTGGATGATATGTTGTCCACCACTCAGTCTCACCAACAGCACAACTTCCTCTCACAGCTCCTGACACCCACAGCCCACCTGACTAACTGGGAGGTTTTTATCTGGTTTCAACCAGTCCCTGATTGGCTTCAGGTGTCCCACTCAGGCTAGCTGTTTCTACTCCTTTCTAGAAGGTTCTTAATTGGCCCCAGATGTCTTGATTGGCCTGGACTAGCCTTTGTTTGGCTACCCAGGGAACAGGGACCTGCACATCCTGAGACTAATATACCTGCCTTCCAGCACTCTCCTATATCCTTCTGGTCTGACTCCATCACAAGTGTTAGTGACCTCTCTTGTCAAATGAAAATATGGAAATGTTACATACCTCTGTAAGGTAGTCTAGCCATACACAGTGAAATCCATATGGGTGCATACTGAGAGCACACCTGTGCTGTGTGATGCCATTGTATCCTGGATTCTAAACTGGAAGCTGTTCTGCAGAATTCAGGCATACATAATGTTTTGCCTTGATTAGGCGCTCTTGCGGAGTAAGTTGTTAAAGACCAGCTGGGTGGCCTAGCCTGCAGCACCCATCTATGTCACACTGGCACGAGAGCAAGGATACCAGTCAGATATTGGGGAAATAACAAAAAGGAACTATTTTTTCCTTCACCGCAGATGTATGCTTAGTAGTGATGGAATGCGACAAAGAAGGGAACAAAATCTCTTCAAAGCCTCCCAGTGCAGTCTTCTCTCTTAAAAAAATCAAGAAGTCCAGTATGCCTGTAGCTGACTGTGCAGGTAAATAAAATATTTCATCCTGTGTTCCTGTCTATGCTGTATGGAGCCAATAGTGACAGTTTAAGGGCAGATCTGGATGGAGCAAGGGAGCTGCTCAGTGCACAGTGTTTCTGCGGTGATGGAAATATCAAGATTCTGTGACATACAGTAAATACATATGAGCTTAATCCATCTCTGATAGTTAATGGGGAGAGGATTTAAGTCTCTGGATTTTCATTTTATTACCTTACTGGGTGCTGTGCTTAAAAATCCACTGAAGATAGAAAAGGGAGTGAAGGGACATGGAAACTTTTCAAGCAGATGTTCCTTATTCTAAATGCCACTGACTGCTTTTAATGTATTTTTTCATGTTACCTCTTATTTTTTTTCAAGACGTAATATCTGAAATGTGGTAGAATACAGGAAGAAACCCAAAAAGATACAGCAAAGTGGGAGCAACCCCATTTTGGAGATGACAAGAACAGTGGATACCCCTGAATATTGTGTTGGCTAAAGAAGAAAGATGTAGTTAATAATTTTAAATAAACTTGTAATCCAGGTGGATAATATTGATAAAGAACAGATCATTTGGAAAACCTAAATGTGTTATTAAGATTGGCTCCCATTTCCCATACGCACGAAGCAGAAAAAAATCTAATCTCTGGTAATGGGGGCAAAGAAATTTTTTTTAAAGCATTTAACTTTTAAAAATTGCCGCACTAGAAACCCAGATCGGGGTGCATGCATGATCCTGGAATCCAGATCAAAAAGAGAGAATCTGGGACTGTTCTTTGAAAAGTAGTTACATTAAATTTTGCATATTAACATTTAAAGATGTCTTTTTCTTGGTTGCAGAAGTGTAAAACACTCAACTAGAACTTCCCTCCCTTTGTTACTTCTAGTAGTGTTGTTGCTAAAATATAGAGCTGGCCAGGTAACTGAAATTCAGTTCTGTGAGAAATGTAAAATTTTCAGAAACTTTTTCATTCACAATTGGGACAAAATCTAAGACTCAAGACATTTTCACGGAACTAAACTCTTGCAATGTTCTGTGTTGGAAATGTGAATGTGTTTCTAAAATGAAATATGGCCCATGGGATTCCTGGCTACCCACATGGCAGGCTGTGAGATTTCAATAGATTGTGAAGTATTCAACTTTGGATATCTTAAACAATCTGCAGAATCTTCTAGATTTCTCAGGTTCACCTGATGGATCCTTAGATGACCTGTTTGGAACTTAAATCGCTGTTCACAGCCCACAGTTATTTTATTGTTTTCCTGATTCTGTTACCTTCTTTTTCCCTGAAAAATCCCTAATAGCATTATGTGTTGCATGGTTACTTAAAATAACATCCTACTTTTCTTTCTTTGTATGTAAGAGTTGGGAAGTTGCTTAAGCAAAACACCAACATGCTCATCTGGCAAAATATCCAGCTCACTAAACTGTTCAAATATGTGATTTCCTTATCACCACCCTTATTTACTTTAAACCAAATGTTAGTATTTCCATGATGCTTTCAGACAGCACTTTGTTCAGTCTGTATCCCCAGTTTGTCCAGAGCTTCCGGTTTTGAAGGTGCCCAAGATCGGTCGCTCCAGGTTTGCTTTTTGTACTGTTTCTTTCATCTCCACTTAATTTAGGGAGGAGGAGATCCTATCTACAACTCAGATGAGATGTAGGAAGCTCCCGTCTCATAAATCTCTCCTGTTTTATTTTCCAGTTTCTATTCTGGCTCCTTAAATGTTGGTATAGGAAAGTCCTGTTTGCAGCCTTCCCATGGATTAAACAATAGTCTTTGAGTGTCATTTCTGGCATTTTGTACCTCTTAAAGTGTCTGAGGAGGTGTGATTTTTATCCCTCCTCTTCTTTACCAGACCACCATACTAGTGCCAGAGTATCAGCAGCTGCCTCCTTGAATCTTTCATGACTGATTGATTGTAATCTGCCTTTATTGAGGCTTCCTTACAGAATAAACAAGATAGTAAATCCCAGAAAGTTGCTGAAGGGTTTGCTGTCTTCATTTTAAAAGCTTGTAATAATTTCTCCTTGGCATGTCCTAGTGAGCGCTCCAGAAAGCAGTGGGCCCCTTGAAGCAGAGTCCAGCCAGTGGACGTGTAAAGTGTGTTCGTCTGTTTTCCCAGAACCTCAGCTGCTGACAGGTAAGGGGAGTTTAGAATTTGTGTCAAAAATATACCCCGAAATATTCTGGAAGTTCTCTCCTTCCAAGACAAAGGATTATGTGCAGGGAAGTGGCTTCGCAATACCATAAATTACACTTTTGTTGTTTTCTGCTCGCCCTCGATCCTAAGTTAAAAAGAGTAAAACTGCAGTAGCAAGTGATATTGACTGTAGGCGTCCTGTCTGATAAAATATTTGTGTTATTGCATCTAGAACGAAAAAAACACTCGTATAACATATGGTAGATGAATATTAAGACTGTCAAAGGATCGGGAATTGTATACGCAGAATGGTGCAAAATTAGTGACAGGCTTATGCTCAGTGTTGTTATCAAAGAAGAGATTGGAACTGAAAGACACAATAAGTAAAAGCTAATGGAACTTGTCATTTTCATACTTTGTGTTTATAGCTATTGAGCATAATTTTTGAAAGCACCTGAAAGATTAGCAGTGGAGATTCATTGACTTTCAATGAAACTTAGGCTACGAAGTCATTTTTAATAATGGGATGCTGTTAAATCCTTGAGGCACATCAGTGGGCCGCAGATCTGTTCAGTAAAATATAATGTAATCATCTTGGCTGACACACCAGGGATTGAACCAGGTACTTTCAGAGCAAAAAGTATGAATGCCTGCAGCTTGAGCTAAAAAGGCAAAGCTCTGTAGTTGGGGTGTGTAACAAGTCCTATCCTATGCAGAGTGGCTCAGAAGGGGGACCCGGGCACACACTCACCAATTAATAACAAATATTAAAACCTCAAAAATTTCAATGATCAATTTAGTTTATAATAGAGAGCGTACTTTTAGTTAGAAAGGTATTTTAACTGCAATGAAATACTTGATCTAGGCAAGATTCAGTGAAATAAAGGAGATCTAATTAGAAGATTTGGTGCTTGAGCCATCCACATGTTTCATGACTCTGTTGGGGGGGGGGCCCCCAGAACATCTGTTGAGTCACCTGGAACAAGCCAAAGGAGTCCCCCAGACAAGCCAAAATGATGCAACTCCAGAGAAGTCTGCAGAGGCTCCCATTGCTGATCAGCCTGTAACTGGCGAAGGTGCCGGTGCCAATGTAGACTCCAGAAGGACTCCGCGAAGGGGAAGAAAGCCCAAAGCAGCAAAACCAGAAACACCTCTTGTCATTGCTGAAGATAAAGACCCAGCAGGTGAGATGAGAGAGGTTTAATAAAAGTAGTTGTCAAACATGCTGCCACTTTAATGATCTATTCTCAGCAAAGTCTGCCGAGTTCAGAGTCTAAACGGGGAATCCTGGAGTATTTTTTAGTTGACATAGAAAACCCTATTGTCATTGCAGAAAATGATTGTCAGTCTTTTCTAGATGCCTAAGTGCTAAACACTGCAGCAGCTGCGTGTAAGCTGGTGGGCAGATTTACCAGTGGGGCAGCCAACAGAAAGCCCAAACTTTCAAGTTCAGGTCCAAGTCCCTTTCTTTAGGGCTGGTTTTATTAAAGCAGAAGATTCAGGAAGCCTCAAAGACGCACACAATACTGGGTAACAGAGGCCTAACTTTCCACAGGCTGGGAAGGGAGAGGACCCGTCCTTCTGCCTAGCCTCTCCTGGCTGTCCCCTAGGACTTCTGCCTTGTTCCCATGAAGGGACTTCTCTCAGAGTCTTGCCTCAACCTTCATCTTCCCAAGATTGAGCCAGTAGCCTTCCTTTATATTGTAGGGACTCACATAACGGATGGTCAGCCAACCCTTCATTGACACGTGCCCTGTCTTGAGACCACTGTTCTGAAAAGGCTTTGCCTCTATGACAGACGTGTTGGCTGTGCTTCAGCCACAGCCTGGCACTGTTACACGACACCTGTGTTATCAGTGAAGCTGTTGAATGTGCCAATGCCACACAGGGCATAGCACCTCCTGTCCATACCTTGCACGCCAAACTGTGAACAGCTCTAGCTTTAACACTCCCCTAGGGTAGTGGCTTGTAAACCTAAGTCTGCAAAATAAACTTGGCTCCTCGTCCTTTGCAGTACACTATTCTGTGGATGTAAAGTTTTTCTGAGACCGTTAGCTCAGCAGGGGGAAAAAAATAGATTGAACATTTATGTGGCTAACAAGAATATCTACAGTTACATTAAATAGGATACAAATAAAATTTGGAAAGGAAATAAACCCCCATGCTTCTGGGAGAATAAGCCAATCTCTAACTTGAGTTTGTTGGCAGAGACATTTCTTATGGGCAGATTTTTCTGTAATTGCCTATTTCCAGGTAAACATCTGAATCCTGAACACCTGGTGCTGACTAGAGGCTGTGGCAATTCTCTTGTTTCTATTCTTACTGTAGATAGATCTGTCTGGAGACCTTGGTGTCTCTTATGTCCTGTGGAGAAAGAGAAATGTTTTCTTTTCTGTTCCTTCTGAGAATTAATTGTTCCAAAAGAGTCCTGCCCTCCCTACATAATCAAATGGTTTAATTTGTCTTGGAGGTGGCTACTGAGTTGGGTTCCCATTATAGACTTGAATTCAAATCTTCATTTTTGCCTGTCCTATCTATTTTGAACTCAATCGGATGCCAAGAGTATAAGCTCTTTTTCAGTTTATTTCTGGATCAAGAGTTTCAAAGTAAATATAATGGTTAACGTCTGCCTCAGAAATATTCTGAGTTTTATTCCTCTGTGTGTGTGTGTGTTTAAAACTTGTCATGTGAATATTGTATTTTTGTAATAATGTATCACAGCAGATCGAGTAGCTGAAATTATAACAGAAATCCCACCTGATGAGACAGCCCTTCCTTCTGCAGCAGAAGAGAGGATTATGGAACTTGTTTTAGGAAAGCTGCCAAGCACCACAAACAACATCACTTCAGTAACAAAGTAAGTCACAGTGGAATACAATCCTTCATAACGGGGTAGAACCTTCTCTCCTAACATCTGTAAAGCACCATGGTAGTTTCTCCCATTAGCATGGAGAATGGGCTCATTTGGAGCAAATGATGAGGGCCATATACACTTAGACAGACTTCTTCAGAGTATAATGATTCTGATGAGAACTTGGACACATAGTCACATCCATTCAAAGCCTTCTGCCTCGTGTGTGCGCACGCACATATATGCATGCTGCCAGTGGAACAGCTGTTCAAGGAATCTCTGCACCCTTGAATACTACAAAGGGGGATTCATGCAGGCCTAATGCACTGTAAGCTGATGCTGGTTTGTAGCCATGGGTGATGGGAGACTGGTAACATGAATTTCATCCTTAGAGTGCAGTGCAATAGGATTATTTCTCTATCTTGCTGTAGTTTTGTACACATTTGAAATATGGGATATTTGAAACCCATAAGAGTCTGCAAAGTTAAGTGTTACTCCATTGAATGTTGATGCTAAAAACATAAAGATATGGATGTTAAAATCTCTCCCAGACATGTTATTTATTCTCTCTGATATTTGTAACTTGTGAATCATGTCTCTTGCATCACTGCAAATGACATTTCAGAGTTTGTAATAAACCTTGAGCAAAGGGGAATAATGTCTATGAAATTTACAGAACCTCACTGAGGCCTCTGTTCATTTGATGACATATTTAAAAACTTGTTCAGTAAAGCTAAGCTTCTTGAGAGGCTTGAAGGTGATTTAAGGTTGGTGTTTTAAGGTTCTAGTTTGTAGTGCTAAATAAATTGAAATCCACAGCAATTAGACGGGAATAAGAAAGTACACATTCAAAAACATGTGGACAAATGGCATTTAGACAGTGAAACAGAACAGTGCTGCCTGATGGTTCCATACATGCTCATTTTGTACGGTTCTTGCATGAAGACTATAAAGCTTTTAAGTGAAAAATGACACTGAGGTACATTTGGAGGGTGAGAAGAGCAGTTCCTGTGAGAGCCCTGAACATACAATCTTTGACTGTGGTGGCCACTCATTTTCTGGCTGAGAGAGGCTGGAGCAAATTCTCTTCTGACCTATCGCCTACTCTTCATATATGGCTAGGAGGAGTCGTCATTGTCAGAATGAGAGGCTGACTTCCCCCTAAAGGCTGAGGTAGCCCTCCTAGTCTTTGTCAGCGGATGGGACGCCTAATTTTTTTTTTCCACTCACTGCCTTTCTCTAATCCAGTAGGTTTGCTCATCACCAAAACACCATGTCCCTCAAAAGAAGTTTAATTCTCTCCAGTAGACATGGAATACGTCGAAAGCTGATAAAGCAACTTGGGGAACACAAACGGGTATATCAGTGCAACATCTGCAGTAAGATCTTCCAGAATAGTAGCAACCTCAGCAGGCACATCCGATCTCATGGTGGGTTTGCCTTCAGCTCCCTACTGTGGTTCTCTCCAGTCAGTTCAGGGGTTCAGTAGAGGAACTGAGATATTTAAGATGCTGCTATTTTTCAAAGGTTCCATCATTAATTGCTAGAGGGCTCCTTAATCAAACAGAGAAAAGCATGATATGATCCAGTGGCTGGAAGCTGAAGCTAGATAAATTAAGACTGGAAATAAGGTGCAGACTTTCAACAGTGAGAGGGTGTAGTGTGTTCTCCATCACTTTGAGTCTTTAAATCAAGATTAGTTGTCTCTCTAAAATACATGGTCTAGTTCAAGCGGGGATTATTGTGCATGTAGAACTAAATGCAGGAATTACGTTGGGGAAGTTCTGTGCCCTGTGTTATACAGGAGATCAGACTAGTTGATCACAATGGTCCCTTCTGACTTCAAAAATCAATGAATTAATACTTTTAATTATTGAAACTGCTCCCGTTTCAGCTGATTGCTAGCCTGTTTGTTTGGAGCAACCTACAGAATTGTTTAGAGATCACATGTGGAGTTCCCAGTTGCTCACTCTTTGTTTTGTCTTGATGGATCCCTCAGGTGACAAACTGTTTAAATGTGAGGAATGTGCAAAGCTGTTCAGCCGTAAAGAAAGCTTGAAGCAGCATGTGTCCTATAAACACAGCAGGAATGAGGTGAGTAGAAACAACCAGATGGTTCTTTGTGAGGAGAGATGAAAATGTGCTGTGAGTTCAGTGCTGATGATTGCGATATGTGAGTCAGTCGCGTATGACTGGATCCCTAGTCTGAATTGCCTATGGAAAAGTACTCACACATTTGTCACCTCAAGGGGGAGTGTCACTGAATCAGACCTATCTAGAGCAGGGGTCTCCAAACTACGGCCCGGGGGCCGTATCTGGCCCGCGGCGTCAATTTGTCCCGACCCCAGGCCCCAGCTGCTGAGCAGGCACGTGGAGAAGCCGCTGCTGCCCCCCCTGTGCGAGCTGCTGCAGGTGGCCCCATGTGCGGAGGGGTGAGTGCCCCTGCGGTGCGGCTGGAGGGGCAATGGTGGGGGGGGCCGTGGCAGAAGGCCGGAGGAGCAAAGCGGGGGGCTGCAGCAGTGGTGTGGCTGGAGGAGAAGATAGGGGTGCTGCGGCAGCGGCCCACGAAGCCCCTTAAAAAATCTAATATGGCCCTTGTCTCAAAAAGTTTGGAGACCCCTGATCTAGAGTCTCAGGGCAGGGTCTAAAGGTGTGCTCCAACTGCTGTTCACTGGTGCCGACTCCGTGGGTGCGCCAGGGCTGGAGTACCCATGGAAATAAAATAGTGGGTGCTCAGCACCCACCAACCACCTGCCCATCAGCTGTTTGGTCGGCTCTGATGATCAGCTCCTTCCTCTTCCATCCAGTGCCTCATGCCCGCTGCTGATCAGCTGTTTGGAGGCAGGTAGAAGGCCCTCCGGGGGAGGGTAAAGAGCAAGGGAGGGAAGAAGCAGAGTGAGGGTGGGGGGAGAGAGGCAGGACAAGGGCAGAGCCTTGGGGGAGGGGGTGGAGTGGGAGGTGGGAAGTGGTGGAACCAGAGTGGAGCCTTCGGGGAAGGGGTCAAGTGGGGGCAGGATCTGGAGTGGAGCGGGGGTGAAGCAACCCCAGGGAAAGCTGAAAGTTGGCGCCTGTGGTACTAAGTAGGATTATTTCACTGTTGTTTTGTTTGCGTGTCCTCTTTGATTATTGCCACCTGTTGTTTCTTGTTGTATGTTTAGACTGAGCTCCCTAGAGCAGAGACAGTCGTGTGTGTGTGTGTGTGTAAATACAGTGTTTCTTGTGGTGGAGCTCTGATCTTTGGGGCCTCTGAATGCTATTGCAATACAAATCATAATGCTAGTAAAACCCATTCAGGACAATGAGAATCTTTCTACTGACTTTAGTGAGCTTTGGATCAGGCCCTAAACTCTCAGATTACTGGCTGATGCCAAGAATATTGTGGATCCTATGAGTCAGAAAACATCTTGTTTTTCCTAAATCAAATTCTTCATTGCAGAGCTTAGAGTAGCCAAAAAGATACACACTCTCTCACCTACACATGTACGTATGTGTCTTTTACAGATCAGTAAGTACAGGCCCAAATTTTTTGCAGCAAGTTTAGAATTAGGAGTCATGCTCTGAAATTTAATGTGTCAGGATTCTGCACTGAAATGTACTCAAATGTTCTGAAGAAAAAAAAATCTGTTGCAAATGAAGCAGCTGTCTCAATAGAAAAAGCAGCCAAGAATTTTTTGCAAGGTCTCTTTCCATTGTGTATGGTTTGTCTTTCTTCTCCCTCTTTTAAATGTTTACTGTTTGCAATCCTCAGGTTGACAGTGACTACAGGTACAAATGTGCTACATGTGAAAAGGCCTTTCGGATAGAGAGTGCACTGGAATTCCACAATTGCAGAACAGGTGATAACTTCTCACAGTTGCCTAATCTTGAATCAGCTTTATTAATTTCCCAAATGTGATGGCATTTATAGACCCCTCACTAAGACTAAATGAGTGATGGAGCAGTACTGGGCCAAGAGGGCCCCGCCCCTCAGCAGCTGTAGAACGTGCTCCAGATGGAGGACCTGTTCAAAAGGGGACTCTGGCACTCAAGCAGGCGGGAGAGTGAAAAAAAACCTGTCTGCAGGAACAAAGCCAATTGGTTGGTAGCTTCTGGGGCAAGAATCCACAGGGGAAGGACCTAGACTGTGGGCAAGACAGTCCAAGACTCGCGCTTTTTTTCTCTCCCCTTCTCTCTGACAGGGGGAATCACTGGACAATGTGAAGGGAGCTGGGAACCCCGAATGACTACCTGAGCAACCCTCCCTGGAGAGGGAAGCAGAGTGCTGTGACCCTGCCCCAAACTGAAGAAAGAATAGGGAAGATAGGAAGTAGCCCAAGGGTGGCTGGTCTGGTGTATCGGCAAGAATGGGGCTGAGATACTTCTCACCCTTTTCCCCCTTGGCTGGGACCCTGTATCCTTCCCTCCCTCCTTTGTCCAGCCAGGATTACCCAGAGAACTCTGAAAGAAAACAGCTGTAACACAGCTGCCAGGCCCTCAGGTTGCCTGACAAGGCCATCCCTCAGTTTTGGACACTGTTGAGCCACGGCCTATGGACCCCCAAGTGAAGTCTGCTACACTGTAATTCATCTCTGTAGCAAACAGGAAGGAAGAGTGGTCATTTCAGGCTTCACCTTCCGCACACTACAGCCATATTGTAAAAACAAATATCTGTTATTGCATCATGGAAAACTATTTCAGGCAATCTGTGCAGCAACAATTCCACCTGTGCTTTGTATTTTATCGCTTTCCCTCTCTCGAATCTCACATCCCCAGCTGTGTCTCAGATATCTCCTCACTTTCTCCAGCTTGCTTTTTCTGAAACCAAACTTCACACCTTTCCTTTCAGTCCATCTCTGCTTTCTCTTATCTTTGTCACTGTTGACAGCTCCAGACTTGAGCCTCCCAACCTTACACGCATCTTCATTGATTTTCTCATTCCTTCTCCCAGTGAATCCAATCCCCCATTGATCCTGTTGTTTCTTCCTCTGTGATATCACTAGAACCTATTTTTTCCTCTGCATCTCCTCCCTAGAACCCTTAGTCAGTCCTTGGAGAGACAGTATGCATCAGCCTGGAATCCTCTGGGTAATTGTTCCTCCAAGCACAAATGGAAGTAACCTTATTTAAGATTTTTCTTCCAAGGGGCAATGCTTGTGTAAAACGACAGATGGTGCCAAGACCTCCCAGTAATCTGCCTTCATCAGTGGCAGCTCTCTCTCTCACAAAGTTGATCCTTTCCAAAACTAAAAATATTTTGGACCTACTGTTAATTGGCCTAATACTGATTTCTTCTGTCTTACCCCTGTGGCATCCTCAGGACCATGCAACAACCCTCAGACTTCTGAACAACCATTGTGGTAGGAAGAAACTTCCCCAGTAGGCCTGTTGTTGTTTAACTGTCCATTATGGGGGTTTTGCACCTTCCTCTGAAGCACCCGGTACCGTCTGCTCTTGGAAACCAAGTGTTGAACTACGTGTGCCTTTGTTCGAAGCCGAGATAGCAATTCCTATGCTATTGTGTTCCTCTGACAGTGCCGCTCCAAACAGGACATCATATTTGAAAAACCTGTGACTGAATCCAGTTTGGACAGAATTAATGAGAGTGTGTCAGACTGTGGGGCCGGGGGCCTATATGAGGAACTTATTGTGCCAGAATCAATGTTCATGTTAACGTCTTTAATATTTACCATTGCTGAATTAACTTTGGAAGCGATTTTGATGTGTTTTGATGACTTCTAGCCTTTCATAGAGCAAGACAAACCCAAGGGAGCGAGGGTGGAATCTCCAGTAGAGTTGCCTGTGATTGGTTTTGAGAAGCAGATCTTAACCTGTCAAAACTCTAGATTGGTTGATTTTATTTTTATTTTTTAGTCAGAGGATAAATTGACAAATAAGAACAATGTCATTTTCTGCTTTCCCCTGATTCATGTGTGGTGCTTTGTAATGCTAGATATAATTATAGAATAAATTTCTTATTTTAAAAAAAAAAACCCTATTTTTATTTTTGTTAAATACCTATAATTATTTTTTATCTTAAAATAATTGCTTTCTTTCCATTACCTACAGATGACAAGACGTTCCAGTGTGAGATGTGTTTCAGGTTCTTTTCCACGAATAGTAACCTCTCAAAACACAAGAAGAAGCATGGGGATAAGAAATTTGCATGTGAAATCTGCAATAAGATGTTCTATCGGAAGGACGTCATGCTGGATCATCAAAGGAGACATTTGGAAGGTAAGTACACTTGGCATGAACCTAATTGTTACTTTTGAAGTGTCATTTGGCTTGGGGAAATTAAGTAAATCATTCTGCATGAGTTTTCACTTGATGCTGGCTCTCATTTCAAAACTAATTAGCTGATTTGATGTAGGTTGTCCTTGCAGGGGGGTTGCAAATTTTTAACAATAAGGATAATGAACCATTGGAATTAGTTACTGAGGGAAGTGGTAGATGCTCCATCATTTGGAGTCTTTAAATGAAGATTGGGTTTCTTTCTAATTTAGACTATATGCTGAAGTTCAATCACTGGTTGTTGGGCTACATGCATTAACTGCCTGGTCAAAATTGTGTGGTCTGTGTTGAGCAGCAGGTCAGACTAGCTGATCACAGTGATTTCTTGTGGCCTTAAAAATGCAAGTCTTCTGAAATATCTCTGGTAACTGAAAAGCTTGTTGGCAGAGTTGCTGTCTTTCAGTGGGAATTGGATGGCAGTGAATAAGCACAGATCCATTCCAGAGAATAATATGGGATTATGACTATCAATTTAACAAATACATTGAATGCGGCACAAAATGTTGCCTTACAACATTTAGAGCACTTATGAAACCAGACCAGAGGAGCTGAGCACTCACAAATCTCATTGAAATCAGCAGGTGTTGCAGGTGCCCAGCACCTTTGATAATTAAGCTATAGCCTCTGAAGGAAATGACAGCCACAAAGAAGAGGTTAACAATGAGAACATACAATGAAAAATAGGTATGGTTTAAACTGCCACTACTAGTTTTTAGGGACAAGATTGAAAGTAATTTAGAAGTAGGGCCAGATTAAACAATCTGGGCCCTAGGCACATGACAAGAGAGGCCCCTTCTTTTGCCCTGCCCCCCATACCACAGCCTCATCCTCCCCTCACCTGTCACAGAGGCTGGGCCAGTGACCTGGGGCCCCCTTCTCTGCCTGGGAATAGCAGCAGGGGCCCCTCTCCCCTCAAAAGCAGCAGGTGTAGCAATAGGGTCTTTGTTAAACATGAAGTGCCTGGGGTGGAGTGCCCACTGACTGACTGGCTGGAAGAGTTTCTAGGTTAAACTGCTCACCCCCCCCCGCCCCACCCCCCACCCCCCGATAAAGCACCTCGCACCGGGTGGACGTTACTGCAACAAATAATGAAAGTGATTTGCTTGCAGTAGAAGTATCTTTTCTCACACTTTAAGACTGGTACAGTAACCAATAGGAAAACAAAAATATATCTTCAACACGCCTCTCTTGTATTTCTAAGATCCCTTTCACCACTGTAACTAAGCATTGGTTCATTCATTCAGAGCCAAAATTACACATAGAGCGCTACTCCTCTATCACACTGAGCTTTACAGGACTGGTGTGTATTCGACTGTAAAGGCATGCTGGAGTGGAAAATGTGGTTTATTTTCTTTTATTTTCTTCTGGTGGGGACTGTGACGTTAAGGGGTGAGGCGTGTGAAAAGAGAAGACTTTGAGCACAGCACAGAGAACATGGTCCGCTACAAGAAGGAACCCTCGGGATGCCCTGTGTGTGGGAAGGTAGGATTTTTTGCCAGTTTGTGTGAGGTAGCTTTGCATTCAAGCTCCAGCAATCCTCCAGTCCTCACTACAGACACACCAAGAGAAGCTCGGTAGCCTACGTTCTGAGGAGCTTTTCACTTAAAGCAGCATTAAACAAAAGCCTAGTCCAACCTCATATTTTCCGAGAACCAGTTATAAACTGTTACGCTCCAGATTTGTCTATTAATCCAGTCTCTTTATTTGGCTTAGATTGGAGTGAATGGTTTGTGTTGGAGTGAGAGCAGCTGGATGTGGTTCTTTCTGTTCTAACACAGAATTGCTCATAGAGTGAGTGTGTTGTGTAGTGACGGAGGCCACAAGTGCAACTGGACAGTGTGGGGTGGTAAAATATGCAATCTGAGATTAATGTGAATGGCATGGACGTGAATGTGGGTTTAACTACTGTTTCCAAGATGTTTAGTGATTTGTGATGGTGGAATTTGCACTCAGACAACCTTATGTCTGAGTAAATGATGTTTTTTTTACTTGGGGATAGGTAAGTGTCACTGCAGTGTAGCGTGTGTGTATATAGAGAAAAGATCACCCTTCTTAGGCAATCCTGTTTCAAGGGACCTTCCCCAAATATCTCCAAATGTATTAATTGTAATTCTGCTCCACCTTTATTAAACGTCCACCTCTGTTACATAACCGATCTCTGCTAATCCTTTGAGTGATTATTGATGCATAAGTCACTACATTAACAGCTTGTGTAGAGTGGATGATGGGAGCTCTTACTTATCTGAAACACAAAGAGGTTGCTCTGCCCGGGAACCAGTAGAGCAGTATTAAATATCTCCTATGCCTAATTGCAAATTAAGTTATGAAGAGGAGTAGCTCAGATGCCTCTTGAGGCATGACATGAAAAACATTCTTCAGTGTTCTTCTACCCTAGGTATTTTCATGCAGGAGCAATATGAACAAACACCTCCTGACACACGGAGACAAGAAATACACCTGTGAAATTTGTGGACGTAAATTTTTCAGAGTGGACGTTCTTAGAGATCATATTCATGTCCATTTTAAGGTATCCTTTTAATATTCTGATAACTTGCATTTTTTATTGGAAACCTCTAGAGAATAAGGTGGTGTGATCATGCTGGCCATGTAAGAGGGATCATATAAGTCTCCTTGTGTGGTCTGTACATCTCTATAGGGGGTCTGTTACACTTGTTTCTTGATTCAAGCCAGAATTTGGTGTTTGGAATCTCAGAAACAAGAGTTTTGGGTTTTTTTAAGGTAAAACCTTTGCAGCTTATCTTCAACACTGTGAGTGGCTAAGTATGAGAAAAAAACTATGAAGTAGGAGAGTTGAGGGAACCATCACCTTAAACATTAGTGGATAGGTTACATAGAGGAGGTGGTGTCTAATGGTTATGGCAAGCAACTGGAAGTCAGGAGGACAGCTTAGTTCAGGTCCCAAGATTGGCCCCTGACAATCTGCCTCGCCTTGGGCATGCCATTTAACCACAGTGCTTCAGTTCACCCACGTAAAGCAAAGAGAACACTTACTTCCTGGGCAGGGTGTGGAGGCTCAGTTAATGAGTGTTGGTATGATCCCTTTTAGAGCTTTGGGTGGAAGGTGCTATGCGAGTGTTGGGTAGAAGTATTATTGATTATTATAGCAATTGTCACACTGATCCACAGGGCACAGGCTGGTGGTCTGCAGACATGGTGCTGCTGCTCCTCCTCCTGGTTGCCAGCTACTAAACTGTACTAAAGGGCAGCTATATACTGAATATTTTCTTGATGTTACTTTTCCATATAAGCAACTGCTATAGTTGCTACGGGGCTGTTAAGCAATTATGAATGGGAGGGGAGGCATGCCTGAAATAGTCTCTCTGCTGTAATGTGTTCCCTACTCTTAAAGTCTTTCAGAATCCCTGAGGTATTACAGGGTCCTCATAGAGAAACGTCTTGCCTGTTGAACTGTCTGGAGAACCCTTTCAATGCAGTTAAAAGTAAAGTGGTTTAGTGAAATGATGCAATTTCTTTAACACAAACTGAAAGGTGTTAAACTCTTCAGTGGTGCCATTAAAATGGTGTTATGGCTTTAACACTGCTACTGTTTAGTCCCTATTTATGCTAGTATTCATAAAATATTTATATATTTGGCATTTTAAAAAATAACAAAATTGTGTCTTTCTACAAACTGGGGAACTTTTGCAGGGATTTCATTAGATGGGAGAATACCTTGAATCGTATTATTATTCCCGTTTATGTAAGTTGATCAGCATGGCCGAAGGGTTGGGGCTGTATTAACTTTTGACATTAGATCTGAGTAAGATGGAATCTCATTCCCCACCCTGTATAGGACATTGCACTAATGGATGACCACCAGAGGGAAGAGTTCATTGGTAAAATTGGAATCTCATCAGAGGAAAACGATGAAAACTCTGATGAAAGTGCAGATTCTGAGCCTCACAAGTATAGCTGCAAAAGGTGCCAGGTAGCTTTAAATTCTCCTTTCCAACTAAATGTGTTTGTTGGTTTCTTCTGTCAAAGAAAAAGTTGTTGTTATCAGAATTTCACAGAACATTGAAAATAAGCAAAGAGAGCGCCAGTCTGATGGTCTAGCAGCAGCACAGTTTCGGGGATTCAAGACCACGACCTAACTCTGGTCCCACCCTCCCATGTCAGCAGGAGTTGGTAGCAATGCGAGGGTGCCACACTCCTCCCTGGCACCCAACACAAATGGAATGGGATTCATGGCCTATGAAGCATACTTTATTGAGCCATCCATTGTGGGAGGAAGAGATGATCATCACAGGGCAGGGCAGAGCTTTTGGGCATTGGAAAGAAGAGTGTGAGTGTGTGTGAGAGAGAGAGACACGTGGCGGGGGGCGGGGGGAATGTCATCTTCAAGACTCTTAGAATTCTCTGTCAGAGAACTGATTGGTTGGGACAGCTAAACTGACTGAATTATTGCTTAGTCAGAAAGGCAGAATAGGCTTTGTGGCTAAGGCACAGGGCTGAGATTCAGGAGATTAGGGTTCAAGTCCCAGTTCTGCCACAAATTGTGTTACCCTGGGCAAATTATTTAGTCTTTCTGTGCCTTGTTTGTTCCCCATCTGTAAAACTGGGATAATACTACTCCCCTTCTCCCCGCCTGTCTTGTCTATTTAGATAAGTCCCTGTCTGAAAGGGATTACTATCATCTACACCACTTTGCACAAGGCCCTGATCTTATTTGGGGCCTCTAGATGCTACTGTCATACAAATAATCATCATAAAGATGTGTGACCTCAGCAGTGACATGCCTCACTTTCAGCTCAGTACAGTTTAAACAGCTGAGAAGTGAAACCCCTGAGACAGTGCTTTGTGGTAACTCTTCAGGCTGCCTGTTGTGCCAAGCGAATCATAATATAAACGTTCGATAATGTAGGCTTCAAAATAAGAAAATTCACACAATTCAGGTTAGAAAACTGTTTCTTTGTCAGCTCTGGTATCAAGCATCTCTGCAGTCCTAGGCAAATGGAACAATCCACTGTCAGAGCTGACAGCAACAGATGTGGAAGATGAGTGAGTGCTGGGAAGGAAAAGCTCTTCCTGCCTGGAAATGTCTCTTCGTGCATTCCTAAGAGAGAATAGAAAAGTAAATCTTAGCAAAATAAGACTCCTGCCCGAGGAGACAATTTCTCTTCATCCTCTCCGCTTCCCCTATGAAATGGGAAAGATCCTTAGAGTCCAAAAGCTACTTTCTCCCCCTGCAGGTCTGCTGCATTGATGGCTACGGGAGGTTGGCAGTAGCTCCCTTCAGGGCCAGAAATATTCAGAGGATTCCTAGCAGAGCGATGGGAGACATTTTTTTCCATCTCCAGCGGCTGAGGGAACTGCTTCTGCAGCATTCCCAGCCCCTGCCAGCAAGGGAGCACCAGCCTGAGCTTGCATCCCAGATAGTCTCCCATGTGGAAGGACTGGTTTTGGATGTTCTTTATAGGTGTCCTTAGTACTTCAGTGACAAAATAGGTTCCAGGAAGGAGTATAGGTTTCCCTTTACTTTTTGTCTGGTAGTGAGGACAGTATTTCTGATTATTGGCTATTTATGCTGTAGATCCCAGTACTACGTTAACTGGTCACTATTTCCTGAGAAATTTTTTCCATGAATTCACTGTTGGTTCGTTCTGCAGTTAACCTTTGGCAGAGGGAAGGAGTACTTAAAACACATAATGGAGGTTCACAAGGAGAAAGGCTATGGCTGTAGCATCTGTAATCGACGATTCGCCTTGAAGGCAACTTACCATGCTCACATGGTCATTCACCGGGAGAATCTGCCTGATCCCAATGTGCAGAAGTAAGATGACAAGTCTGACTAATATTATATGAATAACTCCTTTTTTTGAGACCATGGTGGTTGTGCCAAATAGAGGTGATCGGGTAGTGAGAGATAGACATACACTGAAGTTCTTGAGGCTTTTCTCTTGAATGTCAAGGTACCAGGAGAAATCCCAATTCATAAATGTCATAAATCTCTTTTGTGATACGTGTAGCTGATGTTTCCCGACATTGTCTCAGTTTTATGCTGTTCTTGTGTCCCATTGGGACCCCTTGCTTCATTAAGGGCTGCAAGATCAGATCTTCATTAACTAAAGGGTTAAAATACACCCCTGACTGTTAATGTGTCATGTCATATATAGCAGGCAGATAATAGTTCTGGATTTTTAAAGTACAGATTTTTAATCAGATCAAAATATGACTATACAATTTGAGAGCACAATACTGCCTGGACACACTTACCTTCTCTTGCATTTGTATGGGGTTTGGTTTTTTTTAAGGCTTATTTTTTTAAGCTTATTTTATCATACACTTATACTTCAAGGAAATCTTTCTAGTAACAATCTTTTCAAACAAATTTCAGTTAGTGATTGAGATTATTGAAACCATAGTCCTGTCAAAAAGAGAATGGCAGAGTCTGCTTCCTTTTCTGTTTCAGATACATCCACCCATGTGAAATTTGTGGAAGGATTTTTAACAGCATTGGGAATTTGGAACGACATAAGCTTATACATACAGGTAACACAATGTTGTTGTTGTTCCTTTATTATTAATATCAAAGGTTTCCTTTTCTGGGTGCTTTCTGAAGCCATATTTTTACTTGTCAGGAAGAAAATGGTTATGGTAGTTTACAGTGAGAACCCATACAATTATTGCTATTTTTAGTCTGACATAAAACCATAATTTTATAAAGTAAATACATATATAAAGGGTAAATGATACCAGAGCATGATTTAAGAGATTCCCTGATTATATAATTTAGCTTTCCTCCAATGAAAATGTTGGCTTTCTACTCAACTCTGCTGAAATACTCATCCAGGCCTTCATTTCTTCTTACCTGGAGAACTGCAGTTCCTTCTAACTCTTTGGCATTCCAGAGTGCCAGCTCCTTACTCCAGCATATACAGAAGGCTGCTCCCCATCTCCTCTGAG
The DNA here is from genome assembly GCA_007922305.1 of Dermatemys mawii. NCBI lineage: Eukaryota > Metazoa > Chordata > Testudines > Dermatemydidae > Dermatemys > Dermatemys mawii. The sequence continues at coordinate 1,379,352 of ML677385.1, read as the reverse complement.
GTGGAGCGGAGCACGTCCACATCCCTTCATCCTTAAATGACTTTGCTGACTCTCCACTGTGCATTTCAGAATTCAGTTCAATATAGCGCTCCTTGGTTTTTAAAAATCTCCAGTCAGACTTCTGTCCCTTGTCTCCATCTACTCTCCCCACATACTCACTTTAGCACCACTCACTCTCCTGTCCCTTTACACAATCTCAGTATTGTGGATACAGAAGCATAAGTCTCTATGGCTCATCATCAGATACTTCTCTACAGCTTTCTTCTCACACTCTCTCTGCCTCAATCTTTTTTTCAAAACTCAGATGAAAACCTCTTCTCTCCCTTGCCTATTTCTCATAATTCATTTTGGGATACAGTTTGTATGAGAGGAACTGTTCAGGAGACGGTTGGATTATTGCTCAATGAATCTATTGCCAGAGGTTTGTCAGCTTTTAGCAACACACACATTTTCCCCTAGAGATTCTAGTTATACTGCAGTAACCTTTTGTTTTGTTTTTTTAAGGTGTAAAAAGTCATGCTTGTGAGCAGTGTGGAAAGTCATTTGCCAGAAAGGACATGTTAAAAGAACACATGAGAGTCCATGATAACATCCGAGAATACCTGTGTGCGGAATGTGGTAAAGGTACAGACATCGCTTTTGACTTAGACATTTTGTTTAGGTTACATTTCCCATATTAACACCAATAGCTTCATTAAATATCAGGGAAGTCCTCAAAGTAATGAGAGTCTTGTATTTTCAATAGGAAGCCATGCTGATCGAGATGTTAGGGGCCTGCCTTAATTTTACATCCATCAGTTCCCGGGACAGCAGCAAGCAAACCTGACTTCTAAAGCTCTTCATCTGTCCTGCTGCTAATTTCAGGAATGCTTGCCTGCCTGACTTCCATCACATTTAATTCCAAAAGAGAGGCAGATAGAACACAGTTGAACTGTGCGTTATAAGCTGAGTTTTCAAGAGTTAGCAGTTAGAAAAAACATTTTTCTTTACTTTGTTACTTGAACAACCTTGAACTGGAATCACTGCAAGACACTAAGACAGTGCCTTAGATTATGCTCTTGTCAAATTCCCTGTCTCTCTGTGCTTTTCTCTTACCCTTCTTAGTGACTGTTTAAATGTTTTTCATAGATACATATTTTTTTAACTTAAAAAAAACCCAAATTCACTATTTAAAGAGCATTTCTAGCTCCAGCTATGGGCATTTGTGGACATCTTTTATTAGGGATGAAGTTAAGATCATCTGCTTGAAACATGCTCATCTTGAGTCCTTACTTTGGGTAGCGGGTGAAGGGTAACGTGGATGAATTGTCCCACCATGTCTTCAGTTACATCTTCATGGCTCACAGGAATGAAGACAAAACATGCTCTGCGTCACCACATGAAACTCCACAAAGGGATTAAGGAATATGAATGCAAGGAATGCCATCGTAAATTCGCACAGAAGGTCAACATGCTGAAGCACTACAAAAGGCACACAGGTGAGAGCAACCCAGAGGACCGGTCTTCCTGCAGAAATGGCCCTTAATCAAATAAATGGTGGTTTTGGAAATATATGATATTACCCTGCTCTGAACAGTCGAAGAGCATGAGCAACACAGTTAAAAGAAATATGCATATACACTGTGTTTTAAAAGGTGTGAAGACTTTGGTTTCTCATGAGCAGAGACTTGCCCACTGTGTCATGGTTTGTTTTTTTAACATAGACCATTGAATCTAGGATACGCTTTTTGTCTTGAATTAGGGTTTGAACTCTGATCCGCAGAGACAAATGTCTCACCCACTGCACTAGTTCCCATTAGTGCCTGCATTTCCTACAGAGCTTTTGCAAACAATGGAAAAAGTGGCTAGTGAAACTGATATTTTTGTAACCTAAGATTCACAATTGTACCAGGTACCTTAGTCTATTATCACTCCAGTTTTAAATGTAATCTCTCCATATAGGGATCAAAGATTTTATGTGTGAGCTCTGTGGGAAGACGTTTAGTGAGAGAAACACAATGGAGACTCATAAACTGATTCATACAGGTAAGTGCTCTAATGCAACTTATTGAAAGACCACAGTTCGACATTCTGCTTCAAGCAATCCTGAGTCAGCATTCTGCACTACCTAATTTTTTAAAAAGAGTGTTCCTCTTAATGCACTATTACAGTATTCACCTCGATATCTATTAACTCCTTTTCATTTCATTTGCCACCAGTGGGGAAACAGTGGACGTGTTCAGTCTGTGATAAGAAGTACGTCACCGATTACATGCTTCAGAAGCACATCCAACTAACGCACGATAAGGTAGAAGCTCAGAGTTGTCAGCTCTGTGGGACAAAGGTTTCTACCAGAGCTTCAATGAGTCGACACATGAGGCGCAAACATCCAGAGGTGAGATCTGTGGCAGATGGATTAGGGTTTATTACAAATTCACTGTGACTTCAAGTGGGTCATCTGCTTCCTCCTTCTTGCATTCTGGCGGGACTGATCTTGGTTATTTGTAGACCAGGTGTCTGTGTTAAGCTTGATTTTCTGCATTAATGGGAATTCTACAACTACCTTGTCCCTCTGTTTCTGTTCTTTCTAATTGCTGATTCATAAACATTTAATAATTCCTTTTTCCCATTAATTCAGCTATTTTTTTCTGTTGCATCTTAACTCTGAATTTTTCTGTTTTGTCCTCATCGACTAGTGTAGATAATTGATCCCTGTTCCTTTAGTGGCATTCCTTTCACACATTTTTTGACAGTTATCATGTCTTCCTTAGAATTCCTTTAATCTAGCTCAAATATGGCCTGTTCTACTAACTTTTCCCTTGGAAATCTTACTTTATAAACCGTTTATAATTATTATTGCTCTTCCTTGATCTCCTTTGTTTCCCACTAAAGGCTGGGAAACAAAATAAGGGGCAAAACTCTTGCCCTCTCTCTTTTGTATTAAAACCAAGCTGAGTAATAGAGTGCCTGAAATGGAGAGAGCTGGTTGTTTCTAATCTTCAGTGAACTGAGATTTATAGATCCTGTTCTATACAGTGGAGCACGCCACATTCAGAGATTTGTAGTTCAGGGGTGCTGTAATTTTTGTTGCTCACTGAGGCATCAGGGCAGGTAAATGATGGTTTGTTTTCTCCTCAAGTTTTTCAGTCTTAATGGGGTATTGTCTGCCTAGGAAGCAAGGATAAAAAGATGGACTGCAGCTGCTGTTATGTTTAAACTAAATTTCCAACACTGTGGTCACTTTGTTCATATGGCAATATAGTGATACATATTTCATGCTTATTTTTTCCCACAGAAAGCAATGTGATTTTATGAAATTTAAATGTTATGGAATTGGTTGCTGTGGTGTCAGTGAGAGGAAGGAAGATTATATACCATAAGATTATTATTATTATTATTATTATCAATGAAAGTAAAACACATTAAACCTATTATATTGATTAACCAAATCAATTAAAATGGGTTTGGTTGCATGATCTTGTCCTGTGTTATTACTTGTCAATGGATCTCTCCGTTGCTGTTCTGTACGGGCCATAATTTGTCAAGCTGACCAGGGTCTGTTTATCTGTAGGTTCTTTCAGTTAGAATTGATGATTTAGAGCAGCTCCCAGAAGCTACCACCGTTGATGCCTCCTCTATTGGGATTGTTCAGGTAAACTAAACGTAGCAGAATCCTAAATTCTTCTGTAGCTTTGGGTCCTTGCCATTCACATGCTGTTTCCATGGCACTGAATGACATACACCACAGCATCCACCATCACTGGTGAAAGTGACAAAAGAGTCCTGTGGCATGTTATAGACTAACAGATGTATTAGAGCATAAACTTTCGTGGGTGAATACCCACTTCGTCCACTGCATGCATCTGACGAAGTGGGTATTCACCCATGAAAGCTTGTGCTTTAATACATCTGTTAGTTTATAAGGTGCCACAGGACTCTTTGTCGCTTTTGCAGATCCAGACTAACAGGGCTACCCTCTGATACTGAACATCTCTGGTGAGTGATCCCAGATAAAATTGGAACCTGCTCATGAATGCTGGGGTTGGATTCAGGATCATATGTGCCAGGGGTAGGCAACCTATGGCATCTGTGCCAAAGGCAGCAAGCGAGCTGCTTTACAGTGGCACTCACACTGCCCGGGTCCTAGCCACTGGTCCAGTGAGCTCTGCATTTTAATTTAATTTTAAATGAAGCTTCTTAAACATTTGAAAAATCTTATTTACTTTACATACAACAATAGTTTAGTTACGTATTATAGACTTATAGAAGGAGACCTTCTAAAAACATTAAAATGTATTACTGGCATGCAAAACCTTAAGTTAGAGTGAATAAATGAAGACTTGGCACACCACTTCTGAAAGGTTGCCAACCTCTGCTGTATGCATTATTGGAAAGTGTTTTGCACTTGTCACAGGCTTAGTATTAACTGAGGATGAACAAACTCCTCCTTCTGAAGGTGGAAAAACGGGTTTGAAAACTTTACTATGGTAAAGTTTGCTTATTATTATGGTAGTGCCTAGAGACTCCAGTGGGAATTGGGTTTGTGCTCTGTTTATAGAGATAGTAAAAAAAAAAAAAAAAAAAAAAAAAAAAGAAGAAGCAGAGAGCAAATGCAGTGAAAAATGGAGCAGAGAGTGGGAAGAGTTAACAAACATTAATTATTAAGCGTTTTGGTAGTGCCAGTGTGTTTGGCTCTGTGTTGAACAGACCAGAAACAGGGGCCCTGCTCTCAAGGCTAAGAGGCCTGTGGTGATCAGACTGAAAGAAGCATCACAGGGCAGATTTGACCTGGGGCTTTATAGGCCTTGTGGAAGAGTGTTTTTTGTTTTTTTTAAGGAGGGACAGTAAAGAGAAGAGATTGATCAGAAGCAGGATTCTGAAGAGGAAAACAGAAGGTGAACCCCTGGCCTTACTGAAGTCAATGGAAAAACTCCCATTGACTTCAGCTGAGCCAGGGTTTCAGAGAGGAGTAGGAGAAGGAAATGAAAGAGGGATGTTAAGTGCTCAGGTAGAGCAACAGGGAGCAAGTGAGCTTGAGTAGTAAGAGATGGAGTGGTGGGGGAGCAATGCTGGGCGGAAGGTGAGGACAGGGAGTTTTAATTTTATGTTAAGTGAGCAGAAGGCAGTGGAGGGATTCAGAGAGGCAACAAACATGCTCAGACTATCTGAAAAATGGAGCAGTGAGGGGAACAGCAAAAACTCCAAGAAAAAATAGAGTGAAAAATAGAAGAGGGAGTCGCAGAGTGAAAAACAAATCTAGAATGAGTGTGAAAGAGAGAGGGAAAAAAATTCCAAGGAAAACCAGATTCCATGCCTACTGTAAATAAAGGTTATGTCCTTTGCAAATATCTTACCTGTGTTCAGCATGATTGGTGGGGAATGCATTTTTCAGTAACTCAGCTCAGCTGGTATAGGTGATTTTTTGAACAGTACTACAGAGATGCTAATAACATCTCTGTTTTGTGATTCATTGGGGGTACTGGTATTTGAAAGAGTTAATTACAGGGAGCAAAACCGTTCCCTCAGATCTGGTGTTAGCCAGTTTGTCATGTCATCTTCACCTGGGGATGGATAGCAAACCAACCTCTGGTGACACCCAGCTCTATGCTGAGCTAAATGATCTGAGCAGCGACATTCAGTTGTACTGAAAACTCTGTTCTTGTAGCCTGAGTTAACCCTGGAACAGGGAGAGTTACCCGAAGGCAAGCATATGAAAGCTCCTAAACGTGGCCATAAACGAAAGCAGAAGCCGGGTGAAGAGGAGGAAGTGCAAGTGCCTGAGGACCCTGCCTTCAGTGAATACACTGAGAAAGAAGCTGAATTCACGGGTAACGTGGGAGATGAAACCAATTCAGCTGTACAAAGTATTCAGCAGGTGAGTTCCCATGAAAAGCTACTGGACAGACATTGCAACAGGGTTGATGCTGTTGGAAACCTAAGGGCAACTGTGATTGAGCTAGGGATTTAAAGCTGAAGGTAGAAATCACAATTCAAAGAGATATAGAAAGATGGGGGAGGAGTAGAGGTCTGTCTAATCCCCACCACTTCCACTAAACTCCTTATCTTCATTTCTGCGCAGTTGGTGCCACTGCCTCTTGCTGAAGCTGTGCTTGCAAGTTTGGAATTCATTCAGTGGATCATTATCAAAGTTACATTTGTCTGTAGCTTGTTAGTTGCTTTCTTCCACTTACAGCAGCAGTCAGATTCCCTTCAACATAATAGCCAGGACCAGCAGTAGGGTCACCAAGATGGTCTGCATCCAGCTAACACGTTCTATGTCCGAGAGCCAAACAGAAGGCTGAGGTTTTATTTCTGTTTTTCCTTAGGTGGTGGTGACCCTTGGAGACCCAAACGTCACGGCCCCTTCTAGTTCTGTTGGGTTGACAAATATTACCGTCACCCCAATTACCACGGCAGCTGGAACCCAATTTACAAACCTCCAGCCAGTGGCTGTGGGCCACCTTACTGCTCCTGAACGCCAGTTACAGCTCGACAATTCAATTCTTACTGTGACATTTGATACTGTCAGTGGGTCTGCCATGCTGCACAATCGCCAAAACGATATTCAGATACAGCCACAGCCAGAGGCAGCCAATCCCCAGTCCGTGGCCCATTTTATAAACCTGACAACCCTGGTGAACTCCATTGCTCCTCTAGGGAACCAGATCACAGAGCAACATCCGTTGACGTGGAGGGCAGTGCCTCAGACCGATGTCCTGCAGCCCCAATCGCAGCAAACACAACAGCAGTCAGGACACCAGCAAGTTCAAACAGAGCAGCAACAGCAGATGTACAGCTACTGATTTGTACTTGAAAAGTCTTGAAACGGACCTAGACTATGAGACAGTTTTTAAAAAAAAAAAATGTGGAAAACTATAAGTGAATTGCTTGCTGGATACCAAACAGATGGAAAAAATGTTTATACAGTGAAATGTAAACTAAAATTGGCATAGCAACCTGCAACACTGTGGTCTTGAAATTCACACACTATTTCTAAACACAGCACCATCTAGAAGTCTCATTCTAAATTCAGCACCCCAGTATGGTGGTGTGTTTTGTGCAATGATGGTTCTGGATTTTGACAATAGCATCACAAAGAGGGGAATATAGTAAATATAACTAACCCTTCAGCCATACAATTTAATTGTTTTTCAGTCTGGAGGGAATGTATACAGTGAGCTGGGGTTCACTGGTTGTCACCTTTAGAGACTGAAATGTAAGGATATAATTGAGCCCCCACAAAAGGACTGTCTTGTTTTTTCATCCTTAGACGATCTTGTGTCTAACCGAACATCTGGTAAAGTAAGGGTGCGGAACTGGGGCTGGAAGTTGGGGAAAGTCTATGGGGTGAAAGAAAATGTATCCAGTTTCACAAAGTATTTCCATTGTGGTGATGGAAAAATCTTTTATCTGCAAAACATGTCAGTGCTACCTGAAGCAAATAGCCAGTCTAATGTTAAAACAACTTTTATGGTCTTCTAGTAAAGTCAAGTTTGAATCAAACCAGGTATGAGCTGAAACCATAATGTGAAGATTTTATGTAATTTTGTCAAAATTGCTCTTTCAATATTGTTTTTAGCTAGGAGGCCTGAAGAGCAATCAGTCCCCTTTGATCAAGTTCAGGATGTGAATTTACCAATTAGTCTTCTTTCATCATGTAATAAACATTTGAGAAAGTAATTTTTTATATAGCCTTTGTCTTTCACGGCGTGTTCTTGGTGGATATTTACGTATTAACGGCTGGTCTGACTTGGTTTCATGTATCTTTTCATCTCCTTATTCTTCTGCATGGCAGAACTAGTGTGTGGAGTTTGCTTGTAGAACTTCCAAATCCCATAGCCACACACTGGATGTCATGAAGTCATCAAGTGCAATGTCTAACATTCATGTATACTGCCACAAGGAGGCAGTCTGAGCCAATAGATATAGACCTGCCCGGCTATATGGGAAATGGACAGACACACCCATCTATGCTGAGACTGCCTTTTCCAATGCCTGATAAGCTGTATTCTCCATATCTTTTGTTTGTGCCAGTGCGCAGTCTGGAGTGTTGCATATCAAAATGAAGATGATATTCTCCCACACAAAGGACAAAGCACTGCTGTTGTCAAAGAGCAGTGAACAGTAAATGTTGCTCTCTGCCACTGGACACCTGAAAGGCAAATCTTCCAAACCAGCAATGGATGAAGAAAAGATTCCTTTGCTGCATTACAAATGGAGGCACTCAAACTTCTAAGAGGGATTTTCCTTGATACGGCAATTGCTGCACTTCACAGTGGAGACAGACTGACATTAATGAAAAGCCTATCTGTGCCTAACACATTAATGAAAATGTTCAATTTGTAAACAAAAATGTGATGAAGAATGTGTTAAATTTGAAAGTGTTTGTCAGCAAGATCTACCTCACCCCTAGAGAATGAATTATAATATCCACAGAAGAATAATTTTACTTAGAAACAAAAATAGATCCCTCAGAAGTATGAATGCCTGGAAATGAACAGTTAAGGGATGTGCAACCAGTTTGCTCATTATGAATTATTTGTATTGTAGCACTGTCAGGAGGCGCGAAATAGGAGTGGGACCCCATTGTGCCAAGCTCTATACAAACATTCAACAAAGAGAGTCTCTTCCCCAAGGGGCTCACAACAAAACTAAAATTCAGCACCAGATTTCAGTTACTATTGCCCCATGCAAATTACACCTTACCTTACACCCCACGCAACCTAAATTATGCCGCTTGTTGTGGTCTGAAATAATAACATTAGCGAGATAAAGAAGAAATAACATTCTGTTTAATTAGAACAAAACATTTCTAAACTAATTAATCCTGCATCTTGGCAGGGGGTTAGACTAGATCAGCATTTCTCAAATGTGGCCATAGCCTTCTGGGCAATGATTGGGGGAGGGGGCAAAGCAGCAGCCTCTCCCTCCCCACACTCTGCCACCAGCAGGGGTTGGGTCCTGTCTTCCTTTGCAGACACAAATGCTGGAAGAGCAGGCAGCCAGTGAGTTTCCCACCTTCCCCTGGGGGGCAGGTTTCAGTGGTGGACATCAGGCTCCAGCCATGCAGCAATGGGCTCCTTTCCACAGCTGCAGTGCTTCGGGCTCTGTCTCCGGGCCCCATCCCCTAGGCATGGGGCTTTGGGTTCCATCCCCCAGCCACATGGGAACAGGCTCTTGCCCCAGGCTCAGCACCCCTTCCTGATCACTCTTGTATCCCACTGCCTTCTCCAGCTCAGGGCTGCAGCCTCGGGCTCATCTCCCTTTGCCCCAGCCTTCACCCACGCAGCAGTGGTTGGCCACTGGCCTCTGCTGCCGCCCTATCCACCTCCCCATCCAGGGTTTAGTTTGTCCCCAGGCTTGCCAGGGCTGAATAAGTCAGTGGTGAAAGTGATATCTGCATGTTTGTGAATATCACTTTTCACAGCAAACTTAGTAGCTAGCTGGGAGGCTGTGAAAAGAGATATTAACGCACAAGCATCACTTTTCATAGCAGCAGATATACGAGACTTAAGTCTAAAATTAAAAAAGCAACCAAAAAAGCAAATGGGGCAACAAAAAAGACAAGAACATGCAAAGCATCTTATTTGCATTTCTATTTTGTTTAGATGGGTAAAGAATAGAGACAACTGTACGTTATTTTTGAGTCTGCAGAAAAACCAACCCTACATAAATAAATGACATACACATGTCCAAATCACTGTACAATGCACAATTGTCTTCCCTAAAGTTAATTAAGCATTTTAGGAAAAATTGACGGAGTGGCCACCAGGAAGAGTTGGTGGCTACACTGAGGCCACTAAAAAAACTGTTATGAGAACCCCTGGACTAGATGACCCTTGCTGTCCCTTCTAACCTTATGGTTCTATGATTCTATGCCTGTTGGGACATTTGCGTATGTTGGAACTCAAAGAGTTTTTTGCAAGTGTGTTATGCTGTTTGAAAGTGTTTTAGAGAGAGAAAGAGAGCACTGGGAGAAAAAACTTGTGGCTGAGAGAAAACATTATGGAGTTACAAAATGTGCTGATACATGGTGCTGTAAAGTCAACTGGTACATTTTACCTAAATTTACTAAGAAACATGTATTGCTTTTTAAAAAGTGTACTATATGTTAAAGCCATATCACACTGAAAATAGACCTCTTAATAAGGAAATGTTTGGGTTGTTTTCCTTCTTTCATTTTCCTACTAATATGTTTTCAACTGTGTATTGTATTTATTCAAACTGAAGTTTGGCTGGGAGGTGTAAGTTCATCAGGTGGCAGTAAGTAAAAGGAGTATGTGGCATGAGTGTGTATTTGGTTTCTTTAATTTCTCCAGACCCTAGTAGAGTTGTGTTTTTGCAATATAAATAATGAGGAAAGTGGCTTCATCCCTTAACTGATAATTCCCAAACTATCATATTTGAGGGGTTTTGAAGCAGAAGCATCATAATACATTTGCAGTGGGACAGGATAGGCTCTATTGTTCTATGCTTTCAAAATCAACTCATTCCTACTGAAGTTTGTTGTTTGTGTATTGCCTTGCTTTTTTTTTCCTTTAAATGCCAAATGCTGAAATAGGGTTGATGTTTATATGGTTTGCAATAGAGAGAGCCCTACTGAGACAGATTTTATGAGGACCAATGAAGCAGAGTTTCTTTCCTCTGGATGTTAGCAAGGCCATAGAAGGAAAGTCAGGGGTAGGGAAGAGATCCAGGGGGTGAGATCAGGATGGCACAGTGCAGGAGGAGGAAAGGCTTTTATCTGTGTGATCATATAATGAATATTTGCATGTCAACCATTTATTTGATCTACTGTAATCATATCAAAATAAATGTCTCTTTTGGTCCTCCACTAGCCTTCCTCCACCCGATAATACTAAAAGGCATTTCACAGCAGAGCAAAAACAATGAAGTTCCTTGACCAGGCCACTTTGAAGAGATTATGAGCCAAAAAAGTATTTAAAAGTTTTTCAAAAAATAAACTTCAGCTAAATTTTTCAGAGCATCCACTACTTGAATCAGTATACTGCAAACATCACATTTATCAGAGCATTTCCCTTAATTTTTTTCACTAAACTTCCCACCACAAAGCCGTGTACCCAGGATGAGATGCAACGTATGAAACAGCAGCAAGACTCATGTCTTTTAGGAGAAGTTGGGGGTGGAGGATCTTGAAAATGAGCTGATCTTGGGGAGATAGTGAGTGCTGTAGCTTCACAACTACTCTCCCTGTGAAAGCATGTCCTTTGTAATGCTACTGCGGTGAGGGAGTTATCCCTCGGGATTGATCTGCTTTTAACTTTTTTCCACAGTTTGTCAAAGATTGTTCTTTAATACTTTGGCCTAGTCTGAGGAACTTGCTTATCTGAGCAGTTTCTATATCTCCTGTGCTCAAGAAATACTGTCTTTAGTTCAAATGAATACCAAAGTGATGCCACTTTTATTTAAGTAAAAAAATACAAGGGATGTGTGATCCAGCACAGAGAAGTACATTTATTGAACAATATCTTTGCCAATACATCACCAGCCTTTTTTGACTAACGTTAAATTATTCTGTCTTTTCAGCAATGATTTGGGAATTTTGCACATTGATAACAGCAAAATGTTTAATTATTTGGAGCCGAAATTGCAACATTATATAGCATTCCATGTACATACAACTGTCTATTGGTAAAATATTTATTTAGTTGAATGGTGCTTTTGGCACATGGACACTGAAACAGAGGAGCCTCAAGCCGCAGAATCTTTACTAGTGCTATCATTCAAAACCAAAAAGGGATTGATGTACCATAGAGCTTTGCCTACAAGTTGCACAGAATTGCTCTAACGGCAATAGGCTTACTCAATAATTATGTCACGTCACATTTGGACATACAACAGAATACAAAAACCACAGGGTACAGTTTTCAAATAATTATACTACAGCAGTGCCATTGTAAAGAAGTGGGATGAGGAAGAGGTTAAGTCCTCCTCCATTGTAGACTGAGTTCTCTCAGGAAAATGTATTGTATGAAGTGCTATTACACTGTCTATTATTAAACTTTTTTGAGACTTCTCAATATGGAAGGTGTATATTTTATGTAGAAACACATATACTGCTTTTTCACCTGGCTAAATAGCCACATTCTCTGTACCTTTTAATGTTCTGGAAATTTCGCCTGAAGTTGACACATGGGTAGATATTCAAGAGTTAATTTTTCAGAAAAGATTTCCTATCACTGTGTAATAGAACAAACCAGTAAATGTTGCTGTGTGTGTATGCAAAGGTAACTGAATTCCCCATCCCAAAAACCATGAGTAGGGCCATATACACAGCATATGACTGCCATAACATCTCCAATTCTTGATTTCCTTAAACAAGGGAAATTCAGTGCATCCGCTGTGGACTGGGCTTTCCATTGGTATTTGGGGGCCTGCCAAATTTTGTAATTTTGCCTTCAGTTAACAAGTTGAGTCACTAACTTCATTTGTAGCATTGTTGTCCTCAAAGTAGCAATGGTAGAAAGAACAAGAAACAGCTGCAGACTCTTCTAGATTCTGATATGACTGTGAGAATCTATATGAATTTCAATTTCCAGCTGTTTGACTATTATCTAGAAACTTACAAGTGAAGACACTCCCTAGTGGGGTGTCACAAGTATGAGGAAATGCTAAGAGTAAAAGAGGGAAATCAAATTACTATTTTTATCCTTGGAGCAAAATAGCTACTTTATACCATTACAAGTATAAGATCTTACAACAGGGCATTGGAGGACATCAGGAACTTAAAGAAATTAAACTGAATTAATTGCAAAAGTATGGGGGATGGGGTTCAAAATAGCATTGAGACAATATCCAAAGGAGAAAATCTTACCAAAAGTGAAGATACTTATTAGGCCATTGGAGCTGGTGAGCCTTGCAGGGGTGCAAGGGCAACCTGAAGCACCAGGAGAGATACTTCTCACACCAAATGTGGCATTTGTACTTTACAACTCCATCACTCTACAACCCCCAAAATCAACAGATGAGCTCATCCCAGCCAATGTCCAAAACAATTAAAAATAACCAGTTTCAAGGAAACAACTGAACATGGGGAAACACACAGATGATTACTAGGTCTTCCAAAGGCTGTTTCCTCCAGCTCTGAGATGTTTTATTTTTCTGCCACTAACCATTTGCACTGGACTAGGTAAGAAGAAGCTGTAATTTTCTTGATTAACCCCCTGATTTGGAAACCTTTATAATGTTGCTGTAAAAATGTACTTCAGGCTCTGACTTACACAAAGTGTAGCATACAATACATTTTAAAACAAACTGAGAATATTGTCTTGGATGTTTTCTTTGTACCTTTCCACACACATTACTAGTTTGAGTATGGAACTCACATTTCCATTTCAAACTGAAATTCATCACGTGAAGCATCCATAATATAGTCAAACCACATTTGATGTTCTGGATTGTTTTCTGAAGAATCCAAGAAATCCCCCACTGCCCTTGTACAGGACCCTGAGTTTTCCCCTGACACTCCGCTGTCCTCGGTCCTGAGTGGTCTCATGCATGCTGTCTCTGCATCCACATATACAGTCCCCTCTTGCTGCCCTGCATCCAGCTCTGAGCTCTTCCTCAGATAGACAGTCAGGCTGACCAGCAGTTCTGGGAACCCAAACTGCATTCTGTGTCTCTCTCTGCTTCTCCAGAAGCACCAAATACCCAGACCCAATTCTTCCATGCACCTGTGACTGGGGATTCCTGGGGCTCCCTGCTTTGCTTCTCCCAAGGGCTGTGGGTGCCCACAGATACCAGGACTACAAAAGAGGTGTTGCAGTGTGGCATATGGGACTGCAATGCCTTTCAAATTTGGCCATGGAAGGGGCTGGACTGCTCCCTCATTGTGCCCCTGCCTAGCACTGCGTCCTCTAGCCCCACACACCACCAGAAAGTCCTGAGCATGACTGTGCCAATAGCCCTCCAAGAGCTGCACTACACAAGCTGTAGGGCTTGACACTGCAAGGTGCTCAGCACACTTGACCCAATTCAGCAACTCACTTAAGCATGTGCTTGACCTTCAGACTCTCAGAATTCCAGGGGAACTACTTCTGTCCTCAAAGTGAAGAATGTGCTTAAGTACGCTGCTGGCTGAGGATCAAACCCACAGTGCACATCCACCTTCTGCGCGGACTCCCTGCACCCTGTTCTCCCGTCCCTATCGCACTGGAAGTGCAATAGTTCTGCTGTGCTGGATGCCCTCTGCTACCCTGCACAAAGGTGGAGGCTTTGGGCTTTAGTTTCCTTTTGAACGTTCACAAGACTGAGCTTTTATCAAAGGTACCCACCCATGTTATTCGCCAGGAGCAAATACTCAGCAGCCTGCAAAATGTCAAGTATATGAGTAATACTAGGAGACTGGATGGGCTTTTGCCACCATAATAGATGGGAGCTGCATAGGGAGTAGGGCTGGATTCACATTTATCTTGTACCAACTCTAACAAGATGAGCTGGTGTCCATTCATGGAACTGCAGCAGAATATGTTTTCTGTCTCATCAGCCATCATCTTCTGGTACAAAAATAAACATGATTTAAACTAAACACCTCTAAAAACCACTCTAAGGGAACACACAGGACTGAAACAGCCTTTGGCCTCCCAGCACAGTACAAACTTCTCTCATGTGCTGCACTAAACATCCAATCAACTTTTGTCTTCTGCTGTAGCCCGTGGAGCTTAAATTCATTTAAGATTATTTTAATTTATTTCTAATACTATGTTTTTGGTTTTAATTAGTTTTGTTTAAATTTATTCAATGTTTCTAATTTTTATATTAAAGGCCACTGTCATTTTGGGTGCAGAGGGATCAGACAGTCACTTAATAAACAGTTATCTGGTAATAACACTTTTGTTGCAAGGTTCCTTAGAGAAGGAATTGAGGAAGACTGACAGAACATTATTCCAGAAACACATGCCAGTCCTACAGACAGAGCTTTGTTGGACAACCTCCTGTCCCACATGAAGTGCTTCTTTATTATTATTATATGTCCCACACCGTAGCACTAAAAGCCCCAATACAGATCACAGACCATTGTACTACTAAGCACTGTATCAACACAGAGTGAAATATAGTTTGTACCTCAAGAAGCTTACACAGAAGGCCTGGTTTACATCTAAAACAGGGGTCTCAAACATGCGGCCTGTGGGCCGTTGAACCCTTCCCGTGCCCCGCCTTCTCCCGGTTATTCTCTGGCGGCATAGCAGTTTCTGGGAGGGAGGGGCCAGGAGTGGAGTCTTCTCTGCTGCCTGGCTGGACCGCTGCTGAGCCCCAGTTTCCAGGCACTGCTGCTGCGGCTTCAATGAATGAGCTGAGGTGGCACTTCGCAGGAGCCCTCTGCAGCGGTAAGCCAGGCTCCCCGTGGCCCTCCTGCCTCCCTCTTGTTGAGATGAACCCAAGTGCTTGAAAGAATATGCAGATAATCATTTCTAACTTACACAAACAGTTTGATGTGCAGTTTAAAGATTTCCAGGCACTTGAACCACATTTAACTTTTTTCACACCATTTGCTGTTGAAATTGACAGTGTAGAACTCTGGAATTCCAACAGGTTTCTTTCAAAAGAAAGATTTCCCATGTTATTCTCTGCTTCCACAAAGATAATGGCAATGTTTGGAAGTACATATATATGGGAACAGTTTTTCTCTTCCATGAAGATTAATAAAGCTGTGTTAAGGTCAAGACTCACTGATGAACATTTGAAAGCAACACTGAGATTGGTTTCGTCTCAGGATATCAAATCTAATATTGATGCTCTGATTGATGCAAAACGCTGCCAGCTAAGTGGCCAAAAATGAAATGACTGTCAAAATTAGCACTGACTTTTCACATTACAGTTAAAGAAGTTAATACATTTAACAACATATATATTATTCTTCATTTTTTTTCCATTTTTGACTATACTTTTGTATCACTGTACATGTAACACTGAGGCTGAGTATGAGGCTCAGATTTGTTAGGCAGTGGAGTAGTTCACCTAAGGCAGGGGTCCCAAACACGCGACCCATGGGGTTATTTTCTGCAGCCTGCCAAGCTCCCCACACCCGTTCTTCTCCCCCTACTTTATTTCCTGCAGCTTCCAAGCTTCCCATGCGCCCCCTCCCTGCCTACCTCCAGGCATTTTCCACTGCCAAACAGCTGTTGGCCGTGCTTAGTGCTTTCCAGGAGGGAGGGGGGAGGAGCGGGGTGCTGTGCACTCAGAGGAGGAGGAGGGGCAGGGGTAGGACCTCATGGAAGGGGTGGAATAGGGGTAGAGGCAGTGAGGGAGGCGTGTCAGTGATGCGGTCCTCGGGCCAATGCACTAGTCCTCATGCAGCCCTTGTGGTTATTTGAGTTTGAGACCCCCGATCTAAAACTTAGGCTGACTTAGCTATATTGCTCAGGGCTGTGAAAAATGTCTTGTGTGGTGAATACATCATCCATCTCTCTCTCTGAATTTTTAATTTCAGTGTCTAAGGGACATAAGGCTTGAGACCAAAACTTGACTGTTTTGTGTATAGCAGCAGAAGCTTATCATAACCATAGCATTTTACTAAGGAGTACAGTTCCTTGATTTTTTTTCCCCTGCCAGGCTACTAAAGTTACAGCACAAAATTCTTACCTGCCTTTGCAAAATTCACCGTGAAAAGAATGAGCATCAGAGTGTCTCAGTTTGAGGTGCATTTTCAAATCTGCCACTCAGTTGATCATTTCATACAATTATCATTTTACTCAATTAACCAGAAAGAAAAACAAACATTCTTATTTCTAGTTGCAGTGGTTCAATAAGAAAGGCAGATATGCAAAAAATTCAGGAACAGAAAAATATTCCATAAATGCTCACAACCCAGGAAAAATATCAGTGTCTAAATAGCCCACTAAAGTCCATAAATATTTTGGGGCAAATTTTGCACATCAGTTACACACTCACAAATCCAACAAAAATCTTTCCTTAGGCAAGTGGGGTAAAGTACTCCTGGGGGAATTCTGCACCACTGCCAAGCACAGAATTAATTACTCCACTTCCTCTCACCCAGATTTTTTCCCTCTGCAAAATAATTGTTTCTGACAGGGAGGTGAAGGAAAGCTGCAAGAGGGGTCACACATCCCTCCTGGGTAGCGGTCCCGAGCAAGTGCATCGGTTTGGGTGTCGTGAGCAGTCAGGGGAGGTATAAATCACTCCCCCTGTTGCAGAGGGTAGGCAAGGCTGGGTGTGCCTCTGAGACTCTGTCTCTCTCGCTTGCTGTCACATCGCACTCAGCATGGAAGGACAGGGCTCCAGGTGGTTCTGGGGCAAGTGTGGGGCAGGCCTGGCCCTTGCACTGTCAGCATCCTCACTGAGTCTGTGTCCCAGAAGGTATGGGGAGGGAGCTGCAGGGTGATCCCCCATCTCTGTGCAGCCATTAATAAATTACCAAAATACTTGAAACTGCTGTGATTACATTGTGTGATTTTGACAAAAAAAAATACAGGATTTTTTCAGAATTTTAAAATAT
This sequence comes from Dermatemys mawii, assembly GCA_007922305.1. NCBI lineage: Eukaryota > Metazoa > Chordata > Testudines > Dermatemydidae > Dermatemys > Dermatemys mawii. Next base: position 1,361,897 of record ML677385.1, on the reverse strand, counting down.
TGTTCACAGAATTTTTATTTTTTTGGTGCAGAATTCCCTCAGAAGTAGTAATGGGAAGCTTAACACAGTTGTAAATGGATTCAGAAGTTGGCTCTTTTTCATTTAACATTATTTTTACAACCAGAACACAGACACTAAACTCATTTAACAAATGTTTTCTGATAAAGTAATAACACAAAACTTGCAGAAATTTACAAGTTATATAAGAACATTCATGAAACATAAAACAAAGTCAACTTAAATGTCTTTGTCTGAGGATATGCTATGCTGATATAAGCACTTTTATACTGATGTAACTATTGTCTACATTACAGGGTTTTGCAGGTATTGGCCTTGTCCTCACTAAGAGGCAGGGGAAGGGTTGGGGAGTGTTCTTAACTTGTTAGCTAACTAACATTAACTAACTCAAGGTAAAATCCCAGTGAAAACAAGGCAATTTGCAGTTTTCATACCTGTGTGACTCTTGAAATACAGAGTTATTGGTTAAATAAACTACTCCAGTATGCCAGGTGACTTTTTGTCCAGTATTTAAAGAGAGACATATTATACCATTAGATCTATCCCAATAGCTTAACAAATGGCAATTCCCAATGCCCAAATATATTACTATGTAATTTCTACAGCAAAATCAATCAAAATATGCAGGCAAAACTCCCTTATTTTTCTAGTGTACATGGGTAAGAGAGACAATCCACTAACTCAGATACTGAAACTGTGACAGGAATATTCCAAAACTTTTCAAAAGTTAGTTTTTAATACATATTTTTATTGCTGTAACACCCATGCAGCAAAACATCACAACTAATTCAAAAGTACCAGGTTCTGGCATTCATTCCATTCAAGGACATATACCTGATTTGTATAATTTCCTCGCTCTCATTTCAAATAGCTTTTTAATATTGACCTATTTATTTGATCTAGCTATTTTGACTTCAAAATGTTTTAAAATAAACTGTCACCATTTGATAAAAATTGTTTAAACAAATACACAGAAGAAAAAGTGCAGTATTCACAAGCTGAAGGTTTTCCAAATTTTCGCTTACAAGCATAGAATCACAGAATATTAGAGTTGGCAGGGACCTTAGGAGGTCATCTAGTCCAACCTCCTGCTCAAAGCAGGACCAACCCCAGCTAAGTCATCCCAACTAGGGCTTCGTCAAGCCTGACCTTAAAAATCTCTAAGGAAGGAGATTCCACCACCTCCCTAGGTAACCCATTCTAGTGCTTCACCACACGCCTAGTGAAAAACTTTTTCCTAATATCCAACCTAAACCTCCCCTCCTGCAACTTGAGACCATTACTCCTTGTTCTGTCATCTGGTGCCACTGAGAACAGTCTAGATCCATCCTCTTTGGAGAACCCCCTTTCAGGTAGTTGAAAGCAGCTATCAAATCTCCCCTCATTCCTCTCTTCTGCAGACTAAACAATCCCAGTTTCCTCAGCCTCGCCTCATAACTCATGTGCTCCAGCCTCCTAATCATTTTTGTTGCCCTCCACTGGACTCTTTCCAATCTTTCCACATTCTTCTTGTAGAGTGGGGGCAAAAACTGGACACAGTACTCCAGATGAGTTTTCCTGCCTCACCAATGCCAAATAGAAACCAGATTTTACTTCCAATTACACCTAAAGTGATCTCTGAGTAGCTTTTGGTTAAAAAAAAGCTTTTACCACAGTGCTGGCATAAAAAATTTTGTTCTGAAGAATAAAATAAGTTAAGAGAGAAAATACTTAGCTGGTAGCATAGAACTGTATGTTGAATGCATTGTGAGAAGACATACTATGTTTTAAACTAAATTTTAGTGTTTATCATTTTCAAACAGTCATTCCAGGAAGAGCTCTTGTTCTACACTTGGAAAGAGATGATAAAAATTTTATCGTGTTTAGTTTAGCAGCAAATTAAAGGTGAAACATACTCAATGCAAATAAGTTTGAGATGCTAGAATGATAAGGGAATTACGCAGATCGTCACTTTCTGGGAAGGACAGTGTTAGGTATAAATAAGTAAGTACTGTTTAATATGTTCATTTAGTTGTTTTAATAATGTATTTTTGAGGTAATGTTAAGTGAATCACTGGCTTTAATAGATTCTAATATGGAGTATATGAACGCTGACCCTTGGACTCCATCTTTGTAAATGGACTTATTAACAATTTAGACACTGGAGTCCCCTGGCTCATACAAGACAGAACCAACTTTTCCCGCCAGAGCCAGCCCTCAACATTCCATCCCCTCAGAACTTTTCCCGCCAAAAAGGCAGCCTGTGTGCGGTACGGGTCTCATCATGGTTCCGACCAGATCGACAGTAACACCTATCCCGAAGGCACCGGAGAAGACCTTTAACGCCTCCCGTATCCTGCTGTTCCATCTCCAAAGGGCTTCTCTTCCCCAGAGATTATCATCTATCCGTTGGACTCCTCTGAGTTCCTCCTTGATGGCTTTCCAATAGCCCAACAGTTGAGGTCCTGAGCACCAACACTGCATACAATTTTGCACCTAGAATTGACCAGGGAAAAATATATCTTTGTTATAGGGTATCTGGCCAAGTGTATATTTGGGTCTGGGCTTCATACCCCATTGAAGTCACTGTCACTATTGTTGATGCTGGTTTGTGTTTGTGGTTTTTTTTCCCCCTTCCCTATCAATTGTATTATTATCCTTAATACATATCTCTTTGTTTTCACCTTACTTACCTGTCTCCTCTTCATTATACACCACACCATACCTGAGGTATTGGTCCACTGGGTGATTAGATACCAGAGTGGGTCGTATCTGCACTTCTGAGTAAAAGGGGTATCTGTTTTGTTTGCCTCTACCACACCTGATTTATTTTAAGGGTTACATTCTTCCCCCTTTGAGGCAACAGCAGCATGCTTCAGAGCTGTTATACATACTATTTTGTGGATGGTCTCAGAAGAAAACAATTGAGAGATGTGTTTATTCTTCTTACCTCAATCATTCTATACCCATACATATTTAAGACACTGTTCTGACCTTTCAAAGGAGTGTCTGTTTCTGACTTTAGAGAGACAAAGTAGGTAAGTTAATATCTTTTATTAGACCAAATTCTGCTGGTCAGAGAGACAAGCTTTTGAGCTAAAGAGAGCTTTTCTTCAGGGCTGAGAAAGTTACTAAAAGCGTCATAGCTCGATATGCTAAACTATCTGTTCAATCTTGTATTTAGCTATTTTTCTGGTATGTGTGAAGAAGTCATGATTGGTCAATTTTTGCCCAAATCCTGCAGGCTTTACTCAGGCAAAACAAAAATCTTTGTACACATGCAAGTTAGAACTATTTAACTTGAGTAATCAAAAGAAAAAATGAGAAACTTGCTCCTGAGGAAAAATGTATCTCATTCATTCACTATCCTCCCCACATTTTCCCACACAGTACATACAGATCTCAACATGAACTAAGTTTTTCTGTAGGCATAATTTATTTGTGTGGTTAGCTAAGTGAGAAAAATGGGGCAAACAGGAGACAATCTCCAGAAACAGGGAGATACATAACATGCTGCTGGCAGAAAAGTTTTTACAAGGCACACTGTATTTATTGCTCTTGCATTAGAGGAATCCTATCATTCCTGAAAACATGCCTGGTTGGCAAGTGGGCAGCTTTAATTTTCATTCTATAACACATTAAAGTACCTTTCTATTTAACATTCTGTTCTCTCATCATAGTCAGCAAACAAATCAGACATGGACATCAACCATAAGTGCAAAGACTTCACCAAAATGAACATTGGCTAAAAATTCATTTCAACTGAACACTGACTAGCTGTATTCAGCTGAAGTTTGTAACAATCTAAATTCTCTCTCTTTGATTATCCTGCACCTTGGCTTACTGCTCAGGAAACCTTCAGTGTACAGCAAAATTAACCAGACATATGGCTTTAATCTAGCTACAAATAAAGGTCCAGTCCTATAAGCACATACACACCTGTTTAACTTGAAATGTGTGCATAAGTATCTTTAGGATTGGGGCCAAAGACTGTTGACATTTACAATTTTATTTTATTTTTGCAAGGATTTAGGACTGCAACATAAGCAACACATTCAATGCTGCCATCCAGTGTAACAACATTAATGGCCGGCCACAGTGCTGCAGAAAATGCCCTGGGGAACCAACATCGGCTGAGTTAAAATGGAACAAAGTACACATGAAAAAGTAAGATGGGGCAGAAAAGTCCCACTTTGTTTACGGATGTTCTCTTTTCTTTTTCCGGGAGTAGGGGATGGGAGTAAGGTTTAAATAATCCAAACTCTTTTTTTTGTTCGTTTGTTTTTTTGTTGCCTCGATCCAAAAAAGGTCTCCAAAGAGACCAGTTATAATTTATTTTGTAAATCAAGCTGGGACATACCACAGTACAATCCAGAGTAATGAGCAAGCGTGTCACACCTGCCCAGCAACCTTGGGTGCCTTACACTGCCTTGCTGAAGGAGCCACATCTGGGCTGCTCACAAACAGCCTTCCAGCCTGAGTGTCTGTGTGTAACTGCAGCCTGCCAGCCACACTTGGGTTACAATCTGGCTTTCCTCCGCCTTGCTGGACTACAGGGTAACCCCCACCACACCCCCACTTCCAAATTCCCCTCTCCCTGTAATGTATGTCTTTTATTGCTAACCCTCTCCTGAACAGTACAAAATATTTATTAAGTCCACTATTCCTTCAAAGGGAATATGCCATTTTATTATCTCAAATAATTATCAGACACTTCAGTTTAAACACACTGGATTAGATAAAACAGTAAAATAATCTTATTAACAGCCAAAGTCAGTACTCAGAACAACCTGCTCAGAAAATTGGCTGGTTCAACCTGGGTGTGAGCACCCAGATGCTTAGAACATCAGCTATTTGTAGGGTTACCATATCTGAACATTCAACAAAGACGACACGCCACAGGGTGTGTGTGTGGGGGGGAATTTGTATGGAGGGCGGGGTAGGGAAGGCTGTGCCTCCCCAAACAGCCTGGCCCCACCCCCTATCCGGCCCCTTCCCACTTCTTGCCCCCCTCAGAATCCCCAACCCATCCAACTCCCTCTGCTCCTTGTCCCCTGACTGCCCCCTTCCGGAACCCAACCCCCATCAAAGCCCCCCTGCTCCTTGTCCCCTAATGTTCTTTTTTAAAAAGATGGGCCTGAACTAGAAATGAGCTCCGTTTCACATGTGTGGGTCCCCGCCGCTCCCTAGGGGTGTGCTAGGGTGACCAGATGTCCCAATTTTATAGGGACAGCCCTGATTTTTGCGTCTTTTTCTTATATAGGCTCCTATTACTCCCTACCCCCGTCTTGATTTTTCACACTTGCTGTCTGGTTACCCTAGTGGTGTGCAAATGTGTGGGTCCCAGCTACTCCCTGCCCCGCTCATTGAAGCAGGTGTGCAGGGTTACTCCTCTGGGAACTGCAGGGCACCAGTAGATATGGGTGTGGGGCTAGCTCGAGGCAGGTGGTGCGGGGCTGGCTGAAGACAGGGGAGTTGCAGGGTTGGCTAGAGACAGAGGGGTGCGGTAAGGGTTGGTTGGAGGCAGGGCAGGGGGTGTGACAGGGACTGGCTAGAGACGGGGGTGTGGGGCAGGCTGCCTGGCTTTGGGCTGGCTGCAGACAGGGCAGGGGGTGCGGCAGGGGCTGGCTGCAGACAGGGTGGAGGGTACTCATGGGGAGAGCAGCTTGGGGCAGCAGCGCATGGAGCAGCAAGATGCAACCCAGGCCCAGCAAAGCAGCCTGAGACCTGCCGGGCAACAGTAGGACCCCCAGGGCCAGGGGGAGCAACAGCGGCAGCAGGGCCTGTGCCCAGAGCCAGGCAGTGGCCCACATGGCTCTTGCAGCACCAAGCAGCGCTGCGCCTCTGGCCGGGGTAGTGCAGAAGGAGGAATGAGATCACTTCCCGGACGGCCGGAGCCCATCAAAGCCGCAATGCCGCCTCACACAGCGGTAGAAGGCGGGTTACACATTGGCCAGCGCCAGGTGAGCATCCCAGACATGCGGCTCCTGCAGGTAACTCTAGGGTTACCATACCTCAGTATTTTCCTGGACATGTCCATCTTTTTCTAAATTCCTCCCAGATGGTGATTTAAGAACCAAAAAGCTGGACATGTCTGGGAAAATATGGACGTATGGTAACCCTATAACAGCAGGGTAATGTGCCCTGGTCTGGTGTCACTCATCTCCATGGAGCTGTGGGTGAAACTTCCTCGGGGGGAAGAACTTACTTGGGGGGAGGAGGCAAGCTCCTTGTCCTGCCTCTTCCGCCCACAGCCTTGTCCACACTCCACCCCTGCTTTGCCCCAGCCCTGCCCCCATCCACCACTGACTCACCACTCACTTCTTCACCTGCCTCCCAAGATCCCCCTTCACTCACCTCCTCCCCCACCTGCCTGCCACTCACCTACTCCCCCCGACCCCACTAGACCCTTTCCTCACCTGCCACGAGACACCCCCCTCACCTGCTGTACAGTTGAATTGCCACTTGCCTCCTCCCCCTGCTGCTGCCCCCCATCCCTCACGACACTCTCTCCCCCTTTCACCTTAAAGCACTAATAACATTCCACAAGAGAACTGAACAGGCAATAGGTAGGGCTCAATTGCCAGATCGATTCTCCTCTGCGTGGCAGGGAGTTCGAGATATGCTGTATAGAGAGAGACGAAAACCCAATCTCTCCTTTTGAAAAAGTGTTGTCCTTGACAACCTGCTTTAAAGGAGTAGTTTAATCACCTTTATTTCACAGAATTCCCTGCCAGGCTTGTTTACTTAAACTGGGTTTGAATAAAACAACTAGATCAAGAAATAAACGCACTGGCTATGTCAGCACCTCCTTGAGCCAGGTTAGCAGTTACTCCTTCTGGGTACACAGACTAACTGAAGGGTCATCATTTTGGAACTGTTTTGAACCCTAATAACACATTTTCCTACAATATAAAAGTCAGCTGAATGTGGCCCAGGGCTTCCTGGGCGTTGCCAAATGCCTATTAAATGGATTAATTACCACTTTAATGGCTCTTTAACAGTTTCAGTGATTTCTGCTACTAGGTCTCTGGAAGACTTTTCTCCCCCTCCCCCGTGTAAAGTTACTCAGGCATCCCCTCTGCTCCCCTCCTCACTCTGCTCATCTGCCACTGACTCCCTGCTTGCATTCTCACACACACACACAGCGTTGAGGGTGGGGAGAGGAGAGATGTGGCCGGCAGCTGTGGGGACCTCCGAGGGGGAAAGGGGATGGTGTGGAAGAGAGCAGAGGAGGAAGGCTCACCCCAGGCAGCAACAGCAAGACATGGGAGCCTCAGGGAAGAGTCAGAGCAGGGAGAGGAAGAGGCGGGGGCACCATGGCCCAGGTGTCTGGCAGGTATGGCTGTGCTAAGGGAGGCAATGCCTCCTCTTGCCTATTATACCCGCCGCTCACACTCATCTCACATGAGGCTGGTTGATGGAGAGCTTAACAAAGTTATATGTATAGTTACTGGGACTTTACAGGCCACTCCATTGCGATGGCTACCGATATTTAGTAAGATAGCACTGTCGCATATTCACCATGAGAAAACGGGTCATGCTCCTGGCCAAGATCTGTGAGAACAGTGACCTGGCTTTGTACACAGACCTCTTCAACCACCCACCAACTCACCTGTCTTTTATACCAGTGGTCTTCAAAGTTTTTCCTCCACGGCCCCTTTTCGCGGAGGAAAAACTCGTGCGGCCCTCGGAGGGTATGTCTGCTGAAATGCCACCACGGAAAGCGGAAGCTTCTGCTTTCCGCGGCAGCATTTCGACGGGACAAAAATAGACCGCCCAGAAGTTCGGCGGTCTCCCAGGCGGGATCAGCGGTGGCACCGGTGTCTTGCGCACCCCACTTTGAAGACCACTGTTCTAGACTCCCTTCATAGTGATTTACGCTACCACAGGACAACAGCAAAATCCGCTTGGCACAATGAATGGTCAGCGACAACAGTCATCAATCACTCCCTCATCACTGACCCAACCATCTGCTCACCAGGTTTTGATCTACCAAGGCACGTGGTCATCTCTGAACTGCTTTCAAACAGGGCAGGGCAACTGTGCAACCACTCGCTTTAAATGCGGATTTTCTAATGATCTGAGATGCAGCTGCGGTCAACTTCAGACTATGTTGCATATCCTTGATGAGTGTCCACTGACTTATTTTGATGGTGGACTACCGGCTCTCCACCTGACTGATGATGACACCATCAAATGGCTGGACACACTGTAGTTTGTATATCAGCATATTCACACAGAGAGGGATTTTATGTGAGTACAAGTAATGAGGCAGAAAAGTCAGAAATGGTTACAAGAAAAATGAAGATAAGATGTTTACTAATACCTAACTGAACAAACTATATCACATTCAATAAATGTTTTTCACTACATGCTTTCAGAAGTCTTACTCAATAAACCATGTAGGTCAGGATCTTTCTCCCAAACTCCAACAAATGCTTCCTTTGTCGCTTCAGGGGCAGTGAATGCAGTAGGCAAGGAGAGAGGGAGGGAGATGATATGCGGTGTTTGCCCCTCCTTTTTATAGTTCCAGTCACTGTCTTGAAAAATTTCCTGCTGGGCACTAGGAGGCAGAGTCTACGTGGAAGGATGTTCCCTGCTGGCTTTTTCTCACCTTTGTTTCCCTTCCTGCTCAATGACTCTGTTCACTGCATAAATGCAAATTAAGCAGAACACACATTCCTTTTTAGGACAGACTTAGTTTACTAATTGAGTTTGGGCAGGGCTATGGGGTTTGGAACACATGTTAATAACATGATCAGGGAAATCTTATAACTTTACAATGTTGTTGCCACACATATTTTAGCAGGAAGATACAGACAAGCAAGTTATGAGTTTCAAATGATACCTTACAAGATATGCCTTTTACAAAAATTATTATAATAGTGTGTAGGGTGTGAACAGAGTCTGTCACATAAATCTGCACACACCTCTCAAAAGTAAATTAAGTCCCTGTTTTGCATTTATCAGTCTAAAAAAAGCAAATCTGTTTTGTCAACTAAAACTAATCCCAGCAATATTTGATTTGCTAACCTACTGGATTCAAACAGAAATAGCTATCAACTACGGGCTAGACTATCTACTCTGTAGTCATGTGAACAGTACATTACAATTTGAGTAATCTCACTGAAACTCAGTGGCACTACCTGTGAAGTAAAGCATGTCATCACATCCTCAAAGGAATCCTCCACTAAACCTTCAAAAGGTGAGCCTGGGAATTTAAATTCAAAACGTTGCTAGATAACAAAAACCATGGACCTAACAGGGACATTGTTATAATGAGCTATAAAACCAATCTTTAAACACACTACCCTGCCTGGTACCCTTAACTGCCCACTTCAAATGCCATATGCATAACACTCTACTCTCAATTACCCACTTCAAGTAATGGTCTGCAACATGCATTACCCCTTATGCTTAAGAGCTCTGTGTAGCTTAAAAACGTGTACCTTCTACCAACAGACATCAGTGCAATAAAAGATATTACCTCACCTACCTGATCTCTTTTTTCCTTTTGTTCCATGCAATACTCTATTTGGCCTAGAAAAAAAATTATATTGAAAACAGGCAGAAGAAAGACATATAATGGGAAAGTAAAAGTCACAAACAGCAATAGCTCAGTAGGCTACCATGAAAATGGTATGACATCAACAACGTTTCACATTTACTGTATGTATGTATTGTGATAGCACCTGCTGCAAGCCCCAGTCAGGACAAGGACTTTATTGTACTAGAAATATATCATCACATAGCAAGAGATAGTGTCTACCCCAAGGTATTTATAATCTAAAGTCTCAGTCACACAAAGATTTACACGTTTAACTTAGTACATGAATCACCCTATAAAGCCCAAATCCTGTATATACTTAATCACATGAATAACTTTTAAGATCTTGAGTAGTCCCACACTGACTTCAATAAGTCTACACATAAGTCGAATTAAACATTAATGTTACTTAGCATAGCACAGGCTTTTCAAGACTAGGCGACATGACTGACCTAGGCCTAAACCAACCAGCCGAGGACACTGCTGTTCCTTCTGGAAAATCTGATTCTTACAATCACCCAGTTACCCTAGGAACACTGCATCCACCCTTTCCGGATGAGTGGGGCCATCACTGGCGGGATCAAAGAGGAGTGATTACATCTAACTCAGGTTGCATGCCAACATTTGTTACATACAAATCTCACAATGTACAAATGTACAATGTACAAATCTTACCCCATTCAAATCCAAGCAGCCTGTGGCCCCGTCTACACTAGGGAAACCCAGGCAGGGGGAGGGTGGGCAGTAACGGGCCAGGAAATGCCACCACCCTGCCTGTGGGGAATCGGTTTGAATCACACACAGCACAGCAGAAGAGCAGGGGCTTGGGGACTGGGTCACGGCACTTGGGGGGGATGGGCAATGAGGAGGGAGCAGGTCACTGGCACGTGGAGGGGGAGGGTCGGAAGGCAGAGGCGCCCCCGCTCCTTGTTTGTTTATGTAATGAGGGGGCGGGGATAGACCCTTCCATTTCCCCGCCTCCCTTTGTCGCGTGGGAGGGGGCGGAGCCGGCTCCTAGCCCCGCCCCTAGCTGACCCCAGAGGATGCAGCGCTCAGTCAAGGCTGAGGGGGCGAGGCGCACCGAGATCGGCCGTTGATGGCGGTTGCGACCCCTCCCCCCAACCTGCTGAGGCGAAGAGGCGGCGACGTCACCGGGCACTCGGTCACTCAGCGTCTCGGCCTCGCCTCCCCCGGGCTGCTGTGAGGCGGAGCCGCCTCCGCTCTGATTAACTCAGCCGCGGGGCCTCCTGTGCGCGGGGCCGGCAGAGGCCAGCATCCCTGCAGCAGCTCGCCTCGCTAGGCACGTGAGTTAGTCGCGCCGGCCGGCGGAAGCCTTGATCCCGCAGCCAGCGCGGCTGAGGCGTGGGGCCGCTCTAAGGTGCTTTCCCGCCCCTGACGTGTGCGGCCGCGCGCGGTGCTCGGCCAGCGCGTGTCTGTGTCCGCCCCTCCCCCTGGCCTCGCGCGCCGACTCTGAGCGCCTCCCGTTAGATCGTGGGGCTAATGTTGGGGGCGGGGGCTCCTCGTGGCTCCCGCTTTAGGGACTTGGGGAGGGGGAGAGAAGGGGGGGGGGGGGGGATGTGGTTTACGAGCCGTGACGGGCCAAGGGAAACAGTTGGACCGTTGTAATTCAAATGCCTCGAGCCGTTGCAGGGACGGCTGTAGCGACACCGCCCTCGCGAAACACCGGCCCCGCTCCCGCAGTCCTGGCCAGAGAGTCGGTCTTGCTCGGCCCGGCTGCAAGTGGCTCTTTTCTCCGGGGGAACTTCTTCCCCGCCCCCGTTGGCAGCGCGCTGGCCCCTTCGGGGTGCAGTAGGGGCTCAATTAAAACAAAGAATGAGGATCATGCAGAATGTGAATTTGTTAATTATTCCAGAATTGGGTAATTTATTAATTCAGGGGTGGGAAATGAAAGACTACGTGGGCAGAGTACCAGGGGGCCCATCAGGGCCTTGTGCTGTTACAGGTCAGAGAGTGGGTGACACTGAACTGTACAATCAGGTGTAACAGCTGGGATGGCACTGCTACACTTTTGTTAGAAGGACCTTTCACACCATAACGTTTTCAGGGGTATGTCAGTGGTGCCGGTTTTGGAAAAGGGTGGTTAGTTAAATTATTCCTTTCTCTAGTCAAAATACTCAGTGCATTTGCTGACAATATTTTTGTATCTATTTAAATTCATGATGCTGAAGTAGGGAGAGAAACTGTTTTAGAGCCCGTTTCCTCACATGTCTGCCCAAGGCCTAGTCTTCACACAGATTTTATATTGGTATTATATATAATATAATTAATTATAATATATGGAGATATACCTATCTCATAGAACTGGAAAGACCTTGACAGGTCATCGAGTCCAGTCCCCTGCCTACACTAGCAGGACCAAGTACGGTCCCCTGACAGATTTTATGCCCCAGATCCCTAAATGGCCCCCTCAAGGATTGAGTTGGAGCTGGGTTTAGCAGGCTAATGCTCCAATTGAGCTATCCCTCCCACCTCTGTGGATTAGGGATGAGGGTCTTTTACCAGTGTATAATTGTACCAGTACAAACACCTAGTATGAACAGGTTTATGCTACTATACGTGTGCTTATATCCGTATAGCTTAACCCCCTTCCTGTATGGCTGTGATTCTCAAACTTTTTTTTAGTGGTGACCCCTTTCACATAGGAAGCCTCTGAGTATGACCCCCCCATCAATTAAAATACTTTTAAATATATTTAACATCATTATAAATGCTGAAGGTAAAACGGGGTTTGGGATGGAGTCTGACAGTTCATGAGCCCCCATGTGAGAACTTTGCGACTCCCTGAGGGGTCCCGACCACCCCAGTTTGAGAATCCCTGCCGTACGGGAATAAGCTATACTAGTATAAATAGATTTATATCAGTATAATGGTGCCTGCACTTGTGTGTACCGCTTGAATTATACCACTATTGTTAAAGAAGTACACAAGGCCTGTGTGTGCGCAAGAGTAGGCCATAGAGTCTGGAAAATCTTATCCAACCAATTATAAAAAGGTGGTTGTTTTCATAATAGAAATCTCTGTAAATCTAATAACAAAACTACTCTGTACTTTAAAGGATTTTAAGTAATGGCCCCTGGAAACAAATTGAAGAATTCTGAACTGATATTACTGTGTGAATGGGAAGAATGCCTTTTTGTAGGAAGATGCATGGAGGAATTTTGTGATCACATTGCAGAACACTTGAAAGAGTATCGACAACATTCTCTGGAAAGAACAGGTAATATATCTGTCTCATTCACCATACAGAGAATATTGCAGTTTTGATGATTTTTGTACTTTGTGGCCCTGATCTTGCACTGGCACTATGCTGGTAGAATGAAGTCAATAGAACTCTATGTGTGCTAGTGACTACTGGCATAGGTCACTTGCCAGACTGGGGCCTATTTTTGTTTTTGCATCTCATTTTGTTGGCTTTTTCTTTTTCTAAAGATACAATACTAAAATAGAAATAATGCTAGTGTATGTGAAGTCATGAATCAGAAGTTTAAACACATATTTTCTTCTTGAATTAGGGCTAAACTGTGGTGTGGCTTTTTTTAGCTGTGTAGTCTGAAAAAATAATTTTTAGATTTTTGGAACTTATTTGTTACTTAAGATTTCTAACTTTAAGGTGGAAGTTAGAAAAATCAGCTTAGAAGAAACTTGTCCTTTTGTTGTAACTGGTTTCTGTGAATAAATAAAGGAGTATTTACTTACTCCTGTTACATATCTTGCAAATTTCTTTCAATGGTATTAGTTACTTAAAAGAAAAACTCAGAAGTTGTATCCCACAGAAAATTTTAAGCAGTCTATGTAGACTGTAATAGCAATAGTGTAGTAGATATTTTTAATATTGCTATTGTAGCTCTTATGAATCCTGACCTTTATTCTTAACACTATTTTCACATGTTTAATTGCTGGTGTAGATACTAGACTGAGTTTAATTAAAGGTACAGTAAATGGAAAGTCAAACTGAACCAACAACAATATGCTCTCAGTGCTTCCAGAATCCAGACTGATGGTATTTTAGCTCATAAGTAAAAAGCTAATTTTTACAAAATTCTGTATTGGCCCTCTGAAACTACTGGGCTAGTCCTTGGTTGCTTTGGTGCTCCAGAATGAATAATTCTATGATGTTACAGCTGTATATAACCCACTGGAATACTGGGCATTAGAAACTCAAGTAATTCCTGAGTTAATTTTTGCTTTGTTGCCTTATTACATGGGCCCTATCCTGAAATTGAATCCATGTGGGCAGATCCTTGCACCCATATAGAGTCCCTTTCAAATTTAGAACCTCTGCCAACTCACTGGATTGAAACAAGTTGGCAAAACAGAGTGTTGACAATGGGAAAGCCTGCAACTAAAAATACCTGATACAGAAACTGTCTGTTTGGTATTTTTAACAGTGTCCTTTTGAATTCAAGATTTGCACTGTCAAAAATCAAATATTGTGCAACACTCAAATATCCAAACCGAAATTATCTGAAACTTTTATCTGAAATAGATATATCCTCTTCTTTCTGTGCCTTGGAATTTCCTTTGTGTTTCCATACTTATTCATTGTGCCCATTACATCTAGATAATCCAGTTTGTACTATATAACTAACTACTCAAGTGGGTTCAGGAAAGATCATTGAATAATTAAAAATTTGGTTGGCTGTTATACAGGCTGGAGTGCAAATTGATTGTAAAATTTGAAAAACACAACCAATATTTTTGGAGCAAGGACTGTAATTTGCTAAAAGTCCCATGCCTAATAATCAAGCCTCAAGTCTTTACTATTATCATTTATATTGTGATAATGTGTGATTAGTTATGCAGTGTTCTTGTAGCCATATTGGTCCCAGGATATTACAGAGACAAGGATATTACTTTGCCCATCTTGTCTTTCTAATAGTAACACTGTAGAACCATTCAGTAGACCTTACTCAGACATTTCTCTTTCTGGGGAAAATTCCACTTGTTGAGTATATTAGAGTTATCCGAGTTTTGAGAGAGTGAAAAATCTTGTTCATTGCTGAGGCTTAAAATCTTTAGATACTTAATTATCTGCACACAGCCATTATCCATCACTCTACTAGTTTTACCTCTGGTTCAGTAGATCATCACCTAAAGTGTAAGTAATAGTTATCTTCTGGTGCCTTCTTGAAGATTGTCACACACACTCCCTAACTTAATACAACATTCCATGAAACATTATTTCTTTTTTCTTTTTCTTTTTTTTTTTTTGTTTTTTGTTTAGAGCACTACCAGTGTTGGTGGAGAAATTGTGATTTTTTGGCTACAGGTCCCAGGGAGCTGGTAATTCATGTAAATTTTCATAGTTACCACACCAAGTTGAAATTCTTAGGGTCTCAGTTAAGGGCATTGCACCAAGATTGGCCAGCATGTTTCCAGAACAGCCATAATCAGAATCAGATACCAAGGATTTCGGAGATGTATGTTTGCCAGTGGGAGAATTGTGATGTAAGTGAAGCAATTGTTGTTTCCTTTCTTGTTTCTTAACCCTACCTTAACCTTCCCAGCTCCAGCACCTGGAAAAGAGGTTTCACTACTGAATTTTTTTATCATTTATTATTGAGTGGTGTTCCATTCCATCTTCATAAGCAGAAATGGTAATTATTGTGATAGTGTTTGCCAAAGTATATACTGTATATAAACACCATTTATTTTAGCATCTGCAACCAATTTATTTTAAATCTAAGTATTCTTCCTTTTGTTAGAGTTAAAACAACTTTTTTTCCCACTGTAGTGCTTTTTCTGTGTTTTAGAAATACATCCTACAAAATTGTAAAGTAACCAGAAATAGTATAAGCTAATGAATATGCCATCAAGGTAGTTAAGAGACCCACTGTATTTACTTTGTCCATTTTCTGGAACAAATATTAGATAAGAATATCTGATATTTGCTCAGACAGTGCAGCCTTTTAATGATTTTGGAACTGGATGGCTCAGAGACTTTATTAATGAGCCTTTCATCTTTAAGTCACTAATTCAAAGGTGACATAGCCTGGGAGCAACTAAAAAATGTCAGCTTCTGACAGCTCTTTGGTGAAATATGTAAAATTAATTAGTGGTCTCCATCCAATTCCTAGTGGACAATGTCTGAATCAAGAGTTGTTTGCAGTGTGGTTGAACCCATGCTGGCTGTTGAAGAAGAGCTCTCTGTAAGCTTGAAAGCTTGTCTCTTTCACTAGCAGAAGTTGGCCAATAAAAGATATCACCTCATCACTTTGTCTTTTTGTATCAAGAGAACAATTACATTTTACACCAGTTAATATCCTCTTTTCCAGTGTTAGCATAGTTGGTAATGACTGAGCTCTGAAACTAAACTGCCTTTTGCCCCTTAGAAGTACAGTAACTCCTCACTTAGCATTGTAGTTGTGTTCCTGAAAAATGCAACTTTAAGTGAAACAACGTTAAGCGAATCCAATTTCCCCATACGAATTAATGTAAATGAGGGGGTTAGGTTCCAGGGAATTTTCTTTCACCAGACCAAAGACTATATTTTATATATATATATATATATATATATATATATATATATATATATATATAATATACATACACACACACACGCACAGAATGAGTTTTAAACAAGCAATTTAATACTAGTACACAGTGATGACTGTGGTTAACTCTCATACTCTACAAGGCAGCAGGAATGGAGGGAGGGCAGACAGAAAGTGTGCGTGTGAGAGAGAGAGAGAGATGCTGACCCTACTCTTAAGCATACTGTCTTGTTAATTAGATACGCTTGCTTAGACTGCAGCTGCTGCCAGCAAGCTCCCTCCATCCTGAGCCCTATCATGTGTCCCCCCCCACCCATTCTATGGAAGATGAGATAAGCAGGGAGGAGGGGGACACCCTGACATTAGCACCCCCTCTTCCTTCTCTCACCCTGCTCAGCAAGCAGGAGTCTCAGGCAGCAGCTGCAAGGCAAAGGGCAGGAGCAGCACATGGCAGTGGGGGCAGAGACAGCTGAACTGCCAGCAATTGATAGCCTGCAGGGCAGCTGCTGCACAGGGAACTTAGGGGAGCAGGGAGCTGAAAGAGGGGGCTGCTGATCCACCCTGGTTCCAAGCCCCCACGAGCTAGCTGCAACAGGCTGCTCTTTCTGCAAGCAGTGGACAAAGCAGGCGGCTGCCAAACAACATTAAAAAGGAGCATTGGACAATTTTAAACGAGCATGTTCCCTAATTGATCAGCAGTATAACAAAGCAATGTTAACCGGGACAACTTTAAGTGAGGAGTTACTGTATTCATCCTAGCACAGCGGAACCACATTGGTAGGGCAGTGTGGGGAAGCACTCTGTCATCTTTAGTCCCCTAAACTCAGTTCTTGTCAGTGAGCATTATCTTTGCATCCATTGGGTTGAAGCCCTGCACATGACACACTATCTGGAAGAGGACTCCTTAGGTATGTCCTGTAGATTGAGAACCCTATTGCCCCTCTCCAGGTTGGTGTTCATGACATTTGCAAACATCAGTCTGTGACTCAAATAGTTTGTTCTTAATGTACTTATTCGTTATTAGAGAGAAAATCAGATTAAAACAGAAGACCTGGCATGCAGAACACCGAAACGCTATGAAACTCACTCTGCAAATCTCATCTAGATAGGTTCGCTTCAAGTTTAATTCTACAGAATTAAAAATAAGCAAACATTTACATTTCTAGAAGAGCTCTCTCTCCCTTTCCCGCCCCCCACTCTTGACTTCTCAGCCTTTTGAAATCATATGGTTTCAGGAGTCTGAAGTACCTCCTCCCCTCAGCTTTCAGTTGTTTCTTATTTGTGACCATTTTTCATGTTAAAGGTGTGCCAATTCTGGTTGAGGGTACAAAAAATTATCCTGATTCTTCAGTGAAGTCCATGAGATGAACCTCCATTGACCTCACTGATGCTCTGCAGAGGCACAAAGGTCTGCCTACATGGAGCTCGTTACTGAATTTAAGTCAGTGTAATGTTTGAACAAATGTACTATCTTGAGGGAGTGGAATAATTTCCATTCTCTGTAGAATGGCTATTGTCCCATGTTTCTATTAACATTCTCCCTATCTTGCACTGGAGGTATTTCCCAATTTTTTCTTCTCGAGATGTAGTATTGCACAAGCCCTTTGATCTTAGTCTGCCTAAAGGGTGACTGGATCCTGATCTGTGTGTCCTTTTTGGCTTGAGATGTTAACTTAGAAGAAAGCTCATTTGTTGCTTTAGCTCTGAATAAGTCGGTGCTCATATAATTCTTAGATTTCTCTCTTCATGTTAATACATTTCTACATCAAATAAGAATTATTCACAGACTGGTTTTAATCTGTCACAACAACCTCTACCTGTATAAATAGAGGATTTTATTCACCAGAGCCTGGATCTACAAAGGTACTTAGGTGCCACTTTGATTCACAAAACTCCTGCTTGGCTTCTGCCTAGCCCTGTAGGTACCTAAAGTCATTCAGCACCTACATTTTTGCAGAAAAATTTACTTAGGCACCTGTGTTTCTGCCTCTGGGCAAGCACATTGCTGCCTCATTGCAGATGTTCATGTATTCCAAGGCCAGAAGGAATCATTGTGACCATCTAGTCTGAAAATTATTGGTTTTAAAGAAGTGGTAGATCCTTTGTTCAGTACCTTTTCACTGGGCAGAGACCAGATTTGAATGGTGGTTCCCTCCCATTCCCAGTGTTTCTGTGCAGAGTTGATGGCCTTGAAACATGTCTACCAGATCTGACCTCACTTAGGCAGAGGAATGCCTATCTTCTCCCAGTTTGTGGATCACAAGCAGAAACAGACACCTCCCGGCAGCCCAGAATTAGGCACTTATCTCCATAACAAGGGTGAGGCTTAGATCCCCTCTCATTGGCATCTCCCATCGACTATCTTAAGCAGTTCCCTGCCTAGTGTGCTGAATTTCATGAGTGGCCATAGGCACCTATCTTTCCCTGTTCATTGTATAGGAAACCTTAGGTGCTTAACTCAGGGTTTCTGGATCACAGTGTTGTTCTTGTGGTTTTCTAGGCACCTAAGTCCCTTTGTGGATCTGGGCCCAGCATTTGAAATATATAACCTTTCACAAACATTCATTTTTCTTTAAAGATAAAAACCAAAACAGGTATCATGTTGTATAGCTTGATCTGCAAGTTCAATTTCCATTGAGCCCCAGAACTTATGGAGGTTAATTTTCCCATGGTGATTGGTTTTTTTAACCTTTATATTTTAAAAACAAGTCCTTGTGTATGTACTTACTAGAACTGATCTTGCATTTGGTTAGGCATTTAATTTTAAGAAATACCAATAAAACTCAGAAATCTCACATTTTTTCAGGCTAGGAATCAAGAGCCTCCCTGGTTGTGCATGTCACAAAACCTGTTCTTTTTGTAGATTATATATTTAAAAAAAAAAAAAAAATTATGGGAGGAGTTCTGGTGGGGTTGTAACTTTATTTTCTGTTAGCATATAATCAGTTTTTATGGGTAATTGAGGGGTTTTGTATGTTTTTTTCACTTAAGGTGATATGTACCCTTTAATTTTATTTCTTTCTATAGGTAGCACTTTGCTAAATCTTTCTATACATGTTCCTTCAAGCGTAAACTGCTGTTATGAATTTTACTAATTAAAACAGTGTTACCCAATCTGGTAGGCAGGCTAAACTAGTCCACAAAGGTGGGGTAAGATGTAAAACAAAAGAAGAGTGGGGGTAGGGAAAGCTGCTAATGTCTTCCACTCCCATTGGAAATGTGCTCCTATAGCTATGGATAAAGTCCCCCTTGAAAATCACCCATTTTGCCTCCCAGCTTCTGTGGTGGCTCCTAACATATCAAACTGTAGATCGACTCAGTTGTACAAGCCATCTGGCTCAGACAACAGCCCTTACGTTTCTCTCTGTGTCCTCCACTGCAGCAACATTTAAATCTAAAATTACTGAGATGATGTGCAACATGCCGCTTATATGCCCACTCTGAGCAACCTGCACTAGAAGGTTTCTAGTGAGTGGGAGAGTGTACGGGGAAGCAAAAAAACAAGAAAAAAGAATGGAAAAATAATTTTAAAAAATGAGAATAGGTAAAGAAATAGGGAGAGTCAGTGAGAACTAGAAACTTAAAAGAAGTGGAAGATTGGACAAATGACCAGGGAGGAGTATAAAAATACTGCTCAGGCATGCAGAAGTGAAATCAGGAAGGTCAAATCACAATTGGAGTTGCAGCTAGCAAGGAATGTTAAGAGTAACAAGAAAGGTCTCTACAGGTATGTTAACAAGAAGAAGGTCAGAGAAAGTGTGGGCCCCTTACGGAATGGGGGAAGCAACCTAGTGACAGGGGATGTGGAAAAAGCAAATGTACGCAATGCTTTTTTGCCTCTCTCTTCACGAACAAGGTCATCTCTGACTACTGCACTGGATAGCACAGTATGGGGAGGAGGTGACCAGCCCTCTATGGAGAAAAGTGGTTCAGGACTATTTAGAAAAACTGGACGAGCACAAGTCCATGGGGCTGGATGCACTGCATTTGATGGTACTAAAAGAGTTGGCGATGTGACTGCAGAGCCATTGACCATTATCTTTGAAAACTCATGGTGATTGTGTGAGGTCCCAGATGACTGGAAAAAATGTGATACAGTGCCCATCTTTAAAAATGGGAAGGAGGGGGATCCAGGGAACTACAGGCCAGTCAGCCTCACCTCAGTCCCTGGAAAAATCATGGAACAGGTCCTCCAGTGATCAATTTTGAAACACTTAGATGAGGAAAGTGATCAGGAACAGTCAACATGGATTCACCAAGGGCAAGTCATGCCTGACTAACCTAATTGCCTTCTCTGATGAGATAACTGGCTCTGTGCATGAGGGGAAAGCAGTGAACATGTTATTCCTTGACTTTAGCAAAGCTTTTGTTATGGTCTCCCACAATATTCTTGCCAGCAAGTTAAAGAAGTATGGGCTGGATGAATGGACTACAAGGTGGATAGAAAGCTGGCTAGATCATCGGGCTCAACAGGTAGTGATCAATGGCTCAGTGTCTAGTTAGCAGCCGGTATCAAGCGGAGCGCCCCAAGGGTTGATCCTGGCACCAGTTTAGTTCAATATCTTCATTAAGGATCAGGAGGATGGCGTGGATTGCACCCTCAGCAAGTTTGCAGATGGCACTAAACTGGGAGGACTGGTAGATATGGTGGAGAGGAAGGATAGGATACAGAGGAACCTAGACAAATTAGAGGATTGGGCCAAAAGAATCTGATGAGGTTCAGAAAAACAAGTGCAGAGTCCTGCACCTAGGACGGAAGAATCCCATGCACTGCTACAGACTAGGGACCTTGCCAACCCTGATATTCTATGAACTATACCAGGGCATGGTGTGATGGGATGGTGAGGGTTCCTGTTGCAAACCCATGAAAAGAGGAAGCTTCCGACAAAAGGAAAATTGAGAGCCGCTGGACTAAAATAGACTGATATTATCTTTAAGCTACTACAGTTAAGGCGAAATTCAGGATCTGGTATATGTAGAAGCAATTCTGGTATGTTCAAAATCAGGGCTGTCAAGCGACTAAAAAAACTGTCATTAATTATGCAATTAATCGCACTGTTAAAGAATAATAGAATACCATTTGGATGTTTTCTGCATTTTCAAAATTTTTATTTCAATTACCACACAGAGTACAAAGTGTACAGTGCTTACTTTATATTATTATTTTTAATGACAAATATTTGCAAAGTGAAAAAACAAAAGAAATATTATACATAGTAATATCTCTTTATTATGAAAGTTGAACTTACAAATGTATAATTATGTACAAAAAAGAACTGCACTCAAAAAACAAAACAGTGTAAAACTTTAGAGCCTACAAGTCTATTCAGTCTTACTTCTTGTTCAGCCAATCGCTCAACAAGTTTGTTTACATTTGCAGGAGATAAAGCTGCCTGCTTCTTGTTTATAGTGTCACCTGAAAGTGACAGCAAGTGTTTGTATGACACTGTGGTAGCCAGTGTCACAAGATATTTTCATGCCAGATGGGCTAAAGATTCACATATCTCTTCATGCTTCAACAGTCATTCCAGAGGACATGCATCCATGCCGATGACAGGTTCTGTTCGATAACAATCCAAAGTAGTGCAGACTGATGCATGTTCATTTTTATCATCTGAGTCAGATATGACAAGCAGAAGGTTGATTTTCTTTTATTGGTGGTTGTTTTTTTTGGTGGTTCAGTTCTGTAGTTTCTGCATCAGAGTATTGCTCTTTTAAAACTTCTGAAAGCATGCTCCATACCTCATCCCAGATTTTGGAAGGCACTTCAGATTGTTAAACCTTGTGTCGTGTGCTGTAGCTATCTTTAGAAATCTCACATTGGTACTGTGATGTTACCCTGGTGTTATCTGGACCAGTGATCTGCTAGGTCATTCCAATCCTTGACTCTGGGAGCCAGCCTTACTCTGCTATGCTGTGGGAATCCCCATTCCTGGGCTGTTCACACAAAGCCTCTGGCCCTTAAGCTGCTCCTTGGATTGTGCAACTAAATGACCCTAGCCAATATTTCTGGTCCCAGACGTAACCCTAGGAACCTCCGTCTTGCAGTGTCCAGTTACGCCTGCTGGACGCTACAAGCTTATATGAGTTTGTCAATTTAACAAAAAAATTAAGATGTGCCAGGCTAGTTATCCCAAGAGGAGTCTCTGACACACTTCAAACCAGACACACTGCTTCAGGTAGAATAAACAAACAGTTTTATTAATATAAAGATTATAAATCAAAACATAAAAAGTTGGATTTAATCAAATGAAATAAAAACAAAATGCATTCTAAGCTTATGTTAATACTTTCAGTGCCCTTACAAACTTAGATGCTTCTCATCACAGATTGGCTGGTTGCTCTTCAGCCAGGCTCTCCCCTTTGAACAGCACTTCAGTTTTTTGGTGGTGATGTCTGTAGATGGAGGTGAAGGAGACAGGACGAATATGGTAAACATCTCTTCCTTTTATCGTGTCCTTTCTTCACTCTTGGCTTTGCCCTCCCCCCACCCCACTTTCAAATTCAGGTGAGCATTCCCTCATTGCAGTCCCAAACTGACCAAAGGAAGTTAGGTGACTCACTGGAGAGTCCAACAGATCCTTTCTTGTTGTCTAAGCCAGTGTCCTTTGTTTCTGTGAGGCTGGGCTGGATTTGTCCCATACATGCCTTGATGAGGTGTGAACTGCTCCACTGTTGGAGATTTTTTGCCTGGGCTTGCCTTCTTAAGCCATGAGGACACATTTTCAGCCTCATAACTATATATATGAAATTACAACCTATAGCATTACTATAACAACAATTACTGTAACAACAATACTCAGTGAATCATGAGCCTTCTGAAGACATCAGACATGACAAACTTTGCATTAGATACTAGACAATCATATTATAAGGCTGAACACGGGGATCCCGCGTGTACCCTGAGGTACAGAACAGGCCAAATACCTTCTTTGTGACTTGTGCTGGGTCATCTGAGATTGCTATAACATGAAATAGGTGGCAAAATGTAGGTAAAACAGAGCAGGAGACATACAAATAGTTCAGTCACAGATTTAATTAATACTTTTTTTCGCGCGTCATCGACATGGAAGTATGTTCCCTGTAATGATGGCTGAACAAAAAGTAGCACTGAGTGGACTTGTAGGTTCTAATGTAAAACATTAAAGTTTTCAATGGATTTGTTTTTTTGAGTGCAGTTATGTAACAAAAAATTCTACATTTATAAGTTGCACTTTCAGTACTTGTATGAGGTGAATTGAAAAATACTATTTCTTTATCATTTCTACAGTGCAACTTAGTAATAAAAGGAATATAAAGTGAGCACTATACACTTTGTATTCTGTGTGGTAGCTGAAATCAATATATTTGAAAATGTAGAAAAACATCCAACATATTTAATAAATATCAATTGGTATTATATTGTTTAAAAGTGCAATTAATTGCAATTAATTTTTCATCATGCTTAATTTTTTGAGTTAATTGCATGAGTTAACTGCAATTTAATCAACAGCCCCAGTCAACATTTTCTCAATAGATGAGGCACCATTTACTCTGTGTAAATTCTCTAGAAATCACTTCTATCAGTGTGTTTTGTTTTTGTCATTTGATTTACTAACAATTCTATCCATCATCTCCATGGTTCCATTTTGTCCTCAGGTTACCTTCAATAACCCAGAATGGTTTTATCGGCATGTTGCCGTGCATGCATACTCTACTGAGAAAGAAAACATTGCAAGTAACAAGAAAGCTGTTTGTTGTTGTCACTGGCAAGGTACCTCACATTCTATATTTAATTTACAAAATATGGAATATTGCCCTAGTAATTTCACTGTCCCTATTACATTTACTGAGTGTTTCATGAAGTGGGAATATGTTAGATATCTTCATGCAGACCTTTTCCACCAATCTTAATTAAAGTACTTAATCTATATTGTATGCTTCCTGATTAATTTAAATGGATTACACTAGCAATGCCACATCACTTTATTAAAAGCCTAGTATGCCAGAGTCCAATCCTTAAAGGTTCTGAGGATCCTCAATTCCCATTTGATCTCAGTGGAAGCTGAAAATTTTCAGCACCCACAGGTTTGGGGTCCTGCACTGAAGGCATTTTTTGAGCTTAGGCCTGGTCTACACTAGGGGGAGGAGTCGACCTAAGATATGCAACTTCAGCTACATGAATAACGTAGCCAAAGTCGGTGCATTTTAGGCTGACTTACCTGCCATCTTCACGGCGGCAGCAGACTCCCCCCGTAAACTCCAGCTTGTGCCTTTTGGCGAGCTGGAGTTCCAGAGTCGACAGGAGTGTCTTTGGCGATCGATTTCACGCATCTTGACGAGACGCGATAAATTGATCGCCAATAGATCAATCACTACCCGCCTATCCGGTGGGTAGTGAAGACATACCCTTAGAGTAACAATATTGCTGCCTTAAAACTTTTTCACACTTTGTAAGAATGCAAAAATGGCAATTTAATGGGCATTCTGCACATTCCTTCAATGGGAATTTTGCTTAAGCCAGCAGTCCCCAAACTGGGGGGCATGTCCTCCCTCAGGGAGGCATGGTGGGGCCCAGGCCAGCTTCCACAGGGGTTATGGAGGGAGCGCCATTCAGCCCCGCTCTTCCCCCGGCCTAGGTCCAGCTCCAGCCCCAGCTCTGTTCTGCCCCCTCTCCACCTCATCCTCAGTTCTGCCCCCAGCTCTGCCATAAGCTCAAGCTCCTCTCCTGAAGAAACCTTGGCTGAAGAGTAATGAGGGGACAAGGGAGGCATAGACAGGAAAAATTGGGGCAACACTGGCCTAAGCCAAAGCCCACTGAAGTCCCTGGGAATTGTTCCATTGATTTTTCGTAGGCTTTTGAACAGTTCCTGTGTATCATTTGCAGAACTGAACTCTTTGTAGCGTTTGCAGTAGTAATGTTCTGACTTTTCCTAAAAACATTTTAGTTGTGCTCCTTGTGATACAGCATGGCCAGAGGGCAGCAGAAGAGTGTTAGAAGGAAGCCTTATTCCCTGTAGAGGGAAGCAAGTTTACTAAAGTTAGTTGGAGCACCTGGAGCCAATTAAGGCATCTGAAGCCAATTAGAGTAACTGAAGCCAGGCACATGATAAAACCCCCCTGCTTCAATCAGTCAGTTGAAGGGAGTTGGAGCAGTTTGGAGGAGTTGGAGCGGAGAGGAGTTTGAAGGGAGCGGGGAGCAATTTGGAGGAGTGGGAGCGGGGAGCAGTTTCTAGGAAAGCAGAGGAGAGTTTGAAGAAGTGGTGCGGTGAGCTAAGAAGACCCAAACTATAGGTAAAGGAACACCTGGCTTGTGCAGAGAGAGGGCAGGAGGCCCCACAAGCTGAAGGGTAGGAGAGGGAAGTAGCCCAGGGGAAGGAATAGCTAGTTCAAGTAGTTTACTGCTATCCTCAGGGCCCCTGGGCTGGGACCCGGAGTAGAGGGCGGGCCCGGGTTCCTCCCTCTCCACTCCTCTACCCTAGGATACTAGTGGGGCAGTTAATACCCTGTTCAGGGGCAAGAAATGGTGCCCTGAACCCCCACAAGAAGAGAGAGCACGGAACCCATCATAATAGTGCAGGCAAATTTGCCACATCCTCTAAAAATGTACTGGTGGACTATATATAATACTGTACAATCTTTCCTGTTTGTACTTGAGAAAATAAAGTGCTCATGTGCAGCTGTTCTGTAATCTTATATAGTATGTGTTTTTAGATTGTTCAGGAACATTTCAAGGAAAGCACAAGCTATGGGATCACTTAAGAACCCACACTCAAGAAAGAGTGGTGGCCTGTCCCTCTTGTGGAGCGATGTTCTCCAATAATACCAAGTTTTTTGATCATGCCCAGCGACAGGTTTCAGAGAACCGTAAGTGGATTTGCTCTATTTCTGTGTTTACGTTTATTTAGGGATTTACTTTTGGGCTGCTTTATAACAGTATATATATAACACCTATTATTATTTTTCAGAAGTGTCAATTAAATGCAATATTGACTTTAGGAAGGAAATTATCTTCCTGAAGCATTGAAGTACTTTTGGCTTTGTAATGATTGCTTGACCTAAATGATGAATTGAGGTAATGCTGGAAAGAGAGAGCACTCACATATGCATATTTAAACACAGTAGCTATTCACCTGACAATTGTAACACTACATTGTAAAAATAGAGGTTACTTCTGATTCCATGCCCATGGGTTCTCAGGGCAACTGCATTCCACTGGAATAATGAAACTTGATGACTAGGAGAGGCTGTTGAGTGTCAGAGACGGAACTCTTACAGGAGCTCAACTTAAATTATGGAATTCACTTCTGAAAGTGATCTGAATAATCATGGCACTAGCCACTTTCAGAACTAAATGCAATACTCTCTTGAGCTTAGATTTTACTGAATATGTTCTTCACTGCGGCACATTATTCTATCCCTCCCCTTCAACAAACTATAAACTAATCAGGATATGTTTCCTATAGGCCAGGAAGGAAGAAAGAGATTTTTTTTTTTTCCAATACTTGGAAAATGCTCAGGGACTATGGATCCTATGGTGATGGGGTCTATAGAAGTACGCAAATCATAAACCTCAAAAGCTTGGCAGATTTCAAACTGTTAATATTTTCTAACAGATTGTTGTCTTGTTAGGAGTAAAATTAATGTATTGCTAATTAAAATTCTGCAATTACCCAAACCAGATTTTTTCTGAAAAACATTAGGAATACAAAATAATACTGAAATTGTCCACTGCTGTGACAGTTTAGTGATCAAATAGATTAGGGTTGTCAATGTGTTTTAAAAATAGACCAATAAATATCTGTTGCATCACTGATCAGTTCCTATTAAATTTCAGAACAAGTATTTGTTTGTCAGAACTGTGACAAACACTTTGCCAATGAGAGGTTACTACGAGACCATATGAGAGGACATGGTGAGTCAGAGCTTTTTAAAATTTATTTTTCACTAAACTAGCACAACTGTAGACAGATGATAGTATTATTAAGATATCTTTTCATATGTCAGCTGAGAGAAGCAATATACAGACTCGAGGCAATTATGATACAATTATGGGGAAACAGAAATCTTACTATCAGATAGATAGTCCATATGAGATGGTATTCTCTTCTTCACATGCTTTGGTAAATAAATGGGGAGTAGCTCCATTTGATGGACACCCAGCCAGCCAGTTATCTGTAAAATCCCTCTTGGCAGCTATTCTCTACTTGCTTTAGCCGTAAAGGTTACAAAGTCCTCAGGTAAAGAAAAAAAAAGAGCCAGTGGGAAGGCTAGAACATTTTAAAATTGGGGGAAAAAAGCTTTCCCTTTGTCTGTTCTCTCTGGGCTGCAGGGACACAGTGCAGCAATGCTATAAGCAGGAATGCTGTGTAAGGTTTGAACCAGGTATAAAAAATTATCTTCCTTACCTAGAAAGAATCATTTGGAAAGGGAATGTTTAGATAAACGTGATCAAGTTTATTTCTTTATTTTGTCTTGTGGATCTCCTCTGTGCTAATCCTGGATGTCTTTATTTGCTTATAACCTTTAAGCTGAATCCCCAAGAAAGCTATTTTGGGTGCTTAATTTTTGAAATTGCTCTTTTAAAATCTAGCAAAAGCTTAAGTTACAGATGTATTTTCTTTCTTTTTGTTTTTAATAAAATTTACCTTTTTTAAGAATGGAATTTGGATTGTTGTGGTCCTAAGAGGTTTGTGCCTATGCTGTTTGATTAGCTGATGGCAACCGCTAATTTCCTTTGTTTTCTTCTCAGCTCTTCCCTGGGTGGGGGCACAAAAGGGCTCAAGGGTACCCTACAGGGAGGAATTCCCAAGTGCTCCTTCCTGGGTAAAAGGGATTTTTTTTGCATTTGGGTGATGCCAGTGTTTACCGAGCCAAGGTCAGAGAAAAGCAGTAACCTGGGGAGTTTAATACAAGCCTGGAGTGGAAAGTATTAATTTTTAGAACCATTGCTGACCCCCACCTTCTGTACTCGAAGTGGCAGAGTGGGGATGCAGCCTTAACACATGCCGACTTGTTTAGGACTTTCTCCTCTTCGTGTCTTCACTTGACTACAAAGTTTGAGTATTACAATTCCCTCTTAAGGTTTGTCTTCATAGGGAGGTTATTCTGGAGTAAGATAAGGTATAAATTTAAATTGCTAAAGCTATTCTGGAATAAGAGTGACTTTCTGTAATTTAGTTTAGTTTAATTAATTTTCCAAGTGGATTAAGCTCAGTAAGAAAAGGGCACTCTTATTCCAGGATAAGTATCTCCATATGTGGCATTACTAGCAGTAACTAATGAGGAATAGCTTATTCTTCAGTTGCTATTCTGATCAGTATCCTCATCCAGACAAGCGGTTAGCATGAGCACATTATGCCAACCATACGTATTTTATATTGGCTGCCCATAAAACATCAGATTATTATAAAATGACACGCTTCTTTAAACTCCCCACCAAAATGTAGATCCAGCCTACATTCAGAATTTCCTGTTGCATGCACTCTCACATCATCTACCTTTTACGAATTCCCACCATTGTGTCATAAGCAAGTAGGCAATTATGCCTTTGGTTTACTAGGCCCTAGAGAGTGAAAAAAAACTCCCCCTACCACTCTGAAATTTGTTTCTCTCTTAATCTACCTTTTGAAAATACCTCAAAATGCTTTTTCATGTGCATGTTCATTGGAATGCGCACTGTTTGGCCCATATTTATTACCCCTCTGTTCTTTCTTTTCCCTCTCCTTTTCTTACACATTGTATACCCAAATTAGCGTTAGTTGTTAATTTTAGTGTGAATGTTTGTTTTTATTATATTGCGCACATGAGTGTCTTGGCAAAGGAGTGACATAGAAATAAAAGTATTATTATTTCTCCAGTTACCCATGTTACATGTCCATTTTGTGACATGGTATGTACAAGTGTCTCCTCTCTGAAAGCGCACATCAGATTCCGACACTGTGATGAACGCCCTTTCCACTGTGATCTCTGTGAGAGTAGGTAAGAAGATTTGGAACTCTTAGCTAATCAACAGAAGTGTAGAAATAATTCAGTGTTCAATGAATGTAAGAGGTAACAAAGATTTAAAAAAAACTTTTAACCCTTAAAATAGCTCCCCTTTGCTCAAAAAAAATAACTAAATAAGTAGACTGATGCATTAGTCTGCTGGAACACATAAAGGCACTTCTTGAACTTATGGTGGAAGTAGGATTGATACTTCGTTTCATAGTGCCAAAAGACGTCTTCCAAGTAAGACTATGCATACTGTAAGAAAAGGTCATCAATGATCAATTCAGGCCATATCTCCTTCAATTGGTTAGCTGCAAGGGTTACTGGATATTTCTGGGAGTCAGATGCTCCTGTTCTAAATTGTCCTCTTGCTGCTGGATCATCTTACCCATTTTCTCTCAGTTACCTCTATTTTTCCATTCCCCACCTGATTCTCTAACTTATTGGTGGCTCTCACAACCTTCTTTACTTTTTTCCAGTTCAGTCAAAGGGAACACTGATGGTGGCATCACTGATGGAGCAAAGGGAGCAGTGTGTAATGATATAGAACACTTAAATACGTAGGCAGGGGCTGAATTAAATAGAGCCTTGAAAGGGAGGATAAGAAGTTGAAACCTGATGCAGGGATGGATTCCAGGAGAGGTCAGATAAATGGATAACACTTCCATGTGCACATTTTAGGTAGACTGGAGGGTTCAATGTGAATATTGGAGGGACTAGAGTGGAGGAAGTTGCTCTTATTATGACAACAGTTGATCAACACATAGACAAGATTTTTAGAGGACAGAGAGGCATAGATGGATCATTGAAAAGTTACTGTGGAAAAAGTGGCAAGATTTGGACATAGCCTGGATGCCTAAGAAGAAAGTAGAATCAGAGATTAACCCCAAAACCATAATAATGAAAATGTTGGAAGTATATTCCCCTTTCACAGATTGTGAAATGGACGTAGAGAGGATAAGTGATTTGTACAAGGTCCCTTCGCTCATCATTGTCAGAGCCAGGAATGGATCGCAAGAGTCTGACTCCCACTCCTGTGCTTCAACTACTAGATCAGGGTTTCTCAACTTGTAGGTTGGAACTCAACACTGGGTACCTAGAATGTTTCCAAGGGTCATATGGCAGCTCCTGTCCCATGAGGCTGGCTGGGCTCGCCTCCCTGCTCCAGGTACTGCAACCTGTGGGGCCCCTCACAGATTTGGCCCAGCTGTCATGACAGGAGTCTCGTAGGCCAAGTTTGAGGGAGTGGCGCTGCCAGCCCATAAGCCAGATAACAACTCCACTCAGATGAATTTGGTCCAGTCAGTGGGTCAGGGCTAAACCTGAGTAGCGCTGCAATCCGTGAGGTTGCAAAGCCTGAAGCTGAGAGCTAAACTGAGCAAGCTCCACAGCACAGGAGCTGCTGGGTAAGTGCCGCGCAGGACCCAACCCTCTCCGTCCCCTCGGTGTAGGAGGGCAGGATCCAACTTAAACCATCCCAGGGTCTCCACCCCAGACTATTTTCTGGGTTGGAACAGGCCATAAACATTTAAAAAGGGGTCCTGAGCCCTCAAAAGTTGAGAACCAATGTACTAGACCACACCCTCTCTGCTATTATTGCTGTTATTTGAACAGTAAAAATAATTTGTTTCACTTGTATGCTCCTCAGTTTTAAGAATGCTTATGATCTTCATAAACATGTTGAAACACACAATGATTCAAATGCCTACGGCTGTGATGTAGAAGGATGTATGTTTACTTCACGGACTTCACAGATCTTGAGACAACATTACAAGAGAGCACATACGGTGGGTATTAAAAAAGCAGACTGAAGTACCTGTTAATAGACAGTAGGGGGCTGATTTTCGAAATGCATGTGTATGTCAAAATACCTGACTTTGTGCTTGCATCTAGGCTACTTGGGTGCATAAATTAACTGTACACAGTTGCATAGTTCCAATCTTGAAAACTGGGCCAATATCATGTTTTCCTTTCCAGTAAATCAACAAGGCATTCCTAGCCTAAGAAGCAAAATATTTGAAGGAATATACTTCTATGTTGATTTACTGCACTCTGTCCCTGGAACTAGTACAGCACACTAAAACAGAACTAGAACTGGTATAGATTTATTGTGTGGTTTTTGAACTTGTCTTATAATCGAGGCTGGTCAAACGGGGCCAACATCCAGAGCGCTGTAGCCAGGGGGTTGCCACAAGGAGCTCGGACTTCCCCTGGCTCGCTGTGGCTGGACTCCTCTCTTCTCCGGCCCTTCCCCCACATTGGGCAGGCGGGCTTCTCCCTGGCCTCTCCCACACTCACTCCTTAGCCAGCTGCTGGCTCTGCCCAGCCCATAGGGAGCCCAGAGCTGTGCAGCCCACTGCTTGCTGCCCAGAGCAGAGCCAAGTCCCTCCCTGCCTGAAGCACTGGCGGGGGCTGGCAGGGAGAAGCAAAACTTTTATGTTAGTGAGGGGAGGAGAGGGAGCTGCGCTGAGCTGAGCTTGGGGAGAAAGGGGAAATTTAAAGTGACAGTGAGCTCACTGTCTCTCAAACTCTAACACGCACACAAACTGGTTCTCACACCCACATACACTCTGCCTCTCACATCCTCCAACACAGATTGTCACGCATGCAGAGTCTCGCACTCCCCAACACACACACTGTTGCACAGTCCCCCAACACAGTCACACACAGGCACGCACACACACGCACTCTCTCTCTCTCTCTCTCTCTCACACACACACACGCGCTTGTATTACTGTTATTACTGCTTGGTACTTCCTGTCAAAATGCTCATGGTGAGCCAGGAGTGGCTAGGGGCTGCAGGAGGGCCATGGACTCTGTCAAGTTACAGCCCCCATGTGACAGCGCAAAGCCTGCCTTGAGCTGCAGGCCAACCACCAGGCACCACAAGCCACCACAGCAGCACAGAATTAAGTGTGGCAATACACCATATACCATATCACCTGCACTTCTAGTGACAGTGGCCTAGAAATTTTCTAGTCGTAGCAGTTACTCATTGTGACATTATCTGATTAAAACATGACCGTGAGATCATTGTTGCAACCACTGTTATATATTTGTAACAAATCTTGTACAAAATGTGGCACGTAAGATGTCGATGAAAAGGTTATGATTTGCTAAATATATTTATGCTATTTGTGTGCATGTATCCTTTTTGTATTTGAAGGTACAAGTATTGGCTTTATACCAGTATTTCAAATGTTTGCTCCTGGGGTAACACCCACAAGGTAGTTAGCCAGCACATCTTGAAGGGACTAGTCGAAGTAAGCGGCTCATCAAGGGACATTTAACTCACAGTGGACCATGGGAGACTCCCATCTACCTTGAATGGACTTTCCTGTGGACATTCCATATGAAGTATATGTAATGGCCCAAAGGTGATGCGAGGAGGGGAGCCCAGGAAACCTGTTGGAGCCTGGGGGGAGAGGGAGAGTCAAAATACAAGTTTACCCAGGGCGCCATTATCACTAAGGCTGGCCCTGGTTATAATGGCTAATGTGCTGCAATTCAGTACTGTCCAGCTGATTGTTTAATTTGCAGTTGCTTGAGGGGAAGTCATAGACCCTGCTACCAATAAAGACTGAGGTATCTGCAGTGTAGTTTTAGATCAGATAACTGCAATAAATATTGCAGGTTATCTATCAAAAATGTGTACTTAGAAAATACTGTGTTACAGGAGTATAACACATAGTTAATATTAATTTTTTCTTACTTTAATTTTACTCTTTGTATTTATCATCAATCTCAGTTACTGATTTCCACACCATCTTTTCTTCAGAATAATGGCAATCTAAAATATAAATGTCACATCTGTCAGAAATGTTTTTCTTGGTGTTACACATTGACTCTGCATCTTCGCAAGGCACACAAACTCAGCTGTCATTCTCGCTTCAGGTATGTTGAAATATTTTTCTGGGTGCGGGGGGGCAGTCTTGAATAAAGGGATACAGATATTTGGTTGATTACCACCTAATTCTCAATTTAGAGAATGAGGGGCTCTTCTAATAAAATATAAATAGATCTCTTCCATGCATGTTCATGTTTCAAGTTGCACAAGTAGTTAGTGCCATTATGTATGTTTGTTTGCATAAATTTCATTTCTTTTAACTACCATTTCATAAGTTGCAATTTATTATCTGGGTTTTAAATGCTAGCCATTTGGGTTAGTATGCATTTTTGTAATTTTGTATTTGTATGCCTGTATATAAAGCTACATTAATTTTTATTTTCATTACTTTAATTTTATGCTCTTAGATACAAACAAGATGATGATGGGTACTTGAGGCTGAATGTAGCAGTTTATAATGCTGTCATGGGTTTAGATCAGGGTCTTGAGAACAAGATGGCACCAAAGAAGTCTTCAGTAGTTCAAAAGAGTACTGGAAAAAAGAGCTATGCCTCTTGCAAAAGAAGCCATTCATCAGTGAAATTACATTCTACAAGATGTCAGAGATGGTCACAAACTACTGCAGAAAAGGTTATGGTAGAATCAGAGACCTCCATAATGGAGCCACTGTATTTTGAACTTCAAATTACACCCACAGTCATTTGAAAACTCTGCTGCTCCCTCTGAACTTGATGAAGCAATGACACTGAATACAAAGGAAAAGTTAGTAGAAACTGCAATGGGCTTGGGAATTCAGATTGTTGTTTAAGAAAAATGTATTTTCTTGGATTTTTCTCTTGGGACCTATTTAGTACTCCTGGAAGAGTTCATTATTTTAACTAAATATGACATTTACAAAGAGTCTGCATTGTTTTGACTTACAAGTTTTGTATGTTACATTGTGTATACATTTGTTAAATATGCTAAATATACTAAATTATTTTATCTGAATGTGTTAGTATACCACAAAGGTTTTGCTGTATGTTCAATATGTGATACTTAGATGACTAACTCATCAAATCAGAAGCTGTTGGATTTCATTAATCTATGTGCACTTGTAGTTGTATATACAAAGGAAACAAAGCTGTCCCTCAGAGGCAAAATTCTGAGCCAGTACCTAGACAAAGGGTTTGATCTGGTAGATTGTACATTGCTATTTTTGATTAGACAGACATTTATTTTTCATAATACATCTGGTCTACAATATTTCTAACAAGTGTCTTTGCCTTTAGCTAGAGATGTTAAGTATATTTCAAGTATATGCTAGAGTAATTTTAAGCATCTTTCAAGTAGTTTACTTTGGCTTTAAGCTATGATGTGTGTTGTAAATGAATATAATTTTAAAACCTTTTTCATTGTTTAAAGGTGATTACAATTCAAGAATTGTTTGCATTCATAGAATAGTGAAAAAGATGTTCAGAGAACTGATTTTGGTTTCAGATAACACTAGATATAATTGAGAGATTACAAAGATTTCAGAATAATCATTTGGGCACTAGAAGTGTGGTGACTGTAGTTTTCAGGAATAATTCTATGCAACCATGGTTACTGGAACCTGTTAAATAAAAAATATTGGCCATGACTCCAGTGTTGTTTAGGGTTTTTTTAATTCACTTATAAAGGTGCGAATGAGACAGCTACTGCTATGCCATAAAAAACAATACAATACCTTTTTTTAAATCTAAAGAAGAATAAGCTCTCCAACTAAAATGTACTACAGAAAAACTGGGACAGGGTCATACCCACTACAGTCTAGAACAAACCTAGTATCCATGCAATCACCCAACCTACAAAGTGAGGAGTTCCTGACCAATCAGAAGAGTGGAGAAACAGGAGTAGCAGATATAAAAGTGAGGGGAGGGAGCCCAGACAGCCAAAAATAGGCCAGATGTAATAAATGAAAACTTGATGTACCCTAAAGGCAGCTAAGAAGGGGTTCTGACAGTCTTTTTCAGGGAAGGAATTCCACAATAACCCTCCTTTGAGAAAAATTTGTTCCCATTCCAGTCCTAATTGAATTAGCCACCAAGTTCAGACCTGCCCCTTATCACCTAATTGTTTCAGAAATTGTTATAGGATCTTTTACTTCTAACTAGATGCCTACCAGAGATGGAATCTTTGAGGTATTTAACTAAACAAAAGCCAAAGTTTTTTGGTCAAAATAACACACTTTTTGACCAAGTTCTAATCTATATATCTGAACCTCCACCACTTCAGCACAGACCTCTACCTCTTGAGCTACCGTGCCTATACATTATGGTTGAAGTGCAGCTTGGCTCACTCTCTCCTGTCCTAAAAATTGGGGGAGTACCTGCCCTATGTAGTCCGCCAGAAGAGGTTTGATTTGATGGGGCTATCTGCTGGATTAAGAAGGTGTTTTGTTTTTGAGAATCCCAGCTTGTCTCCCTCAACTCCTGGAGGGTGGGAGGTGAGGGAGCTTGTGATGCATATAGTGCCCTCTGAAGTGGGATGAGTAGGAAATGGGATGCTGGGGTGAGATTGGAGGGACTGATTCGGGGGGAGCCCAGTTTGGCTCTTCTGCCTACAGTTGCTCTGGCAGCCTTCAAATGTTCCCAGCACAGTGTTGGCTGCTGCAGCTGCTTTGGTGGCAGCATGGACCAAGATGTCTAAATAGGGATTGATTTTGGCACGCTGCCAATACTTTTCTGTGGAATGCCAGTAAGAAAAGGAAAATTGGGATTGTTTTTTGTTAACACATTACAACTCACCTAAATCTGAATGGAATTTCACTAGGCAAAAAAAGACACTTCTATCACCTGAAGGATTTCTCCCTGTTGGCTATCAAAGGCCTGCTGCAAACAATGGAGCTATTAATGCTTCTCAAAGAAAAGAATCTTTTAAAATGGGAAGTGTTAGGCAACCCAAACAGTTCCCCTATAAGAGCCACTAGAAAAATCTTAGGCCTCAGTCCTGCTACTGATTCCCCCAGCAGACCCCCATATCTGCACTGAGCTTCACTGACATCACTGGGGACTCCATGCAGGTTCAGACATCCACTTGCATGAAGCCAGTTGCAGGATCAAAGACTTAACATTAGATCAACAGTCCCTGTAGTGAATATCAATATGTGAGATGAGAGGAGGATGAAGCCCTGCCCCCTTTCAATGGGTGCATTATACTAAAATTATAGTCTAACCTGTGGAGTTACTGCCCTCCCTGAGGAGCAAGGGGGGCACAGCCATCCCCCTGGGGTGGGGGACTCTGTCCTGCATGTGACTGGGAGCCACTTTCAGCCCTACTTTTTCCTGAGCTCCAGCAGTGCTGTTGGTGGGAGTGGTGTCCCAAACCCCACTCTTCCCTCTAGGCTATTGGCTCAGTGGATTGCCTCGACCTGGTGTGGTCATGCCAGCAGCAGCAACAATGGGATCAGGGGCCAGCTGGGACAGGCAAGTCACTCCCCACATTATCATGATGGAAAGGCAGCCAGACCAAACCTGAGACAGGTCCTGTGTAAGTGCACTGGCAGTGCATGCTGGATAATCTGAGCCTAGTTTCTGTGGGTTCCACTGAACCCATGCTAAAGCTGCATCTGCATGAGACAAATAATAGGAAGAATGTGTGTAGTGGAGTAGTTAGTCTACAAACTCACTGTATATTATAAGTCTGCAGGAATTGCTAATAGTTAATGTGATCCTATTAAATGTACTGTTGTAAGGTAAAACAATTCTGATAGAGCAGCAACAATGCAATGACAAGTTTTCAAAGAGAAATAATTCCTTTGAAAATCATACTTTTATTACCTCCCTTAATTTTTTTATTAATCACAACACACTCCCCCCATTCTGCAAACAGTTATACACATTTAACTTTACTATTATTCACAGGAGTAAAATTAATCACTTGCATGT
The DNA here is from genome assembly GCA_007922305.1 of Dermatemys mawii. NCBI lineage: Eukaryota > Metazoa > Chordata > Testudines > Dermatemydidae > Dermatemys > Dermatemys mawii. The sequence goes on along the minus strand of ML677385.1, from coordinate 1,325,111 downwards.
TTGCAGGACTGGGGCCTCAGAAAGCTGAAAGTAAAATTTGTTTTCAAATCAGATTTGTTTTACTCTAGCTTTATAATGTGTTCATATACTAATTCCTGTGCAGATCAAGAGGCTTTGTTTACACTGCTTATTCTTACTGCTCATGTGCAGCAGTACTCAGATCCAGTTGACAGGAAAGATGGTTTTCAGGGTTTATTGTTTTTTTCAGCTGTTTGTGTGCCTGTTTGCACTATGCAAAACAAAATATAATATAAAATGTGTATCTGGTATTTTTTTAAAAAAGCTCTTCAGTGGGGAAAAAAAGCTTTTTCATTTCAATGTCATTACAATGTTGTGATTCCAAACTGAAAAACCTTTGTGTTAGTCATTCAGTCTGAAAAACCTGAAAAGTAAAGTCACCTGGAATGCTCTGGTGTTTGTAATTAGTTCTTGTTTAGCCTTTACTTTCAAGTTGTATTCTTCTTAGGTTGCCCAGCTGTGTTAGGTATAATTGGAGGATATAAAAAGCTGCCATTTCCTGTAGAGAGTGCAGTTGTACTGAATGCTTACAACTCAAATCTTGTCATTGGTTGGGTGATATGCATTGTTCTGTGCCGTGTGTATATATATATATGAAACAAGGTAATTTAATAAATGTTTTAAGCAGCTATTTCCTAGTGAGAAGAAGCTTTGTTAGAAATGTAAAATCATGTGTTGTGCTGTGTGAGACCCTGGCTGAAAAACAGCTGCTTTATTCCCAGATACAGTATCATGTATGAGATGGCCATGATTCAGTTAGGGCCAGATCCTGTTCTCATGGAGCCAGATCACCAGTTAATGTAAACAGGCATAGTATGATTGAAGTCTATGCATCTATGGTAATTTATACTAGCTGAGGATCTGGCCTTTTAGCTTTAACAGACATCAGTGCCCCAGGACTGTGCCCTTGGCTTTGAGGAGAGAGAGAAAAATACAGCTCACCAGTGCTGCAGTACTGACTGACACACAGCAGAAACCAAACTCGTTAGATCCCCTCCTGCCCACCTTTCAGCAGGAGGAAATGCACCATGAGAATGGTTACACCTGCCAGGAAGCAGCAAGACTAAGTGAGTGGACATGGTAGAAGAGCAGCAATCTGTGCTCAGGAGCTTCAGGTTTTTAGTTATTTATTTTAATATTCATTTGTTTTATTTTATTTATATTTTGCACTTGTATAGGTCCCCCTTTCATCTGAGGATCACGTTATTGTAGGTGGAGCTAGTAATGACACACATAGTTAAGGTTTCCTTACACTTTCCATTATAAGGTCCTGATTTGAATAGTTTATACATTTGCCAAATGTTAATAGTTCTGACTGAAATTTCTCATGGTGGATGTGTCTACCTTTGCCTGATTTTTTGGGGAAAGATCAGCAAAAACAGTCCAGCTCTTTCTAAGAATGCAGTTAGGGAAAAATACGTTTTCTTCATATTATACGTATTATTACAATTGTTTAATTGAAAAGCATGAATTTAAACATTGGCTGAGGGGTCTGCCTGGTGTCAGGGATGTGCATCTTGCCACCCCATGGAAATCTGCCCATTTGGCCAAATGATAAGCCTAAAAAAAAAAAATCACAATTCATACATGCTCAGTAGAGACTTGTTAGAGTTTTGCAGCTAAATTCTGAGAAGATTCTGTCTGTACTGAGCATGCTCCATTCCCACAGAGTGATGAAATATGCTCCTTCCCAGGGTTGCAGGGCTGAGTAGAACTTTCCCTGAAATTGCTGTTTCTGGCTGCAGATGCTATTGTGAGTGGCACAAGAACTGAGAGCACAGAAATTCTCTCTCCTGTGCTCTTGATACCTGCCTTTTTGGTGCCCCCGAGAATGCAGGTGAAGGACGCAGCCTAAGTGGAATGCAGAGGGGTGAAGAGAGGATTTTTGTGGGAGTCGGGGGAGAGAGTGGAGGGAGCCAGGAAAGGGAAAACCAAGAGAGGAGCGTTGGGTAATGGTTGTGGGAAAGGGCTGGTTTGAGACGGGGCTGTCTCTAGACACCAGCAAAACAGGCATTTGCTTGGGATGGCACATTTGCAGGGGCAGCATTCAGGCCATCCTTTTTTTTCTTTCTTTTTTTTGCTTGGGGGGGCCAGCACTCACCCAGGTAGACACTGTCGAGGACCTGGCAGCAGGTGGCCGAAGCAGGCCCCAGGACTGGGGTCCAGCAGCAGCACATTATGCGCGTGGGGTGGGGGGAGCAGAGGCCTCTGCGGTTCATGCCAAGCTGTCAGGCAGGCTCCAACATGGGGAGCACGGGAGACTCAGGCTGGGGGCCGCCCCATGGGGCACATGGAGCCACCTGAAGGTGCCACAGGGTGGCCACCCCCAAGCGCCTCAGCAGGGGCTGGGTGAAGCGACCCAATTCACCCAGGGGCTTTTGCAGGGCAGCCAGGAGCAGCAGCAGGGCAATAGAGGGGACCGGTGCCCGGGGTGCTGCCGTGTGGGGCCCACGTCCTGCTCTCCAGGGCTCCGCTCTCCACCAGCCACTCCCTCTAGGGCTGCCCTGCCCCAGCTCCTCAGCCCTCTGCTGGGGCGGTCCCCCCGGCTCTGCCCTCCCAATTCCCAGCTGGTGCAGGTTGGAGGGGAGAGCCCAGGGCTGGGTCAGCAGGGGCTGGGGATGTATGTGGGAGGGGGAGCAGTCAGGGCAGGGAGTGGGGATGTGGACGGTAAAGGAGTCAGGGCTGGGAGCATGGGGGATGCAGGAGTCAGGGTTGGGTGGCGTGAGTTGCATGGGGTTGTGGGGGTGCAAGGGGAAGTCCTGGCGGTGCGGGGGCTTGGGGCTGGCCTGGGACAGTCCTGGTTGTGGCCGGGTTGCCTGGACGGTGGATGGGTCCCTGCCCCCACACTGTTCCTGCCAAGGGAGCTATGGGCCAGCTGTGTGGGGGCACTGCATCTGCATGCAAATGAGAGGCAGCAGTAGAAGCCACTCCTGTCCTGCTGCTCCCTTCCCCTTCCCCCGCAGGGGCCGCAGCAGTGCCCTGGTGTCCAGCCACAGTGGCGAGAGAGTGGCAGCAAGACAGGCTGGGACACGGACACCTCCACCTCCAGTGCGCCTCCCGCACTGGAGTGGAAGCTCCTTTCACTTGCCTGACTGCCTGCTGCTTAGTCTGGCACATGGGGCCGCCGGCGCCAGCCTGCAGGAGAGGAAGTTCTCGCAGCCATCAGGACCCCAGCTGGGAGCGCACCACCCACCGTACCTCCACCCACAGTGGAGCACCCCAGCATCGACTGGCTCTGGGTTCCAGCTGCCGGCCCCTTGCCAGCTGGGGTTTCGGCCACCAGCCCACTGCCAGCTTAGGGTTCCATTCAGCTAGGCTGGCAGAGGGCTGAACGGGACTGGTGGCCAGGACCTTGGCATGCCATTAAAAATTGGCTCACGTGCCACCTTTCGCACGTGTGCCGCAGGTTGCCAACCCCTGATCTGAAGGTTCTAATTCTGCTGATGACCCCTGCAGAGATCAATATGTTTTCACACAACGGGTTTTTGTTGTTGTTTCTATTTTAAAATGGAACAAAATAGAAAATCAAGCTAAAAGAATGTAAGGTGGCAAAGTCAAGCACTTAAAAGTTAGGAAATGCCAACCTTAATTTAGCCCCCTTGTGTGCATGTATTATGATAGTCATTAATTATGTAATCACCTAAAGTTTTTGCTACAGAACCTCTGCCTTATTCAGTGCACTAATTCTGGCATTCCTTAACTTCTGAGTGCTTGACTTTGCAACGTTACTGTTCTTTTAATGTGGGATATTTAATATAATTGCATAAAATTGAGGTGTATTATATAAAGCTCAATGCATTCTTCGTATGCTAAAGCATAGAAACATTTACCCTCTTACTACAAAATATCAATTATTGCTAGGTCATCAATTACGGGATGACAATTGATTTTGAGGGGGGACTCAAGTGTAGCTATTTTTTTATTCTGATCTTTCTCAGTGCTCTAGGTCACACTCCTTCACATTGTCTTTATATTGGCATAATTATGCTTTTTGCAGTCATTACTCTGTTTTAACTAGCTTTCCCTTTTTTTGGTTCATGGAGTGTTAGTATTGCAACAGTCGTTTTAATAGTATACCAAACTATTGGGCAAGTCTATCTTTTCTGTGCTGGATTAAGTTAAGCAAATGAAGAGGATGAATGGCCTACTAAAGTGAAAATGGCTGGAACGTAAAAACTGAATGTTAACGGACAGTGAAACCCAGTGATGAATCAACCTGGTGATGTTCTGAACACAAAGAGCTCTCAACCCTGCTTGTAGCTGTTTCCATCACTGCACGCTGACTCAGCTGGAATTTTTAGGCTTCGGAATGATATTCCTGGAATGTTGTTAAGATTCATTAACCTTTTTCTTTTGCAGAAAAGCTTATTAAATGGCAGAAAGTGCCCAAATCAAGTTCCCAGGCTTTTTTTGCACCTTTGATTTCAAATGCCTCTGCTCATTATCAGGCTGCGGTAAGGAGCTAGGGCCCTCAGTGAGTGGACATTTCAACAGGTTACCTAGGAGACCCAGACCCATGTGGAACTCTTGTCCTATCTCCCAGGGTCACTGCCAAAAAGGGACAATTTGGAGGTAGTAGCTTGTTGGACAGAGTAAATGGTGGCTTTCTGAGCTCTAGAACCATGGCCAGACTGCAGTGACGTAGTTCTACTGTCACTTTAGGGATAGCAAATGTACCTTTCCCTCTCTCCCCAGCCCGTCAAGAATTCACTTTTTTTTGGCATCCTGGAAAATTCCAGTGCTGTAAGGCCAAAGAGTTCCTGTGCATTACATAGGTGTTAAGGGTACCCTTTCCTATCAGCAAAATGCCATGTGAAGTGTTTGTTAAAGGATATCATTCTCATCTGAGACATGCAAATATTTACATTGTACATATGAAATTGTCCAAAAAACTAAAATGCTCCCTCTTAGGTGGCAAAAAATAGAATCTCTGTGCTCTTATTTGAAACCTCCACTGGTGCATACCATCATGTGTAACCCTCCCAGAAACCAGGACGAAGCTGCTGCTTGTGGCTTTTATTTAGGAAGAAGTGAGATTATACAACTAACTCATCCATCATGATCTTCAAGATAAAGCCAATATGGGAATAAGTCAGTTGAGGCAGAACAGTGTTAGATCACTTTATTTTTGGATACAATGAAATATGAATGTTTTGTAAGGAGTAAGGTGGAGGAATTTTCCTTGCGAATTATAATGTAATTGCTTACTAGTAATGTTATGGAGTATGAATCTTGATTAAACAGGCTGTACAAAATTATTTGGAGCTCTGGGCTCCAGTCCTGTACATGCTTAACTTTACACACTGTGAGGCTGTCACAGTGTGTATGCCACAGTTAAGAGCAACTGCACCTACATTCACCTCTGTGGTCTATCAAGGGCACTCGCTCTAGGTTGCTGGCTCCTCTGGCATCACCTCTCTGGGGACCGAGACCTTCATCTTTCCCCTTCTTGACTGGGGTATTTCCAGGCTACACAGTTTTCTGCCTACCCTGGCAGTTCCCCAGCAAGCCAGACTGCTTAAACAGGCCAGTGTCTGTGTTTTACTCTCTCTTTGAAGGCTACGAACTGCTGTATTTGCCAGCAGTTATAAGTTATCCCATAAGTCTTTCTAGGCAAGCACGCTTATTCTTACGGTAAAAACATTACAAAGAAAACATTAAAACAATACAAGAACCTACACACATGCTTAAGAGACCACCCCTTCACTCCAACCTCAGGTTCTGGCAAGTGTCCGTCCTTCCAACCCTTCACTAAGAATTCAGGCTCTGCCTTGGACAGAAGGTTCTTTCCATTTGCTGGATCAGAAAGAAGGTCCTGAGTCAATTTAAACTCTTTATCCAAAAGTCCGTTCTTTGTCTCTTGGTATCTGGAGAAGCCACTTCAAACCAATATACATGAACCTCTCCAGGTGGTGGTACCTCTCTAGAGGTGCTACAACCTGAGTGAATTTGCCTAATCACTCCCCTTTGCTCTAAATTCCTGGAAGAATGCAATCCCCGCCCATGGATTTACATATACTCTCTGGCCGACAACCTCACATAAATCTAATGTAGTAAGATATTGCAGGATATTGCTTTAACTCTGACACCATAAAGTTAAGCAGGTGCTTTTGCAGAATCATGGCCTTAGAGAGCTTTCTACTAACAATAAAGCAGCTTTAGTGCATCAGAATTACTCGTGGGTGTGGTTTTTCTAGGGCTTTGGTTGCACTGGGTTCAGAGTCATGTTAACTGGGTTCTAATGGCATGATTTTATAACATGGCTCTTTGCGGATAAAGACTTTTATGCTTTGATCAGACAAATGGTGATGGAACCAGGTTAGCAACACTCCTGTTTAAACATGATTGGAGCTGGCAGGCACCTGATCCCTGAATGGACAGGATCTGATTTCACGGGGCTGCTTTTCTAGGCCTTGATCCTTCACTACTTTAGTATGCCATGCTTTAGCTCCCAGTTAAGAACATCTGGATGATTTTTTTGCCCCCAGTTAACTCTCATTTTTGCTAAAATATCATAACTAGCTTTGTTCTAACAATGTTCTCGATTATTCCAGTGAGGCAAATGTTTGTTTTTCACTTTATTATTATTTATTAGAGTAGGGCCCACAGGCCCCATTGAACTAGGTGCTATACATCCTGCCACAAAGAGTGTACAGTCTAAGGCCCTGATTCTATACATTGCTCTGACTTCACTGGGGCTGTATGAGGGCATAAACATCTACCTGCACTGATCTGATTCCATGACTGTGATCCAATTCAAGACAAGAATCAACAAGTTAGTCCAACAAAGAAGAGGATATCGGGCAAGAGTAACATTAATAGGATAAGGTGGTTGCATAGGCTGGATAAGAGCTTGTCTACACATTAAGTTGTTCCTGATTAACTCTTAAGCCAAGCAGGACTAACCCAACTATTAATCCAAGCAGGAACTGTGGAGTATTGAGGACGTTTAGAATTGCGAGTCTCATCTTAAGAGAGAAGGGGTTTCTGGGTCCTATTTGCAGGTTAGAGGCTTTGTAGCAAAGTTTGCTGAGCACACAGTCTGGAAAGAGAGTTTAAAGCATGGTGATTGACGTTTCCCTGCATTGGAGAGCAGGCTGTTTTCTCTCTCTGTTTTGGGGTTCTCAGGAGTTGTTCTCAATTCTAAGTAATTAGTATTGTTATATTGCAAGTGTTCAGCAAAAGTATTTGTTTGTATCCAATTTCTTTGTCTGTATTCTGTGAAAGTAACAGGATTTAATGCTCAGTGGCCAAAGCAGACTAGAGTCAATCTGGAAACATGGTCAAGTGGTGTGCATGTCGTCTGGAAGCTGGGAGATCAATTGGTATTAAAGGTAGCCTGGGGCAATGGTTGGAATTATCACAAGGGTCTTTGGCTAGGCTGCAGGATACGGAGGCAGGGTCAGTCAAGCTGGCAAGGCACAGTCGGGTGAGACAGCAGGGCAACAAGATGGTCTGGGCAGCAATGGCCTGTTGCTCAGACAACTTCCTTTTCCTGTTCGGACTTTGTATAATCCAGGTATCCACTGGTAATACTCTCTGTCCTGTCAAGCCGGGGCTTAGCTGCTTTGAACATTTAGCATTAATGCTGCTGGTCAAGGGGGGTGGTGAAGTGTTACTGCTCTGACATGGAGGTTAGGGATGCCACTTGGGGCACGTGGGTTCAATATTAGGGTCCTGCCACAGAAACGAGGCATTGTCATTTCAGAACGAGCATATCCACACATGGAGTTAATCAAGAACAGTCATTCAAGAACTACTCTGTGTATAGACAAGCCCTTCAATCCCAAACGCGATGGTCCTGAATCATTGTAAGGCTGTTTTTAAAATATACCTTAAACAGTTGCCTTTTAAACACGGATCTTTGCAAAGACAACATGGAAAGCGGGCTTCATTCGGGTGACTACGGGGCTGCTATCCATAATGAATAGATTTAGCACACACTTTCTGATTAATATTTAATTTGCCAGATTAAATAGTTCAAACACTAGCTGCCACAATAGGCTCAATAGTCTGGTATTCACTTTAAAAAACAGATTTGCTTTATGAGGTGACATTTGCACGTTGATTGTTGCCCTGCATCACATGACCTTCACACCTTTTCTATTTTTCATGCGCCCAGTAAAGAGAATCTATAACAAAGGTTGCAGACTGCCTCCCTCCACCCTCAATATCTCAGATGATCCCTGCTACTGCCTCATTTCTTTTCCTTCATCTCTTTGAGTCAAATCCCAAAGTATTAACTCTTTCTTCAGCAAAACACCCATATTCCCAGCGAGTTCACTGAGAGTGGTGCCTGAGCAGAGATTACAAGAATTGGCTCTTTGCCAATCAGTTTGCAAGATAATATCCGGGATGAAACTGGAGATTCCCCCTCCACCGGAGAGAGGTGTGCCGTGTGTCACTGATGTAAAACCTTTGCTGTCACTTGAACAGGTGAGGCCTTTGCTTTTTTAATTGCAAACAAAGCAGGACATTTTGAAGAATAACCAAATCAGTAGCCAGTTTCTTTGGACTTTACTTGGGCCAGCTGGTAGCTTTTTGCCACAGCCCTGCACTGGGATGCCGTTGAGTTGAACAATGTGAGTGAGAGAACTAGGACTAGATCTGCAAAGGCACGTAGGTGCTTAAGGCCCAGATTTAAGCACCACTGTGATCCACAAAACTCCTGCTTGGCTGCCACCTAACTCTGTAGGTGCCTAAACTCCCTTGACCCCTAAACTTTTGCTATAACAGTTCTCTAGCACCTACATTTCTGCCTCAGGAATCTAGAAGCCTGCCCAAGATAACAGTACATAAGTTCAGTCACCTTCCTAAGCCCCACTGCAATCGTCCAACCAGGGGACGATAGCTGTGCCTCCACTTACCTTGCTTGTGGGGCTCTATCCAGTAGATGTGCTCAGAGCATTCCTAGCTCCACACACAACAGCTGGGGGAAGGAGGCAAGACTCTTCCTCCCCACAAATAACCTTTAGGCTGGTGGTTAGAGAACTCACCTGGAATGTGGGAGATCCTAGTATAGGCACTGACTTTGTGGGTACTTTGGGGCTGGAGCGCCCACATAAAAATAGTGGGTGCTCAGCATCCACCAGCCACCTGCTACTCAGCTGTTTGGCAGTGAGCGGGGGGTAGGAAGAGCTGGAACAAGGGTGAGGTCTTGGAGAAAGGGGCAGATTGGGGCGGGATCTTAGGGTGGAGTGGGAATGGAGACCCACCCAGAAAAATGAAAGTCAGTGGCTGTGGGCCCCAGCTCAATTCCCCCTGGTGAGAAGGGATTTGAACAGGGTTCTCTGCTTCTCAGGTGAGTTCCCCAACCACGGAGGTATGGGATACTCTGATTGGGGGGGTCTCTCGGGCCATGTCTACACTTACAAGCTTACAGTGGCACAGCTGTTCCAATGCAGCTGTGCCACTGAAAGAGCTATTCATGTACCTGCAGTATGCTGATGGGAGAGAGCTCTCCCGTCAACATAATAAAACCAGCTCAATGAGTGGCGGTAGCTATGTCGGTGGGAGAGCGTCTGTACACATGAGCGCCTATGACAGCAAAATGTATGTTGTTCAGGGGTGTGGTTTTTTCACACCTCTGAGCAATAAAAGTTCTGCTGATGTAAGTGCTAGTGTAGATATGGTCTCAGTGTCTCTTGTTGAAGCCATTCCTCTTTAACTGAGCAGAACAAAACTCACTCTGGTAGTCCAGTGGTTAGGCACTCACCTGATAGTGGGAGATCCTTATTCAATTCCGGTCTCCTTATCAGGCAGCAGGAGGGACTGAACCAGGATCTCCTACATCCTCAGTGAATACACCAACTACTAGGCTAAAGGTAATATGGGAGGCTCCTGCCTTGTCCTCCCACGCAGTGTTGCAACACCACCTAAGTCCCTTTGGGGATGTAGGCCTTTGTCTCCAGTGACTAAGCAAGCAATGAAAACACGCCCTCTGCTATACTCCTTCAGTGGGGTATAGCATATTCTCCCCGGCTTGATGGAGTGCGGCCTTGCCTCCTACCCCTTGTGCCATGGTCAGGAGAAAGATACAAGGAGCTGAGCTGTCTCTGCCCTCAGGAAAGCCCAGGCCCCAGAGACTGACTGAGGGCAGCTCTACATTTGAAAAGCTGCCATTGCATTACTTTAGTGAAGTTGCTCATATGCTGACGGGGATCTTCTCCTGTTGCCATAGCACTGTCTACACAGCGGGTTAGATTGGTATAACTATGTCACTCAGGGGGGTGGATTGGTCATGCCCCAAGTGACATGGTTATACTGGTGTAAGTTTGTGGTGTAGACCTGGCCTGAGTGATTGGCTCCACCATAGGAGCTGTTGGGGCAACTAGCACCCCACCCCCTTAACCACACTCAGAGGAAACAGCTACTGTCTGGTTCCCAGTTTCACTACCCAGGCAAAGATTCCATTGACTTCAATTAATATCTGAAAAGGGCTTAACTTTATGCCTGTGAAAGTCAGTGGTGCTCCTCAGAGTCTTTGCAGGATCAAGTCACGAGCAAAAACTTCAGGATTTGTCCCATTATGATTAAAACATATTTTTGTGTGCATCTAAAAATTTTTTTGTCAGAGCTCAGCTGAACCAAACCAACAATTCGATTTAAATGACTGTTGGTCATAGGAAATGTATATGCAGGCCTGACAATAACAACTGTTCTGTTTTGGTAAGTGATAGATGAGATATCTTATGAATGACAGCCAAATTATGTTGTAGATACTCTAATCTGTACTTGGCAATAAGAGGTTTAAAACATTAAACATTGTCACCTGACATTGGCAGGTCAAATTTGGCCAAAATTGACACTTTGTAAAAATAAGCTTTAATGAAACATAAGACCAATTGAATAAGATTAAAAAAATATATTAAACTGAACAATGTTAAAACACCTAATCCAACAAATTGTTGTTCATGAATGGATAGCTCATGGACAGCTTTGCAGAATCAGGGCTGAACAAAATTTCCTGGGTGGCATTGTATCACCTCTGTTACAATACTACTAAAACAGAATGATTAAAAAATAATGTCAGACTCCCTAAATCATGACTGGCTCAAAAATAAGGAGATTTAAAAATATTGGGTTCTTTTTATTTCCTTCTGGTTTTTGAGTGTTTAGGGGTCATATTTACAAACTTTTCTCAACGACCAAGAGGGTTACAAACTAACTTATTTAAAAAAATGAAGCCTGAGGTTCTTGTGTAACCATCTGACTACAGGCTTCAAGATCAGATAAACAGCAAATATTGTGTGATTTGCAATAACATCTCACAAGTTGGCAACAATGAGTGTGTTTTCCAGTAGGTCAGACTGGATGACCGCAGTGGTCCTTTCTGGCCATAAAATCTGTGGGGAGAAAATCTATTTCTTGCAATATCAGCAAACTAAACACTTTTGCATTGTGCTAGTGCCTAAGAACTAGGAAGTGAAATTTTCTAGAAAATGGCTATAAAAACACAAAATTGACTAGCACATTTTCATTGAAACATGCAACATAAATAGTGAACATTAAATTAGTTGTATTAAGTTTTAATAGCAAAAAGTATAATTTAGGCAAGGAAATCTGTTTTAATATATCTGGCTCTGATGCTGCAAAGACTAACACAGCAGTTTACCTTTAAACATGAGTAATCCTGTTTAAATCAATGGGATTAGTCAAATGCATAAAGTTAAGCAAACGTGTAGGACTGAAGGATCAGAAGGTTCTTTTTTTAACTGATATTGCTATTGGGGGATAAGGAGTTTTGAAATCTAAGGAAGAAGTTATATTTTTCATAGTTAATATATTCTATTGGTTTCAGATGATGGCACACATGCATACTGCACTTTTGTATTAAGTGAGGGGGAAACTAATATAACAGTAATACATTGCCCTTGAAACTATGCTGAGTTAGGAATCAGGTAAATATTCAGTCTTGTTTTGTTTTTACAGACTGCAATGAAAAAAAGTTGCTTCGTGGTCCAGGGAGATGTAGGGATGTTTGTCTATAAATAAGAATAAGACAAATAAAGCAAATACAAAAGAATAGCTGTAAATTCACTTTTTCCAGAACAGTTTTACAACCTCTATCCAGTAAATACTCCTAACTACACCCACATTTGGAATGGCTTGTCTGATTGGAACTGTTGTGTCTACTCAGATTACATAGATAGCACAGCAGCAAGAAGTGAACTCAGGAAGTGATGTAATTGTTTGGTTAATGAATACACCTTAGTCACCTGGGTAGGGAAAGGCAGCAGCAAACAAGTGGGGACTGGGAGAGAGGGAAGCAGTCTGTCAGAAATTCTCAAGTGGCTGGAGAAATCACCCTGGGAGGAATAAGCGGACACCATGGAAAAGGAAAGCAGTTCCCATTGGGAAATGGGGCTGCTGAAAACATTCGATTCCAGTGAATTTGTTAGTTGGGAGAAGATTGGTTCGGGTGGATTTGGGCAGGTTTACAAAGTGCGACATATACACTGGAAAACATGGCTAGCAATCAAGTGCTCCCCAAGCCTTCACGTGGATGAAAAGTAAGTGCCTGTCTTAATTACACTGTGAACTGTTCATGCCTTCGTGGTACTTGTGTATGCACAAGTGCAGGGGATGAGGTGTCTGTGTGTAACTGGCATGTAGAGTTCCAGGTGACAGCTGAAAAGCCCCGAACGTTCTCTCTCTTAAATAGAAGTTTTGCTTGTAGTAAGCGAGCATTTGCGATGAGTCGTGTAAAAGGGCTCGTATTGTTTTAGCCAAAACCAGTAAAAATAACTTGTTTGTCTGGCGGTCTCTTAAATGTGACTTCTTAATTATGCATCGGGTTCCATTTTCCCCGATAGCTTCTGTAGAGACTATATTGCAAAGAGTTACAGGCGTTGCAATTCATCGTATGGCCGTTGGGCCATGCAAAAATCCAGAAGGGCTTTTTAATTACAATGTTGGGGCTTGTGGTGGTGGTCTGAAGAGCATGTTCTTCATTCTAGCCATGCACTTAATGCTTTTTGAGTGAGACTGTTTGCTCCTGGAGCGCTAAGCTGAAGGTGGTAAGGAAGTAGAACATGACTGGGTTATTTTCCGCCCGTTTTGCTTTGGCAGCAAATGAAGCCAGTTTTATCAGTGCAGCTCTTTGTCACTGACACACGCAAAGAGACTCGTCTGCTGAAATGTTTTAAGATTTGAAATAGTTTTGAGATTTATGATATGCAAGTCTACAAAAAGGTGTGTGCAGTTACTTCCATTTAAAGGGAGACTATCTAAATTTTTCCGCTGCTGTTTAAAAGTAACACCCAAGACTGCTGGGATTGAAAGAGAGAAATATTTTCACTCTAATCTGTCCTTTGAGTTTGTTCTGTGTACGTGCAAATCCCTTCATGCACAGCTCAGGTCTACTGTTTCCTCTGTCTCTGCTCAGTTTCTCCTGTTTGTGTGACTTCAACGCAGCAAGAGTGGGGAGAAAAACCCGCCGTAAAACCGAAAAATGTCTGTAAAATCACAAATTGCCAGGGATTGTAGGAGCAAGTATAGTACCTGAAGCGATCTAACTCCTTTCTGTTAACTGACAAGATTTCCATTTTACGATCTCGGATGAAATGTCTGGTTATTAGCAGCGGAAAGTGATTTGCAAGAGAATTCCACACCCTTCCTGTTACCTGTGGCATTTTTATTTCTTTATTTTATTGATAGTGTAGCTAAATTGCGACCGTTCTCGCTAATAGGTAAGTGCAATTTGCTTTAATAAGCAAAATGTTTTGACGAGAGCAACAGATGCTAAACCGAAGAAGCTCGTTAGCGTGCTGCGCTGCACTTGCCTACCCTTCTGCAGGGCACTTGAGAGACGTGGGGATGGGGTGGCTGTGGCAGGAAGGACTTGTCTGTGCAGGAAGAACAGAGGTCCCGTTTGGACAGCTGTGTATGGGGAATGGGGACTTAGGAGTCCATATCCTGTAGGTGCTTCTCAGGATTTTTAGCTTTGCGCTCAAGGGGCATTTGGTAGCATATTCATTATTCACAGTCTGCTGGTGAGGGATGTACAGGTTTTAAAAATTGCTTCAAAATCTACCCTAGCTTATCTTGTGTGGGTTTTTTTTGTTTGTTTTTTAAAAGGGTTCTCTGTATCAGTTGGTAATAGTACAGTTCTAAAAGGTTGGTATATAGTTACTGGCAAAATCTAAGTTGCTTGAGCCAAATATGTAAATATGAATTACCCAGAGTTATGTTGATAGACTGGCAAAAATCTTAAGTGCTCAACTTCAGATATTTTAACGCTTTTCGGCCACTGGTGCTTGGAGTTGTCTGAAAATCATGGTCCTTAAAGTCACAAGTTAAGCCCTCCAAAATAACCAGTCACTTTTGGAAATCTTCCGCACTCTCTTTAAGAACACTGTTTAGGGGGGAGGTGCAGTAGAACAACTTTACTGTTGAGTGAGGTGTGAATTAGTAGAGTGCTGTAGTAGGTTTTCATTATGAAGACTTCATTACTCTGAAAATGTCCAAAGTAACTGTTGCATTAGTGTCATGCTCAATTGTTCAGAAATGCTAAGACAAGGTGGGTGAGGTAATATCTTTTATTGGAGCAACTTTTGTGTTGAGAGAGACACCAACAAAAGTTGGTCCAATAAAAGATATTACCTCACCCACATAGTCCCGGAATATTAGCAAGACAAACACAGCTATAACAGTAGTGCATTCCTGAATTGGACACCAAAATATCATGTGATTGGGGGAGGGAAGGTGTGCTTCGTTTTGGTCATGGAGCCCTTACATTATATTCATGTCATGTCACTCAAACTTTTCTTCATAACTATGAGGTTTCAAAACTTTTTTAAAAAAATTATATGAGAACCCTACTTCATCACTAGGGCTGTCCAGTGATTTAAAAAAATTATCATAGAATACCATCTATTTAAATATTTGTGGATGTTTTCTTCATTTTCAAATATTGATTTAAATTACAACAGAATACAAAGTGTATATTGCTCACTTTTTTTATATTTTTGATTACAAGTATTTGCACTGTAATAAAACAAAAGAAATAGTATTTTTAAATTCTAATTCAAAACTAATAAGTACTGTAGTGCAATCTCTTCATCAGTACAACTGAACTTACAAATGTAGAATTAGGTACAAAAAAACCTGCTTTCAAAAATAAGTCTAAAATTTTAGAATATGTAAGTCCAGTCAGTCCAACTTCTTGTTCAGCCAATCACTCAAACAAGTTTGTTTACATTTGCAGGAGATAATGCAGCTCACTTCTTTGTTTACAGTGTCACCTGAAAGTGAGAACAGGTGTTTGCATGGCACTGTTGTAGCAAGATATTTACGTGCCAGATGTGCTAAAGATTTATATGGTCCCTTCATACTTCAACCACCATTCCAGGGGTTGTGCGTTCATGTTGGCGACAGGTTCTGCTCGATAACAATCCAAAGCAGTGTGGAATGATGTGTGTTCACTTTTGTCCTCTGAGTCAGATACCACCTGCAGAAGGTTGATTTTTCTTCTTCAGTGGTTCAGGTTCTGTAGTTTCAGCATAGGAGTGCTGCTCTTTTAGACTTCTGAAAGCATGCTCTACCCCTTGTCCTGCTCAGATTTTGGAAGCGACAAAGAGTCCTGTGGCACCTTAAAGACTAACAAAAGTATTGAAGCATAAGCTTTCGTGGGCTAATACCCACTTCGTCAGATGCATGATTTTTGGAAGGCACTTCAGATTCTTAAACCTTGGATTGAGTGCTGTTGCTATATTTAGAAATCTCATGTTCTCTTTGTTTTATCAAATCTACAGTGAAAGTGTCCTTAAAATGAGAAGCATGTGCTGGGTCATCATCTGAGACTGCTATAACATGAGGAGATATATGGCAGATTGTAGGTAAAACAAAACAGGAGACACACAATTCTCCTCCAGAGAGTGCAATCACAAATGTAATGAATACATTTATTTTATTAATGAGCATCATCAGCATGGAAGCATGTCCTCTGGAATGGTGGCTGAAGCATGTAGGAGCATACGAATGTTTAGCATATCTGGCATGTAAATACCTTGCAGTGATGGCTACAAAAGTGCCATGCAAATGCCTGTTCTCACTTTCTGGTAATACTGTAAATAATAAAAAGGGCAGCATTATCTCCTGTAAATGTAAACAAACTTGTTTGTCTTAACAGTTGGCTGAACAAAAAGTAGGACTGAGTGGACTTTGTTAGTCATAGACTTTATGGTCAGAAGGGACCATTATGATCATCTAGTCTGACCTCCTGCACAACACAGGTCACAGATTCTCCCCCACCCACTCCTGTAATAAACCACTAACTTTTATGTCATGGTTTAAAGACTTCAAGGTGCAGAGAATCATCCAGTAAGCGACCCGTGGCCCACACTGCAGAGGAAGGCTAAAAACCCCCAGGCCCTATGCCAATCTGCCCTGGAGGAAATTTCCTTCCTTACCCCAAATATGGTGATCAACTAAACCCTGAGCATGTGGCCAAGACTTACCAGCCAGACCCCCAGGAAAGAATTCTCTGGAGTAACTCAGATCTCACCCCATCAAACATCCCATCATAGGCCATTGGGCATATTTACCGCTAATTGCCAAAATTAGGCTATTAATTGATCTTTTGACTATCTAATCATACCAACCCCTCCATTAACTTATCAAGCTTAGTTTTGAAGACAGATACGTCTTTTGCCTCCATTGCTCCCCTTAGAAGGCTGAGGAATACAGTATGTATTAAAAAATAAAAAATATAAACTACATTTGTAAGTTGTACTCTTGCAACAAAGTGCACTACAGTGGAGCCCCGGTATAACGTGAGTTCGGTTATAGCGCGGTTATACCGTGGCTCCCAAGTTCTGAGTTCTTTGTCCCCAGCAGGCGTGGGGGCCATGGCTTCTCTTCCCCTGCTGGGCAGTCAAGAGAGAAGCTGCAGCCTCCCCTGCCAGGGACAGAGAACTCAGGACTGCAGGTGGGGGCTGTGGCTTCTCTCCCATGCTGAGCAGCAGGGAAAGTAGCTGCGGCCCCCACCTGCAGGGACAGAGAACTCCGGGGCGGCAGCCCACGAAGCCCCCGTGGAAGCCGCTGCCCTGCGCCTGCGGGGACTGGGAAACTCCGGCAGCCCGGAGTCCCCCTGTCCCGGCAGGCGCAGGGCAGCAGCTTCCAACAGGCTTCTCTGGAAGCCGCTGCCCCCACGCCTGCCCAGACAGGGGACTCTGGGGCTGCAGGCTGCAGCCTTAGAGTTCTGTCCCTAGCAGGCGCGGGACCGCAGCTTCTCTCCCCTGCTGGGCAGCCGGGAGAGAAGCACAGCCCCCCCGCCTGCTGGGGAGTGGGGCTCCGCTATAACGTGACCCCGCATTTAGCACAATGGGATTTTATGGATCCCATCTGTCGCGTTATAGCGGGACCCCACTGTACTTGTATGAGGTGAATTGAAAAATACTATTTCTTTATTACAGTGCAGATATTTGTAAAAAAATATACACTTTGTGTTGTAATTGAAAATCAATACAATATGTGAAAATGTAGAAAGATTCAAAATATTTAATTTCAATTGGTACTCAGTTGTTTAACAGTGCGGTTAAAACTGCGATTAATTGACAGTTCCAATAATCACATGACTGCAGGAGCTAGGACTTTAAGAAGAAGCAAATCATGAGATGCAATTAAAATCATGAGCTGGCAACATTGCTATTTAGTAATGCTTAGTTGCTCTCTTGGTCACTATTGCTAACTTGCAGGGTTCGAGGGTGCTTATCAGAAGTAAAGGCATTAGTTTCAAAAATATTCATCCCACAATAGATATTGTGGAACAGGGAAGCTGACTGATATTGACTGGTAATGTCCACACCTGTGGCTCAGCCTTTTAGATGCTCTAATTCAGTGGCTCTTAACCTTTCCAGATTACTGTGCCCCTTTCTGGAGTCTGATTTGTCTTGTGTATCCCAAAATTCCACCTCATTTAAAGCCTACTTGCTTACTAAATCAGACATAAAAATACAGAATTGTCACAGCACACTAATACTGACAAATTGCTTGCTTTCTCATTTTGTCTGCATGAAATTTTAGTTTGTACTGACTCTTGCTTGTGCTTTTCATGTAGCCTATTGTAAACCTAGGCAAATATGAAGATGAGTTGATGTATCTCCTGGAAGATCTCTGCATCATACGCTCGGGTATGCAGACCCCTGGATGAGAACCACTGGTCTAACTCCAACATCCAGAGCAAGTTTCTTTATTTTCCCTTCCTCCGCTCTATTTCTGAGAGACACGTCAACTATTCCTCCTTTTTGTAAAGGTATTTTAAGCATATGCTAGGAAAATGGGTCCTTGTGGAATGCTTACATACTAACTCTTGCGTGTTAAAGACCCAGCCCTGATTTTGGGGGAACTCCGATGGGGAGAAGTTGATTACTTTTGACTTCAGAGGAAGGGACCCAGGTTGCATCTTTAAAAGTGTAGAGCAATTTCAGTAGGGCAGAAGAGCTGTCTCCCACCCACTTGAGGCTGATTGCCATAGCTCTGACAGAATTCCTTTGGTATAGGCATCAGGCTTATTCTGATAGATATCAAGGACTCTTAGTCTCCTGAATATAAATATTTGTTGTGGGTGAGAGCATAACTTGCGACTTTGCAGATACAGTATGTAACATTGTGGTGAAACATAAGAGGAATTAGCAAGACCCTATTTAACTGACTCTGTCCCCTAATAGCTTAAATTTTTTGAGCTGGGCTACCAAGGATCAACCATACTTGCAATTAAGCACAATTTCAATGTTGCTGGGGCCAGACTGCATTTATATCACAGAGTTTGCTCTACCACTGTAAACTGGTTTTAAACAAAAAGCAATTTAGGCCAGAGCTATGGGCCAGAACACTGACTTTTTAAAAACTTTGGCTATAATACAGTTAATGTGGCCAAACAAATATGAATGGAGCCTATATTCTAAACACAGTGAAGACATACCCTCAGCTGCTAAATTTTCCCAGTGTCTATGTGGCCACTGTCATACTTAAATGAGGACAAGGCCAACAGCTTTTGTCTTGTGTGCACTGTACTGGCTGGCCTCCTTCAGGCAGTGGTTATGCTGCTTCGCCACTTGAGCTAGGCTAAGAATATTGCATTAGCTCTATGGTTTTCAAACTTTTTTGTTCTGGTGACCCCTTTCACATGGCAAGCCTCTAAGTGCAAACCCTCCCTTGTAAATTAACACATTTTTTTATGTATTTAACACCATTATAAATGCTGAAAAAAAGCAGGGTTTGAGAAGGAAGCTGACAGCTCACAACCTCCCCCACCAAGGATCTCGCCCCCCACCCCAGTTTGAGAACCCCTGCATTAGCTCATTTCAGTGTGGCTTTTGCCATTAGCTGGGAGCCATTGCCAAAGTATTCTGCCCTGCCTTAATCAGGCATGTGTTGGCTTGTGCTGCTAATGGGCACCATCCCCTGCTACTCAAGAAGTCAACAAAAGGCGGCTCTGTCACTTTCCATTCAAAGTGCAAATGAGGAAGGAGCAGGATGTGAGGTGGAGCTTCTTTTGTCCCATTTTCCTGATTAAAACCCATTGTGCTGAGGGACCCTATTGCGACATGGGTAGGGCAGGATTAGGACATGGCTTCTGCAGAAGCCATTCCCGTCCAGCTTCAAGACCAAGCCATATTTTAACTAGGTCAGATTTACCATGTTGAGACCAGGTTCGTATGCATAGTTGACTTTACAGTCTGGATGGGACCTCAGGTGGTGCTTTATTATAGCTGTAAACTGTGCTAGCTACAGCCACTTCTGGGAGCTGCTGTTAAGCATTAAATCTGCTTAACATGACTTTGCTTCACTGGACTGGTATACCTAAATCTGTAGGATTGGGGTCTGTGCGTGAGCAGGGGCTACATTCCCTTAGAAGTGTATTCCTTGGCAATAGGAGAAAGGGTCAGCTGTCTCTTGTGCTCCATTTTTGTTTCCTTTTATCCTAGTTGTTTCATACCCTCATGAGAGAACAAATTTAATAAAAATGGTTCATCTGTTGACAACACCCTAGCTTAGGTGTAACATGGTATAGGGCACTTTTGTGGAGTGTTGCAACTGTTCTAGGCCAGATTTCTCTTCCCTGCCCTACCCCCAGTAACAGTGTATAGTGTAGACCTCCGTGCAACGAGCTCTGCTTTCTTGTGAGAAGGGTAGCTAGCCACCTCCATGGCGCGCTCTCTCTCTCTCTCTCTCCCTTCCTTCCTTCCTTCCTTCCTAGGAATCACAGCAGGCTCAGGATCTGCACGGAAGGATGGGCAAGAAGTGGGTAGTCCTGTGTTGGGTGGATGCCTGTGGTCTCTCCCACCAAGTGGCATCCTGATGTAGTAAGTGATGGGTCAGATTAGAAGAATTTAAGATTAAGATGGGACAAAAAGTTGCAGATGATTCAATAAAAGAGAATACCAATTAACTTAAAGGATAAATTTGATTAGATATACTCAAACAATTGCTTAGGGTTTTTTTATTTTGTGTTCCACTGAAGTGAAAATAACTTTTAGAATTAACAAGTTTGCTAGACCTATTTTTGTTTTCAATATTGGATTAGGCTAAAGGACTGTCACCTTCATTTACGTAACCCACTGCTGCTTTTATTCTCTCCAAGTGCTCAGGAATTTGGAGAGAACCAATATTCAAATATTAGATTTTAAGGAATCTGAAACAATAAATAAAACTGTCTTCTGGTTTGACATGGGGAAATTTCTTAACTATCTATGAGTTTTCATTAAGTTGGTCTTCATATCTGATATTTGACTTCACGATTGGATAACATCTTTCATCCAGTGATTTCAAAGTAGTTAATTAAATGGATGCTCTTAACTTGAAAAATATGTTGTAAATTAAAATTCCATGTGATTGGTTAAGACTTTCAAAGCTGATGCATTTCCTAGTTAGATCTTAAAACCTCAGTCATTAGTATTAACATCTTTTTAGATTATTACATTGGATATGCATTTCTATTCACTGTTTCTTTGCATATTGTAAGGTGAAAATATATGAAGTCAGTTTCACTTTCAGGTTCAGTGCTGCAGTGTTTGGATTTCCAACACTTTGCTGCAATGCCTACAAAAAAACTTAACAACTAGGCTGCTGATATGCCGCGATCACAGACTATACTGTCACATTGTTTACTTGTAATCCTCTGTCTAGCTAATTGTCTCTTGTGACAGAGTCCTGTGGCACCTTTAAAGACCGACTAAAGTACTGAAGCATAAGCTCTTTGTGGGCTAATACCCACTTCTTTAGCCCATTTCGTCAGATGCATGCAGTGGAAGTATCCAGAGGCAGGAATAAATTGAACTAACCTCGTTATCTCTAATCAGGCTGAACCAGTTTATCTCTAATCAGGGAGGATGAGGTCCTCTTCTAGCGCTGACTGTCTGTTGTCACTTATGCCAGGACTACAACTGCTGATGCTCAGGGGCGTGAAAAACTTGTATCCTGGAGCAATGTAGTTATACAGACACCCTCCCACCACTCACCCCCACGTAGACAGTGCTACATCAATGGGAGAAGCTCTCCCATTGCTACTGGCTTTTGGGGAAGTGGATTAACTATGCCAAAGGGAGAAGCTCTCCCATCAGTGTAAGTGTCGTCTTCACTGAAGTGCTGCAGCTGCACCACTATAGTGCTGTATGTGGAGACAAGTCCTTGTACTTGAATTCTAAGCCCATTGGGACAGGGAATGTCATTCATTTGCTGTTTTGTACAGTGCCTAGCACAATGGGGCTGTGGGCCATGACTACAGCTCCTAGGTGTTAAAATAATGTAAAAAATTGCAGAGGAATGTGCTTATTTTAGAACCTCTTCTTACATGTTTTTTACAATAAACTGTAGAAATGTTTATGGTGGCCTAGAGTATTGAAAACTTGATTTTGTTTTGGGTTGTGTTTTTTTTTTTTAAGGTTGATTTTTAATTTGACTGTTCCTATGAGTCTCACAGCATGCCATCAAATCTCCTTCAGGAGCTTATAGAAGTAACATGTCAGTAAATGAGGCTTTTCTGAGCAGTACAACAGCTTAGAAATTTGGGGTGGGATTGGGGGGAGGCAATACAAAATATAACACTAACTCTTCAGTTACAGATTTTAAGGCTAGTTCAAACTAGCCTGAGTAATCCATGGATTAATAACTGTTATTAACTGGTCTAGTCTTCTTGTAATCTTAAAAATAAATTTGGAAAAGCTCCAGGAAATGTCTGTAATAAAGAATTATTTTAACTGGCTTGATACCAAATTTAAAACCTGGGTCTGTAGTAATGGAATGTGGTCTTTTTAGGAACATCTCTGTCTTTGCTGCAGTTCTATAGACAAATTCTGGTGGTGGTGGTAGGTGGCAATTCTCTGATTATTGAGCTAGGTGAGGTTTAATGAGGAGTGATATGCAACCAAACATACTTGGGGGATATTGAGTCAAATTCCATTCCTAAAACTTATTGCCTAAACCTCCCAGTTGACTTTAATGGGAGATGTACATATGTATCTGGGGTAGAATTGGGCCTATTTTTCCTTTCTTCTCTAAAGAAGGGAGAGGATCAGTGGAAGGAAGCCCAAGCAAGAAGCAGAGCAAGCTAATCTGAAGAACTAGTGTTGGATGAAGCAAGTTTTATTAGCCCTGTGGTTAAATGGCTTTTACATGGGGCTATCCGAGGCAAAGGAGAATAAACTCCCACGGAAAAATCCAGAAGTTCTTTATAGGCACTTGTTTGTTGAAGATATCTCATTCCTGTTATAGGTTGTGTATGTAAAGGTGATGAAAGGGGACTTTTTGACTGGATATATTGGTATCTGACTCTTTGTGGGGGTTCTGGGGGAAAAGGAACCATCTCAATTAAACCCCACACATACTACAGTGGGATCTGAGCTCGTAGTACTAAGAAACATCCTACTGGTAAAGAATGCTGCATTGTTGCTTGGATATAAAAGTGAACAAAGTTCCTTTCTGTCAATCTTTGGTGAATGTGTGGGTAGAAGTTCAAGGTTCATGTAACACTCCTTGTGAGAAGTTGGAGAGAACTTAAATGCCCTAGCTAATGTTCTCTCACTGCCTATAAAAGGTTCAGTCTCCCATCTTTAACTACCACTAAGTTGGGGGGTTTAGTTACAGTGCTATAGTGAACCAGTGTGGCCAACAGTGTTTGAGTCTGCCAGTGTAGACTGGATCAAGAACTATGTTAACATGAATGTGGCCAAAAAGATTCCTTCAAATATGTGCTAACGCAGCTAACACAATAAAAAAAGCATTGTATTCTCTACCTTGTCCATGTTCCATTTTGAGGGTCAAAAAGATGTTTAGTAATACCATATATTCAACCATAAGTGTCTTTCAAAACGTGCTGCTGAAGATTGGTGGAGAAGCTTGAAATGAGCAGTGGAAGATGGATGTGTCAGAAGTGGATATTGTGGTATGACACAGTTGACAGGATTAGTACGTAAAACCCAGATTTGAAAAGCTGCTAGGTAATTGTCCTGCTTCTGGATGACTCCTCAGAACAAACTGTCACTGCTGATATTACTTGTATTCCTTGCTGGAGAGTTGTGTGGTGGAATTCTTTGCACATGGGATGGTTCTCTCCTTGCCTGAAAGCATTCCAGCTGTTTTGCTCATGTATGTTGTCTAGAGATTAATACTAGGATTCTTTCTTTCTGACTTCCCTCTGGATCACTATCTGTTTGGAGTAATAGTTAACTTTGTTTAGATTTATCTCAGAAATGCAGAACTGCAAGGATTATTTTGTTAAAATGTTATTCCTCCTCACATTGACCAAGTGCACCATAGGGCATAACAAAAGGAGATAAATGCCAATATAGACTTTCTCAAATGGCTTTTATTCTGACTACAATACAAGGGAAATAATCAAGGTTGCCTTTTTATAAGATGACTGGGAGGGGGACTTAAATTGAACAATGGGTCATAAAGTTTCTTCAAATCACTGAAGATCACTTCTATATTTGATCAGCCCTTGTGGGCAATCAATTTGACATCTGGGTCTGTCTCTTGTGTTTTTGAGGGAGGGTCTGTATTGTGATGGAGGAGATATTTGACACAGCCTTGCTCCCTTTGGAGTGGGTTGCAAAAGAATGGAGTGACATCAGAGTTGATCTCTCTAACTGATACCTTGAAAAAGACCTTTAGGCAAATCAGAGACAACCTTTTAAGGTATGCCAAAGTTCCAAGTTGTTAGAGTAGCCCTTGAAGCAGTATGTATATTTATCTGATTAGCTGAAGCTAGCCCATCCGCTAGTGTAGTCTTCTGATACTACCCCAGCAGAATGCACTGTCCTAGTTACAGAACACTGAGTCTAAAAACAGACAATTTTGAGCATACTATAAAATATTTATTAACTAGAATTATGTGAGAGAATCCTTGCTGGAAACTCATTTCCTATTCAACCCCCACTAGTGACCAGTATGTGGGGAGACAAAGCAAACACAACCCTGAGTAGAGAAGATCATTATACTACTATAATGATTGATATCCCAGGTTGTAATGTGGAATATTGCAGCTGATGGGGATAATAATAAATTGGGAGTAGTCTTGTGCCCTTTGATTAAATAACATCAATTAGAATAAGCAACAGAGAGTCTTGTAGCACCTTATAATCCGTAAGATCTGTTAGTCTATAAGCTTTTGTGGGCTAAGACCCACTTCATCAGATGAATGTTGTGGAAATCTCCAGAGGCAGGTATAAATACACAGGCAAGACAACCTAACACAGCTACCCCTCTGATACTAGACCTCAATTAGAATGAACATTCTGTTTCTTTACGTAGGTGCCTTTAAAGGTGATGTTCTCCACACCAGCAACTTGTACTGAATGTCTAGCTGAATAACTAAGAGCATGTATTAAAAAAAACTAAATCCAATTATATACATACAGTGTTCTGTGTGGTAGTATTAGCACCTAGATATCCAGGTGATAAACACTTTAAGAACACTGAGGATTGTCATTCTGAATGCCAGTCAATTTTGACTATCAGAAAGGACTAGTTAAAAATCTCTCGTCTTTTGACTGTTCTTATTGAAAAGAACTTGTTTTGGATCAATGGACTACTAAAACACTACTGAAGATTTTCAAACTGTCATGATTTTGGGTGCACTGAGAGACTCTCTTTTAGGCACTTTGTGAAAATAAAGTGCTGAGCACCTGCCTCTAAAAATCCTTTAGGGCTTCTCAAGTTAGGCACCCAAATCCACTAGTCACTTTTTTAAAAAAACTTTTTGAATACTAACTACCCTATAGGAGGGTAACCTCCCTGTATATTCTTAAACCTCCCATAGGGGAGGTGCTGGAAGGCGCAATCTTTGATCTTGCTGTCTTTGATCCTGCTGTAACTTCAGATCCCTTCATAACTAAGAGACCCCATATTTGTGAATGTGTCTCAATGGCTCCATTTACATAGTTAAAAGTAGTTGCTGGATGATTCTTGCTAACTCCACCTTGGAGTGTTCAGACAGATTTTACACCTCTTAGACTCCAAAGCTAGCTCAAGCCTGATGAATTATGCTGGCTATGTATGTGGCTTGAGGGCAAGGAGTTGGCTGCTCTGTTCATGGGAGCTCCCTTTCAGCGTGCCAAAGAGCAGCCTCTGTGCTTGTCTACAAAGGCAATTATTTCAAAGGAAAATTGCTGAAGGCAGTAACAAGAACCAACATGGATAATAGAGGAGAGGTTCCTTCCCTGCACTCAGCTTTTCCTTCCTTCCTCTAAAAAAAACCACTTTGAATTTTTCTTCTTTAAAAAAAAACAAAACATAAGATTCCAATTCTAAAAACTTGGCTATTAGGTTACTGTCATCTTCCTGCTAACTGCAAGTCACTCATCACTACCACACCAGATTGTTACGTCTGCTAGACAGGATTTTTAGTTACCAGTTGCATTTTTAATTTTAATGACTGATGTTGATTCACTTACGTTTCCCAGGAACAACCCAATGGAATTTTTTTCTGCTCCATAGAGTGGAGAAATAGTTCAAGATAAAATGTTAATACTTTTCAATTGAAGATCTTAAAGCCTCAAGGCTTAGTTTGTAGGTTGATGGCCAGCACCTGAAATCTGTTAAGAAGTATTGTTGATATTTAATTTTGTAGCCAATGTTTATCTTGAGCCCGGAGGTGGGTTTGCCATGAAACAAACAGGGAGCCCCCAGTATACAGGACAAATCTCATCTGACAATCTGCCCCGGAGTCCCGGCCAGTGGCGCAGCAGGGCTCAGGCTGCGAGGCTACCTGCATGTTGTGGCCAGTGGTTCCATGCCACTGGCACATCTCTGCGTGCCCCTGGTGGGAAGTGGGGGGGGGGGGGGGGGGGGTGCTCCACACATTGCTCCTGCCCCGAGTGCTGACTCCACAGCTCCCATTGGCCTGCACCTCTGACACCCCCCACCCCCTCCCCCAGCCCAGAGTCTGCACCCCACCCCTCAACTTTCTTCCAGAGCCTGCACCCCCACCTCCTGCCCCAATCAAGGTACTTCACTTTATTTTCAGTTACCTTCTATTGCTTATAATATAGAAGGAAGATGAAGAAAAATGAGGGTGGGAGGAAGATAAGTGTGTTTTCTTGGCTGAGTCCCCAAGGGCGGGCAAAAATGAAGCTGCGCACAGGGCCCCACAAACTCTAAATCCACCACTGCTTGGGTCACCTGTTCTGTGAGCAGTGTAATTTGGATTTCAAATCTGTGATTTGGAGCCCCCATTTGCACTGAAAATGGTGGGCAAAGAGTCACGTGGCTCATGTAGCTGAATCCTTGGTTCAGCACAGCCATATGCTGGACAGTGTAAAACTTGAACTTTTACATTTACTTGTTTGTTACAAAGTTGATTCTAAAATCAGTGGGTAAATACCTGGAGCACAGTAAGTGTTCGGCATATTGTCTTGACTTTGTTAATCTGGTTTCCTAGCATAACTGTCCTTTCCCTAGCAGAATAATGATCCTCTTCTGCACTAAAAGAATTTTAATTCCTACTCTAGAAGAGTAGTGGGCTAGATCCTTCTCAGCTCAATACCTCCTTTTCAAATTTTACAGGGTTGCATTAGCAGCTATGGCTTTTGCTGTGGAATTTCTTGGATCTTTCCATTCCTTGCATGTGAATCATAGCGCAAGAAGTAGCTACACTTAAAAGAAAGTATTTTCTTTATAAGCTCTATCGGCACTTAACTTTTCTGAGCGGTAGGTGAATCATGTGTGATTCAAAAGCCAGGTTCTATATAATAAAGTGTGCAAAACACTTAAGACCAAATCCTCAGATCCTATAAATTAAATAGAAAAATATCAAAGTCAAGAGAGCTTTGCTGACCTCCACCAGCTTGGAACCTGGCCCTGGGCATTTATCAGAACTGCTGGTTCTAATTGACTGAAGTGACGAACCACACAAGAATTGCAGTATGTCTACTGCCCACGTTACAGCGCAGCGGCACTGTGAGGTGGGCAGTGTAGTCACACTTCATCGCTGCGGGGGAGCTTTCCCAGTGACTTAAAAAAATCACACCACCACCAGACGAGTGGTAGTAGCTTTATCGCTGGAAATGCAGCTCTCAGTGATAAAGCGTGTCTATACTGGTGCTTTTCAGTGCTCAAACTTGTTTGTCGCTTAGGAGTTTGGTGTTTTTTTCCCCCACCCCTGAGTGACTAAAATTTTAGCGCTGAAAGTGTCAGTGTAGACACTACCTTAGAGGTGATAGGAATTTTCTGCATTTTAACATTTTCAAAGTTTTTAGTGAAAAGTTGTTTGAAAACAGTTTTTATTAAGTCCACATTTTCATTGTATTTTGCGGGGAAACTAATGCTTCAAATCCACCATGCTGAAGAACCAAAATGCAGTTTTATCTATTTGTGTGTGTGGTGGTTTTGTGTTGTGTGTTTTTTTTGGGGGGGGGGGGGGGGGGGGGGGGGTTTAAGCCCATCTTAAAACCTTAGTGAAACATTTTGGAAGAACATAAGATGTTTCATTTAGAAATTACTGAACTCAAACTTTCACTCCTTAGTGGAGCTAAAGTTCTCCCGACTTGGATAGCTCATGTTCCATGCAAGCCCTTGCAACATA
Organism: Dermatemys mawii; assembly: GCA_007922305.1. NCBI lineage: Eukaryota > Metazoa > Chordata > Testudines > Dermatemydidae > Dermatemys > Dermatemys mawii. The sequence continues at coordinate 1,297,066 of ML677385.1, read as the reverse complement.
CAAGAGCTTCTGATGATACATGACTCATACCCTTTTTTTGTTGTTGCTTAGAGAACAGAACAACCTGGTTTTATTATTACCCATGAGCCAAAGTTGCACAGTATGCTGTCCTATTGTTAATTTTTGATTGTATTCCTCCCTAACAGGTGACCCTCTCTATTTCTGGTTCTCTGTCCTTTATGTAAAACTTAGAACAGGGACCCTTGTATTTTAAGACCAAAAATCTGGCCTTTAGGTAAACAAATATGAATGACTAGATTGTGAAAGCAGCAGTTAGTCTTCTGCCTTATTGTTACAGTGTGGGATCTTGTTCTGGGAAGTAATGAATGGCCTCAACTCCCATTGACTTTTTTAAAAGGAGCAACTCATGCGGTCAGATTGCACATGGTTTGTCAATAATGTGTTGCACAGTGTAGTGACAGGTCTGAATACATTAGAAACTTACCCAGCTGGGCTTGCTAACTTAAAATGAAAGTCAACATTTTCAGTGCTAGCTAGAGCTGGAGGACTGTAATAACAAACTGGACTTGGTTGTTCCATGTTGGAATGGGGACCTTCATGGTACTGTATTCATCTAATTGGAAAAACTCCCCTCTCTAAGGAACTAGTTTGAGGCTTTTGTCCCCAGAGGTAATATAGCTTTGGTTACTTATGTGTAGCAAGGCAATCTGAGCAATACTGTCCTATCACCATTAGAAATGAGCTTGTTTTATGACTCACAAGAGGCTAATTATTTTAATAGCCAAGGGAGTTAAGATTTACCATAATCTTAAATGTGCTCTGTTAAAAGCAAGTTCTGTGCATGTAATCAGTGGATGAATGGAATTAACACTAATTGTGGATACTGGACATCATCTGAGGCTCAGCCAAGTAAGGATTATTAAATGCATTATTCAGTCCTGTGAGCTAATGGGCAAAGGTACTTTGTCAGAATGAGATGAGTGTTTTGTGAATGACCATTGACCCCTGTATGGTATGTTCCATTTCATTCAGGGAGCGTATGGAGCTATTGGAAGAAGCCAAGAAGATGGAAATGGCGAAGTTTCGCTACATTCTTCCTGTGTATGGTATCTGTAAAGAACCCGTTGGCTTGGTCATGGAATACATGGAGACAGGGTCACTGGAAAAGCTCCTGGCCTCAGAACCGCTGCCATGGGAGCTACGTTTCCGAATTATCCATGAGACTGCTGTGGGTATGAACTTCCTGCACTGCATGTCCCCACCACTACTCCATCTGGACCTCAAGCCTGCCAACATCCTGCTGGATGCTCATTATCACGTGAAGGTAATGCCTGGGGTGTACACCTACTGGAGTGTGCTTTTAGGTATCACGTTTTTGTCCGATGGTCTCTTGGTATGCCTTTTGCTGATTTTTCAAAGGGAGTTGTACAGGTATGTGAGAGCAAAACTGTGCCCAGAGGGTTCAAAATAAATACTTGGAAGCTTGATTTGTACCATGTGAAACATGCTTTTTGGGTTTAGTTAGTAATCCTCTCTTTCCCCTGCCCCATTCTGAAGTGTTGCACAACTGGCTTGGTACAGGCTATCAGGTCTCCCTCTGAAGAAGAGACAAGTAGTAGATCAAGGGCTAGATCAGTTAAAAATAGCAGGGTCAAAATTTTTGGCAGAAAACTCTGGCTTTTAGGCCTCTGTCAAATAGTTTGCTCCTGAGATGGGGGATAAGGCAGTAAAAAGGAAGGGGGAGAAAGGATTTGGCTGTTGGAGGGGGGTATCTTTTAAGTCATTTGTCTGTTCCAAGATTTTCCATAGCATCCACTTAACAACCCTATTCCATCTGGGGCCTCTTCGGGCATGCCCAGGTCTTGGCAGTATTAGCAGGCTTCCATCTGGAATCTGCAGGAATGACTTAATTCTTGGAGAGCGTGTGTATGTGTGTGTGTGTGTGTGTGTGTCCGGTTGGTTTGCTATAACAGTTAATACTGTGAAAATTGGACCTCCCCTAGCCAGTCACACCCACCATGGGCTTAGTGTTAAATTCTTCTTTCGCTTAATTTCCCATTCATCAGCCAAGTGGTGACCATTCTGAGGTGGATTTTTCTAGTCCTGTCATTCACACTTTTAAAAATATGGGTTTTCCTTTTGTTTGGAATTTGAGCTCAGTTCGTTTTTTCTAGTTTCGGGCCTGATCCTGCCCCTGCTGAAGTTGGTGGCAAAACTCTTCTCTTCAAGGGTGCAGAATTTAGCCCCTTGTTGGCTGATGTTTGGTGGTCATGTGTCCTCTTGTATCAAAGTGGTGACCTGTCCCCTCCTCAAATGGATAAACAGGTTGTTCTAATCTTTCGGCTCCTTTTTAAGTCTTTACCCTGGAATGAACCCAACTCTTAAATGGTAAATCAATAATTGTAGTACAAAGTCATTTAAAAGACATGCCCATGCACAGCTCCTTGCTGTTCCTGACCCAAGCAGATCTTTGTATATAATCTGAAAATATGAGTGGTGCACCTGGTCAGTTCTGTATATCTTCTAGGTGTGGAACACAAATCACTCCCAATAACTTCAGTGGTAGTTGTGATTGTACTTTTCCTCTGAAAATAATTTGGCAGGCCTACAAAAGCTGAGCTTTCATTTTTAGTTGTTAAACGTTGCAAACAAACATCAGATTTTTAACTCCCAAATCTCCTTACTGGTGGGATACAGGTTCAGAGCTATAGCAAACATGATTTTAGGTCAGTTGGCCCATGTGTACCCTACAGACTTTTGGCAGCACAGCTACGTTGGTCAGGGTGTGAAGAGATGTTAATCCTGACCAACACAACTGTGCCAGCAAAAGTCCCTATCATAGATGCAGCGATATCCCCAAACTGCACTCTGGCCTGTATAGCTTGTCTAGCTCCAGAGTGGTGGAATAAGCTACGCCAACAAAAGTGGATTTAGTCTGTATAAACTGTGACTACACTACTAGACTCTTGCCTGCAAAGCATCTTGACGCATGTGGCCTCCAACTTGAAGCAAAGTCTAAACATCTCGCTGTGGGACTAAGCCTTTTGGTGGCTTACTTCTTGGGTGGTCCCTTCCCAAGAAATAGCTCACAATAGTGGTGCTTGGACAGTAACGTAAAAGACTATATGCATGGCTGTTCAAAGCATGGTCTGCATAACCTCCAAAAATTTAATAGATCTCTCCAATCCATTTATTTAAGTGTAAAGTCTAAAGTTCTCCTCCATTGCCTATGTTTGTTGAATCCCAAATTCTTGGCTCATCTGTAATAAGTCTGAAACCTCTTTTGTATTTTTTTCTCTCCATGTTAGGATTACTAGAAAACTGCATAGTAAGTAGGTACTAGTTGGCATATATTGGAGGATGATAGAATGGGAAGGGGGTAATGTGCCTCTAGCACTTTGCACCAACAAATGAGGAAGGTGCTGATGTTCCTAACATGCTATGATCAGATGTGGTACAGTTTAGCAACCTGAGAGCCAAATCTGGCTCCCAGTGACTTCGGCAGCAGTTGGATTCCACCTTGAGCAAGCAGGCACGCAAAGTTAGAGCCATACTTCTCAGGCATATGCAAATGCCAGTGTAGTACACACATACATACTCATGAATTAAGGGACCTTCGGTCTCTCCAGTTTGTCTGTAGGTAAGTTGGATTCCTGCACTCAAGAAAATGTGGCCTCAAAGCTTCCTTTTCTGTAGGGTGAAACCCTTCATTGAATCTCAGGGCTGGTCTTACACTCCTGAGCAATGTAGCTATGCCATGCCAGCCTCCCCACTGTGTAGACAGGTCAACAGAAGAATTCTATCTACTGCACCTCAGGGAGGTGTATTAACTACAGCAAAAGGAAAACCCTTCCCTTCACTGTAGTGAGCGTTCACACTTAGGGCCTGGCCACTTTTGCAAGTTAGAGCACATTAAAGCAGTCCTGGGTGCCCTAAATCATGATGCATCCACGATGGCAAGGCATGTAGAGCACCCAGACTCCACGGCTGGAGCGCTCCTGGTAATCCACCTCGGCGAGTGGAATAATGGAGTGCTGCAGCACCAGTGTGGATGCCCTGCTCTGTTAATGCGCTCTGGCCTCTAGAAGTGGCCCACAATGCCTGTTCTAACCACTCTGGTCATGAATCAAAGGGGTAGCCATGTTAGTCTGGAATTGCAGAAGTGACAGAGTCCTGTGGCACCTTAAAGACTAACTGAAGTATTAGAGCATACGCTTTTGTGGGCTAATACTCACTTCGTCCGATGCAACTTGCATCCAACGAAGTGAGTGTTAGCCCACGAAAGATTATGCTCTAATACTTTAGTCTTTAAGGTGCCACAGGACTCTGTCACTTCTGCACTCTGGTCATATCTTTGAACTCTGGTCACCTGAGGGCAGGGCAGTAATTATCAAACCAGCTCTTTAAATTTTCTGGGAATTTTGAAAATCCCCTTCCTGTTGGCTCAGCCAGGTGTGGAGTGCTCTCAGCAAATCTTTCCAGGTGGCCATGCCTCCATGCACCAGTATGGAGCAATGGCAAGGTGCTGGACTCATCAGTGTTTGCGGTGAGGAAGCTGTCCAGTCGCAGCTGCGCTCCAGCTATAGGAATTACGATACCTTTGGGCAGATATCAAGGGCCATGACAGACAAGGGCCATGACTGGGACACAGTGCAGTGCAGGGTTAAAGTGAGGGAACTGCGGAATGCCTACCACAAAGCCTGTGAGGCAAACAGCCACTCTGGTCCTGCCACCGGGATCTGCCATCTCTACAAAGAGCTGGATGCAATACTTGGGGACAACCCCACCTCCATTCCAACAACAACCGTGTACACTTCAGAGCCCAGTTCAACAAGGCAGAAGGGTGAGGAAAGCAGGAGCCAGGGTGCTGAGGAGGAGGGAGACACCCCAGCATCCCTAGATGCATGCAGCCAGGAGCTGTTCTCAAGCCAGGAGGGAAGGTGACCAGTTGCAGCAGCCGGTGCTTGGGGAAGGACAAACACCAGAGGAGGTGTCCAGTAAGCAGCTTTTATTTTGGGAAGGTAGTTGTTTGGTGTGGGCTCACTGGCACCAAAGCACAGAGCAGCTGCTAAGCATTAGCGTGCCAAACGGACTCTATACGGGCACTCATAGCCATGCAGAGGGAGCACTACCATGCCTGCCCTTCCCCACTGCCCTTGTCCCAAAACTTTCCCTTGTGCCCCCATGTCACCTCCAACCCACTTTCCCCAACATCCAGGTTCTTACCACCCCCAGCTGCCTCCTACACCCATAGCTTCACCACCAACCCACAAAAACTTGTGACCTTTATCCACTGCACTCAACCCCCATAAACATGCTTTTGTAGCCATCCTGAAGTACAGCACTCCAGACAGGAAGGCTGAGTGTGATAACAGGACATAAGCAAATCTATGATTGAACCATTCTCCACCCCACCTCCTGGCCCTTTCTGTTTCCCAAGCAATTGTTTCTTTCCAATAAACAAATTTTCTTTTAAAGAAGTGAATTTTTTGGCTTTGAAAACATTCTTTATTATTGCATTAAATGGAAGATACCTTAGCCCAAGAAAGCAACAGGCACTGCAAGTCAGTATAGCAAACAGATTCGTAACATTGGAACCACCACACTTCACTCCTGTGCAGGGCACCAACCATTACCGGTGGCTTTCAGCCTCAAATTGCTCCCTTGAGGCAGCCCCACGCTGGGCCCCTGTAATAGCCTTCCTCTCTGCCTGTGCAAATTCAGCCTCCAGATGTTGACCCTCCAAGTTCCATGTCTCAGTGAATTATTTACACTTCTCTTCACAAATGTTGTGGTGGGTATAGCACACAGGGATGTTGTTGTCATTGGCCAGGCAGTGCCAGCAGCCCTTTAAATGACCAAAAGCACACTCCACAGTCCTTCTGCACTTATTCAGCCTGTTGTTGAACCACTCCTTGCTGCTGTCAAGGCTCCTTGTGCAGGGTTTCATGAGCCACAGCATTAAAGGTTAAGTGGAGCCTCCAAGGATCACAATGGGCATTTTAACTTCCCCTATGATGATCTTCTGGTCTGGGAAGGAAGTCCTAGCTTGCAGCTTCCTGAGCAGGCCGGTGTTCCGAAAGATGCGTGTGGCATGCACCTTTCTGGGTTAGCCTGCATTAATGTCTGTGAAACACCCACAGTGATCCACAAGCCCCTGGGGAACCATACAGACATACCCCTTCTGATTAATGAACTTGGATGCTTGGTGGGCTGGTGCCAGAATTGGAATGTGTCTTATCTTTTGCCCCGCCCCGATTTGTGCAAAGCCAGCCACAATGTCATGCACATTACCAGAATCATGGTGGTTCTGAGCAGGATGCGATTAGTGGGCCTGCAACTTACAGCAACACGATTCCAACAGTCAACTTTCCCACTCCAAACTGGTTAGCGACCAATCAGTAGCTGTCTGGAGTTGCTAGCTTCCAGAGTGCAATAGCCTCCTGCTTCTCCACCAGGAGGGCAGATCTCAATCTTTGGTGTCTTTAGAAGCTGACATACTCCTCACTGTCAGTTTGGATCTTAAGAATTAACTCTACTGCCATTTGTGACATGCTGACGAGACTCCTCAGCAGTTCGGGCTCCATTCCCACAGGCTGAAAGGGAAGAGAGACCGTGCAGTACAAAAAAAATTGAAAGATGGTGCCCAATGTGGACAGAAGCACAGGGATTACTAGGAAGCAAAGCGATGCATCACAGGACATTGGGACAGGATCCAGAATGCCATGCACCTCATCCCTCCTTCCCACAAGCCACAGCACTAGAATGGGAAGAGGTGCCTGGTGGGATAGCTGGCTATAACGCACTGCTCCCAGTGCTGCCACAAGTGCAGCAAATGTGGCCACACCAGTGTGCTTGCAGCTGTCAGTGTGAACACACTGCAGCGCTTTCCCTACTGTGCTCTCTGATCACCATTTTAACACCCAGTGCTCTACATCTGCAAGTGGTCAAAATACAACAATGTGCAGGTGCTATAGCATTGTAACACTGTAAGTGTAGACAGCTACACACCCTGCAGCCTGACTTAATATGCATTTTTCTTCCTGATAGGCTAATGGAACCTGTGATTCAGGCTCTTTTCCTTTTAAAATGGCAGCATAATTAGCAGGTGATGGTTCCCAAAATGAGTGAACATACAGTTGCAGGCTGAAAAAAAGGAGTGGATTTGTGTTCTAGGGCAGCGTTCCTCAAAGCGTTGCCGCTGCGGCCCCAGGGTATGTCTGCTGAAATGCTGCCGAATAGAAACCATTTGCTTTCAGTGTCATTTTGGTGGGACAAAAATAGACCACTTCCATTTTCGGCAGTCTCCCCAGGGCCAATCCTGTGGCAGCACGGGGGTCTCACATGCCCCCTGTGGTGCATGCACCCCACTTTGACGACTGGTGTTCTAAGGGGAAAGGTTCTTTACAAAGTATGTGTCCTTAAGCCAGGAAACAAACACAACAGCTCCCAAATGCAGTAAAGAGGAAATGCTCCTGTATGTCCTTTCACATTTTAAAATAAACACATACATCCATCTCTTTTTTTTACAAGCACAATATTTGTTTTAAAAATTCCATATGGGGATGATATTAACTTCTGTGCAGCCCTATTGCATTAGTCTTCAAGTGGATGCCTTTCTACCATAAAGTTGTTTCTGGGGTGTTGCACAATGTGTATTGTTTTAATTAGTTCTCAATAATAAAATTAGAGTGATATGAACCAGAGCTGGAAACAAATGAATATAAGAAATCTATTTCAAAGAGATCACCCTGAAATCTTTTCTTGCCCTCGTTAAATTATATATTTACTCTAAGGCTTTGCTAAGCTTTTTTAGTTCATGCAGCTATTTTACTAGTATCCTAGAAATCAGAGATGGAAAAGACCTGGTAGATCATTTACTCCAGTTCCCTGCTCATGCCAGGACTGTGTTCCTATACTACTTTTTCTAGTGCCACCTTCAGTTCCAAGCAATGGGTCTTTCCAATACTTTCATTGGGAAGATGATTCCACATATTAATAACCTTCACTATCAAGAATCTTTTCCTAATATTCAGCCTGTATTTTCACTTTCTTAATTCTAACTCATTACTCCTTGTTGTTCCCACTTGTACCAATCTAAATAATTCCTCTCTCTGCTTAGTGTTTTTTTCCCTCCAAATATAGACTAGGCTCTTTGTCTCCACTTCTCACTTAGCCAAGCTAGACATAATTGGCTCTGGCTATCTTTCTTGATAACCTTATGATTTGAATGGATTTAAATAGCTCTCTTCTCTTCATTCCCTGTGATTTACCACTATCTGTCTAGTAACTGGGTGTCCAGGAACAAATGCAATATCTCAGATGCTGCCATAAAGAGCCAATAGAGTATTAATTCCTTGATTTGATCTGATGTCTCCATGTTCATCCCTAAAGTGCATTGGCCTGTTTGTGCTGCAGTACGTACTCTTAACTTTTCTGGCAGCTAGTGCTCCTAGATCTTTTTAAACATTATTGCTTTCCAGGTTTCTTCTCCCATTAAATGTCCGTGTCAGATCACTTTCCCTGAATGTACTAGTCTGGTGGTTGGTTTTGGGGTTTTTTTTCCACCTCCAGGCTAACTTCATTTTGCTACTTTCTGCTTCAGTTTCTGATCCTCTAGATTCTTCTGTGTGTTTCTACCCTGAGTGGTATTTATAGCTTCTCTCAACACATCACACAGGATTCTTTCGGTCTACTCTTCACGCCTCCTTCCAGATGTCTAATAAGACCAGATCTAAGGACAGTTATTTAGCTAGACCCCACCTTCAGCCCCTTCCCTTTCCCTGTACACTTCCTTTGTATCATTAGTGTTCCTATCTAAACAAATGTTAGGAATCAGACTTTGTGATACATTGTATCAAAGGCTTTACTAAAATTTCAATGTTACTGCATTTACCACTTTCCTATCATTTGCTAAGTTTGTTCTATTAAAGAAGTGAAAGTGAACTTTAAAGGGGAAGAGTCAAGTTGAAAGATGTATTTCTGTTTGACAATGTCATACTTACCTACTGTAGTAACAAGTAATGCCCAAAATTGCTAAACTGAAAAGTTAGACTGGCTTTTTCTGTTCTGCAGTTTACTTTCTGAATAGTTTGTGGGTGGGTTTGTTTTCCTCTTTGTTGGCTTCTCCTTTGTTGAAAAGATCATTAATATTTACTGAGGAACAGAAAAACTCTGAGAGCATGTGTATGTATAATTTTAACACTTCAGGGTATTTAAAGGATGCCCTTTCAGAAACTGGGATTCTATTTAAATTGGTCAGATTCATACAATTAAGAAATTTGTTAAATTGGGGACAGTTCAGGGAAATGGAGACAAAAGCAGAAGTTACAATATATCCATACAGCTTGCATTTATTAGTTAAGATAGCAATTTACTTTGCTTTGACTCCATCATATGTGATAGTTTGTCAAGAAATGATAAAAACTAAAGTTCAATTTTTTGAGGCTAAAACACGCAGATCGCTGCACTCATTCAGTGCAAGCTTAAATACCTGTCTGTTTCTTTGACTTTTGGATAAACATAGCATCTCTGTAGCTCTCTCCAGGGTGTGTGTTCATATCTGACAGTGAAATAAACACCAGGCATGCTAGCAGAGATTAATATTTAATCTTGTTTTGTATTACCTAACCTGTTTCTGAACTCTCACACTGAGTGTGATGCAATGAACCCCAGCTGATGACTAAACGCTTTTGATTTTATTCACAGAAAAATAACACACATGAGAATAAAGGCTAAAAGAATCAAGTGCCTTCCACAGTTCTGGCTTGTATAACTTATGGAAAATTGTGTGCAAAAGCACAATTTAAATTCACTGTTTAATTCCCAGAATTCAGACCCGAGTATTGTTATGAAACAGCTGACTTCTTAGAGGACATTATGGATAATGATCTGAAACTATGGGTAATACCTGATATGCCAATGCACTGTGTCTCTTTGAGAATCAGTTTCTCCAGAATGACTATTAAAGGTAGATTTTGAAATCATGTTTGGTTGGACCAGAATTCTGAACACATTATACTGATCGGAATAGAAATGTGTGTATAAACCGAACAAGCCAAAAATGCTGCGTCAAAGCTCTGTGAACAAACCGAAGCCCACGGGGGAGAAATGATTTGATGTCCTCAAGTTCAGTACCAAATGCTATTCTGATATATGTACAGAAACACGTATAAATACATTAGCTACTCTTTTTCCTCCTTGTTGTCAGTATGAAATTCGAAGGAAGAGGCTCTGAATACAAAAGATCCTGTGGGAGCAGGAAAATGTTTCTCAATCTCTCCTCACCTCAGTACACATGCTGTATAGAACACTGTCCTCCATCCCAGAAGTGGCAGCAATTTTTAATTGTGCTTGTATTATGTAAACTCATGAATCACATTTAAATGAAAGGCTCCATCTGAAAGTAAATTACTATTCTAAGGAATAAGGTTATGGTTTCCTCTAACAATGATGTCACCCACAAATGCCTTTTGGGAGTTGTGTGTATTTGCTAGTTAGAAGAGATCTCTATTCCAAGAACACACACACATGCCAAACTCTGAATCACTATATTTAACATTGTGCCATTTTGCATAACTTAATAGGTGTGTTTGGGGGACAACTCTAACAAGCTAATTAAAGGGGAAAACCTACATTTTTCCACCTGCAGCATGCTGCTTACCGGTGTTAATAAGAGCTGTGTGACTAAATACCACACACACTGTTGAAAACTTACTTCAAAGGACCTAATTTAATCCCACAAAGTTCCCTCTTAAAAAATGCCTGTTTGACTTAAGTGTTGCAGCCTCAGGTACAGTACTTTAATTTTCAGTGCTCTTTGCAGTGTGTTAGCACAGGAAATTTTGCTGTTGGAATTCCATTTATTTTTATTTAATATATAAAAATATGAAATACACATTTGAGACTGTCCTTTTGTGCATTTATGCTAGTGTGTTTACAACACACAAACCCAACAGACCCCACAGAGATGCACTGTACAGTTCCAGTGTGTCCTTACTTTTGTTGGTTCTAAGACCTTTAAAGTTCTGGGAATTGCTGTTTTGGTGCTCTAAAGAAAAGGTGAGCGTGGAACTATTCTGAACTTGAACTTTTGCATGTGTGCTGGTTTTTATATTTCACTTTCACTTCAACTGAACACTAGAGCCTTACATTGTTTGTTTGTTAGGGTGGTACATTGCTTTCATTACTAGCAAACACTCACATGGGCTGTAAATCTCATGGGAAGTGCACAATCCATTACCTTGCACTGTTAATCATATAACACAGGTACCGAGACTCTTCCAAGTCAGATCTGTTCAGACCTGCATAGTCAGATCACTAATTTATACAGACATTTTAGGGCTGTGTTTTTCAGAAGCATTGAGCACCCAGAACTCCTGCTGAAGTTCATAGGAGCTGCAGGTTCTCCACGCTTCTGAAACTCAACATTATTTTGAGCATATGCCTGTCTGGGTCTCTCTCTCCCCTATTCTTTGCTTTGCATCTTTCTAGGTACCAAGCTCGAGTCCACTTTTGCATTGGATCTCTAAGTGGGTCTCACTTGCCCATTATTATACCATTATGAATAATCAAAATTACCCTTCCAGATAATTCTGGAGTAAGACTGTCTGTCTGTCTGATTCCTTGCTCCCAGAGGGGAGGTTTTTCTTAACCCTTATGGTAAGGAAATGTTTTGAAATTTGTTGAAAATGAACAGGGAGATCAAATCTTCTTTGAGACTGAAGTCTGAGTTCTAACACCATAAAACTGGTTATAATGTGTAGGGATTGGGGCGGCAGAAGGAATCCCCAAAGTATGTCAGAATCTCCCACAAACTTATTAAAATTTTTAATATTGCCCCAAATCAATAGGTGATATAAACATATAGAATTTTCTCAAGGGAGAGGCTATAGAGAGCAAAAAGATGTTACTGGGAGATCTGTGCATTGTTACACAAAAGGGGACATTTGAACCCTGTTGTATACACTGGGTGAGGTGTGTTTGGTTTGTTTTGTTTTTTCCCCAGAGTGTAAAAATTACTTAGGAGCACATTTTCCTTTGAAAATCAATGGGACTTGTGCTCATAAATCACTTAAACCAACAAAAGCTTATGCTGAAATAAACTGGTTAGTCTAAGGTGCTACAAGCATTCTTTGTTTTATTTAATCTCTTTTAAAATTCTCACTTATTTTTCTAAGGTCTACCCTAAAATAGCTGGGAAAATATCAAGTAGTAACACGAGAGAGTTCTTTATCTAGTTGTTTGATTTATGACTATGATGTACCTTGGGGGACAAATTTAATGCATATTTGTTTGATCCTTCAGATTAAATTGAAGCTGTTTCCTTTTAAAAAGAACTTGCTGTCACTTGTTCTGTTCTCTTCAGCTGGCTTCACTGCTCCAGTACAACTTTCTATATGTGTTGCTTGCCAGAAAAGTTCCTACTTCTTCTTCTTTTTTTACATTGTGTCTTCGTCTTCTGTGCATGTCACTTATTAGTCTATATAGACGTAATCACTAAACGTATATGATCCTGAACCATTCTCTAAATAGCTGTTGTGATTTTTCTGCCCCCCACCCGGGGTTTGAGTAAGCTACAAAGTTTATCTGAAATGTACATGATCAGAAGCCTTTCTAGCTCGATGTTGTCTGGAAGGGAAAAAATGATAGTTGTATTAATTTGTGGACTACATTGACTATGAAAATCTGGCTAATCATGTGAAGTAGCCCTACTGAGGTAATATAAGTGTAAATGTTTGTAATGAGCTAACTGGAAAAAGAAAAGTTTCTCTTTAGTTTATGGACTAATATAATTTATTCTTCATAGAAACTTTTTCAATTATTTCTTGTTGAACCAATAAAAAAGCAAGCCTACTGTATCTTAGTATTTTTTCAGAATTTATTAGCTTGATATTTCCACATGACAATTGACTGTAATATAGGGATAGAACTCATTAAAGAAAAGTTTAGGTGAAATCATCTGACTTGTAATTGTTGATTTTATGGGTAATTTTTTTTTTTCTTTCCTACTCTTGCAGATTTCTGATTTTGGATTAGCAAAGTGCAATGGACTTTCACATTCCCATGATCTCAGCATAGATGGTCTATGTGGTACTATTGCATATCTGCCTCCAGAACGTATAAAAGAGAAGAACAGATACTTTGACACTAAACATGATGTGTACAGGTCAGTGCATGCCTTCTCAGTAGGTATCAGTAGAGCTATCAAAACCCCTTGCTTAAATGATGCAACATTATAATTGTAAAAATGAGCCTTGTTTCTCAAGTTCTGGAAGTTTCTCTCTCAAATATCAGACCAAGCACAATTTAAAAAAATAAATGAAAATCCCAGATTAGGCCATGATCCTGCAAAAAATGATATGCTTCACTTGAAGAGGAAGAGTAGACCCACTGAAGTCTTTGCAGTATTGAGGCCTTGGTGACTAATTTTGTTTGTTTTTGGTCTTATTTTATTTTGTTTAATCCTTTCTCAAGCAAAGTACTGTTAAATTGTACAATGCGGTATTACACACACTGATAATCTAAGATTATCCTAAAGTTTTTATAATTATATCATAAGCTGATGGCTCGATCCTATGACTTCAGTATTGTGGAAACTATTTTAAAACTCTGTAAATCTTAAGCTGATTTATTAATGACTAGCTTGGTGTGCATTTCTACATGCAGCATAGATGTACCCCACATTGCTGGGTTTTAGAGCCCAAACTCCAGTTTCAGCAGTAATGTCCCCACTGCTATTTTTAGTGCCGAGGCTTGAGCTCCAGTCTGTCTGAGACTTGCTGTGGCAGGGTGTCTTATCAGTGTAATTATACCTTTCGATTCCTGACCCTATTAAAGTGAGTGAGTTTCACGACTGACTTCAGTGGGGACAGAGTACACAAGGGGTGAAATCATCTCCAGTTTGCTATCAGTGTTTTGGCAGTGAATATTCTGTTCTAAGTGAATGGAAGACAAACTGGGCTGACTTCAGTTTGAATCTTTGAGTTTACTTTGCAGCTGGGAATTTCTAAAAAGTTGCTTTCGGGTTTCCTTGGTTTTGGTACACATGGTGACTTGGTGTAAACTAGTAGCAAATATAACCATGACTCTGACTCTCTGGTCACTCACTAATGCCTGGACACTGTTAATCCTCTCCAGAAGAGCCATAATTTCATTTTAACTGCCAGTCAGGCATGGTTCTTGGCCCAGCCTATAAATACACAATAATCCTATAGGGGTCATCTGTACACTAGCTGAGGCACAGCTCAAAGATTCAAAAGCACTGGATTGACACTAATGAAAATGAACTATTTTTATGAGGTGAACTTCTTCTAATTTTTCTTCCCTGAGACTAACAGACATATCTATTTACAGTTTTTCTATAGTGATTTGGGGAGTCCTCACCCAGAAAAAGCCATTTGCAGGTAAGCCAATGCTACTTTGTTCATGAGCTTCGTATTTTGGATATACATAATAGAAACAGGATTCTTTGCTCCCTCTGTGTGCATATCCCAAACTGAGGTGTCTTGACTGACTGACCACAATTTCTACAGTATATCAATGTGCTGGTCCCTAACAGGTTCTGAGCTCTCACATTTCAAGTATGACCTTATATAAAGAAGTCCAACTTCCCCTTTGTATCCTGAAAGTGTAACCTGTAAGGCTGCCCTAAATCTGTGACCCGGGAGTTTGCATACAGTTCTAGAGAAGCATGTGGTCCAGTGTACTCTAAACAGATCCTTGGCTTTGCAATTGGTAGTTCATGGAAGGCAATTGTCAAGAAACCAGGGTGGATTGATATTAAAATTTTTTTTTAAAAAAAATCAGATTTTAAAAATCTTTTCCACTTCAGTTATTTTCTAAAGAAAGATGCATTTTCATTGGTTGATGTAAATCAACCTGTTTTAAGGGTTATAACTAAATAGAGCCTTTTATGCTAGATTTTGTAATCTGTATTCCCTAAGAGGGAACACTATATCAATATACATTCATGTAAGAAATTATAATATAGCGTAATAGCCTGTCCAATTTTTATTATACATTTTTAAGTATGTTAGAACATAGCAAATGATTTATTTACTAGATAATTAAATTTTTGCTCATGACTTTACCATCCTAATGCAGTTTGACAATTGCATATGCAATTTATTTTTATTTAAAGAACCCTTAAATGTGTTGAATATCTATTTCTCATCAAAACATGTCACATTTTATAACTATTTGATTTAAACAGAGGGATTAACTATAATCAATGAATTAAACTGATTATTTCACATCAGCCTGGGGAAAATTTTCACATGTGCCTAAGTGAAAGTGACTGGAGCACAGATTCCTACTTGCCGAAGTCTCCTAAGCTTTGCCATATTTGTAAAGCTTGACCTCAAAAGTTGTGTCCCTCTAATTTTTTCTTTATGTAGGAAAGCAGCCTTTAATTCAGAGTTTTTGATAGAGGCTCGTGGATTCAGATTTGTTTGTTTAAATGTGTTAAGAGACTTATAATTTTTGGCCTTAACATAAGTAGTGTTACATTTAGCTTTACTTTTAAGCAGGTTTGGTTTTTTGTTTTTTTTTTAAAAAATATAATTTACTTTTTTTTGGTAATTGATATGTATCCATTCTGCAAGAAATATTGTCTTCAGAGACTAACTATAAACCCAAAGTGTCCCAAGGAAGAGTTTTTGTTCAAGTGCTGATGTAGATCAATTTTTATAAGTGGCGGTTTTATTGTGGTGTTTGGTTTTTGTGGGTTTTTTTTGTTTTGTTTTTTGTTTTTTGTGTTTTTTTTTTTTTTTTTTTTAAGTATTGCCTCCCCATAATAAATGTAATGAAATGCAAACTATGTTATCTTACCCCTTGGTTAGCTTCTCAAATCTATACCAAACTTGTTTGGGCAGGTTACTTTCTCCACCCTATTGTCTATTTTCTGGAGAACAAGATCTTGTTTCTTCCTGCCCCATTATCGGTCCCTATTTGCTTGACTTTAACATACAGTAGAACCTCAGAGTTACTAGAAATGGAATACTGGGTATCGGGAATCCTTGGTTCTGTTCCTGGGATCAGCATATGTTACAGCGGTTAGACAGAGCATACTTGTGCTGAACGAAACCCCTGTTTGGGTCATCTGTAGGGACTCCGCTTTGGATCAGTGGATTTAAAAGTGCAAGCTTTCATCACTTGAATTACATGATAATGCATATTAGCATGGAGACCGTGGTAGATTCACCAACTCTTATATACAGTATGTCTGGAGGCTGAATTTTTGAAGATTGCTGTGTTCTTTTTGCTTATGAAAAGCTGAGGCACGCAAATAAGAGAACAAGTCCCTTCCTCTTTCATTACTGCAGATAGGCAAGTGCAAAATACTGTACAGTAACACAGACCAGTATTTCTCTCCAACCTGCGGTTTTGAAAAGTGACCTGACACAGGTGGTAGAAACATACTGATGTCACTGAATGACAGTGCTATAACCATCTGTTCTGAAAGCAAATATGCTTGGCTACTTCAACTTACTTTCTAGCAATTAGGTTTTAAATTCAAATCTCACTGTTCCTGTACCATAATAGAAGTGACAAAGAGTCCTGTGGCACCTTAAAGACTAACTAAATTTTTTTTAGAGCA
>ML677385.1:1109660-1280105 GCA_007922305.1 Dermatemys mawii | reverse complement strand
TGCTCTAAAAAAAATTTAGTTAGTCTTTAAGGTGCCACAGGACTCTTAGTCTGGAATTGCAGAAGTGACAAACACGGCTACCCCTCTGATTCTGTACCATAATAGGAATCCCAACCCTGGGGGAAAAAAATGCAGAGAACCCAAATTTCAATTGCTTCAGTCGAACTTTCACATAACCATACAAGGAAAAGAATCTCATTTTGCTAAACTGGTTCTGTTTGTGTGCCCTTACTTTGCAGAGGAAAATAACATTTTGCATATCATGGTGAAAGTGGTTAAAGGCCATCGCCCAGAGCTACCTGCCATATCCAAATCCAGACCTCGCTCATGTAATAACTTGATCAAACTAATGCAAAAGTGCTGGCAAGATGATCCTAGCAAACGGCCAACATTTCAAGGTACCTTTCCTGATAATGTAGCTACCCATTTCTCCTGTGAATCATTTCAGTGTTGAGGACTAAATCCTATATAAACTGATGGTAGCACAATGCATTGAGCATATTGTGTTGTGAAGACAAGAATACAGGAAGCTTATTCACTTGGGGGAAGGGATTATATGAAGACAAGTCTTCACATGAAGAAATGTTATGTGAACGTCCTAGAAGTAAGACAATACTGAACTGGGGTATCCCTGTAGCCATTACGTGGGGAGTGTATGCATTCTAGCCAAGACTGAATTTGGTGTGGTGAGGGAGAGCATTGGATGCCCTGGGCCATGATGCCTACTGTTATAAACCAATGAATGGGATTGGTCTTTCTACAGCTAATGCATGTTTCTGGCAGTTTTTAATTTTTTTAAAAAAACAAACAAAACCCTTCAGCATATCCATAATCAAATACAAGTGCTCCAACTGTAAACACATAAGCGAACGCAAGAATCCTCTCCAGCTTTTTTTAAATGCTAATTGCTAAAGTGTGATTTACATATTTTCCCCTCTCCTCTTCCTCCTGCCCCAGATGAAATACAGGACTGGCTAATGACTGAGGCCTGGCCTACACCTTGAAAGTTAGGTCAACCCAGCTACAATGCTCAGGGGTGTGAAAAGTCCACCCCCCTGAGCAATGTTATTAAGCAGACCTAACACCAGGTATAGCCGGTGCTAGGTCAATGGAAGAGTTATTCTGCTGACCTAGCTACCAACTCTCATGGAGGTGGATTTACCTATGCTGATGGAAGAATCCCTCTTGTTGGCATAGGTAGTATCTATACTGATGCACTGCAGCTATGCTGCTGTAGCATTTCAAATGTTGTAGACAAGCCCTGAGGATGAGGAGACTTCAGTGTTTCAGTCACATGTCTGAATCTGGACCAGGTGGATTTGTTACCATCTCACAGCTGATCATTAGCTTATGTGTAATGAGTTGTCAGGCTCTGTTCAGCTTTTAGTGGCTAGTTGGCCATTGGCATTTGGATAAAGCCATAATTCAGTGTCCAGGAAGAATGTGCTACATTCTCATGTCTAGAGAGAAGGTGAAAAGAGCACACTCGTAGTGGGCTGGGCGGGGGGACTTTGCTTCCCTTGATGGGATGTGTTCTGTGGGGTGAATGGGGGGAAAAGGTAAATCTCCAGTACTGCTGACCCAAGCACCTTTCACTAGCATTAAGTGCCTCTCAAACAAATAAGCACTGGTTTGGCTATTAAATTTTTCTTCTTTCTTTCAAAGAAATCACCTCAGAAACAGAGGACCTCTGTGAAAAACCAGAAGATGAAACAAAGGAAATGATCGCTCAGGACCTGACCACCAAAAGATCTCAAGAACCACATTCAGAGGTAGTTCTTGTTCCCACATTTAATGTGAAGTTAATATGAAACAGATCTTAAATTATTGCTAGAAGGAAATAATGTACAAGAATCAAACATTGCCCTGACCTAATCCCCCTATAGTACCATGGTAATACTCCCAGTATCCCTCCACTAGTGGTTTAGTTGGGGAACTTTGTGTAGGTATCATGGTAGAAGTGGATCTCAGTGAGGGATTTGAATGCAAACCGGAACAGCAGACTGGCAGATCAGTAAGGACCTTTCATTCCTTGGAGTGGACTTGGAAGGAAGCACAGAAACTGCTGTGGGAGAAAAGGATAATGAGAAGGGTGAGGTTGGGGCCATTAGTGAAACAGTGGGAGTGATGTGATAAGAAACAAGGTGGGTGTGGTTGGGAGGGCAGTGAAGACTAAGAATTGTGGTTTCTTGAGGGGTGAGGGAGTCAACAGAAGGGCTTCAAAGGGGGATAACGAGGGCAGATTGGGCCAAAAAACAAAATAGTGTGTGCTTCTTGTGTAAATTAAAGGGTGTGTGTGTGTGTGTGTGTGTGTGTGGTCTCGTCCACACACACACACATCCCAGTGTGTGGAAAACCAGGGAGTAGATGAGGGCCTGATTGGGAGTGTGTTAACTATCTGGACTGGGAGAAAGGTTTGATCTTCAAAGCACTGTGGAGTAACAGCTGGATTTGGAGACTCCCTGAATGTATAGTACTGATAAATCTTGTCATTGTTTCCTAGTATGTGAAGTCTTCCAGGCACCTTTTCATCTTTTTTTGTCTTTAACCGTGTTTAAAGATGCCTTCAAATGAACTTGTTTTGGTTTCTTGCTGTTAATTTTCTCTGCTACAAAGTGAAATTCAGGCACTTAAACGTGTGTTCCTTTCTTTTGAAGGAAATGCCTGTGTTATCCCAGCCAAAACGCGAGTCCACTCCAGTGTCTGCTAAGGATTATAGCCTCTCGGAGTTGTTGTCCCAGCTGGATTCAGGGATCTCGCAGACGATGGAAGGTCCCGAAGAACTCAGTCGTAGCTCTTCTGAGTCCAAACTTGCTTCAAGTGACAAGAGGCTTTCAGGGGTTTCATCTGTGGATTCAGCCTTTTCCTCTAGAGGTTCCCTGTCACTGTCCTTTGAGAGAGAGAACTCTGGAAGTGGTAAGCATTGGTGATTTGACTGGAGTGAGCCGAGGGAGAAGGGTATTTTGTTTATAAACATCTCTGTTCCATAAATCAGAGCCTTGACTGTTTTGCTATTAGCACTATTAATTTGTTCACCTAAATGCTGGATAAACCGTCAGCCTGAAATGGGAAAGTATTATGCGATTTGAAACTAGTTATCCCCCACAGTCCTCCCCCCAGCAAAAAATACCTAAACTTAAGCTCCAAGGTGCCTAAATATGGACTTAGTGGGAGATGTCTAGTCACTATTTTCTTACAGAAAATCAAGTAATTTGTTTAGCTGCCTAAATACAGACTTAAAGTGCCTATAATTGGGCACCTTTTTTGAATATCTTAGCCTAGCATCACACAGTTGGCTCAATACAGACAATATGAGAACTATGATAGTTTTCCACTTCCAAGCTAGTGCTCCTAATTTTGGTCCTGGATTTAACCCTATTTTAGTTCTGGATTAAACTGAGATAATTGTGGGAGTGAGGACAGATCACCTGCTGAATGTCTTTTTCCCATCCTCCACGTGCTCTCCTGCCTACTTTCATGAGAGAAGACCAGAACAGAGTTAATACACATTCCAAATCTGATTTTAAAACGGTCCTAACTACACTGCAAGGAGGGGTGGATTAATTTGTAGCTTAATTCCTAGGCAAGGAAAGGTGGTAATGACTTTATTCACTGTTGGCCTATTTCAGTGTTTAGTCATGAAAATAAAGTTCTTGGTTGTAATAGAATTGTGATGCTCTTTTCCCCACCCAGATATCGGCACAACCGATATTCAGAAGAGAAAACTGGCTGAGGCAATTGTATCTGGAGACACGAGCAAATTGATGAAGATTCTCCAGCCCCAGGATGTTGATCTTGTCTTAGATGGAAGCTCCAGCCTTCTACACTTGGCTGTCGAAGCAGGTCAAGAAGAATGTGTCAAGTGGCTCCTTCTATATAATGCCAACCCCAACCTGACCAACAAGAAAGGGTCCACTCCTCTCCATGTGGCCATAGAGAAGAAAATGAAAAGCATCGTGGAGCTTATTCTGGCAAGGAAAATCAATGTGAATGCCAAAGACGAGGATCAGTGGACTGCTCTTCACTTTGCTGCGCAGAATGGGGATGAGTTCAGTACCCGAATGCTGCTTGATAAGAATGCGTCCCTGAATGAAGTGGATTTTGAAGGAAGAGCCCCCATACACATAGCCTGCCAGCATGGACAAGAGCACATAGTGCGGATACTGCTGAGAAGAGGTGTCAATGTGGATATCAAAGGCAAGGATGGCTGGGTGCCCCTGCACTATGCTGCCTGGCAAGGTCATCTCTCCATTGTAAAGCTTCTGGCAAAACAGGCGGGCGTGAATGTGAACGCACAGACGGTGGATGGAAGGACCCCATTGCACCTGGCAGCCCAAAGAGGTCATTACAGAGTTGCCCGCATTCTTATAGAACTACAGTCCGATGTCAACGTACGGAATGTGCTTCTGCAAACAGCTCTCCACGTAGCTGCGGAAACTGGCCATACCAGCACTTCGAGGCTGCTTCTCAATCGTGGCGCAGACCTAGAGGTAGCTACAGCAGAGGGATGCACCGCACTTCATTTAGCTGCTCGCAATGGACATCTAGCAACTACCAAACTGCTGCTAGATGAAAGGGCTAATGTTCTGGCTAGAGGCCCTTTGAACAGGACAGTGCTCCACCTCGCTGCTGAAAGTGGACACGCTGAAGTAGTTGAGGAACTTGTCAATTCGGAAAATGTGAATGATTCTGATGAGGAAGGGCTGACCGCGCTTCATCTGGCAGCAAGAGGCGGGCATGCAAAAACAGTTGAGATTCTATTAAAACATGGGGCCCTTGCTGACTTGCAAAGCCTCAAGTTTCAGACTCCACTGCAGCTGGCTAAGCAAAGTGGGAATAGCTCTGTTGTCATTCTGCTAAGTGAGACTTAGATGAACACATTCTGAATCTTGATCTTTACTGGAGCTTGACTCTCTTTGGGAGTTGTCCTAGAATTGCACAGTGATCTGCTTTTCTATTAAGTCTGCAGATAAGTCTGAATTCTAGCCAATCAGAAGCTGCATTTTAGAGAGGGGGCATGGCCTAATGAATGAGGTAGGGCCAAGAGCCAGGAACTCTTGAGTACCTGATTCTAGGTCTGTCACTGTGTGACTTTTGAGCAAGGCATTTTGTTTCCTTCCCAACCTGGATAGTGGAGATGAAAATACTTATATAACCTCACAGGGTTGTTGTGAAGGTTAATTAGATGCAGATTAAATAGTGCCTTACTTTTTTCAATGTGCTATACCTGCATTTAAGTTTTATCATCCTGCCTTCTGATTTCCTCAGATACAAGGTGGGACAAGCATACTATTTCAGATGACTGGATTATTACATAATCCATCCTTTGTGTGTGTTTAATATAACTTGTTACCATGGAGACATTGACTGTACACACATCAATTTGAAATGAGCATTGTTGGAAAGACGCAAGCTATTTATTTAAAATGCGTTTCTAGGATAGACCTGTTTCAACCTGGACCATGTGGCTGTGTCATAACTTCATTTTCAGAAGGTAGAAAATGGAAAATATGGAAATGCTCCACTTCTTTCATTGTCATAGGGATGTTTATAATAAAGCCACACGTTTCTGTTTACTCCAAATGGTCAATAGACTTATCTTCAGTCAATGCATATGGTAGAAGAATTCTCAGACTGGCTGGTGGAGTGAAGCACAGAAGTTCACTTTTGATATACAATAGTAACTTGTATATAATGTAAGATAAGTAAAATATAAGATTATTTTTTGTTACCAGTCAGTTGTGTAATAAGGATCTGTTAATGTGGGTAATGTGAAACTAGAAGCAACTAAGGCTTTGGGGGTTTTTTGGCTGAAATTTAACTACAGTTTATCATGGAATTAATGTTATATTCTAATAACATTTATAGAACTCTTCACAAGCAGTTTGTTTAGGTATATAATAGAACCACATGTACAGTGGCACGGTATGTGTCCTAAATGAATGAACTGTATGATGAATAGTCTAACATAAATATACTGTGTATATAGTATTTCTACCAGTTGTATACATTTTCTACGGCAGAAAATATTGAGACTGTTTAGACCTGGGTATGTTTTAATACGCCTTTTAAAGTTCACTCTTTTCAAAGTTCAAATGTGATTATCAATAAATATAATGATGTTCTATATCTATTGTATGTAAATTCTTGGGCAAAGTTTGTTGTAGTTATTAGGGGGAAAAAAAGGTAGAGTACGTCGTGCAGTTAAAGCAAACTGAACATCTAAACCTTACTGGTGTGCGCGTGCGTGGAGGGGGAATATACCAATTACTATCCTTCCATTATTAAAGGAGTAGGGCTTTGTTCTGTTTTGGGGCAATAAACCAAACTGCAAGCAGATCAATGGAGACAGGTTAAGTAGCTCTTGTTTTCCTCAGTCAGTCAATAGCAGTTTATTATGGTATTTTATACATGACTTAAATGCTGACTGTCTTCAGTTTAAAAGCTTGAGGCATTAATTAAAACAAATCAAAGGCTAGACAGTCTTATCTACTTTCTTCACTTACATTTGTAGATTGAATTTCTTGCTCATAAGAGGTGCCATATGACAGTCCTGGAGGATGAAGTTCTGTATGAATGTGCATGTATTAGTGCTGTATAGCAAAGCACTTCACAGAGTAATCGGATGACAAAATTTAAACCATTCCAAATACATATTCAGCTGTTTCAAACTCTTAGCTCCTCTATGGAATGTACCAGTGTGAAGAATTCTGTTAAAGAAAAACTTAACACCAAGATTTTTAAAAAAAGAAAAGAAAAGCCAGGAGCCTGAAATTAGGCTCTTAAATCCGTACATAGCACTTGCTTTGGGAACTGCAGACTGCTTAGCACTTTTGAAAGTCACCTGTTTGGGTGGGATACTTGGATGGGATACTGACTGCCTATGCTGGTTATATTAGAGGGTAGCTATTTTACTCCATGCCAATGGATAGTATTTATTAGCCAGTACACTGAATTACATGCACAATACAACCTTTAAATCTCTGCCACGTTTGAGAGCGTGGAGTTCTCAGAATGCACTTTCTAAAGCAGAAACCAGAAAGAAACTGACTTTAAAATAAAACTAGCTCTAACTTTGTTCTGTTCTTCATAATCTCTCCTGAGACAGATACACCTATCAGTATCTTCATTATTCTGAATCTCTTTGATGATACCTGTAAAACATATATCCTTGTGGAAAATGCAAAAGCATGAAAATTCTTTATCAGAAATGTTTCTTATTGTAATTTGCTTCAATCCTAATCACCAATACCCTACTCAAATTATCCTTTTGAACAGGGGTGATGCTGATCATCCTACATTTTGTGATTCTCCACTAGAAATGGGGGTGATCTCAGACTTGCTTTACCTGAAATCTTAACTAGATTTCAAGTTAGACTTGAAAAGCTTGGTATAACCTACTCAGCAATCTACATCCCATCAGTAGTGACCCTAAGGGTTGATGTTGTCTAATCTCTCTTGGGAATAGTTTTCCTGACTGTTTGGGCAACATCCAGTATTTTGCAGTATGTCCCCAAACTATTTATTCATATTTTTTTCACTACACAGAAAAGGAATTCTGTAACCTACTGCGTCTGAGCCACTTAGTGCAGAGTGTGGAAGGTGCCTAGGAGGTTGCTATCCACAAACACCAGAAGTTGCAGCAGAGGGAAAGGATAACTCATGTAACTCCTTATATAACCAGTTGTCAGCCACCACTTTGCCAGAACATTCCTTCCAAACAGATTAATAATCATGCATCAGCTTCTAATTGAACACAAGGCCACATACTCACGAACATTTTCCATGCAGCCTTTCGCAATAAGAGGCATCAGCTACATCTTGCAAAAGAGGTGGTGAGGCTGGCACTGAAGCCATTCCTGAGAGACAAAATTAAGGGTGACGTACTGTCACACAGAAGCTGTTCCGTGTCCACTAATGAAATATGAGGGAAAGGTTGAGCTCAAATGAAAGGGAACTTTTGATCTTTCAGCTTGTACAATGTACATATCCAAAGCTCTAAGTTTGCTTGCACTATTGATTTTTGGGTACCAAAACGTGATGCCTTGAGAGGACCTGATTTTCGGAAACTGCCAATTACCTGCCCTCTAAAAATTGGACCCTTAAAAGGTGTCAAGTTGGGCACCTACATAGTGGCACAAAATTACTAGTGTCTCCTTAAAGATTGGGACCATCAGTCCAGATTGTCAGATATCAATATTATGCTATGACTAAACAAGAAAGTTGTACAGGTTTAATACACCAGTGCTAAAAGTTTGTGTGAACACTCTCGGTTTAATTAAGACGGGGTGTATTTTGGCTTACTTTAAACGAATTCCTAATAAAGTCAAAATAAAACTTGAAAAAAAAAATGAAAATAAGTATCCACACAGTGTTTTGCACTGCTTTAAATAACTTCCATTTACAATCAGACTGGAAATTAAACAAGTGCAACTTCAACACAGGCAGTCTTTCAAAGTGAAGGCCCTGCCCACTCAACCTTCTGACTCCCAAAAAAGCTGGGGAAATAGATAGTTTGAAAGTCAATAAAGTTGGACTCTGTTGAATCAAACGTTGCTTCAGAGCCTCTGCTGAGAACATTTATCCTCCAACTAAATAGTCGCTGGAGGATTGCAGATCTGTCGAGTTCAGGCTTTCAGCTCTTGAAATTCAGCATTATCTGCATCAACTCCACCTCATACTATGGTGCTAATGGCAAAGGTGATCCTTAGGGTTTCAATGCATGGTCATCTGGTTCCGTGTATCCTCTGCCACAATGCTACTGAAGCCTCATTTCTAAGAGGTAGCAAAGAGGGGGGAAAAAGGCTCTTCCAGTTACTGACTGAAATCTTGTTAATGTTGAAATATGTTCTGGCTAGAGAGTACTAGCCTCAGCTTTTCAAAGCTGTTTTCTTTCACAGGTGGTGCACCTGACTTTTAAGTCTCCCAATGTACATGTGCAACATTTCATGAATGATTGCAAAATGCATTCATTTACAAAACACAAGGAATGCCATCTCCTGTGTATGCATGTGATATATTAACTGTTCCTGTGTACGTTAGTGCACAGAAGTACATATTCAGTGTTGTGCATATGTAAGAAACTGCACATACACAATAGGCTGGGTAGAAGTTGCACTGAAAATCGGGCTCTACTTGGGTAGATTGTTTCCTTTTATGGTCACAGATGCAAACTTGTGAATGATGAAAATTATTTGTATTTAGGAGTGGGTTGTGTCTGGGATTTTATGCAGAGGTGGGAAAAATGGTACAAGGCACATTTCTCCACTCTTGTGCCCCAGGCAAGGACCTGGCATGATCGCATTCCCTGCAGGCTGCGAAGCACAGAGCTGCCTTCCCCCCCCTCTCCAAAGGGGTGGGAAGGCGGTTGGCTTAAGGCTAGATGAAGTCTGCTGCACTTTCCTAAGAAATTATGCAGAAGGTGCACTCCCTCTGTGTATGGGGGAATTCCAGCCAGGATGGTGCCTAAGAAGTCCCCTGGGCCTCTGCACCATCCACAGTCCAGTCCTGTTCAGTTTGTTCTCGGTCGCTAATAATTTGCTTTTAGCTTCTGCATAAAGCAAAAAGCTGTTGAACGTTGTTCCTACAGGCCTCAGTAGGAAGCATCAGGCTTGCAGTTCAAACATGCTTTGGTTCCTCTGTGGTAACAGAAAAGAATGTGAATTTATTGCTAACATCCCCACAGGCAAATCTAAACCCTTCCGTTCATTTCCCTTTTGTTGCATCATCTTGATTCTGCACGGCAGGTTACAAGAAAAACAAGACACACCTGAGATGACTTATATCACAGAGCTGTGCTGCAGAAGAGATTGTGGGGAGGTTGCAGGTCAACTCTCCCAACCCATCCAGAGACAGTACAGTGGCTGGTGAGAGGCAGAGGATCAGCTTTCTTAGAGAGGCGGAAGATCTTCCATCACAAGAAGGCTTTATATCCGGACTGGATGTCTTTCAAAAAGACTTTGTCTAGCTCAGCCAGAGGTTCTGCGCTTGATGAAGGAATCACTGGTGAAGTTCTCTGGCCTGTGTTATGGAAGAGGTCAGACTAGATCTTAATGATCCCTTAAAATCTAAGACTATGAAAGGCTGCTGGAGAGCCACCTTCCCCGCACGCAGTATATTTTCCAAATTTAAGAGAGGGAGGCCTTTCCTCAAGGACCAGCAAGTTATACACCCCCTATTTAAGACACCAGGGTCCTCCTGCAATAAGATGTTCTTCTCATTCTGAGGTACTTTGGAGAAACCATATTTACAGGAACCAGTTTAGCACCTTTTCCTCACTAGGGTGACCAGATGGCAAGTGCGAAAAATCGGGACAGGGCGGGGAGATAATAGAAGGCTATGTAAGAAAAAGACTGAAAAATTGGAACTGTCCCTATAAAACTGGGACATCTGGTCAACCTATTCCCAACAGAAGCTCTTCTGCTCCCTCCCATTCTCTTGACACAAGAGGTCCCACCGGGGCATGCCCTCTTTAATGCAGCCTGGTGCCTTTCTCTCCCTGTGCTCTGGTTCACCGGCTAGAGAACCCAAGAGCTCTTCTCCATTTCTTCCAGTGGGAACTTGAACCTCTTGTTATATGGAAACAATGTCTCTCTCTTTCAGCACTCCATTGTTTTTTTGACTAAGAACAGTATTGAGTTTTTTTTCCCCTTGTTAACTGCACTGAGTGCCTGAAATAAGAAAATTAGTCCCAGTTTCTATTTTACTTCTGAGTGGTTGGTTTGGCTGCAGGCAGGCTGTGCCCCAAGAATGAAAGGAGTGTGCAGTGTCCCCATGTGTAAACAGCTGTGGCCAGTGTTCAAGGGAGGGTGGTGCTCTGCTGTACGCTCCTCCAGTCTGAGGGTAAATCACACTGCATCTCCCGTAAACTCAACTACTGGAGTATTTGCGCAAGCATTAGCCCTTGCATTGTGTCTCCAAGTGCCTTTGCAATACAGGTGCAATGTCACATTTCAGATGTTACCGTGCTGTGACATTCCAGTTCCATGTAATCCATCTCCTTTCAGGACCTGCTTTAACCCCGGGCGGTGGCAAGGCATGGAATAACAGCTCTGCCGCTCCTAGTGCTGAATTAAGCCAGAAAAAGAACCGCAGCTCAAAGCTCCCACTGATTAAATAGACCATAACACAGGAAGTTGTTTCAACAGATAATGGAGCACCCGGCAGATCCTAACTTGTTATGTGCAGATAAAAATTCAACAGTTCAGCATCACTGGCTGCCTCCAGTCAAGTGAGGCTTGGGCCTGAATTAGCAGCCGTGTTGCAGGGCAGGATTGGAAGAGCTGAGCAGGGAAATGGGTGCTGCTCAGTCCTGTAAAGTTCAGCCGTGAGGTATATGTGCAGCAGCTGCCAGCAATAAGTGTGGCTCTAGGCAGGATTAGTTACTTCTCAGGACCAGGCAGCACCAGATTTATATGCAGGCTGTAAAATCCTCCATTGAGCTTTGTAAGGAACAGTGCCACCAACCCCATACTCTCAACAAGGAGGTGATTTTCCAAGTACTACAGCTTAGGTTCTTTTCAGTTGCTTTCTTGTTTTTGAACATTGGGGGTTCATGTTTTCAAGTCTCTTTCATGAAACCATGAAGGCTACACCTTTTTTAAATCAAGCTGAGATCCCCTTGTAATCACCTGACTCCAGGAGCTGATACCTTAAGAAAAACACCGAATATCACAAGATGTGTGTTAAAATTGTGAGCACTGGCAACACTGAAATTTCTCTGCATGCTTTTCAAGTCAGGTTACATTAGTTCCCTGCTTCCCTCTACTGAACCAGAGCCCAGATCTGAGCAGTGTTATTTCCTTGGGAAAGAACTAGAAAAAGTCTTGAACCAACCCTCCAGATCCTTCCTGGGGATGCTCCCTCGGTACCTCCAAACTGAAACTGAAATGTGGGTTTCTTTTTGTTAATAACCTGAACCAGGAACCTGAACCCAAACACCTCTCAAATATGGGAAATTCCGAGTTCAATCCAATGTCATGATTCAGGTCCTTTGCTACGGAAAACAAAAGTTTCAAATGTGAAGGTCTTTCTTCTCCCAAGGGCAGACTGTGCAAGATTGTCCTTGGTCATTGCAGAGGTACAAGGGGAAGGAAGGACAGCAAGAGTGCAACAGCCAGGGGCGTTAGCAGGCCCAGGCTGTGCTAATTCTAAAAGCCACTCACTAGGGTACTCAGGGACAGATTTTGCTTTCCAGAGGCATGCTCCATGCCCAAGTGTTCCCTGGGTCAGTCTGACTCCATGCTGCTTCAGTGCAGGCCAGTCCCTTAAAAGGCATAATGGGCTGGGTGTGTACTTTTTTTTTTTAAACAGGAAGTCTGATTTGGGTAACCCTTACCTTATTCAAGTGTGTTCAATGGGATTATCCATGTGACTAAGTGCTGCTCAGGGTGGATAAGGGCCGCAGAATCAGATCTAGAACAAAAGAGGAGGAACTTATCCAACAAGCAAATTACTCCTATTCCTACATGGTCAATTTATGCCTCAGAAATAGTCTGTGGAAATGAATCCTGACCACGTGAGCTTTGATTTGAGACTCAGCATTGGGGCTGCCTTCCTTCACTTATTTGGAAGCCCAATCCTGGTCATTAAACCTTTTGGTTATGATTTTTTGGACTGACAGATGACATTTAAGTGTTTGTCATGTAACACAGTGACAGTATCTTCTGACCCTTAGTGATGAAATTCATGCTTTAGTTTCCCATTATTTTGCATTTGCCAAAGGCACTCAGCTAAGAAAAATGTTTAGTCCAAGTGTAATCACTGATAGTCATACATGGAGTAATTCTGCTAAACATTTGGCACAAATGTTTGTCAGAGAAACCATTCCTAAATGTACAAGATGCAACAGGTCTTGGGTATTTACAGCATGATAATTCAGATTTACATTCTTAGGGAATACAAAGGGTTGAAGTAAAAAAAAAACAACCCAGAAATCTCATTCATGTTTGTATTACATTTTTAATTATTTTTATCCAATCACCAGATGCCTCCATCATAGCCTGGACAAAGAAGCTGACTAAAAGGCTTCAGATTGACTTAATCTAACCATTAACTTCCCAAGGTATTTTTAAGACCTTTTGTTCCATACTATGTTTCCATTTGATTTTGATTTTCAAATCCCAGTCATGCTCGGTCTAGCCCTGTGTTGCTCTTTTTCTGTCATTGATTTACTAAGTGGCTTTAGTACTTATGGAAAGTGGAAGATAGCCCTGGAGACAGAAGTTTATTGTTTAATTCACACACACAGCACGTTTCCACACCCCCACCAAAGTGTCTCACCCAAGAGCTAGAGAGACCATTGCCTGGAATGAGCATGTAGTTGTGCATTTGTGGCCTCTTTGCTGAGCGATCAGCGGGAATACCGTAAGTGTCAGTTGTGATGGTAGACCACCAAACAGCCAGCAGGTAATAATGACCTTCTGTCTCACCTTGACCTGGTCCAAGTTTGAACAATGACCTACTAGCAAAAGCTTCTGTATTGCATTACCACTCTCCAAGCCAACCAGTCCTTCTGGCCTGCTCTTTTCTCCCTTTGTTGTTGCTCATGAGATAGTGCTAACGTTTTTCAATGCATTGGTGAAATTCACCCTGGCACAAATGCCCATGCCCCGCTTAAACACTCAGGTCTCTTGCTGGCGCTCTGCGCAGGGGCAATCGTCATCCTCCTTTTTATGGATGTGATATTTGCTCTAAAAAGGTACAAGCTTCCATAGCACCTTCCAAAGCAAAGAGCTTTACAAAATTTAAAGCACAACGGTTCCACTGGCCCCCATTGTGGGGGGGACCTATAACTAGCCCTGTTTTACAAATGGAGAAACTTCCTTAAGACAGAGAGGTGAGATGATGTGCCCAAAGTTACATGCGCAAGGCTGGGACAGAACCCAGAACTCCTGACACTGAGCTTTGTGCTCACAAGACCACAGTTCCTCACACACACGTGAGTCAGTTGTTTTCACACAAACCCTTTGACATGGGCAGCAAGCTAACACTGGCAATATATCTGGCTTGTACTGGCATGTAAAGTACAACAGGTGGCTATGAGTAACAGTAAACAACCCTGCCTTGTAAAACAGGAGGGTCAGCAGTTACTTCTTTTTTGGAAAAAATGTTTTCGAGCAGGGTTTAGGTTTTATTTGAGTAGATTGTTTTCAGATGTTGCCATTTTTCCTCAGTTCATTTCTCCCTCCCCACCATTAGCTATCAAAAGCAATTTCTTAATTAAAACCCCCTAGTTTTTCTCCCTCATAGTTAATCAGGGGTGTGGCTTGTTAGTTACTAGTTAATTTGGGAAAGAAACATTATTCAATAGCTATGGGTTTATGGCACATAATCAACATTTTCTGCTGTGAAGGGGCTGAAGCACCCTGCTCCTCTCCTTTTCCTTCTATTGAGTCGCTCTTCGGCTGTCTAGATAATTAATTGTCTCTTGCCTGGGTGTGTTCATGAAGAAGAATGTAGAGGAATAAGTTTTGGTCTTTTCCCAAGCTTGTGAACTGTGCTTGCGTTCCGGTGAATCGTTTCTTCGGTTAATGAGGTAGGTGGTCGTCTTTGACAAAGCAAATGTTTTCAATCAGAAGCCTTCCAAATGCAAAGGTTCAGAATAAAGGTAATGGACATTCTTGGTTTAGCTGGGATCATTGTATTAACTATTTATTTTATTTGGAGCCCCCCAAAGCTAGGCTATCCTACTTTCTATTATTATTTCCGTCAGGGTAGCACCTAGTCCCCACCCTCTTGTGTTAATCACTATACATGCAAATAGGAAGAGACTGTTCCTGCTCTGAAGAATTTACAATCTAGAAAAAGGGTTTGAGAAAGGGAGCATTATTATCTCTATTTTGGAGGCGGGGAATTGAGGCTCAGAGCCTAACGATATTTAGGCACCCGAAGGACCTTCGTAGATCTGAGCCTAAATCACTCGCCCAACTTCATACAGTAAATTAGTGGCAAATTATCTGAACCCATATCTCCAGAGTCCCCCTGTAATGCCTTACTCACACAGCTGTCCTTCCTCCACCTGTCTGTCTCTCGACCTTTAGTCAGGGCAAGGACTGATCCTTGTAGGTGTCATCTCTGAGCCACTGACTCCTGCCTTAGCTCACATTGCTGGGTCATCATTTTCCCCAGCTCATGGAAAATCACTGTTGTTTTAACCTTTTGTACAATAAATTTCTGCTATGTTTCTCCTGGCGAAAATAGACCCACAGTCACTAGGCAGCTGGAAAATATCTGCATTTCAAGGATGGTTGATTGCTTTTAAATCTCTCGACTTTGCACCTTCTGAGGTTCACCCATCATTAGTCCTAGCATGTGGCACTGGTTTGTTCCTTGCTCTTTGTACATGAGTGTAAAGGCTGGGTGTTTTATTACCCAGCTTCTCTCCATTTTCCTTGTACCAGAAGATTGTCTAAGGCAGCTTATGTCTACACTTAAATTTCGGTCCCGCCAGCATAACTGCCTCATTACGCTGACTCAATAACTTCACCTCCATGAGTGGCATAAAGTCAAGGTCAACGTAATTAGGTTGAGGCAGTGTCCGTGTAGACACGGTGTTGCTTAGGTCATTACTGGCTTTCAGGAGCCATCCCACAATTCCTCCATACTGACAGTAGAATGGATACAACAAGCACTCCTGGGGAGGATGCTCACTGCCCTCACAAGGAGCAAAGTGTAGACATGCCCAGGCAATGTAATTATTGCAGAGGCTGTATGCCGATTTAAGTTAGGTTGACTTAATTTTGTAGTGCAGACATGGCATAAACAATGCTATACAGCAATGCTCGGTTAGGCGTGTAGTGTCTAGCTAGGATGTGTTCAGAGATTTCCAATAGGTCTTGAAAGCACACAGATGTAGAAACAGAACTTTGGTTCAATCCTGTATAAAATTCTGGCTCTGGGGGCACATGCATACATGTTATTATTTGCAAACAATTCATAGGGACAGGGTGGAGCAGGGTGAGGTAACACAACCAGAGGCAATAGGGACATGACTTTAGTTCTTGCAGAATATATTAGACTTTTAAATGTTGCTATTTCTTCACTTTAGTCCTTTTAAAAGTTCATAGGGATGGTGTGATCACTCCCTGTACATAATAGAAGCTGAATATTAATTTCCAGTTAGAGAGGCAAAGGGAGTGAGGTAATAGCTTTTATTGGACCAGCTTCTGTTGTTGAGAGAGAGACAACTTACACAACTCTTCTTCCGATCTGGGAAATACAGTGTCACAGATAAATACAAGATGGAACAGGTTGCTTTGCATAAATTGTTAATATATATCTCAATGAACAATTAAAGATGCAGTGGCCAGTTAACACCTCTCCAGTCATAGAGGAAAAAGAAGAAAAAATAAAAGCTATGGGGGGAGAGTTAGCGGGTTATAGATTGTTGTAATAAGCCATAAATTCAGTCCATGATTTTTAGTGTCTAGCAAAGCTGTGAATTTACACTCTTAAACCCTTGAAATGTATGCTAACTGCTTATGCTAAACGAACTGTTCCACCTTTTATTTGACTGTGACTCTCTTGTATTTCCCAGACCTGAAGAAGAGCTCTGTATAAGCTCAAAAGCTTCTTTCTTTGACCAGCAGAAGTTGGTCCAAAAAAAGATAGATATTTCCTCAGCCACAATGTCTCCCTAATATCCTGGGACCAGCACAGCTGCAACAATACTGCATACCAATTTCTTGTCAGTCAGCTGAGAAATAACCACATCTTAGATGCCCTGCCAACACGGGGAATTTTCACATTAGACTAATGTATCTATATTGGTTCAAAAAACCCCTACCAGACAAAAAACCTGTGTCATCATTCTTTGCTTTTACAGGTGAACTGCAAAGTCCAAAAGGAAACCTGAGTGAAGTACTGAAATAGGTGCTGGATACACATCTGACCAGGCCAGGTGAAGCATTTATCATATAACTACATTATGCCTTTCCCTTAATTTTTTTTCCGGTGTCATGAGGTCCACTGCAAATTCTGGACTCACTAAAGATGCCTCAAAAAAAAAAATGTATCACTCTGGGATGTTGCATATACCATAAAAGTCAACAACTACATGATATATTTCTGCTAGTGTGACCAGACAGCAAGCATGAAAAATCGGGATAGTGGGTGGGAGGTAATAGGAGCCTATATAAGAAAAAGGCCCAAAAATCGGAACTGTCCATATAAAATTGGGACCTCTGGTTACCCTAATTTCTGCTGTGACCACAGCACACTTTAAGCCTTCCCAGTGAGAAGATATGTATACACAAGTGGCTTCGAAGAGAGAGTATACACTGAAAAGATGTGTTTTGGAGTGTACATGGTACTCCAGGTGCAGTAGGCAGAGGGAGAATGGTACTACCTGACATGGGAAAAACAAGTCAGAATTCTGACACTTGTTTTCTAACATTCTGTAAGAAAATCGGTTAAATTCTACATAGCATTTACCTTTAATGTTCTGCGCTAACTTTATAAATACTCATAAATCAAATCTTTCCCTGCCTGCTGCTGTTTTTAAACATCCTGTTTGACTACCTCACTGTCTGCAAAAGAAGCAGATTTGCAAATGCAACATTTCATCCTAACAAAATGAACCAAGACCATGATGGAAGAGGAAACCCCCTTTGCCAACTGGACCATTGCTCTCAATGGAGCTGTGTTAATTTACACCAGTGGAGGCTCTCACCCTGAATCCTTTTGTATACCTATGTGTATAATGCCAGCACTCCTCAGTCCTGACCATGGCATCTAATCAACCATAGGTGACGGTAAGCCTGCTGTCTGCAGTCTTGGGTGTAGCTGCGTGTTTATCCAAGTTGGGAGTGTTCCAGGCAATGCCCAGAGTGGGGAGTGGTAGTGGCAAGCCCCATCCACCTCCAGACAGTGAGGGGGTGGACATGTGCTAGCGCATGTGCCAAGGGAGAGAGCTCCCTAGAAGTTACACAAATCCACTTCAGTTGGTGTCCTCAAGCTGCTACTGAAGCTTCTCAGCCAAAAGAAAATGACAGAAACAATACCGGGGAAAGCCAAGCACTTAAAAACTAGCTGGCGTTTCCATGAAGGGGCTGATGTTTTGATTCTCCAATAGCCTGCTGTGTTCTTTGGGTGGCAGCACGCTTCGCTCAGGTTATTCATCACACTCAGGGAAACAAGCTCCTGCATGTCAACGATGCATGCAGTTCACAAATTGCACAAAATCATACTGCGGCCCTGTCCCTCATTCTCTCACTTGTCTTTCTCCTTTTTGTTCCTGTGCTCCTTGGGGCAGGAACTGTGCCCTTGTCTGTGTTCAGAAAGTGGCAAGCACAATGTAAGTGCTACCACAAACTAAACAATAATAGGTGTTTGCCATTTGTGTTGCCTGTTTTCAGGGAACATAGTGGTCAGGTCTTGTAAATGGGCTGTCTCTGGAGGGGACCATGTGCATTAGAGTGGGGGGGAAGCAGGTGAGAGGGGCTTAAAGATGATTAAAGAAATATGTGAGAATCCGGGGATGGTTCTTTGAATGTTCAGCACTTTTTAAGCCTGCCTTATGAGCCAATGGGCTCAATCCTTCTCTTACTGAAGTCAATGGGAATTTGAGCATAGATTGGGTTCTAAGTCAATTGTCAGTACAAACTCCCCTATACTCCATGGCTGTAGTAAAGTGGTTTGGTTTCAAAACAATTAAGCAAAAAAAAAAAAAAAAAAACCAACAAAAAAAAACCCAGTAGGGACAATATAATTTTCACTTTTTAAATGCATAATTATTACACAATATTTTAAAAAGTCCCTTGGCTACAGCTTATCTTCAGCTTCTTGTAACCCCTGACCCTTCATCCAAGCTACTGAAAAAACAGGCCACGTAGCAACCCTCTCCCATCACTGGAAATGCTTGAATCAAGATTAGATGTTTTTCTAAAAGAGATGCTCTAGTTCAACCAGGAATTAATTCAGGGAAGTCTTATGGCCTGTGCTATACAGGAGGTCAGACAAGAGAACCACAATGGTGCCTTCTGGGCTTAGAATTTATGAATCTAGTGAGCAGGGATGGCATGGTGGCCTTCCTAGCTGACCACGTACCAGTCAAACAGCAAGGTGTGATGCAAGAAACAAAAATAAATTATTTCCAGTTAGAATCATAGAATATCAGGGTTGGCAGGGACCTCAGGTGGTCATCTAGTCCAACCCCCTGCACAAAGCAGGACCAATCCCCAGTTCATACAGCCTGTACTGACTGAGTCCTTCCTTCAAACCCTGCTTGGGAAAGGACAAAAGCTGAGATGACACAAACTATAGTAAAAGATGTATGTAGTAATCTGGCTGAAGCTAGACAAATTCAGACTAGAAATAAGGTGCACACTGTTAATGGTGAGAGTAAGGGCTTGTCCTCACTAAGCACGGCAGAAATCGGTCTTTTGGTGATTGATTTATCGTGTCTTGTCAGGACACGACAAATCGATCGCCAGCGGCGCCCCCGTCGACTCCGGAACTCCAGCTCGCCGGGAGGAGTAAGCCGGAGTTGATGGGGGAGCGCGCCGCCGACCGCCGCCAGGACGGGAGGTAAGTCGGCTGTAGAGACGCCGACTTCAGCTACGTTAATAACGTAGCTGAAGTTGCGTATCTACAGCCGATCCCCGGCCCTAGTGAAGACCAGACATAAGATATGCTCTAGCTCAAACAGAAGCTGTGGGCTTGATGCAGGAATTACTGGGGAAGATTCTATGGCCTGTGTTATGCAGAAGTCAGACTGTACAATCATAATGGTGTGACCCAAGAACCCCTTAATGCCAACTGGCAAAGGGGTTACTGGAATATCTTGATTCTGGTATGTACATTTGGGCTCACCAAGGAATGGCATGTGAGGTCTCTAATGAAAGTTGGGATCACTCGGGTCCTTAATATCATTGTGAACTGTATGCACAGATTCTACAGAAGTTGTTATGCATATATACACTGAAAACATGTTTTAAAGTCTGCATCAATTTATTAGTCACCAGCAAAGGTGGAAAACAGGTTTCCCTCCATGCAGGAGGGAAGAATTGTGCATCTCTCTGTCAAGATGCAAATGAAGCATTGTAAACTAACACAATGGATGGCCATTTACATACAAAGTCAAATGTTAATGAAGAGATGTGAAGTCAGCGGGGGAAAAACTAGCACAGGAAAAATAAGGCTGGGACAGGCATCCTGAGTACAGACCTTGAAATTTGGGGGTGTAGATAGGAAGGAAACAGGAGGGAAGGCGGAATGACAAGAGGACAAACTGGAAAAGAACTATTGTGGGACTATGGAAACAAGGTCAATTATTCAGCTGTTTGGGAGGTCACCTAACTGTATTATTAATGGTACCCAAATAAGAGCGCTATTGAAGTTTTTGACAAACTAGCTTGTTACCTTCCACCCAATGCCCCTTCGTCCTTGCTGCTCAGTCTTCCAGCTTTGTTTCAACCTATTGGTCCTCCCATCTTTGTCAGACAGGATCTATTCAATTTTTATAACTGCTTTCTTATCTACCTCCTCTTGCACTGCCCTTCTTTTATTTGCATTTCTCACAGCTTGAATGTTCTTGTAACACAGATCTTGACACAGCATGACGCCATCTCCAATGACTGCAACCTGGCAACTCAGCTCAGCTCTCTGCTCACGTTCCTGATGCTTCTTGGCAAAAATACTGTTTTCATTGCTGCATTTCTCCACTGTCCCCTCTCATTAATAGCTGTTGCGCTGCATGTGTTGCACGAAGAAAGATACCGGGGCTGAGAGAATTTTTCAAAACTTGTTTCAGTGAATTTAGTGTTTGTGGAAGCATTAGCCCAGGGGTAGGCAACCTATGGCACATGTGCCAATGGCGGCATGTGAACTGACTTTCAGTGGCACTTACACTGCCCGGGTCCTAGTCACTTGTCTGGGGGACTCTGCATTTTAATGTAATTTTAAATGAAGCTTCTTAAACATTTTAAAACCTTATTTACTTTACATACAACAACAGTTTAGTTCTATATTAAAGACATAGAAAGAGACCTTCTAAAAATGTTACAATTTATTACTGGCACACAAAACCTTAAATTAAAGTGAATAAGTGAAGACTTGGCACACCACTTCTGAAAGGTTGCCAACCTCTGCATTAGACTGACTGCCCGGGATGCTAAGGTCCAGCTTTTCAGAGGTATTTAGGCATCTGACTGCCATTGATTTCAATGGACTTTAGGAGTCTAAATTACTTTACTTTACTTTACTTTGAGGAGCCGATGCAACCACTAG
Source organism: Dermatemys mawii (assembly GCA_007922305.1). Classification (NCBI taxonomy): domain Eukaryota; kingdom Metazoa; phylum Chordata; order Testudines; family Dermatemydidae; genus Dermatemys; species Dermatemys mawii. Next base: position 1,258,877 of record ML677385.1, on the reverse strand, counting down.
GCGACCTAGGCAGTTGCCTAGGGTGGCACCATTTGCGGGGCAGCATTTTGTGCCCTCGGTGGCATTTCGGTGGCAGCTCCTACCCTTTTTTTGTTTTCACTGCCTAGGGCAGGGCCAGCTCCAGGCAGTAGCGCCCCACGTTCTTGGGGCACCCAACATGGGAGGGAGGCGGTGTGCCATCTGTAACTGGGGCAGCGCTCCATGGTTTTCGGCGGCATTTCAGCAGCCATACTGTCTTCGCTGCTTCTTCTGTCGGTGGCATTTCAGCAGCGACTCCCTCTCTGAGTCCAGCAAGGGCATTTTGGTGGCAGTTTGACAAATTGCGGGGTGTTTGTGTGTTTGTTTGTTTGTTTGCTGCTTGGCTTCAGGCGGCAAAAAAGCTGATGCCAGCACTGGCTGGGCCTGAAGCCTGTCCACAGCATAGCATGAGCAGCAGTGGTGCAATCTACTCTCCACAGTACCTCAACTCATAATTCAATGGACCGTCTCTGGCACAGAAAGGTTAATTGCATTTTCATGTCCATTCAGTCCCTTGCTTCTCTGAGAATGCTGATAAAGCAGCCCAGGTTACTGTGAATGCTGGCCAATCACATAACAACTATTCATGGACACCAGGTGGAAAATTTCCCGCAAAAATGGTCTTTCAACAGAAAATTGTTTTTTGACTAACCAGTGTTTTTCACAAAAAATATCCACTTTCCATAGAAAACGTTGATTTTTTTAATTGGGAAAAAACAATGCCTGAAAAAGAAAATGTTTTGGCCAAAAATGAAAATATTTTGATTTGGAAATAGAAACAGTGAAATTTTCAGCTGATTTTTTTTTCAGTTTTGGCCAAAACTGTTCAATTTTTTTTTCTTTTTTTTTTTCTTTTTTTTTTTTAAAAAGGAGGGATTTAGGTGAAAATATTTTCTTTTGTTTTCGTAAAAAATTTCAGGGGAAAAATATTTCAACCAGCTCTAAAGTTCACCACTAATTGCGCAGGCTCTGACTTACTGACTTTAAGGCTATGGCTACATTAAAGAGTTTTCAGCAGCACAGTTGTACCAGTGGAGCTATGCTGCTGTAAGTGCTCTGTATAGACACACTAAGCAGATGAGAGAGAGCTCTTATGTCAGCCTAATGACTCCCGCCCCTGCGAGCGGCAGTAGCTATGTTGGCAGGAGCGCTGTTCACACCGGTGCTTAAGTCAGCGTAAGTTATGTTGCTCCGGGTGTGGGAGGGGGGAATTCACACCTCTGAGTGCCGTCACTTATGTTGACTTAAGATGTCATGTAGCCATAGCCGAAGATGAGTGATTCCATATCCCATTCCCAAATCCCTGAGCTAGCCAATTTCCCCACAGAAAATGTCCAATGAACAGGTAGCATAGGGCTGACACATCCATCTCTACATATCCCCAGCTCTTCTCCATACAGTCCCTGGTATATATGTTAGAGGCAAGGCCGTGGATAGGAGGGGCAGCAGCAGGAGTGGCTGAAGCACTTCCTGTCCAGAATCCTGGAGGCACAAAGAGAGCATAAATTCACTTTTGCCACCACTCCTCCTTGAAATACACCTCCTGCGCTGCATATCCCTGGAGGCACACCACAGAATCCATCCCTAAAATTGCACAAACCCATCTGAACCGTATATCTCATGCTACATGCCAGGTGGTACCATGAAAGGACTCCATGCTTCTAAATCTACACTCTCATTAAGAGAACTATTTACATAGCTACTGTCACTGCAGCTAGAACTTGAGGCTGCCAACTTTGTAATTTTAAAAACCAGACCCACCAGCAGGAGTCCTGGAACCTCCCCTTCCTCCTGAGACCCTGCCCCTGCCCTTCCTCTTTCCCCCAGACCTCACCCCTGCTCTGCCTGCCCTTTTCCAAGACCCCACTCCTGCCCTACACTTTGTTCCTGAGGCCCTGCCCCCTGTTCACTCCTTTCCCTACCTCCCTCCATTGCTTACTGTTTTTCTCCTCTCCCCCACGCCTCCCTGTGTGGGATGGAAGTGACTCACTTGCAGAACTGAGGCTGGGAGCCTGTGGCTGGCGCAGGTTATGACTCAGCGCGTCTCCGCCTCCCCCAGCAGCAATAACTGGACTTTGGGAGTCCAGTCAGCAGATTTGACTGGACAACTTCAGGTTCCTTTTTGACAGAACTTTCTGGTCAACAGCCGGACACCTAGCCACCCTACTAGCATTCTAGCCATGTAAGTGCAGACGGCTTCTTCTAAACTCTCCCTTCCTGCAACCTGTACACTTCCCACCAAGTTCCATGCTGGCTGCTACAAACCAGAGGAGTGAGAATGCACAGTGCACACTGTACTTGCAACACACTATAAAGAGTTTAGATAGCAAGCATATCCTACTGCTGTGGCAGATTTGTGCTACACTGTATCCTTCAATATGACAGTAAAGATGGACATCAGAACTTCCTGACAGTGAGATCTGTTAGGCCATGGAATTATGTCCCCAAGGAACTGGTAGAAACTCTATTCTTTCAGAACATGTAAAAATAGAATGGCCCATATTCTCAAAAATGCTTTGTAGGGGACAGACATATGTTGGCAGGGGCTGGACTAGGTGACCTAAAGGAGGTTTGTTTTTTTTTCATTTCTCACTTCTCTGATTTTACTAAATGCATCAAGATCTAGCTAACAACAAATTGAGGACCCAATTCAGGAAAGTATTCACACAAGACAATATGAGTAGCCCCCTATATACCCATGAAACTATTCATATGTTTAAGTTTGGTATGTGCTTAACTACCTGGCTGAATTAGTGCCTGTATGCAGAAGTCCACCTTGGGGCTTATAAATTAACATTTTCCTCCTTGAACTTCTTTATCTGGTGATGCTGTTTCCTCGTATTAGCAGCCCTCTCTCCTGAGTGTGCAGATGTATTGCTCATGAATGTTAATAGGTGTTAGAAATGTGCACTGGAGGGAAAGCAGGATTTTTTGTTAGCCACATAAATATTACAATGGAAGAAACTTTTTCTCCACCTCATTCACTTTTTGATCCTAGCTGCTCATAATATTAAACTAGGCTTGTGAATATGTTGACTTCTCTCTTGATTTCTCAAAATATTGCAAGTTTATCTTTTTAATCATTAACCACCTGAAATTACAGAATGGCTTTTGTGATATGAAGGCATTTAGTTTGTTTTCCGTTAAGAACAAATATGTAGGTGGCTGTAGATTGAATGTCAAGATTGAATGGTATGGCTTTATTGACAGTTCAGTAAAAGAAAGATCAGATGTCATGGAAAAAATGACTTGCTGAACAGGAAATGCTGGATGTATTACAGTAATACAGTAAACAGTAAAATACAGTAACAGTAAAAGGAACCAGTTCTAACAAACTAATAGACTACTGTTGCATTATGGTTGTCTTATGGCCCATTTACACGTATAATCAAGTCAGCAGGTGGTGTTAAAAAAAGGAAGTCACCTGACATGGAGTACTCTTCCATTTCGCAAAGTAGATGAGATCTTAATCATGTCCCCGAACTGTGCTAAAGTTGTAGGCAAAGAGTTTGGCTTGGCATGGGGATCTCAGTTAAGGTTTGTGTATGTTACAATGGAGAACCATCCTGGGCAGACTAAGATATTTAGCCTAGTTAAAAAACACATTTAGAATCCACGCCATACTACAAATGAGAACTTTATTTGTAACCAGATTTAGAAGACGACTGTGTTGTACCCATGTTTAGGGTTATCGTACATCAGGGTTTTCCAGCCTCTTTTTTGAGCCTCCTTTCTCTGTCAGAGAGGATTTTTCAAATAACAGGAAATGTCCGGAGTTTTTGCAGAGCAGACAAACTGCAGTTCAGAAATATCCCCGACTGGTCAGTCCACTTCCTGATTGGTCCCTACATTCTGCAGCTGACTGGTACAGTCCCCTGCAAGCCACAGCTGTTAGATCCTGTCCATCCAGGCCTCAGCTCCCACCCCTGGGGAGAGGGTCCCAGAAGGAGGTGCCGACTGATGTCTGTTGTTGCATCCTGGGCTCGTGCCAGCAGCCCTGCCACTGTAATAAGGGGTGACATTGCCTCCCACCTCCAGTGTGTACCCCTGCTGAAGGTACCCCTGCCAACACCCCCGCAAACATACTCCTCCCTAGTGCCCCTCCTCCTTCTCCCTCCTTCCCCAACTCCTCCCAATATCCTCTTTCCGGGAACCTAAAACATGGTAACCCTACCCAGGTTCACGGCCATGGTTTTAATTTGCTTTCATGTAGCTTTTCTGATTTTCTGGGAACTTCAATAAAGCTTTACAAAGAAATGTGCTGGGACAAGAGAAATCCACAGATGTAGAAAATCAAATCACTTGTAAGGATTTTGTCATCTCACAGATCTTGCTGTGTGCTCCAGAATATAAAATTGTATTATAAAAGTTATAATTCCTAAGTTTTTGAGGATTTAGAAAATGTGGAATTTTTTTATCCTGTTCTACTCAGCAGTGTTGAGACCTCAGCCGGAGAACTGTGTCCACATCTGGGCACCACACTTTAGGAAAGGCATGGACAAACTGGAATTAGTCCACAGGAGAGCAACAAAAATGATAAAAGCTTTAGAAAACCTGGCCTGTGAGGAAAGGTTAAAAAATCTGGACATGTTTAGACTTGAGAAAAGAAGATTGATAGTCTTCAAATATGTTGAGGACTGGTATAAAAAGGATGTTGATTGATTTTTCTTCATGTACACTGAAGGTAGGACAAGAACAGGCTTAATCGGCAGCAAGGGAGATTTAGGTTGGATGTTAAGTAAAACTTTCTAACTATAAGGAACTGTTAAATTCTGGAATAGGCTTCCAAGGGAGGTCTTGGAATCCCTCTCATTAGAGGTTTTAAAGAATAGGTTGGACAAACTCCTGTTTGATGGTTTAGGTGTACCTGGTCCTGCCTCTGTGCAGAGAGCTAGATTAGATGACCTCTTGAGATCTCTTCCAGTCTTACATTTCTCTGATCCTCTGATACCCTGTTTCCCAGATTTGAGCAGAAACTCTAGTGTGTATTGACAAAATTAGTTGCAATTCTATTGTTTCTGCATTAGATATTGATGCGGCAAAGCATTATGTTCTCAGCAACATCTTGCACACAGCATTGAACATTAGAATTTATTTCAGCAATGGGTGAAATGGTAATTAGAACAATAGATTTATTTCCTACACTTTTAGAAAATTATAGGCCATATCTCTAGGACAGTCACCTAGGCTGATGATAAATCCCAATTTTGCTGTAACAATCTGGAATCTAGGATCTGGTGTTTCATATCCCAAAGACATAATGAGTGGCCCCAGAATGCCCACATTAGGACTGTTAACCTTTAGTTAATGCTAGAGATACCTTATTTAAATGATTAAATGTAACTGAGAGATTGGTTCCTACTCACTGGGCCCACTCTGTCCTAAATGAGAAGGAATCAAAGGTGATTATAGTCACCAGAGAGGAGCAATCATTCCCTCTATTTAACTTCCCTTCTGAAGTTATTTAAATAGGGAGAATTAAACAGGATAGCTAACAGTGCAGTAGTCATCCTTGAACTGCACAGTCAATATTAAGTGTAATTCCAAATTTCAGAACAGGATTTCAACTCATAGCTTTCTACAATTTGAACTCATGGGCATCAAGCCCAGAGGCAAGGGTGTTACCAGCTGAGCGATACTATTGCTCATTATGGCTATTGTAACCCTGATTTTAAACTTTTTCACATCCCTGCTGATGTGTAGTGAATATGGCCGTATAAGAAACATGACCTTAAGATATTTTAATACCATATTTCTATAACAAACTAACATATAAACAAACTGAGCTGAAGAAGAGCTGTGTGTAATCTCAAAAGCTTATCTGTCTCATCAACAGAAGTTGGTTCAATAAATGATATTATCTCACCCACCTTACCCTTTCGATTACAGTAGAAGGGCATCTTCTGAGCTCTTTTCATTCTCAATACCTCATTATCTTTAAACTACCATGGTATCTGATTCTAAACACTGTTGTTATTAGTCTTATCATTCGAAATAGAGGCAGTCCCTACACTCTATAGCTTATCGTGTAACACAAACAAGTCAGAAGATGGGGCAATAGTTAAGGCGAAGTGGTGAGAGACCATCAGTGAGGGGAATCAATGTAGGAAAGCTTAGGGAGGAAGTGTTTTTAAGTAGAGCTGGTCAAAAAATTGTCAATGAAAAAATGGATTTTTCCCTAGCTGGCAATATTTCTTGAAAATTTCCATTATGTGAAAATGTTCTCAAAATGTTTCCATGATTTTTTATTGAAAATAAAATGAATTGCATAGATTCTTAAAATATCCATGATCAATATTTTAATAAATGTTATCCCTATTTCGTATAGATATTTTTGAGGCTTTTTTCTTTTGTTATTCATCTTGGTGACACGGTGTCTACTTCAGACAAGTGGAGAATACAGGGTTGCCAACATTGCATTTCCAGAATAAGAGACTATTTTCTTGGCACCCTCTACCTACTCCTCCCATTATTATTATTGTTGTTATAATCATCACTATCATCGTTATTAATTATAATAAGGAATACGCATCTACATTTGCCAGGGGTATTTTTTACTGCTGTGGACAACGGCAGAGACTCTGCGAGTGGTGAGGCTACACATCGGGAGTAGTGACCCCTCTGCCAGAACGAGCCCCTTCCTCTAGGGCAGAAAGCAGATGGGGCCGCACTCATCAGCTGGATGGAGTCAGCAGGGGACCCTGTCCAAAAGGGGCCGGTATTTAAGGGTGAGAGGTGCATCTTTCCCCTCTCCTCCCAGCCTTGGCCCCTCAGTGCTGTGCAGGGAAAGAAGATGGGGCCATGCTCAAGGCCTGGATTGGGGGGGAGTGGAAAGATATTCCCATGAGTACTGGCTCCCCACTGTTGAAATACAGCATAAAAGGCATCCCGTACTGAATTAGTATGGAACAGGCAATTTTCTATTTAAATAAGGGATGTCCCTTGTAGTATGGGACTGTTGGCAACCCTAAGTGAAAGGGTTAATATGGGCCTAAGAGGCCAATTAACCCACTCTGGCTGCACTTGGAGGATGGACCAGGTCTAATTAAAAATGAAGCCCAAGAGGAGGAGGAGCTGGGATGTGCTATAGAGAGAGAAAGCCTGGTGCAGAACAAGGTTGTACGTCAAGGGGGGAGAACTATGTGGTTATTTGTTAATTTTGGTAATAGAAAGTGGAGAGACATGAAAGGAGTGGGAAGGCTCCTGTAGAGTGAGGTGAAAGCCTAGGCGAAAGTCTGCATTAGACCAAGCTTCTCTGGCTGACCCTGACACCCGGGCAGCAAGTGGATCTCTGGAGGTGCTGGGGAAAACGCCTGGAGACAGGCTAGTGGTAGGAAGAAGTCCAGGGGGGCAGCAGCAAGATATATGATGGGCCCGACTTTGGCTGCTAGTCCTAGGTTCCCTGGGCTGGAACTCAGGGTAGAAGGTGGTCCTAGGTTTCCCTAAAAGCCACTGGGAACGTGGTGTGAAGCCCCGCTGACATGAGGGGATAATGATTATGCAAAGCCCCAGAGAGAAGACTGTAAGGACCAAGGGGCCAAAAGTTAGGGCCAAAGATTGTGGTTTTTTTCTTTCTTTTTGTACTTTCTGATACCCTGGAAGGGGTGGAACTAAAACATGACCTATCTGAGGTGCTGAGTTGTGAGATGAGAAGGCCCACCACAGGTCTGAGCAACTGTTGGTAAATGGTACTAGAGAGGAAAGTTCTTCAGTGTCATGGCCAGCCATGAGGGGTTGTATCAGGCCCGCGGCACATCCACTCTTCTACAATCTTAAACAGTAACATTTCAAATACGGACTTTTTCTTGTTTGTGTTTTGTTTTTTCTTTTTAAATCCCGGTCTGAGTGAGCTGACTGTTCGAAGATTACATGGAAGCAAAATGAAAAAAGGAGAGGAAAAATGAAAAAAAACCCTTTTCCCTGTTTTCCCTCTTTTGCTAGTGAAGGGTCAAATTAGTCACATGGTGGGACTTTTTAAAAAAATTCACACTTTTAACAAATCACTTTTAAAAACTTTCAATTTAGAAATGAAATATGACAGAACCCACCAGCTTCTTATGAAAAATCAGTAAGAATAGCAGTACCCTTTTGAAAAAAAACAAAGAAGAAATTAAAAATTGGTCTCTCTAAAATACTAATGACATGGAAATTATTTCAAAATCTCCCCCTCACCTTTTCACTAGCTCTAGTTTTAAGAACAGATTTGAAAGCGGGATGGTGGTGGTGGTGGGATCTTGAAAAGAAACACAACAGTTCTCCACGTATGCAGGGCATTATGAAAAGGAAGTGAAAAGCTGAAAGTGGGAGAAAGAAGCAAGGCGGAGAGATGTGAGAGCCCTGGAAGGGATGAAAAATGTCAGACAGAGCCGAAAGAAACATGAGTAGAACTGTAGGTGAGAGACCTTGAGGAAAAATTCTCACTTGTTGCTGCTTCTAACTGGAAGCTCCACATGAGCTTTCACTCTGTAATGTCTCATGAGCTGAAAATAATTAGTTAGCATAACTGACACATTTCCTGTACAGTTCTCCCAGGACTTGCATCACTTGTTTATCATCACTATCTGCATACTGCCAAATAAGATTATCATGTCAATAGGTCAATAATACAGGCGCTGTTCAAAACACGCCTTGAACACTAATCCCTGGCTAATCAGTTGCTAAAGATCAGGACAAATTGGGTTTACACACTTAAAGGAGACCTGTAAACAGGAAAAGCTCGGTTTGTGCCCTTTTTCATTCCTTGCCATGTATATAGAAGGCCTGATTTTATTTTTCCTTAGGTCAATTCCCCTCTTTCCCCACTTCAATAATGTTTACATTTTGTTCTGTTTGTCTTAGCTTAGAAATACAGTATCAGGGATTTATCTTTCCTATTTAAACGTCCATTGGAGGCAGATTTCTTTATAATACACTTTTCTATCTTGAGGTGGACTTAACAGTGAATGTGTCGCTGCCTTCTCATGGCCTGGGTGACAAAGGATAAACGTTCTTCTTCCACCTACTACAGTCATGCAAAGAGTTTACACAGTGTCTGCTCAACATCTGAATGGTTTGAAGATTGTGTGTGTTTTTATCTCACCCCAGGTGTGGGCAAACAGGGCCAATCTGAGGCGTCTGGTGAGTTTTTGTTTGTTTCAGAACTTTACAAATGGACACGCTTCATGGCTCTTTATGAACTGAATTCTGCAGGATTTGGACTGTAAGCTCTTTGGGGCAGGGGGCCATCTTTTTGTTATGTTTCCACAGCACCTAGCACAGGACAGTCCTGGTCCATGACTGGGCTTCCCGAGTGTTATTGCAATTCAAATAATAAACAACAATACTATGAACAGTTTTAAAATACTGACAACTACCAAAGCTTATTCTTTAGCACAAGCACTAGAATGTTCTGATTCTGTTTCCATTACTACAGGTGTGTGGTATAGATGGCACCTCTGGGCACATAGCTTTGTTATAAATTGTGTTACTATACCTCAGCTGCCGATCATGAGGATTGATAGCCCATGTAACTTTCTCCTAGCTAGTATAACTGCAGCTGCATATCTCATCACTAGGTTCATATTATGGCCCTAATTTTTAGAAGGGTTGAGTGCCTATAAACAGGCCGAGATTAAAAAATGTTGGGTTCCTGTGCACCACGGAAATTGTGTGTGCTGGGGGGCACTATGGAAATTGTGTGATGCATGGGGGTCAGATACTTATTCAGATTTGCCCCATCTGCCTGCCCATCATGACTGAAGGGTAGGGGGGCTGAAACACTTTTTATAGTGGGGGTGTAGAGAGCCATTGAACCAAACTATAAACCTTGTATATAATGGAAACCACTTCAAGCCAGCATCTTTCCTGAATGGCAGCCACACCAAATCTGAGTGAGTGGTATCATGACCCGGCACACAGGTTTGCAACCCCATTCCGTTCTTTTTCCCCTCATGGTCAGGAAAATCCCTAAATGGGTGGGTGGGCAAGTGCATACTGGCTAATTTGAGCCAACTGAATGGGAGCTCTAGTTGTTCAGCATCTGTGAAAATGAGGTTCTGAGATGATAATCTACTCTATAGAGTTGATCAACATTTTTTTCAGCAGAACAGTGTTCTGTCCCTACTGCAATTTCACTGAAACGGAAACATTTTGCAGGAACATGCTCGTTTTGATGTGAAAGTCAAAACTAATCACTTCAGCCATCTCTGATTGTCAAAGTACTTCTTTTTGGCAACATCATTTTGATTTGAGGTTTATTACATGTAACTATTTTAATAAAGTTATACTTCAACAACTACTGAAATAAAATGGTTTGCCTTAGCATCAAAACAATTGGGTATTTGCAAATCTGGGGAGGTTTTTGTTCTGACTCAAGGGAAAAAAAAGTTGAAATGTCAGAATTTTCTGCCCAATGGGAATTGCGGGTTCAAACAGCTCTGATATTAAACCACATTCCCCATGGCTGGGTTCCTTTAATAATCCCTGTAGCGAAGGCGGGCAACTGATACAGATTTTGAGGGAGGGTGCTGGTGTAGGGGGGAGAGTGTTTTAACCTATTCCCTGGCAAGTATAGATTGAAGTCTATACACCTATCACAGAGTATATAATTCTTTGGAAAGCGCAGAACACATACAAAAGCACCTAATCACCTATCAATGTCAATTTACTTTACCACCCTCCGCCCAGACATTGTTTCTCTAGTAACTGATTACCAACCAATCCCCAGGCTGATTAAATCACGGCCTTGCTATTTTTAGTCCTGGAATGTATTTAACCCTTTTTTTTTTTTACCATAACTCTGAAAGCTTCCCAGACAGCTCAAGTGACTGTCATAAATTGGTCATCTCCTCACTCATAGAACCTTGATCCGGTGGGCTGCAGTGAGTGACAGAGTGAATTGTGAATGAAATAGCCATGGTGTAAGCTTGGATTCGTAATGCTGCTGTCACCATGATTCATTCCTGAGGCAGATCTCACACACACAGATGGGTGGAGTGATGAGACACCGCACCTTTTCATCTATACTGGTAAATAATAGGTTTTCTCTAACAGGAAGCTCTTCCAGGAGAAAACCTTCCCATTCCCCATTCCCATGTAAATGGCAATGGAAACCTTGTCATTCCAGAACACGGAAGGAAAGTGTCAAGGTTGCATAAAGTGACAAGGTGGACATCTGGCAAGCCTGAATGTAGAAGTAAAACTGACATAATGCTTAAGGGCATAGGTATGGGAACGAAGGGGGCTGGGGTGCTGCTGTCCCATCCTCAGCTTGAAGTGATATCCATTATATACAGGGTTTACAGTTTGGTTCAGTGTCTCTCAGCAGCACCCCCACTGTACAAATTGTTCCAGAACCCTTGCTTAAGGGAGAGATTTTCAGTAATAATGTGGCAGTTGGTATTCAACAATCATTGAAAATCAGTGAGCGTTAGATGTCTATGTGCCATTTGTTTTCTTGAAAATCTCCCCCTAAGGTTTTTTCTCTTCTTAGTAATCCATATGTACAACTGGGTGGATGTCAGACTCCAGACAACTAGATTTTTGTCTGGACTAGGATTGACAGGTGTGATTTAAAGCCAGCTTGATCTAAACATCTTGACTACATGGGGAAATTGACTGAAATAGTTACTGGAAGGCAATAACCATTCTGGAACAGCTTTACATGTAGTCACTTATTCCAGAGTAGTTTCCCCATGTATAGAAGCCTAACTAACACCTTTCAAAACTCTAGACAGGAAAGGCAAGTTGTACTTTAACAAGTGCAGTACTGGTTGCCTAAAGCCTAATGAAGCTTACCTCATGCTAATGTACAACTTGCCTTGTGCAGGCCAGAGTTTTGAGAACGTGTTAATTAGACTGAGATAGATAAGGAGATCACATGCATTTTTTTAAGTCCTAGTCTAGACAAGGCTCTATTTGCCACATTTGCTCTCAGGAGTTATGGGGCTTCTTCCTAGTATTAATAGCCACTTCTAATCAAGTTCTCTTTTCTCTAAAAGAAACAAATCAAAGGGACAAAATCTCATCACAAATGTGGCTCTAGACCAGGGGTGGGCAAACTTTTTGGCGCGAGGGCCACATCAGGGTCTCAAAATTGTATGAAGGTCTGGGTAGGAAAGTCTGTGCCTCCCCAAACAGCCTGGCCCTGCCCCCAATCTGACCCTACCCCTATTCCCGCCCCCTGACTGCCCTCCTCAGAATCCCCGACTCATCCAAACCTCCCCCGGCTCCTTGTCCCCTGACTGCCCCCTCTAGAGACCCCCTCCACCCCTAACCACCACCCTTGGGACCCCACCCCCATCTAAGCCCCCCTGCTGCTTGTCCTCTGACCACCCCGAGACCCCCCCACCTTAACTGTTGTCTCCCCCTGGATCTCCCCCCACCCTCCCTGTCCCCTGACTGCCCCAATCCCTATCCACACCCCTGGGACTGCCACACCCTATCAAATCCCCCATCCCATTCCCCGTCCCCTGACCACCACCCCCAGAACCTCTGCCCCTTCTAACCGCCCCCTGTCCTCTTACTGCCCCCTGGGACTCTCTGCCCCTTATCCAACTCTCCTCCTTCTGGCCCTGGCTCCCTTACCATGCTTCTCAGACCAGCCAGACACACTGCTTTGCAAGAGCTCACAGCCCCCCCCGGCCTCCACCCCCAGAGCACTGCCTGTGCAGCATGCTAAGGCTCAGGAGGAGGGTGGAAGGCAAGTTTGGGGGAGTCTCCCCGGCAAACTCAGGGGTCGGTCAGGGCAGGCCCACAGGTCGGATGTGGCCCACGGACCATAGTTTGCCCACCTCCTGTTCTAGACCTAGGAGCTCCTACTGTCCCAGCAGCCCAGATGAAATAGTTTGCTTAAGGGTGTGATTTGCCTCTCTTGTACTGTAGCTCCATTTGTTTCAGTGGCACCTGATTTACACTTACATTTACTCTACCTGGGATACAGTGTGTGACAGAGACCCAAAATGAGGGTCACAAACATTATTCATATAGGAGATTTAAAATGCTGTAGGATTTGTCCTGTTAGGGTAAAGGGCTTTTTTGACCTGCAGTTGAATGGTCTTCTCTTTCTGATATAGCTTTCAGCAATAACAGTGGAATCGGTGTGGAATACAGGTAATGGTGGCACTCCAATGAGTGCCGTCCCTTGGAATGAGGCCTAGTTAAGTGGTAAGCTGCAGGAGAATTAAGCCAGAATGTATACCTTTCCATTGAGTTACTAAACTCCTGCTAAATGTGTAGTCGTTCTCGTCACAGCTTGCCCGTGCTGTAACTAAATGTGCTGTCTTTTCTCCCATTGATATGTTTGTCTGAATTATTTATATGCATATAGCCATAGAGCATGGAGTTTCCTTTTAGACCACCACAAACCTTTTTTTTTAAACGCTGCCAGTTGTAGTAACCTGCATTTCGGGTCATTTGGTAGCATTAACTGGGCAAGGGAAGCCATGTCTGACATGCAACTTGGTGGCATTCTCTGCCATGGTGGAGAAATAAGGAAATTGGGGGGAGGTGCATAGTGGTGGCACAGAGAGCCATTGGCCTGTGGGGAAAGAGGACATGCTGTAGGGATGGGGAAGAGAGGATACAGAACCCCTAGTTTGGGAGGGAGAATGGGAGACTCCAGTATATGGGCAAGGGGAATGGAGAACTCAGGAATGAGGGTGGCGGTGGGTTGCAGAAAGTTTCTAGGAAAGCAGGGATAACAGGATGGCACTTGCAGGGAACCTGCAGGTGGGAATGGAGGAATGAAAGGAGCTCTTAGTGTGGCAATGTGCTTGGCCTACAGAAGCAATAAAGTGCATAACCCACTATTATATGCTGCTTTTGTACTAGCTTGGTAATGGCTCAATAATATAGATCCAACCAGGGCAATGGACACTGAGGGACAATAGTTAGACATGACTGTCTTGCAGCTAGCATGTAGATGGAGGCCCCATCCAACAACTCCAGTGGTTTCCCCATTACATACTGAAACCTTAGGATCCATCATCATGGATCAGCTGTCAGGAGCAGGCTGGCCTCAGCACCCACAGGGAGCCCCACTAAAGTCACTGAAGCTCCTGGAATGTGCGGAGGTTGGACTGCTCAGAACCCATTGACTTCAGTGGGGATCTAAATGGGTGTCGGTACCTACCTGTGTGGATAAACCTGCTGGACTGGGGCCTTAGTTTGCCACCCATACACCCTCCCCCTCACCACCACCCCCCCGCCCTTCCAAAAAAAGCTTGAAAGGAGAAGGAATTAAAGATACACTGTAAACCAGAGTGATAGTGGTGGGATCCTTATTTGTAATGTGGTAGTACCCCGGGGCCCCAGTCATGACTTTCAGACCCATTGGGCTAGGTGCAGGACAAACACATGGCAAGAAGGTAGCCCTTGCCTCAAAGAGCTTATGGTCCATGAGATGGGGGACAACAGGTGGATACAGACAGCTGGGAAATACAAGGAGATGGCTATGGGCGATGGGTAGCGATCTCAGCATACTCACTGCCCAGCCACTGTCAAGTTTTGAAGGACGACAATGAGTAGAGCTTGGTGATGGGGTGTGGACTGTTGAAAATGAAGCTGCAGATACAGGCACTGCCTCTTGTCTTTACTCAGCAAAACCCTGAGCGTGACACATGCTCCCAAATATTCATAAAGTGCTTTGAGATCATCGCCTGCAAAGCTCTCTGGCAGTGTAAAATCAAATCAATTGATCAAATCCTGAAATTACCTACTCAAGCCTTACTCACTGGGGATCTTGGTTGAATATTAACTGAGTAATGACTGAGATTTGGCCTATACATATTACACATCATTATTGTTTAAATGGGCGTTATCTGTCTGGGTTCTTTAATTAGTTTGCATTTTGCTTGGTTACATTTAGACAGAACAAATACTAAATAAGCATATTTGCTGGTGTTCCCTGCTGTGTTTAACACTATCTGTGCTGTTTCTAGACCAGGGTGGGCAAACTTTTTGGACCGAGGGTTCAAAATTGTACGGAGGGCTGGATAGGTAAGACTGTGCCTCCCCAAACAGCCTGGCCCTGCCCCGTATCCACGCCCTATCCACCCCCTCCCATTTCCCACCCCTTGACCGCCCCCCTCAGAACCCCTGACCCATCCAACCCTCCTTCCGCTTCTTGTTCCCTGACTACCCCCATCCCGAGACCCTCCGCCCCAACCACCCCCACAAAACCCCACCCCCTATCTAAGCCCCCCTTCTCCTTGTCCCCTGACTACCTCCTCCAAAGATCCCCCCCGCCCCAATCACCCCTCCAGGACCCTACCCCCTACCCAACCCCCCCCGTCCCCTGACTGCCCTGACCCTTATCCACACCCACACACCCCTGACAGACCCCCTTGGACTCCCATGCCCTATCCATCCCCCCCATTCTCTGTCCCCCAACCGCCCCCCCAGACCCTCTGCCCCTTATCCAACTCCCTGCGCATGGCCCGGCCCCAGTCCCAGCCCCCTTACCACGCCGCCAGACACTCTGCTGCACTGATCTATCAGAGCGCGCAGCCCTGCCCCCCAGAGCACTGCTCATGCGGCGTGCTGAGGCTGCGAGGAGAGAGGGGGAAACCAGGGGCAGGGGAGCCTCCCCAGCCTGGAGTTCAGGGGCTAGACAGGACAGGCTCATGGGCCGGATGTGGCTCGTGGGCCATGGTTTGCCCACCTGTGTTCTAGAACACCACACTTCACTGGGTCTTGCCTGGTTTGCTAGAAGGCCAAAGCTGAATTGTCAAATGAGTGGGAGATTGACCCATGAAAATGTTGCCAATCTGCCCCAGTCCTAGACCTTCCTACATCCCTTCCCAGGTGGCAAGCAGCTACTGCTAGACTCACATCCTGACACACACACACACACACACACACACTCTTGTACCTTGTTGTACCTTGTAGACGTGCCCCCACACCTGACTTCCTTAGCTGTCAGTTCCCGCAACTCGCCTGTGCACACTCCTCAGATGACAAACCTAGAGTAATTCTCTTAGCCTCCTGTAATAATATTAAGAGTCTCACCTTTGGGGTGAAAATATCTAATCAGCCTACAAATTATTTGTTGCACAAAAAAATTACAACATAAAACAGTCCAGCCTTGCTCATAAAAATCTACTGAGTATTTCTTGGTGTTTTTAGATCTTACAAGGTCAGATTTTTCAGCTGATTTTAAACCAGCTCCATATGGAGCTGTGCTGATTTATACCAGCTGAGGTGCTGTCTCCTAATTTAAGGCAGAATTGTCTCTAGCATGTCTGTCTAAATGCATAAATGGAAAACATCTCTGTGTAACTTCCCAGCAGTATGTCCCATAAGTGAGAATTTCATAACAGAGAGTAAAACTGGATTTAGGCCAAGCCAAATATTGGCCTCACTATGAAGTAATAAGTGGCAATAGCAGATCCAGCCACAGAAAATTATCTATAGCATCGGCTTCAAGCAAAGGAAAGGATTCTTATCGTACTAGAAAATGGGAGGAGTCAAGGTCTTGATTTACCTCCCATAACTATTGCAGCTATTCAGTGGTCAGCACCGCTACTAAAATAAACCTGCTATTCTGTTAGAGCTAAAAACTGATCTGTCCTGACAAGTTTGTTATTGTGAAGATAGATCATGACCAGACGAAGGCATTTGGCGCCTTTAAAATATATATTTGATCTATCTATGGCTAAAATCAGTTTAGAAAAAATAAAGAGACCTCAGTTTATAGGCTTAGCAAATAAAACCAGGGGCTAAAGTTTCAAACATAGGCACCTAAATGAGGGTACCCAGTTTCAGTGTGGGCACTCAAGTTAGCATGTAGGTATCCAAATACCGATTTTAAGCACCAAGTAACTGATTTGAATGTCCATATGTGGAACTGAGTGCCATAATTTAGGCACCAAATATACATGGAGGATCTCTGAGATTTTTCAGAGCTGGTCCCTAGCAAAAGAAGAGGGCAAGAGGCACTGTAAGCAATTGTAATTTAATGTCAAACTCACAACTGAACTGAAATGCTGATTCAGAAGTGTGAAAATTTTGGATTTTTTTGTTCTGCACATGGGATGAAAACATATGGAGAAAAGTGAGTGGAGTGACCTGTGATAGGAGAATCCCTATCAAATTGAAAAGTAAGATCTAAAAGGATGATAGTTAGGCCTGGATTTTTGTGTGGCTCCAAAAAATGGGCACTCAGGAAGAGATGGGAGCAGATCTTGACTGCAGTGGAAATGAAAATATTAAGATGGATGCTTGGACTTACAAAGATGGACCATGTTCAGAACAAACAAATTAGAGGAAGTGTGACAGTGGTATCTATTCTGAAAAAGCTGAGGGAATCCAAATGGAGATGGTTTGGACATATGAAAAGATCAGAAGACTATATAGGAAGGTATTAAACTTAGAAGTGGAGGGTACAAGAAAGGTTGGAAGACCATAAACTAGATGGATGGATGTCATATGAAAGGATTTGATTAGCTATGGAATTTTAGGAATTGCTTCAAGACAGACTAGAATGGAGAGAGACTCAAAGAGCCAACCCATATAGATAGGCCCAAGGCTAGAAGAATTGGGATGAAAATGAATGTGAAAGTATAAGAATTTCCCACAGGACAAATTCCAATTTTTGCTGAGCTGTAATAGATATCTATTTACATCTATGGAGATATTGAATATTACCTAGCTGCCCACACACTGATCTCTGTACTTCTTAAAACATTCCTGTCTCGACAATGAGCCTGTTCTTGCATGAATGGTTCCTTTTGTTCTGAATTTATATAACTCTGATAATCAAGTCAAATTCTGTCTATCTTGGACACTTTTATTATTCTTCCCATGTGAAAAATGCAAAGTATTTATATGTGGGCAAGTGCTTCCTCTGAGAAGCAGTGAGGCAATGAAGTGACAGACAAGTGCTGTTCAAAGAGCGATAACATTCATGGCAGATAAATATATGTAGCAGTAAATGGCTTCTGTGGATAATATAGTTTTGAAGTGGTCAGGACACTTGCCAGCCATTGGATCTATTTATTGTGAATATTCTACTTTCTTGAGTAAGATACAATTCAACACACTACAGAGGGAATAGACAACGTATCGCACGGGTGCCGATGGTGGCATGCGAGCTGATTTACAGTGGCACTCACACTGCCCGGGTCCTGGCCACCAGTCCAGTGAGCTCTGCATTTTAATTTAATTTTAAAGAAGTTTCTTAAACATTTTAAAAACCTTATTTACTTTACATACAACAATAGTTTAGTGTTATATTACAGACTTATAGAAAGAGACCTTCTAAAAACAGTAAAATGTATCCCTGGCATGTGAAACCTTAAATTCGAGTGAATACATGAAGACACGGCACACCACTTCTAAAAGGTTGCCGACCACTGCTATAAAAAACTCAAACAACTCCTACGTCACCCCCACAAACTGCTTTGCCTCACCAGTTGGAAAGTGCTGTGCTGCTGCTTTCTTTGACTTTCTTTTCATGTCATTGTGGGGGTGGCACGAAGGTAAATAGTTGTACAAAGGCAGGTTTAAAAAACAATTGTGTGAGGTCATGGCCTGTTTGGAAAAGGAGTTGTTATGCAATTGCTCAGAGACCCTGTCAATAAAGATTTCAATGCAGTTCAAAGAAGTTTGTGTTTGATATGTCTGTCTTGTGACTGGCTGAAATCCTTCTCTGTTATACACCTAGTGTATTATCATTAGCATTTAAAGGGCTAAACAATATAGGGTCAGCCTACTAAGGAAAAGCCTTTTGTTTTATACGCTATGGGAGTGGGACTGATGATCATCATGAAGAAGAATCTTATCACGAGAGAGGAAAGTCTCTTCCATCAAATCCCCACAACACTAGAATTTGTAGCTTTGTATAGAACTCTGCCTCAGTTTTCCCAAGTGTAAAATTGGGAGCATGACAAAATAGTAATCTACCTCATAGAGATGTTGAGGATGGCTTTATTTCTTGATAATTAATACTTGGTTGACATGTTTCAGATGAATAAATATCTCCTTTAAAAGCAAACTTTAATGAAAATTGTTGAAATTTTTCTTCTCGGGACAAATTCAGACTTTTTTTAAAAAATAATTTTTTCCCCAAGAATGTTATTGAAAATGCTATCAGCATCTTTTTGTCAAACCCAAAATCTGACTTTTGGTAAATGAACAATGTCTATAACCATCTTGAATTTTTTAAATATGTCTCTTAAAAACACTCAGAAAAAGCATTTTTCAAAACAGTTGTTGAAAAATTTAAAACAAACAGAAAATGGATGTGTTTCAGTCACTTCGAAATGAAAACAACTTCCAAGTTTCTCTCTCTCTCTGTCTTTTATCTTATTTTATTTTTTGGCATGTGAAAATAGTTTTTCATTGTTAAACTATTTCTAGTAATTCATTAATCAAGGATACAAATTGCTTATTTTAACTCTAGCGTCAAATTAGAAATAATCCAAAATAGACTATTGGCTCCAAATTGCTCCTAAACACTTCAGAATATCGGATCCAAACCCAAGTTTTGCAGTCGGGTCCTTTGCTATAATGAGGCTGAACCAGAATCCATACCAGACTAGATCTACCCACTCCTGAACTTTGAGGAAGTTTGGACTTGGATGCAAGTCTCGTTGTGGCCTGTATGGTTCAGGCTCATATTTAATCAACATTCTGAATTGTCCAAGTACATTCTGGCAGATGAACTATAACGAAGACAGCAGGACTAATCATAGGCGTGCACACAGGGTGTGCCGGGAGACACACCCTAATGTCTCAAAAAAAAAAGTGGCTTTGCATGCAGAGTGCGGGACCTTTAAAATAAATAAATAAATAAAATACCCTGGGTGCACACCCTAATGAAATGTGCTGCGCATGCCAATGGGACTAATGAAGAGGATGACAATGAACCCATAAAACTTGGGATGACCTTCTCTTTTGAAGAGATGTCAGACAGCCCATGAGGCAGATGCGGCCTGCTTCACGTATTCCTGAGGCCTACAGGATATAATCAGATTATCCAACTTCTAAACCTTTGTTTTTTAAAAAAATTTCTTATGCAAAAAACCCACTTCCAACTGTGAATTGAATGTAAACTAGAATCAGAGGGGTAGCCGTGTTCTTGACAACATGAATGTAAACTGACGGGTGATGTCTGCTTGAGTCTTGTAGGCAGCTTTAACCAATGTCTCAGTGGTATGAACTCCTGTTAATCACCTAACATCATCTTTTTTGTGTCTACATGTGTCTACACTCAAGCTGATCTCTCACCAGCATAAGTGCCCCATTCCAGAGATCCAGTAGCACCCCCTATCTGAATGGCACGGAGCAATGGTCGACACACTGTGGTTGATGCAGTATAAGTGTAACCATTGTGTGAGCTAACCCTTCTCTAACAGCAGTCCCACAACACCCAACAGGGATTCCTCTGGTCACAACTGGGCACTCCACTGCCCAGGCTCACGGAAACCAGAAGCCTCCAGCCCTGGTGTATTTTTGAAATGCCTTTTTCTGATTTCCCAGCTTGGCGAGCACACCTAGCAGCTCTCCATTGTTGTGTGCAGCTGCCAAGCTGACCATGCCAGTCAGTTATATGCTAAGGGTGCTTACCCTGCGGTCCCATGTGCCAACGTTGCCAATCCCTGGCCTAGATCATCCAGGACAGTGGACCCACTTGAGCAGTAGCCTGAAGGATGTCCCTGTATTGCATGGGCCATAGCAAGTGAAAAATGTTATGTTCTTCAAACGTAGATACATCTCTGCATTATGCATTTTTGTATAACTCTTATATGACTTTTGTGTTGTGTAAATGCCCTTTTACTGAGAGAAAGTGAGGCTTTAAACTCACATGAACTGCACCGTTTAATGAGCATTTGTGCAGTCCCAAATACGCAGGGCCTTACAGACAGGTTTAGGATTGGTGGGGATAGCTGGTATGATCTGGATCCCCCAGATCTGGACACCGGATGGCCGGACCCCAGACACCGTGTTGTGGTGGTCCGGAGGGTGGTCCAAAACTATGGGCCTGGGCCCACAGAGGGTGGGGCAGCCCCAAGTACTGAACATAATGTGGCAGAGACCAAGTTCACTCTCATGCAAGCAACAGAGTTAGCAAAAAACCCTTCATGGCATAGATCCCCCCCGCCCCCCAAATGGGTATGTCACAGACAACTCAAACAAGCAATGTCTGTCATGGTGGGAGCACTGTGCTAATTTGTTTCTAAGTTTCTATCTTTCAGCGTCTGAACCAGAACATCAGGAGAGCTGGCACCAGCTGATGAGTTATAAAATACCATAGTTATAGCGTTATGACAAAGTCTGTCTTCAGTGTTCTGTGTTTCATGTTCTGTGTCTATCTGGTGGGTGTCCTGTGCTAGCATTGGGTCCAGAGAAAGAGGGGATATTTTTGTTAGATTTTCTAATAATCATTTTGTTGTTGATTTTTGTTATTGATACATTTGTATTGTTACATTTGCTTGTATTGTTAATTCCACACTTTCCTCTATGCACTCTGGTTCTACTTCCCCAAGCCCTGAAGGGTAGTTCACGGGCCCCCATAACCTATAGGACCTTGGCCCATGATTGTAAGGCCCCATCTTCCAGGTCTTGGATTTCTCTTTGTAATGGTAATGGTTTTATTGTATTCCCAATTATTATTATTATGATTGTTGGCAGTTGTGTTTGTTGTATCTGGTGTTTAGTAATTGTAATGGTTTTAGTTATATTCACCTGGTTATGATTGTTTGGTTTGTTTGTAACAAGTCACTTGTGTCCTACAAGGATAACTACTGTAATGATCATAGACCAAGGGGTAGAGTGTTGTAGGAGCAGCCCACCTGGTCAGCAGCTCTAAATATATTTTTTTATCCCATTATTGTTCTGTTAGTAACCCTGACTGTTATGTTGTTTCTAATGCTCTGCATTTGCTGCTGGATAAAACAGATGTATGCCAAATTGAAACTACAGGCTGAAATCATGTCCCAATATATTGCTTTAAAACAGATACAAAAAATTTAGATTGTGACCACTCAAGAATTGTTCTTGAGAGGTCAAAAGGGGGACCATGTAGATAAATCTCTGCATTATGCATTTTTGTATAACTCTTACATGACTTTTGTGTTGTGCCATTTCACAGGACCTTGTTTTAGAAGCTTTGTTTTGAACTTTGGTAATATGTTATAGCCCCTAAGATAGTATAGTTAAGGTAAAAGAAAAATGTCTTTTTGCTAGGAGTAGGATAAGATCTTCCCCCCACTTTGTAATTAATTGCCCTGTTGAATGAATGAGGTGTGAATGAGGAAGGTGTGGAAGGCAGGTACCTCCAGATAGCTGCAACCCTTGGAAAGGGGATGGAAGCCAGACCAAGGACAATGAAACTTGTCAAGTGGGCTGACTAAAGAAGAGCAGACTTACTGATGGCCTGGGTGGGGGCGGGGGTTAGCATCAAGCACCTTTTTTTGGGAACACCCTCTCTGCAGCATTGGGACAACACCCAGAGAGAAGCAGCACAAAGGACCAGTGGACCCAGACCCAGATTTTGAATCTGGGACAGATTTGCATAGGAGAGAAGCTGCTATGAAAGTGAGGTGTCTTGCAGAGGACCCCGGGTCTCGTCAACATTGGAGCATCGATCCGGATCGGCAGAAGCCTGGCTCCACCCCTCCCCCATCTAACTCACCTGGCCAGTGCAGTTAAGGGGAGCAACCAGTTGGTAACAACTGCAAGATGGAGTGTGTTTGTTTGTGTGTGTGTGTGTGAGTCCATGAGTGTGATATATATCATATGCATATGATAGTGTTGATTATTGCATGTATTACTAATAAATGTGGTGTTTTGCCTTATTCCCCCCCGAAAAGATCCTGTGCAGTACTTTAAGTACAACACAAAGATAATGAAAATAGAAGTTTCCATCCAACACATCACTGGCGTGAAATCCCCAATTGTGACAAAGTGGAGAGGCCATGGCTTATGTACTCAAAAACCCAGAATGCTGCATGCTGTTTTTGTTGCAAACTCTTCCAGTCTAATGTTCCAGTCACATTGGGTTCTACGGGAACAAAGGACTGGAAAAATTTGGCTAGAAATCTGGCATGCCATGAGAAGGTAGCAAGTCACCAGAGAGCATTTCATAGGTGGAACGAACTTGAGATAAGACTAAGGTTAAAGGCCACCTATAGATGATCAGCATCAAAAGAAGATTGCATCAGAGTCTCTTTACAGGCAAAATGTTCTGAAAAGGCTCATTGCCATTGTGAGAATACTTGCTACCCAAAACCTAGCACTGCATAGTACTTCAGATCATCTATATGTGCCAAACAATGGAAACTTCCTTAAAATTGTGGAGCTGATGGCTGAGTTTGATGCTGTACTCCAGGAGCATCTAAGAAGAGTCACTGGCCAAAAAATGTACACACACCACTATCATGGAGAAACAATTCAAAATGAGATCCTACAGTTACTAGAACAAAAGTCAAACAGAAGATTGTGGCAGATCTGAAGTCGGCAAGATATTACTCTGTTATTCTGTACTGCACACCTGACATCAGCCATATGGAGCAAATGACTTAAACGTTGCGTTTTGTAACAACAGAACCTAGTGAAAATGTCCCTGCAATGGTGACTGTCAGAGAGCATTTTCTAGAATTTATTGGCATTGATGATACTACAGGAGCTGGTGTGACAAACGTGCTTCTTAAAAAACTGGAAGATATGGGCATTGCTATACCTTACATGAGAGGTCAGGGCTACGATAATGGTGCCAACATGAGTGGAAAGAACAGAGGAGTGCAGACCCGGATCCGAGAGTTACACCCTTGGGTTTTTTTTGTCCCATACAGTTCTCATTCATTGAACTTGGCGGTCAGTGATGTAACATCAGCTTCTAGTGAGGCTGCTGAATTTTTTAATGTATTTTTCTCTGCATCGACTCATCGATGGCAAATTTTGAAGCAACATCTGGGAACAACCTCTCTGACACTGATACCACCAAGTGCCATACGATGGAAAAGTCAAGTGAAGGTAATAAGGCCTATCAAACACCAAATTGGAAAGATAGCTATTGCCATAGTTGCCATTATGGAGGATAATGCTATGACAGGAACTGTTCATGGGAGAACAGTGGCAGAGGGAAATGGAATCACCAGAAACATACATAACTTCAAATTTCTGTGTGGCTTAATGTTGTGGCATATCATACTGTTTGAAATAAATGTTGTTAGCAAGAGACTCCAAGGTGCTGACCTTGAGATATCTCGAGCAATGGAACAACTGGACAAAGCAAAGTTGTACCTACAGTCTTACCAGTCAGAGGAGAGATTTCAAAATGTTCTGAAGAGTGCACAGAAGTTGTCAGAGGAACTTCACACTGAAGGTATTTTCCCACCCATTTAAGAATACAAGAGTCACCAAAGAAGACAACATTTTGATTATGAGGCACGGGATAATCCCATAAGAGACCCCAAACAACAATTCAAAGTTGAATTTTTTAACCAGGTGCTAGATTGTGCAATACAGTCAATTGAAGAACGTTTCATGCAGCTCAAGGAACACAGCAGTATATTTGGGATGTTGTATGATATTCCAAAACTCCTCACTATACCTGAAGAAGACCTACACCAGCAATGCAGGGCACTAAAGACAGTGTTGATACACGATGACATGCGCAAGTGATTTAGGTGATGTACTAGGTGATGACGTACTAGGTGATGTACTAGGACACATGTACTATGTGATGACAGTGATTAAGTGATGACAAGCGCAAGTGATTTAGGTGATGTACTGGAAGTCTTTTCAAGATACATTTCAGCAGGATGAATTCCAAAGGCTGTTCTGGAATAAATGCGCACAAATAAGATGACCACTCTCTTTCCAAATGCTTTTGTTGCTCTCACATACTTCTAACACTTCCTGTAACAGTTGCCTGTGGAGAATGCAGCTTCTTCAAGCTGAAGTTATTAAAAACACATCTATGCTCCACAATAAGACAGGAGAGGCCTTCCAACCATCTCAACAGAGCATGAGCTGGCCCAGACTGTGGACCTTCAGGAAGTGTGATGGGCTTGGGACTCACTACCGCAGCACCTCCCACTGGCAAGTCCGGGAATTAGCTCAATTCATTGCGGAGCGCCCTCGGCTGGTAGTATCCCGTCCATCCTCCTGCTCTGTTGGTCTCTGGTTGATATCTGGACCCGTGTTGCTCCTGGCTCGGTGGCATACGCTTTGGGCAACTGCCCTCCAGCAGTGCCCCCTAGTACGTCCGCACCCCCTTCCGGGGTTGGGGGAGTCAACAGCAGTCCTTGCACCTGCCTCAGCGGCCAACCACAACCCCCAAGTCTTACATCAGGGGCAGGTTGCAGCCTAACATGGCCACTGCTGCATGGCCCAG
This sequence comes from Dermatemys mawii, assembly GCA_007922305.1. NCBI lineage: Eukaryota > Metazoa > Chordata > Testudines > Dermatemydidae > Dermatemys > Dermatemys mawii. The sequence goes on along the minus strand of ML677385.1, from coordinate 1,233,538 downwards.
TGCAACACAAGGGGGAAAGAGGCGGACCCAGGCCCGCCCACTTCTCTGGGTCCCGACTCAGGGACCCTGTAACGGTAGCCTCTTTGCCCTCCTTCTTTCCCCTTGTCCCTCAGTCTTCTCTGGGTCACTTCCCCTCTGACTCCATTGCACTCTCTAGGCCCTTCTGTCCAGGGCCGGCAGTCTGACAGGTATCAGGCTGGAGCTCTCCTCTGCTCCCGTAGAGCCTGCCCAGCACTACACTGTCCCTCATGCTGGTCTCCTTCCCTCAGGAGACAGATCTTCCTCTCGGAAGGTCCAGGAGAGACTGACTGCTCCCTTCCTGGGCAGCCTCAAAGAAATTATCACATCTCCCATTGTTGCAGTAATTCCTGCAGATCTGCAACAACATTTGACTTTTTACTTCCCATGGCTTTGGTATGTTTTACTTTTTCCTTACAGCTATAAACCATTAACCTTGATGTTAGCATGGAAATGACTATAATTAGCATTGGCTGAGTGTAGATGGTTGCCTAGCTCTGTTCTGAAGATCATTCTTTAATATAACTTTTGTGTTGATTTTAATTTTTAAAAAATCCCTTGGGAGGCTTGCTGATAACAAGCCTGCCATTCTATCAGACATGTTCACAAAAAAGAATGAGAAGATGGGAAATTAGTTCCCATTCTGGAAAGTAGAAATATCAAAAAATTTAACACAATAAAAATTTTCTGAAATGTTTCTAATAGCAACTGTCAAAACAAAAAAGTTGACAGTTTTGAACATAACAATTGTTATTTTTAATTGACATTTCAACATACATTGTTTCTGTTTCAGTTAAACTGAAACAATCTGTTTAAACCTTGTGTTTTGCAGTGACGCTGACTTAGTTTCCCAAACCCGAAGAAGAGCCCTGTATAAGCTTGAACACTTCTTTCTCTCTCACCAATAGAAGTTGGTCCAAAAAAAGATATTACCTCATCTACCTTGTCTCTCTAATATCCTGGCTCCAACATGGCTACAATAACACAGCATACAACAAAAAGTGTCATTTTGACATTTTGTGCTGGAAAAGCTAACTCTTCCTTTTGACCCAATATTAACCTGCCATAAGTTTTGGTCTCAACTAAACTGTACTTTTCAGCACTGTAGTTTTCTACATAAAAAATTCAGCCAGCTCTGTATCCTGCACATTTTTTGAACCTTTGCTATCAATACATCCCAGCAGACTGCAAATGGGATGGAGAAACCAGATTGTCTAAAAAAAGCACAGAGTTGCCCCATCGTTGCCTCAAACTACAAGGAATCCTGAATTCAGCTTTTCTTGTTGTATGAAGAAGTTTCATAACTTTTTTATGTACTATGTATTTAGTATTAATAAGTTTACAAATCCTTGCCATGTACATATCAAACAATACAATAATCATTACAACAGTAAGAATTGTTTAGAGAACTGTTGTACAGGAATATAGTCATCAGATCTCTCTAACAGGTGTTATCATATTACAGAGTGAGTATCATCACAACACCTATGATATTTCATTTCTTGTGATATTATTTAATTGAGTGAAAACTCTGATTACATGTATAGAACTAACCAGGCATGTCTATCAATGTTAATATTTTTGGACAAACTGGATAGGTGTGGTGGGGCTTTTTGCAGATGAATGTACCTGGTCTGAGTATTAAATACAAGGTAACCAAACATCTCAGTTAACTATTTGTCCTCTGTGTATTTTGCTATAATTGGTGTGTTAATTTTTCTATAACAACCTCCCATATTTTTTGAACTATCTTCTGTGGTTGGACTATTTTTCTTTTTTCAGTGGCCAAGCAGCTATTAGCAGATGAGAGATTAATTCTTCATTTATTTTTGTGTGACCATGTCTGCTAGAAAGCCCCAGGAAGATTACCAAAGGATCAGTTGGGAATAAGTATAGTTTGATAACTTTTACACTATTGCCACATTCCCCTGCATTGCTAGGGGCTGGCAGAGGAAAAGCTGTGATACTGATAGGAAGGCTGTTCTCATGGTATTTCTGTTCTGGCTAGGAGCAGTGAGTTTCAGAAGACTTGTGATAAAACCTTTGTTTCCTGCCCAATTTTGCAGACCCAAGAGGTTTATACAATTTTGATGAGGCAGCTAAACATCTAATGTTGGGGTACTTTCTAAACAGAAGCTGCTAATATTGAAGTTTCTTGACAGTTCAGATATGGCTGGAGTGCAATCAATCCCAATATGAAACACCTAGAAACTACATCTCAGCATGTAGTAGCCTAAATATTACTGTGATGGGCACACAAAAATATAGTAGATAAAGAGGTCATCCACTCCTGTAGATTCTAAGCATGTCAAGAATGGACATGAAATGTGCCTTTCTAAACGTATTCAAATGAATCCAGGATCTTACATATGGAGTCTTCATATCACAAATAGCAATAATGTGCTGGCACAGCTGGATTATAAAGGCAAGTGAAAATAGTTATAGTATTGAAAAACACATGGAAAAGACCTTATTGCATCCCAAACCACACCCAAATGGCTCCTTTTGTTCCCAAGCCTCAGACCACAGCTCTGTTATGAAAACAGATTGTTACTGCACATGAATTGTTACTGATTGAGTACACCTAGTGGGGTTTTCCAGTAAATACAACAGGCAAAAAAAATGATCTCTAATGGAGAATGATTTTATGAAAGACACTTGCATCAGAATCAAAGATAATGTAAAGTTATTGTTTACAAAGTCTCTGTGGGATTAATAATACCACTTTTTAAACCAAATAATTAGCTTAAGATTAAGTAAGATACATATATGCACATAACATCAAATAAATAATACATTCATAAATACAGTTCATTTCTTTGTTGGGGGAAAAATCCAAACAAAACTAATAGAACTGTCAAGACATTCACTACAACTCCATCATTCACTCACTCAGCTTTTATTTAATTTTTTTCTGTCCTCCTCTGCCTTTCTCTACTGCTCATCTAGATTATGAATGCTTTGGGGCAGGGAATTTGTCTTCAGGCCTGGTTTTAAAGAATCTCTTTTGTCACTGCACAAATATGTACACTGGAGAGCACACACCATCCAGTAAGCTGTTCTTGGTCAAATCACTGTGGCTAAGAAATATACAGATTGAGTCAGACTGTGATATGTATGTGGTTGGCTGGGTTTTATAGGATGATATAGTAGGACAGAGTCATGGCTTCACTTCACAGATAGTCTAGAAAGAAAGAAAAAATTTATTGCCTCTTCGTGTTGAAAACCCATCCCTGATATGGTTGTGTGGCTGAGGTGTGTCTGTCCTTCAGCTTTCTCCAGCGTAGAAATGTTTGGTTGAGATTATTAAAGTAGTGCAGAAGGGTTAACCATGAAATTAATGGACTAGGTAGGGTTAAATCCTTTCTGTTGCCCAGTCTTCATCTTCTGCTTGAAAATCTGGTGAGAATTTCCCTCCCTCAGCCCCTTCCCAGCCCATCCCTTAATTCCTCCAGAGGGTTGATTTAGCAGATGATCTGTGATGATCAGAAATGTGTTTGTGCAAAGGTAAACCAACAGATTGTGGCTACCTCAGGGATTAAAAAAATAAACCTGCCATGAGCACTACATACTTGATATCTGACTGACATTAGGAGTATTGCTATGGGAGAGGCCTCATATTTCTTCATATACTGTCTGTGCAGATTGATGACATGGGTTGTGTTCCAGCACGCCCACATAGTGCCTTAACTATCGTGATTCACAGTTGTCTCTGTATATGCAAATGATTGTGAAACATGAAGCTGTGCAACCCAGTGGCCTTACTGTGTGCAAACAAAATAAAAGCAATCTTAAAAACTATGAGATCTCTCTGTTTTACACAATTAAAAGAAGTACTGGCTGGGCAGAATGAACTCTTCTCCACTGGAGAAGCACCAGCGCACTCCCAACAGAGTGTGATACTGGTCAGGAAAAGGGGTGTGGGCAGAATGGCTGAGGTATAAGTTGCTTCGACAAATTCTAGCTCCATCATCAAACAAAGGACTCCTAGGGAACTCCAAGGGAAACTCAAATCCACATGGCAGGCTGGCAGCTCCACCATTATTTGTGCTCTGTGAGGGTGAATTTCCACCAAGGTCCGGAGGCATTCACTGGCACATGGAGGTGTAGTTCAGACACGCCTTCCCCAGTGCAGGAATCTCTCTTTTATCTAAGTGCTGAGTACACGGAGGGTGCTGTAGGACTAACAAATGGAATAATAACAAAGAGCAGCAGACTAATGGACTAGCTGTCATCCCGGCTGGCATGCTGTAGTCCCAAGGCTAGGGAGTGTGGTCAGGTGCCCAGAACATATGTTGGCATGTTTGGCAAGCACTAGACAGGCACACATGAGGTGCCTTTTGGGAGCAGTAGCAAGGGGCACACCCACATGTTGTTTTCCTCCTCCCTTAGTTGCCCTGAGTCATCCTGTCCTGCACCAGCAGGATTTCCCTCCTCCCTACCGAGTGGTTGGCACTGCTTTGTCAGCACCTCACAATGTGAGCCCATATTTTAAGGACAGGATTTTAGCTTAACAATAGAGTCTATTTTTCTGCTCTGATCAAGAGGTATTCAGAGTACGTGACATGGTACTCTGCCTGCACTTTGTTATTGGACAGTGTCACTCTGAGGTCATTTGCTTCAAATGAGAAAGTAAGAAAAAAGCAAAGCTCTGATATGAAAAACAGAGCTATTAGAGTACAGATCAACACCTCAGTGCTCCATGACACCCTGATGCCAAACACAACTCCATCACTCTGATTTGGTATGTATACCACTGCCACACACAGTGCATATCTCACACTAACAGGACATGTTGGGGCACAGCAACTGTGTGCGTGTGTGGACATTTTTCTTCCCAACATCCACATTATCAAAGCATAAGGATTTAGTCATGTGACTCCCATTGACATCAAAGCGTGTCCTTCTACTACAGCAAGGAGGTATAGCTAGGCTTAGAAGGATTAGATTTTTATTGATTTTTTTCCATACACACACAAACTGACAAAAAAATATTTTAATCAGCGATAATAGAAATTTACAGATAGACAAAGAGAGAAAAATGCTGCTTGGGAACATATTAGTGTTTCATATAAAGATATACTTTGTATATTTTGACATAGGATGTTGATTGTTTTTTTAATGGTTTTAATGAATCTCAGCATTTACTGTCAGACAATAATTATTTAATCCCTCCATAATTTCCTGCAACTGTGAACATTTAAATAGACTTAAAAAATTAAAAAAGCACAAAACCAATAATTTTATGCAACTGTGAATATTTAAATTGACAAAAATAGAAAAAAAATGCTTAAAACATCTATATTATCTGTCAATATTATTAAAAAATTGAATTCTACCAAGCCTAATCATAGTACAAAACAAAGGAGAGACCTGCTGTGTTATCTATTTTTTCTCCCTGCCAATGAGGGATTATGCATTAATATAAACTTTCGAGGCCTTTATCCAGTCCAACTGTCTCAAGTGATGGGGCTCCTACTACTTTTCTTAGAGGACTATTATTTTTCTGCAGAAAGAATGAGGAGTACTTGTGGCATCTCATTCTTTTTGCGGATACAGACTAACACAGCTACTGTCCTGAAACCTATTATTTTTCCAGTGCTTCAAAATGAGCTAGGCATCTCAAAGAGCAAGTGAAGTTGCAATTCTTGCCCCAAAGAGCATACAAATACAAATTGAACGAGGCAATGATAAAGGAGGTCATCAAGAGAAAGGGGAAAGGACAGAGGATGGAAGAGGATGATGATGAGGATAACGCTGCTCTACAGCCAAAATGCTTCTGAAATAAATGTAGTCAAACTTTACTAATTCTGGGTCACTGAGAACGAAAATGATGCTTTAAATTGTTGATTGGCTCTAGTTTTCAAGATATGCTATTGGGTCAGTATATACGACCCTTGACATGGGAATGGCGGAGGATAAGTGAGTTATAAGGGGAAGGGATCTCAATTTAAACCAGAAATGACTAAAATACATCTTTGACTGGATCTATGAATAAATCTATGACTGGGTTTGGACAGTACTTGCTTTTTAGGCAAAACAATGAATGATGCAATCTGAAGCTGGTATTGCATCATACATGATATGAATTGCATCATGTTATTCCTAGAAGTCATGGATGATGCAATCATAACGAAGCTTACATCACTCTGCTGAACAAATTGCCCTATATCAGCTCGAGAAATCATAAAGTGTCGTGCTCTCTTATTTGTCAGTGTTTGATTTTGCAAAGGGACACATTTCTGTTTAGCCAAAGTGAGCAGAGATGCCTCGTACTTGTGTGAACAGTGCAGATAACTTCTGCTATGCTGATAGTGAAGTGACTTTTGCATCACAAAAGCGCAGTATAACCACTATGGTTAAGAAAGCCTATCACCTTTATTTTGGCTGCAAAATTGGAGATCAGGACAAGAGGTGGGCCCCACACATATGCTGCAACACTTGTGCAACAAATCTTCGCCACTGGTTGAACAGGAAAAGGAAATCTATGCCTTTTGCAGTGCCAATGATTTGGAGAGAGCCAACAGATCATACCAGCAATTGTTACTTCTGCATGGTGCCTCCAGTTGGGAAAGGTGTGTCAAAGAAGAAAAAGTGGACTGTGCATTATCCAAACATTCCATCAGCTATACGCCCAATACCCCAAGGAGAAGGACTGCTGGTTCCTGATGCACCAGAATCATTCTCACTTGAGTCAGACGAGCAAGAGGAAGAGGATGAAACTTCTGGCCCTGAACCATCAGTGTCACAGGACCCACATTTTCTCCCATCCTCCTCCTCTGAACCACACCTCATAACACAAACTGAACTGAATGACCTTGTCAGGGATTTGGAACTACCCAAGTGTAAGGCAGAGCTGTTGGGCTCCAGACTACAGCAGTGGAATCTCCTGGCAGGTGATGTTAGGGTTTCCATGTTCCGTGACCGTCAAAAGGATCTTGTCCCGTTCTTCTTCATGGAAGGTGATCTTGTAGCCTGCAACAACATTGATGGTGTGATGGCAGCCCTCAACATCGTTCACGATCCAGATGAGTGGAGACTCTTCATTGATTCATTGAAGACGAGTCTTAAAGCTGTTTTGCTGCATAATGGCAATGTTTTGCCATCAATTCCAGTTGGTCATGCAGTCCATATGAAGGAAACCTATGACAACATGAAACAACTTTTGAGGTGCATAAACTATGACCAATCGCTTTGTGGCGATTTGAAGGTTGTTGCTCTTTTGCTTGGTCTGCAGACTGGACACACAAAGTACTGCTGTTTTCTCTGCGAATGGGATAGTCGTGCAAGAGATTCCCACTACATCAAGAAAGATTGGCCACTCTGACAGTCATTGGAGCCTGGGAGGAAAAGTGTTCAGCATCCACCACTTGTTGAATCGAGGAAGATTTTGTTACCACCCTTACACATCAAGCTGGGCCTGATGAAGAACTTTGTCAAGGCCATTGACAAAACACAAGCAGCTTTCAAGTACCTCCGTGGAAAATTTCCAAGGTTAAGTGAAGCTAAGATAAAGGAAGGTGTCTTTGTTGGTCCTCAGATTCATGAACTTCTTCGAGATGATGCATTTGACCATGCACTGCGTGGCAAGGAAAAGACGGCACGGAAAGCCTTCCAGTCAGTGGCAATACATTTTCTCGGAAACAACAAGACAGGCATCTACAGGTTATTGGTGGAAAACCTGCTCAAGGCATACAAAAGCCTTGGTTGCAACATGTCACTAAAGATACATTTTTTGCACTCTCATCTAGATTTTTTCCCACTGAACTGCGGAGCAGTGAGCGACGAGCACGGTGAGTGATTTCACCAGGACATTGCAGCAATGGAGAAACGCTATTAGGGCAAATGGAGCCCATCAATGCTTGCAGACTATTGCTGGACAGTGACAAGAGATGCTCCATTTAATGAATACAAGATACAAGCCAAGAAGCGCCGAGTAGACACTGAATAGTACTAAACTATGTACAATATAGTTTTTTGCCTTTTGTTTCATAATACATTTTATTTATATAACCCTTTTGCTGATTTTTAAAGTGTTACATAAACAGGACAGGTGAAATATTATCATGTAAAGCAACCATAAACACATGAAAAGACCTAGGTTTACAATTTATGATTAAAACTCTACTATCTGCACAATATATATAGACATAAAATGTAAAAACTTCAATATCTTAGAAACAGTAGCCAATCAGTTGTTTTAATTATCATATTTGAATTCAGCACATCAAAATACATAATAAATATCACATTTTATCTCTGAAGCAGACGATTTCTAAAAAATTGTAGACCAGTGTAATAAGAGCTCATGGAGACAAGGCATGTACATATTTTGTTGGTGTAATTACACATTTTGTCTCTTTCTCTTTAGTTGTAGGCTACCTAATCTCTTCATAATTTCTCATAAGCTTTGCAGCAGCCCATTATACTATATCATCGCCATCTGGAAAGTTTTCCAGCTACTCAACCTACAATTTTCCTCTTCTTCGGTTCATTTCCCATGATTTAACAATTGTCCATGTTATCAACTCTTGTGATTTTGATGGTGAAGTGGAGATATTTGATGTTTCACTCAAAGCCTCAGCTCCCGAAAACAAGGAATTGTTGTGACAAGCTCAACTTTCGCTTAAAAATCAACTTAAGTTTCTAGCCCTCATGGTGGCTGAGAAAAGGTTGAACAGGGAGGACCCAAGTGTACCCTACAGGCTCAAAAATCAGAAGGAAAATAACAAGAACTTACATTTATTTTTATTTTTAAATGATGATGATTTTTAATTATGATTTTGGGAGGCCCCTGACTCATATCTGAACATCTGTGGTCAGTAATACTGAATGTTAGAGCTAACATTGTTTGAAATAAACCTCATTAGTTCAAAACAGGTCCAGTAATTCCATTTTGTAAACGTTTAATCTGGAAAAGGAATGGAAGATGCTAAAATGTGTTTATTGGTGAAAACCTTGTTATGGCAACAGAAGCAGGTATCTTGAAAATCAAGGCTCCTGCTTTATTTTTATTATTGTTTGCATAGCCCCAACAGTGTAAAATCCAAATGAGGAATGGAGGCTGGATTTTCTTTAACCATTTACTGTGACTGGATCCAGGTTGTATCTTTTTTCTAATTATCCACATACCATTAAAGATAAAAATTGCATGTTTCTTGGCACGCTGGCACCAGGCAGGGACAGATCTAAGGACGGTATTGTTGAATAGTTCCTAGAGGATATCTATTCAAATGCTGAAATATGATCTGCTATCAACAGGTGTCTTGGCATCATTATAGCTACTGTAAATTCTCATATGCAAATGTATTGATACAGTTACTTCCTCTAAGGGCTTGTCTACGTGGTGCTCCAGTCCACATCAGCTGGGCTGTAAATTCTAGTGTGTGCACCACTGTGTCACACACTAAGTGGGGCATAGGGACCTTGCTGTGGTTCACTAAAAGTTCCCTGGTGTGTGTTAATGTAGTACAGTTTGATATGGAAATACCTTGATGTGCACTGGAGGACTTTTAGTGTGCACCAGCTTGTTGTATTTTGGCCCCTGCACTCTTTTGTTGGGCAATGGATTTCATAATGCAGTGTTCCGTCAGGTCCATAGACTTTGAGCTCGGTGATCTCTCGCTCACAGACCTTGACTCTGCTGATGACATTTTCTGACAGGTTTCGTGAGGCACTCCAGCGTATGGAGGAGTCAGGTAAGATTAGGCTCCATGTTTCATGGTCAAAGACAAAACTGCAAAATCTAGGACCAGGTCCACCAGCAACTCCAATCTCTTTGAACAATGAAACCGTTGAATCAGTTTCCAGCTTTTGCTCTCTGAGTTCTATACTTATCAGCTCCTCCAGTTCTCACACGGAGGTTCTCCATTGGATTGGCATCGCAGCATCTACCAGGGGCCATTTACAATGGATATGGAATCAACACCATCTGCTTGGGCTGTACTTCAAGGCCCTGCCAGCTCTTCTCTGCCTCACGCCTCTGTCCCACACCCACTGACAACCAAGCTCCCCCACCTCTTCTCCACCTCGTCCCCAGCATGCCACATTCCTGCTCCTCCCCCTTCCTCCTAGCGCTTCTCCCACTGCCGAACAGTTGCTTGCCAGTGCTCCTGGAGGGAGGGGTAGGAGTGGGGTTGCAGTGCTCTCAGGGGAGGAGGTGGAGAAGAGGTGGGGAGCCTTGGGGCAGGGGGTGGAATTGGGGCAGGGCGGAGCAAAGGAGGTGGGAGGGCTTTGGGGCGGGGAATGGAATCAAGGCAGGGTGGAGCAAAAGTGGGCCCCCTGCACTTCCCGTACCCATAACCTCCTCCTGCTGTGAGCTACTTGGGGCAGGAGGTGGGGCGGGGGGGAAAGGCTGGGAGCACCTGCACAACCCCAGCCAACCCCCCCAACTCTGACTCCTGCATCTCCCACACATACCCAGGTCCTTCACACCCCATGCCCTGACTCCTGCATCCCCCACGTTCCCACCCTGAACGCCAAATGGGAGCTCCTGCACCCTCCCCTCTTTTCCACTTGCACCCTTTGCACCAAACAGGAGCTGCCCCAGCTTCACACCCAAACCTCCTGCCCCAGCCCGGAGCCCCCTCCCGCATCCTAACTCCTGGCCAGACCCTGCACCCCAACCCCTAGCCCACTCCTGCACCCTAAAGCCCTCCCAGACTTTGCACCCCAGCCCTGACTGCTGCACCCCCGTCACACACACACACACACACACACACACACACACACACACACACACACACACACACAGCCTCCTGCTTTCCATGACTCCTGCAAAAGTGAAAAAGTGTTCCATCCTGCCAGACCTAATAGCACAACACTGAAACTGTTAAAGAGCCATTCAAGTGGCAGTGAATCTATTTAACAGGCATTTGCCAGACCCCAGGTATATACTGTCAGTTTCCGAATTTACTGACAAAAACAGTTGTGCATTACTGTAATATTTACTCGGAATATGCTAGTCTACAAGATCTTAGTTTAAAATTTGTTTTAAAAATATTTCATTAGTGAATTGGTGAAGATTAAAAAATCACATCTGTAAAAAAAATCCTTGCACAGATTTTTAGATGCACAATCATCTTTAGCCTTAAATGCTTGGATCTTCAGACACATAGTTCTTTAAATAAATCCTTCAGAAGACAACCCTTGTTTAAAATATACATTTTAATTTTAATTACTATAGTAAACAAACCTTTCTTCCAAAGTCTTCCTGTCCATTCTGTCCATTCCTTTCCCCTTTAACACACCTCCCCCGCCCTTAAAGAGAGCTCTTAAAGGGACAACACCCCTTTCCTTCCAGATAGCTGGACAAAGAGTTTCTCCTTTCTTTGCTTCTGACTGTCCCTCTTATTTAAAGTTGGTGAAATTTCATAAACATGTCTATTGTTATGGAAATCACACACGTAAATTAGTTTCCCTTTTTCTAAAAACCAATGAACATTGGTATGAACAAGTGAAAGAACTATGAGCTGGATGACTGGACTATAAGGTGAATAGAAAGCTGGTTAGATCATCGGGTGCAATGGGTAGTGATTAATTACTCCATGTTTAATTGGCAGCCAGTATCAAGCGGAGCGCCCCAAGGCTCGGTCCTGGGGACAGTTTTGTTCACTATCTTCATTAATAATCTGGAGGATGGCATGGATTGCACCCTCAGCAAGTTCGCAGATGATACTAAACTGGAAGGGGTGGTAGATACGTTGGAGGGTAGGGACAGGATACAGAGGGACCTAAACAAATTAGAGGATTGGGCCAAAATAAATCTGATGAAGTTCAACAAGGATAAGTGCAGAGTCCTGCACATACAATAGAAGAATCCTATGCACTGCTACAGACTAGGGACCGAATGGCTAAGCAGCAGTTCTGCAGAAAAGGACCTATGGGTTACAGTGGATGAGAAGCTGGATATGAGTCAACAATGTGCCCTTGTTGCTAAGAAGGTTAATGGCATTTTGGGTTGTATAGGTAGGAGCATTGCCAGCAGATCAAGGTACAGATCATTCCCCTCTATTTGGCATTGGTGAGGCCTCATTAGGAGTACTGTGTCCAGTTTTGGGCCCCACACTACAGGAAGGATGTGGAAAGATTGGAAAAAGTCCAGCAGAGGGCAACAAAAATGATAGGGGGCTGGAGCACATGACTTATGAGAAGAGGCTGAGGGAACTGAGATTATTTAGTCTGCAGAAGAGAAGAGAAGAATGTGGGGGGATTTGATAGCTGCTTTCAGCTACCTGAAAGGGGGTTCCAAAGAGGATGGATCTAGACTGTTTTCAGTGATATCAGATGACAGAACGAGGAGTAATGGTCTCAAATTTCAGTGGGGGAGGTTTACGTTGGATATTAGGAAAACCTTTTTCATTAGGAGGGTGATGAAGCACTGGAATGTGTTACCAAAGGAAGTGATGGAATCACCTTTCTTATAGGTTTTTAAGCTCAGGCTTGACAAAGCCCTGGCTTGGATGATTTAGTTGGGGATTGGGCCTGCTTTGAGCAGGGGGTTGGACTAGATGACCTCCTGAGGTTCCTTCCAACCCTGATATTCTATGATTCTATGAACACACTAAACCTCTGTGACTGATTAATTTAAAATAATGTCTTTGTTTCAGTGACTTAAATATGTAGTATCTGGCATGATTATTTTATGAAGGCTTAAGAGTACATTTAAAAAATATAATCAGCTTAGAAATACTGATTAAGAAAATGTAAAACAGAGAAGAGCTGCATCATGTATTCCATAATATTTAATGTTGTATTCAGTGAGACAGCTGACTTCCCTTTACTACAAAGCTTTTGCTAATAAATATCTGATAAACTTCAGGGCATAGCAAAAAACCTGTGCTGACATTTTTTATTTCCAAATTTAGTGCTTTTAATTACGAACCTTTGCATGTCCATTCTGTGTGAGGGAGAGGTTACGGGGATCTCTGTGGGAAACTGTGACTCTTTGCTGTCATGAGGCGGGCTGGATATCTGGCTATCCGTTGCTGCCTCATCCCACCTCTCTCCCACACCCCACTCCCCGCTGCAAGCCTGTGCTATCGTCGGGCATAGCGTCACCAGTTTACTAATACTGCATAGGGCCCCATAAATCCTAAGGAGAGCCCTACAAGGAGGTATAAGCATTGATGAAAGTAACTATGTTAAATAGATTAATAGATATTGGCCACTGCAGATGTAATGGAGTCTTAGAGCTGATTTAAATCCTGAATTTCCATCCCATGGTGAATTCTAGTTTTTTGGCCTGAATTCAGATAAAAAAGTCAAAATAGTAAAACTTTTCACAAAACATAATTCTGATTCAAAAATGTTTTAAATATTATTTTGACATTTTTGATCAGAATGAAATGTTTTTAACATTCCTAAATCAAAAATGTTTCATTTCCAGTAAACAATTAAATGTTTCAATTTGGATCAACCTGAAATGAAACATTTCATTTGTTTTTTTCCCCAATGGAACATTCCACCAAAATTGATTTCTCCTACCCCCGCCCTCCTGCTGGAACACTTAAATTTTGATGAAACCTGTTTCCAACAGGAAAATGGTTTGTTCATAAGCTTTTCACCAGCCGTTATATAGATTTCTGGCATATGTTACATCAGGGATCAGCAACTTTGGCACATGGCCCCCCAGGGTAAGCACTCTTGGCGGGCGGGCTGGTTTGTTTACCTGCCTTGCGTCTACAGGTTTGGCCGATCGCAGCTCCCATTGGCTGTGGTTTGCCGCTCCGGTCGCGGACGCGGCAGGTGAACAAACTGGCCGGGACTGCCCAGGTTACTTACCCTGCAAGGCCATGTGTCAAGGTTGCCGATCCTTCTGTTAGATGTAACAGTAAGATATTTATCCTAGAAAAATTGTTCAGTAGTTGAAGATATTTCCTAAAAAAATGATAAAAATCTTGAAAGCTATTAATCAATCTTGACAGATCTCTAATGGACCTAATTATTGTCCAGAGCTCAGACGAGATTAAATACAGGAGCAGGTAGACGATGGCTTGCCAGACAGCTGAATGGGAGAAAGCTACTGTGCTGTGGGTTCTGACAGTACAAATCTTGATTGCATGCTTAATAGCTCAAGCTGTCCACTACCACAAGCTCCTTACTACACACTTAATAGTATCAATATTCTAAAAGAATAACTAAAACTAAGCTTGAAAGGATTAGATTTTTATTGCTGAATGTCAATTTAATAGTACACACAAACCTGAAAAAATATTCCCATCGATAACTGAAAATTATAGATAATCTGCATTTTTCAGACTTTGCCTAAGAATTTAGGATTTCTTTTAAGGCTACATCAATAACATATGATACTGACAGTTCGTTTATTTATTGTTATAAAGCTTTAACTTTTTGAATCTCAATAGCAACTGTCAAATCCCCCAGTATTTGATCCCTCATAATTTCCTATAACTGAAAATTTAAATTGAAAAAAAATGCTTAAAATCCCACAACGTTGCTCAACTGAAAATGTAAGTTAACATTTGAAAAAAATGTTTAGAAATATCAATATTCTCCATCAAAATGATAAAAATTTAATTTTGCCAAGTCTAATTAAAACAAAACCATAAGGTACAGTTTTCATTTGCCCAACCTACATAATACAGTATACGCTAGCACAGTTTAATAACTTGAGGAAGAAAAGCATTTTCATAAGTGAAGTCTAAGCATTTACTTTTAGTTGAGTAAAGATTGTTTAGATATGTCTCATACTCCTTTTTAGTTCTATTGCTTGTTACAGAGTTTCAGTAAAAACGTAAAAACATAATGCAAAGACAGCACACTAATGAAGCCCTTTGAAAGTTGTTCTATTGAGTGTTGTTGTTCATTATTTGTATTACCGTTGCATTCCGAAGAATTGTACAAAGTAGTATGACAGTTTTATTATTTCTAAGAAATTCAAAATAAAAAATACAATATAAATGTTTTCTTTTCTGAGCATCATCTTAAGTGACATTATCGGCCCGCTGGGAGGATTTGAGGACTGGCCCTTGCCCTAAAGTAAATTGAGTTTGAGACCCCTGCTCTACCATATTGTCACTTTTTAAAAGAAGAGTGTTAGGTTCAGTCAATCACATAAGTTTGATTCCTTATCTAAACACGCCCCCTAGTGCCGTTAAAGTTTTCTTTTATTCCCCGTCACTCACATTGGCCATTTAACCTTGTTCTACCACATTAAGGCGACACTAATAGCTGGACGTGCTCTAGATAGACTGAAACTAGTTTAAGGTAATTTGATTTAAGGGAGGGTTAATCTGGTAATTTCTTGAAACAAATTATACCAATTTAAGCAAGGAGTAAACTGGTTTAAGTGTATCTAAACATAAACAGGGCATTTGTACCAGTGTGACTAGATGACTTCAAAACCAATTGTTTTACCAGTGCAAATTTTCTTGTACAGATAAAGCCTAATGCATGACAGTGATTACATGAGCACAAAACACCTTCCATGGTGAAGCTTAAGAAACAGGACTAAACTGAGCCATATGACCAAAATTGCTATTGGCTTTAAAATAAAAAGTCCATGCTACCTTAAATAAAATTCAGTCTGCCGCTTTATAGGTAGTAAGGTCCACAAGGTGATCATAGTTTCTCAAACAAAAGAGCAAAGCATTCTGAACAAGCTGTGAGGGCTGCTCTGCTTCTAGGCTGGCCCAAGTCTTTGTGTGGATGCCTGTTTCAGTATAAAAGTGGTTAAAGACTTTTTAGTTGGTTTGTTACCAATGTTAACTAAATAAGTGCATTTAGCTAGTCGGGGTCGGCAACCTTTCAGAAGTGGTGTGCCGAGTCTTCATTCATTATGGCTTCACGTGCCACTCTAGGGCCAGCTCTGGCTCCCAGAAAGGGCAGGGCCTTGGGCGGTAAGTGAGGGGCTGAGGGGATCAGAGCCAGCCCCAGCCTGCCCTGTAGGTAAGTGCCCCCTCCACTTCCCATCACCCCTGCTGGGGTAGCAGTGGCAGCTGGGGGCTCTGGGGGCTATTTAAAGGGCCAGGGCAGTTGAGGCAGCAGGAGCTCCAGGCCCTTTAAAGAGCCCCCGGAACCCCCCACTACCCCAGGGCTGTGGGGGCTATTTAAAAGGCCTGGGGCTCCCTGCTTCCACCACCCTTTCCTTTAAATAGCTGCTGGAGCCCTGGGGAAGCGGCAGCTATTTAAAGGGCCGGGATGATAGAAGCAGTGGGAGCCCCAGGCCCTTTGAATAGCCCCCGGAACCCTGCTGCTACCCCAGGGCTCTGGGGGTTCTTTAAAGGGCCCAGGGCTCCCCTTCTTCCATCACCCCAGTCCTTTAAATAGCCCCCGGAGTCCTGGGGTAATGGCGGGGCTCCCGTGGCTATTTAAAGGGCCGGGACAGTAGAAGCAGTGGGAGCCCCAGCTCGTTAAATAGCCCCCGGAGCCCCGCTGCTACTGCCCTAGGGCTCCAGCAGTGGGCTCTGGTGGCAATTTAAAGGGCTTGGGGCTCCAGCCACTGCTCGGAGCCCGAGGTCCTTTAAATTGCCAGTTGGGGAAACCAGGCCACTGTGGTACAGCGCACCAGCTCTTACCAGTACTCTGTTCCAGGGCGTACTGGCTTACTTTCACTTCTCCTGCCAGCCGAGGTCCCTGCCGCCAGCCCCGCTCAGCCCACTGCTGGCCTGGGTGAAGGAAACCCCAGGCCAGTAGCAGGCTGAGCGGGGCTGGCAGCAGAGATCCCAGCTGGCAGGAGGCTGCTGCCAGAACCCCAGAGTGACAGTGGGCTGAGCCACTCAGCCCGCCGCCCTGGGATTCCCATTGCGGGCTCCTGCCAGCCAGGGTCTCAGCCCACTGCCAGCCTGGGTTCCTTCACCCAGGCCAGCGGCGGGTGCTGAGTGGGACCGGCAGTGGGACCCCGGCTGGCAAGGGGCCAGCAGCAGGAACCCCAGAGCGGCAGCAGGCTAAGCCCACTGCATGCCATCCAAAATCGGCTCGTGTGCCCGGTTTGGCACACATGCTGGAGGTTGCCGACCTCTGAACTAGATCATTGTTAGCCACTATTATTCTGAAATAAGAATGTCCGCACCTGGACTTAACTAACAAAAGGTGTGAATTAACAGATTTAGTTATTTCGGTGCAAGCTTGTGTGTAGATCAGCCTTAAGTGATGGAGAAGCCCTGCTACAGAGACTGGAAAAGGGAAATTACAGTAATTTACCCTTTGGGTCAGGAAGATGTGTTTCTTTTGAGGTTGTCATCAGAATAAATAAGGACACAAGAGGGGGAATTCATGGCTTGAGTGCCCTGCAAACTCTTTGCACTGGTTCTGTCCATGAAAATTGCTTGCAAAGCGGCTCTAAGTCTCTGCTATGGAGTATTCCTGGTATAGGGAGCATTGCCTGCATCAGGCGGATGAATTGACCCCTATTGTTTCCAGCATACTGCAGGTGCAACCTGCTTTAAAATTATGGTCCCTGAACTGGGATCTGCCCTGGCTTAGAGATTAATCTGGGCCACCCGTATCTGAAAAACACTTTAGTACTGAGTACAACAACAGGTGGGACTTTCCATGGGAAGCAGCTGGCCTTAAGTAGTATCTATTACCTGACTCAGCCACCAGGGAAGTCCTCTAAACAAGGTGGGACATGAAGGAAGAGAGAATCCTTACAGTGTCCACCCAGTACCACAGCCACTTGTTGTCTGGAGTTGAACTGAAATGCTTTACATAATGCGGGGAAAAAAACCTCAAGTTCTGGGGACTCCAAGTGATGAACACAAGAAATGAATAGGCTTCGTAATAGTAAGTAAAGTCATTTTAAAGGTCATCTGAACAGTTTAAAAAAACCTGATTTGAGCACTTAATTTTATTCTTGCCAAAATGAGGCCACATGTTCTCTGAAGAGTTTGGAACTGTCACCCTCTGGCACTGCCAAACTCCCTTAAAGAGTTGCCACACACCTTTGGGCAGCTGCCCTTATAGTCCATCCCAGGCTCTCTAAAATATGATTTATTATTAAAAAAAAATCTAATCTAACTTCAGAAGAATTATCCAGCAGAAAAATACCCATCCTCCAATCTTATGTAAAGTAGTACGATAGCAGTGTCTGAGGTAGAAGTAAAGTTGTGTAAATATCCAGATGCATTTTTGTAATAAACCCTTTTGTTACTTAGGGTCCATATTCAATGCAGTGAAGTGAGAAATAGCCATGGAATTCCCATTAGCCAGGGAATTTCTAGTGCCAATAATTGCATTTGGGGGGTGGGAGGATCCCTTTATACAAATGAATTCAGACCAAAGTCCAGTTTTCTGTAATTTTGGTTCCCAAGTCACTTCCATAGTTCTACAGATAAATGAAACTGATAAGGTCCCCCAAGATTGAATAATCATGCGTAACTGGGAGACATTGATGGTAAATGTGAGGGACTTTGACTGATGTTTAGTGTGTTGGAATAAAAATTGGATCAGTTGAGGTGGCGAATGACCAGCGATGAGGGACACATGCATCGTATAGAACAGGGATCGGCAACGTTGGCACGTGGGACCGCAGAGTAAGCACCCTTAGCAGGCCCCGCTGCTTTATTTACCTGGCGTTTCGCTGATCCCGGCTCCCACTGGCTGCGGTTCGCCGTTCCGGTCCAACAGGGGTTGAGGGAAGCAGCGGCCAGCACCACGCCATTTCTCGCAGCCCCCATTGGACCAGGATGGCGAACCGCAGCCAGTGGGAGCCGGGATTGGCGAACCGCCAGGTAAATAAAGCAGCGGGCCTGCTAAGGGTGCTAACCCTGTGGTCCTGCGTGCCGACGTTGCTGATCCCTGGTATAGAAACTAAGGCTGTGGACATACTGTGAGACTTACGGCAAAACTTGGAGGGAGGGGGGAGAAATGTAATATCTCTCTGAAGTGATAATACTGAAACTCACCTCTGAGCAGAGGGCCAGCCAGCCCTTCAGATAGCCCATTGACATCACTGGCAATTGTGGCTGCTCATGACCTTTGAAAATGAAGACATTTGTTTCAGTGGTTAAAGATAGCTGTATGTGTCTAAAGCTTTGTTCTGTCTCAAATACTATGTGCTTCACAAACATACGTTTGAGGCAGGAAAGCATTATCAATCCATTTTACAGATAGGTAATGTGAGACAAGTTAAGTGACTTGCCCAGGTCACAGAAAAAAAGTCAGTGGCAGAGCTGGGAACAGAACCCTAAGGGTATGTCTACATTGCATTGTAAGCCCAGGGTTAGAACTCAGACTCAAGCCTAAACCCTTTCCTGTCTACACACATGCTAATCCAGGGCTCAGACCTAGATCCTAGGACCCTACTGGGGAGGAGCCTGAGTTAAACTGGAACCTAGTGTGGATGCAGTTCCACTCCACTTTTGATCTGGGGGGACAGAGGAAGTCTGCCAAAAGTATTCCACAATTCCATGATCTGACTTGGTTCGCTGGACAGTCACGATTTCCCACACTGTACCATGAACAAAGGGCTAGAGCAGCCACATTTTGGGAGAGTGCTAGGAAGTCTGGGATCTGGGTGGTTGAACTCGGGCCTGCATAATTCAGTGTAGATGCTGGACCCCCCGATTGGGACCCATAGTTGAACAATTCCTAACCTGGGCTTACAAATGAGGGTAGACACTCAAGCCTTAGGTTAACAAACCCAGGATCTGCTAACTCAAGTTCTAACCCTGGTCTTACGCTGCAGTGTAGACATACCCTGTGAGACTTGATGACTGGTTCCTGGCTCTAACCAGAATTTACTAACTAGGGATTTACTGAGTTGGAGCATGGTTTTTTGGAAGAGAACTGGCCTTCAGCGTTACCATGGTAGACCCTGAAATGTTCTTCATGATCTTCTGGAGAACTGGGGCCTAATTGGCTCATGATGACCATGTGGCTACACCTAGGCGCAGTCAGGTTCCAGGTGGTGTCCATCTAGCTGATTAGCAGTGAAGTAGCTGTGGTAGCAGGAGGCAGCTAGAAAGTATAACAAGAAAGTTGCCCTAGGGAAAGAGGAGCTCTCTCCATGTAAGTTCTGTGGCTGCTGCGGGAATGAGGAAACCACAAGAGGGGAAAAACAGGCCTCTGTTGGGGGAAAAAACCTTGATGGAAGACTAAGGTTCACAATAAGGGCTTCCAAAAGCCTGTCTGAGCCAGCAAGGTGTCCAGTTTTTGACTGGAATACCTGGTCAAAAAGAGACCCTGGTGGCTCTGCCTGGGCGGTTAAAAGACTGGTTGGCCACAGAAGTCGACTCTGTATTGCTCCTGGAAGTGGCAGAGCATGGCCCTCCAGCTCCTGGGTGGAGGGACAGTTAGGGGGGCTCTGTGTGTTGCCCCTGCCTGCAGGTTCTGCAGCTCCCATTGGCAGGGAAGCAGGTATGAATCTGTGGTGCTGCAGCCATGGCCAATAGGAGCTGCTGAGCCGGTGCTTGGGATGGCACCTGCAGGTGAGCAGAGGCAGCGCACGGAGCCCCTCTGTCTGTCCTTCCACTTAGGAGATGGCAGGACGTGCTGCCGCTTCCTGGGAGGCATGTGGACTTCCTCCATCCTGGGAAATGCCGAGGCAGTGCTGGTGCAGCTGCTAAGGGACTGCTTCAGGGCACTGTTTTCTGGAGTCCCTGTGAACTGCATCAGCCAGAGCCACCCGGAGCCTGCTCCCCAGTCCCCTCCTGCACTCTGAGCCCCTTGGCCCACCTCCAGCCTGGAGCCCCCTCCTGCACCCCAAACCCCTCATCCCTGGTCCCACCCCATAGCTTGCAGACTCAGCCCAGAGCCCCTTCCTTCACCCTGAGCCCCTCATTTCTGGCCCAACCCCAGAGCCTGCACTCCCAGCCTAGAACCCTCATCATCTCCTGCACTCCAACCCCAAGCCCAGAGCACCCTCTGCCCCAGCCTGGAGCGACTTCTGCGTCCCAAACCACTCATCCATGGCCCTATCACAGAGCCTCAATCCCCAGCTGGAACCCACACCTACACCCTGAACCCCTCATTTCTGGCCCCACCCTAGAACCCCCCAGCCCAGAGCCTGTCCCTCCTGCACCCCTGCCTCCCAAGCCTGCACCCCGCTCCCACACCCCTAACTCCTCCCAAGCACCCTCCTGTTCTTCCTAGAAGCCACCCCAGGTAGGTGGCCCTGCTTGGGGAGGAGAGGTCAGGTGGAGATGCTCCAAATTTGTGGGTCCCTTCCCTGGTAGTCCTTATCCAAGAGCCTCCACTTCAGCCCCTCCGAGCTCTCTGGGATATATCTACATTGCAATTAAATGCTCTGCTGGCCTGGCTCAGTGGACTGGGGCTATAACACTAATGTGTAGACATTTGGACTCTCTGAATCCTTCCCACCGCGGGGCGGGATGCGGGGGCAGGGTCTCAAAGCTTGGGGTTCAGCTAGTCCAAACTCAGCCCCACAGTGAGCCCCAGTCAGCAGACAGAGGGCAGCCGGCTGTAATTGCTGTGTAGACACACCCACCCACACTGGCTCCCAGCAAGTGGGACACAGCATCTGTCTGCCTAGGTGGCTGCGAAGCCCAATCCCTCCCTGTAGGAGGTGCATGGAGGTTAATGTGGTTTTTGGCATGTCTCTGTCAGTGCATCCAGGGGCAGTGCACTGGGGCTAGTCTGGCCTCCGCCACTGAGGTGGCCACTGCAACCCACCCAGTCAGTGGGGCACATCAGGAGCCATGCCAACAGCCAGATATCGCTGTGCACAAAGCCTGGCACTTTGCATTGGTGGGTGCCCGCCAGAGTCTGAAAAAAGTAAGTGGGTCATATGGTCTGATGGTGCCAACACCACCTAGGACTGATGTTCTTGAAACAGAAGAGCTAGTCCCGGGTAATCTCCCTCATGCCCATATACAGACCCTTTATGTTTCAAATAAAGGACAACTTGGAAATTATAGGAGAAAGTTTATTTTTAAGGGCACCTCCCCAATGTTTTATTTGTGACACGCACACACATACAAATAACACATTGTATTATAGTGTACAATCCCCTTTGCATGTTTATTGGTGGGTACAAGACAATATTTATTGATTTGATGTGTAACGAGGAACAGTGGGCACTGAATGAAGGACAGGTTACCAGACTGTGTGTGACATTCTAACATATTCCCTCTCACCCTGCTTTGGGACAAATCGGGGACTCAGAACAGGTGAAAACTTTGAAATGAAGAACACTCGAAAAGCTATTGGTTAGCTGGATGGTAAAACAGGGAAAGGTCAGGTTCTGTAGCATGAATTACATTTTATGCAACCTCACCTTCTTAACATTAAAGAGCTATAATGAATTCATAAAATAACATCAGTGCAATATTAAACTTTTATATTTAAACAAGTGTCAGGCAATGTTAACATTAAGATTCCCATAACATTAATTTATTCACATGGCATATATTGTTTATCAAAGCGTACATTACATTTAAACAATTTAATTAGTTGTTAAACATGGGCCAGCATAACTTTTCCCTCCTGCTATACAGTTCATCGTCAGATAGGGAAGGAGTCAGTCAGTGGCTGCAGCAGTACTGGATCCCCTACCAGGACAGTGGGGTGAAGGCAAGAAAAATCAAGCTCCTGCAATAGTCTCCTTAGTCTTGCTCATTGTGAGTGAGCGAGACTATTTTGGGGGCAGTTAATTTTACAGTAGTGTTTAGAATCTCTCCCTGATGAGGTGAAAGATATTTGAATGACATATTCCAACTCCTGCAGTCAACTTGTTGCAGCCCCTGGCCTTCTCCTGGTGCCTGCTTGGGCCTTACAGTGAAAGTGAGCGAGGGGGAGAGCGAGCGATGGAGGGAGGGGGATGGAGTGGGCAGGGGCAGGGCCTGTGAGGCAGGGCCTGAGGGCAGGGCAGGGGGGCAGGACAAGGTTGTTTGGTTTTCTGCAGTTAGAAGATTGGCAACTCTACCTGCCCTGGGGGAAGGAAGACAGTTGGGCACTCCTGTCAGTAAGCTCCAGGAAGGGCTCCAGTGTCTATCCTAGAACAGAGAAGCTGACATTCTGAGCCTGGCTGAAGAGGAACAAGAATGTGCTGGTGAAGAGAAAGTTACTTGCCTCCTCTCTAGGGAATCTAGCTCTCCAAGAAAGATTAGCTGGACTAGAGACTGAAAGCCAGTCTGAGCAAGTACCAGAGCCGCCGAGTTTGTGAAGCAAGAGAGGCTGCTGGCTATACTGATGAGAAAGGGGGAAGGAGAAGAATACATCTGGTAAGAAAGAAACAGAAGCCATGGATTATGTCTTTATGTTGGTTTAGTGCCTGTTGATCAATAGTGTTTCCTGAATAAGGGATTGACTGAGGCAAAGCCCTGGGCAGAGTTTGATTTATATAATGTGGGAAACTGAGGTATAGCACAGGGCTCGGTCTGGGACAACTCTCATGGTGGGTCCGCTTCTTTCTTCCTTTCTCTGTCTTACATGAGGATGTTCTAGGACGTACTATACTAATAGCTACCTAAAATCCCACTAGTTTAAATAACTTTAAATATTGTATTTACTATTAGTAGATTAAATGACTAGCAAATGAAAGCCCTAAAAAACAGCTTGACTTTCACCAACCTAAAGTGTAATGATTTCACAGCTAAGACTAAAAGAGAATGTAGAAGATTATAGTATTCAAAACCAATCCCTTAATCACTAGTGTGTCTACTCAGTGACTCATTTTCCTAGATAGAAAATTAGTATCTGTAAAGCAGATGCTAGTCAGAGTGATCACCAAGAAAACTGTCTCTGTGCAGTTAATGATATCAGTTCTCTCCTTAAATGACCTGTTTACATTCAAAATAATTCCATTATTCAGTTTGTGAACAAAGTAGCCCAAGGGCCTTAACTACTGTGTAGTTGCTAAGTAACACAAATACATTGCTTGAAGAGTGTAGCCGCTTGCATTGTTCTCCTGTCAGCTGGTACAGTAATTCCATCTTTGCGGTTACAAACATTTATTCAGTTTGTCTGAGAAACAGATTGCATTGTTTATTACCTGAAGGTTTCATTGCTGTTGGAGCATTATTCATTCCTTCATGGCATGTCCACTGTTTGAAATCCAGGTGCTCCTGGATCAGGTGCCTTAAGAGAAAAGACCTCAGCGGCACACAACATCAAAAGCTGGGTGGTCTTGTCCTTTGGGGAACCTGAGCCAAAGGGACCTATCACAGCTTCAGCTTCAATTGCAGCCAGTCATGGCATGGAAATCTGAGCACTAGCAGCGTGTTAAAATCTCACCAGGTCTTTGGTGGTATAGAAACACCAGCAAACTCAGACCATAGACCAGTTGCTCAGCTCTCTCACTGCATCTTCCATCTCCTCGCAAGCCAGACTTCTACCAACAATACAACGTCCAGCGTCTGAGGATCCTGTTGAAGCGGCGAAGTATACACAGGCCATGGAGGATCATATATAGCCTCAGTAGTCTCTTGGACAACATGGAGCTCACCCAGAGCCATATATATGCAATATTCCAATGTTGGCAGGTGGTGTTCAGCTTCAGGTGGCAACACAAGAATCTTTGGATTTCTGAAGAGACCTTTGATATATTAGCAAAGTAGGCAAAGCCATGCAAGGGCAGATGTCCAAGGACATAAATAGCTAAAAGGCATTTTCCAGGCTTTGGCGAAACATGACCACAAGATCCGTCAACTCCCTGGCCAACAAAGCAGAGGATGGCCAAAACAACAACAATCTGAGTCTTGCCTACTGAGCCATCACGCGCCTGGCTGGCAGCCATAAACAGCTTTCTACCATCCTCATTATGAAACCAGACAACTCCCCCTGCACAACTGTGGAAGGCATCCTCGATATATGGAAAACGCATTATGAAAGCATGCTGAGCCATTAACCCGCTGATGACCGTCCAGAGGTATCTGACCTGGCAGCCAGCATAGCTGCAGATCCAGGGGTGAATGCTGATCATCCGTCACTCAAGGAAGTACAAACAGCCATCCAAAAGCTATGGAATGGGTGTGCTGCTGGCCCTGAGCTGCTCAAAGATGCCTTGAAACCAGTGAGCATCAGTCTGCTTCAACTGTTCTTAATTGTGGGGGTATCAGTCAAAGTACCAGCAGAATGGAAAGATGGCATCATAGTGTACCTGTACAATGGCAAAGGATCTCTCACTGAGTGTGGCAACTATGGGAGTATCTCATTATTGGTCCCTGGAAAGGTGTTTGCTCACGTACAGCTTGTTAGGATACAGCTGGTCCTTAACAGACATTGCAGTAAAATCTGATTGTTGACCACCTTGTCATCAAGAACAACGAATACTGTCCTTACCCTCCAGTTACTGGCTGAGCAGCATTGAGAATGTAACCACCTGTTTCAGACATCAATGTCAGAGAGGCTTTTGATTTGGTTGACAGGTCTGCACTTTGTCTTGCAGTGAAAGGAGTTGGTGTTCCAAACGTTTTGCTAAATGTGGTGCATGAACTTCACACTTGTACTGGTGTCAGAGTGCATGTTGGTTCATGACTTTCAGTGTTTCTGCACAACCTTAGGTGTATGGCAGAGATGCATTCTCATCCCCGGCACTATTCTCTTGAACTATCAACTGGATATTAGGACTTACAGGTAGACTTGAAGCAGCTAGAGGTATTCCATATGCTCCATCAGTACCAAATCCTGAGGATAAGTGGTTTGACTTTGTGAAAAAATGTCACAATTTTGTAAAGATCTGATCTTTCTTCAATCACTCATTATATACAAAAGTGGCATTTCAGGCTCTTTGGCCATGTTTCCAGGTTGGACAGACACACCCCAGCACACCATGTTCTTGAACACTTCACTGATGTGCAAAAGGGTGCACTTCTTGACCCTACGTGGTGCTGCCCCAGAGACTGATGGATTTGTAGGACTGAACCAGATCTGGAACTTCTCTACATGATTTACACTGTAACACTATCACCCCTGGTCACTCTGACTGGCTCAATGGTCCTTAGTAGAGTGTATGGTGTTAATTTGCAGACTAAATTATACTGTGTACTATATCAAACAAACAAGATATTTGAACATAAAAAGGCTAGAATCACAAAGAAATGTACGCATGGTGGCCTTCAGTATCACCACTCCTAACTCTTAGGCACCTAGGAAAATCACTGGGATTCCCGGAGTTTGAGTTTGGCATCTGGGCTCCCTGTACAACAAATGGGGAGCAATAGGTACCTTACAATGGGGCTTCACAAAAGCCAGCACTCCATGCAGATCCTTGCCTAAATTAGCCAGTGAGAGATGCCAAGGTCAGGGATGCGTGCTAAGCCCATGCTCTGTCATAGACTCACAAATCTAGGCTGTAGGGAGGCACTTCCCTCTGCCTGCAGTTCTTAGCTGCAAACTCTCTCTTGGCATCAGGCACCCACTCCGCTTTACCAAGAAGCCTGAGAAGAGAAGCAGGTCCCTCATAATTTTTAGCTCTGGTCAGGATACTCACCTGGGATGGGGGAGATCCCCCGTTCAAGTGCCTCCTCCCCTGTTTAAATTCCTTCCCCGCCCTCGGGTGATCTGCTACCTCTCAGGTGAGTACCCTAGCCACTGGGCTATGGAACACTGTGATGTGGGGTCCCTCATTCTCTCCTGCTGAAGCTGTTCCCCTGTGGATACACTTTAAAAAGTTAATTGGAGCTGGGGGCCTGGAATTTCCACAGAAGTGCTCTAATCACCAGGCTTCAGATCCATTGTCATGCTTGCTCTCTCTCTGTTCCAATAACTTATTTATCCACAGTGGACAAGCTTCAACAGGAGTGACAGAGACCCCACATCAGAATATCCCATAGCCCAGTGGCTAGGGCACTGAAAGGTGGCAGATCCTAACCACTAGGTTCAAAGTTATGAGGAAAATTGTCATGGCCTTCTCTCCTTACCCTTTCCCCCACACTGGTGTTTTGTATAAACTTCGGTACACGGGCCTAATCAGGTAAGTGATCTTAGAACTTGCCTCCCAGATCAGGGCTTGCATACGCGTTGGGCAGGGACGATAGATGTCCCTCCCAATTTATGCATCGGTCTGAGGCTTAGCCAATTGGATGCATGGCGTGGGGCTGTGTTATGCATGCTCAGAAACATAGGTGCCTACGGAACTTTTACTGTAAAAATTTAGGTGCAGAATGCTTTTAGATGCTTACAGGGTTTGGGGACAACAGAACAGGGTGAATACCAGTGGGGCTGAATCTGGGATTTAGCCACCTCAGGCAGCAGTTAGGTGCCTAAATCCTTTTGTGAATCTAGCCCCAAAGAGTAAACGTTAAAGATGTAAAATCCGAGTAGTGGTTACAAGTGTTTTTCTCTTTGAAGTGGAATTCTACTCTGATACACTGCACAATGGGGTTCAACAGACACTGTCTCTCAAGGGCTCCATATCAGTTTTGCTTAGTTAAGAGAGTCTTCAGAAATATCAATCCTACCAGCTCAGCCTGGGAAAAGCTAAACTACATCTGGTTCAGCTTCTGCACTATTAATAAAGACAGTACAGACCCAATTCTGCCCTCAGTTACATTTGTGCAAACTCCATCATCCTCACTGAAGACTTCACTCTGGTCAGAACTTCCTGAAAAATCCTGAAATGACAATGAAAAATAGTGGGTGAAAAATCATGATTTCTACACCCAAACCTCTTTTTTTGACCAACTGAGCACAACAAAGTTTCATGGTGTAACTGAATGCAGGATTTGGCCCTGCATTTAATGATTCTGTTAATGTGTGAGCTAGAATTGAATCCAAATCAACCTCCCTTAGTTGTATAAGCTCTGCTGAGCTTACAAAAGTAATAAAAACTTAGCCCCTGATCCAGCAAACACACATGCTCAAGTAAAGTAGGACCTTATTTCCATGGTACCGGCTTCCTCTGGGCCCTGGAGGTGCTCAAACCCCACTCCATGCCCACCCTCACCCCACCCCTTCTCCCCCCATCCCCACCATGCCTCTTCCCACCCAGTTCTGTTCCTTCCTCTCAGCGGGCCCCATCCCCGGTCCTCCTCCCTCCCAGTGCCTCCTGCATGCCACAAAACAGCTGATTGCCATGGGAGGGGAGGGGAAATGATCAACAGGGCTGCTGGTAGGCAGGAGATGCTGAGGGAGGGAGGAATGGGTGCTATGGACCTACTAATTTTTTTCCCCATGGGTGCTCCAGCCCTTGAGCACACCTGTGCTTATTTCTGTCATGAACATAAACATACAGGAGAGTCAGAACTGATGAGTGAGCAACTGATATTTTTGAACCGCTTTTCAGAGCTGAACTACAGTTTACGATGACAAATTACATTCACTGGCCCGCCCTCACTGAACACTCAGAACACTCACTGAGATTCAGTTTCTGCTGATCACACAGCATTCAAATCACAGCGTAGACTGCAAGGGTTTCCCCTTTGATTTCATCCCAAATGGAATGAATCCAAGAAGGTTGACTACTATGAATGAACAAATAATAAATAGTTACAAGACACCACCACACACTTTATCCCATCTGTAAGTGTGTCTCTCCTACATGCAATTTTAAATGAAATATGGGGAAAGATTTGAGCTGTATTCTGTCACCCTAACAATGCTGTTCCAACAGCATTCCTGTTCAGGCGAGAACTTCCAGTGTGTGTCTGCTGGTGAACAGTCTTTTGGTGTCTGCAGAGTGGCTCTCTGAGTCGTGCCACAGTAAGCTGTGCACAAAGAAGCTGATCATTCCATGCTGTTCAGTAAACACCTCACACTTTTTGAAAGTGACCTTTGATATTAATATCACATTCTCTTCACATTGTGGTGTTTGTATAAGATCTGTTTAAAGACATTTGAGATTTCTTTTGTTTTGTAAATGATGTGCAGTAATTGTATACTAATCTGGTATTCAGTTATAGGAAATAATTCAAACACAAGAGGTTTTATCTCCACAACTATTTCCACAGGAGAGTGTGCATAGCTACTATATGCTGAATTTTGATTTGGAGGATCAAACTCTTGTTTGGTTAGCACACTATATGAGCTAGATCAGGGGTCTCCAGACTTTATGAGATGAGGACCATATTAGATTTTTGAAGGGGCTTCGCGGGCCAAAGCGACTGTGAAAAAAAATTTAATATATGTAAAATATATGCAAAATCATTAAAAAAACACCACCACTCTACTGTGTCAGTGTTGCATTACATTCTAAATCAGGTATAAAAGTAGCTGTATAATCAATGCAGGTACTGTGAAATCACAAAAATATTTGCCCCCCCTTTGCTACTCCCGTGGCTGCCATGGCCCCCAGCATTGCTCCTCCATTGGCTGCCGTGACCCTCCCCCCTTGCTCCTCCAGCCAAGCTGCGGGGACACTCACCCCTTTGCTCCTCCAGCCGCAGGCAGCAACTTGCGCGGTGGGGCAGCCTGCCTGCTCAGCTCCCCGTGCCTGCTCAGCTCTGGGGCCAAACAAATCGAGCCGGTGGGCCAGATCTGGCCCGCCGGCTGTAGTGTGGAGACCCCTGAGCTAGCTCTTCAGCTAGTGTAAATCAGGTTAGTGCCACTGAATTCATGGAACTACGCTGATGTATGCTAGCTAAAGATCTGTCTCAGTATATCTTCACCAATAAGCCACAGCTTCTATTACATTTAATTACTTTCTCATACAACTTTATATAATAGAAGCTACCCTTGATTTATTCACCTTTATTATGTAATCATGTGAGCAGCAAAGGAATGGTGCATGGTTACTATATGGCTTCAAGCCAAATATTTTACATTTTTAAGAGGAGGAGTGAGGAATACTTGGAGGAACATTTCTGGTTTCTTCAAGCCACATCCTCCCTTTCTTCCCTTCTAGCGGTCTGCTGTGTGTCTACTCCAGTGGTCTTCAAACGGGGGTGCGCGCACCCCTGGGGATGCGCAAGTCCACCCCAGGGGGTGCACGAGACCCTGGCGCTGCCACCGATCCTGTGCGGGAGACCGCCAAACTCCCCCGCAGGCTATTTTTGTCCCGCCAAAATGCCGCTGCGGAAAGCTGAAGCTTCCGCTTTTCACGGCAGCATTTTGGTGGACATACCCCAGGGGGACGCAAGTGGCCACCGGACCACGGTAAGGGGCCACGGCTGGAAAAGTTTGGGGACTCCTGGTCTACTCAAGCCATGAACCACATCTCCCAGCTGCTGTGCAGACACACCCTAAGAGACAGCTAGTTGCTATCTATTATATGCACTCCCAATCCCCATCGCCATTGTATCGGAGTGCATCATACAGTCTAATGTATTTATCCTCACAAACCCCCTGTGTAGTAGGGCAGTGCTATTATCCTTATTTTACAGATGGGGAACAGAGGCACAGAACGGCTAAATATAGAATCACACAGGAAGTCTGTGACAGTAGGAAACTGAACCTGGTTTTCCAGCTCCCAGGCTAGTGCCCAAACTATTATACAGTCCTGCCTCTCCTGCTCAGTCTTTTCCTTTCTTACCAATGTTCTTGCTGTGCTTATCCTTTCCATCTCCTTCCTACGAATAAGGGAGGGAGGCTATGCCCTGGTCTTTCACTTTGGCCACCAATGACCTGCCTTGAGAAATGATGGCATACCACAGTCATATACACTGCTCACATATTCTTAAGACTCTCTCTCTCTCAATCTATGATATGAAATATTTTGTATGATGTATTTATGGATCTCACTTCAATACGTAAAGAGCGTATCTAGTGTAAATGAGAATCAGAACTGAATCTTTATTGTAGATTTTACTGTACGATAAGTATCAGAGGGATAGATGTGTTAGTCTATATCCACAAAAACAATGAGGAATCCAATAGCACCTTAAAGACTAGCAGATTTATTTGGGCATAAGCTTTCGTGGGTAAAAAAACTCACTTCTTCAGATACATGGAGTGAAAATTACAGATGCAGGCATAAATATACTGGCACTTGAAGAGAAGGGAGTTAACGTACAAGGGGAAAACCAGTGTTGACAAGGTCAATTCAGTCAGGGAGCATGTGGTCCACTCCCAATTGTGGTCCACCCTGACCGAATTGATCTCGTCAACACTGGTTCTCAGCTTGTAAATTAACTCCCTTCTCTTCGTGTGCCAGTATATTTATGCCTGCATCTGTAATTTTCACTCCATGCATCTGAAGAAGTGGGTCTCTTTACCCACAAAATCTCATGCCCAAATAAATCTGTTAGTC
Organism: Dermatemys mawii; assembly: GCA_007922305.1. Lineage (NCBI taxonomy): Eukaryota > Metazoa > Chordata > Testudines > Dermatemydidae > Dermatemys > Dermatemys mawii. The sequence continues at coordinate 1,202,472 of ML677385.1, read as the reverse complement.
TTTAAGGTCCACCAGACCCCTTGTTGTTTTTTTAGCACAATCTAATTTCTTCTGGGAGAGGAAGAAAGAAACTGCACATGACAGGTGTGTGACCTGTTGTACAGATGATGATTAAGAGAGGAATGTAGATGGGTGACTGGTAACTAATATTAGAACAATATGTAGAGTACTGGTAAACAGCAAAAAGGAAATGAATTTTGATTCATTCATATTATATAAGGTCATTATGGGCAACTTCTTAATTTTATGTCAAAATAAACATCTTGATCTGTGTAAACATTAATATCTTTGTCATCTTGTGTCAGTTCCTGAAACAAGCAAGCAGAGATGAAAACAAGTTTCCTTGTGTTTAACTGATTGTGAAATTAAATATCTTGCTCTTACTGAACCAACTAAACAGTGACTGTGCCACGCATCAAGTGTGTGGCAAATGAGAATAAATAAATAAGCAAGAACTTAAGAACATAAGAATGGTTATACTGGGTCAGACCAAAGGTCCATCTAGCCCAGTATCCTGTCTTCTGACAGTGGCCAATGCCAGGTGCCCCAGAGGGAACGAACAGAACAGGTAATCATCAAGTGATCAGTCCCTGTTGGCCATTCCCAGCTTCTGGCAAACCGAGGCAAAGGTCACCATCCCTGCCCATCCAACTTCACCTATCTATTGCAGCCTTGTTCTAATGAATGAAGACTCATGCCATCTCTAGGAGGGATATGTAGGAATTACTTCATACAGCTCTGCAGTGAAACACAGCAGCTGTTTCACAGTGCACAGCAATAGAGCTGGATGGAAAATGATTTTCCCATACCATGAAAATGTCTCCATTTTACATTAGGGGAAAACAAAACCAAGTTATTTTGATGAATAACCAGAGGGGGAGACCCCAACCCAGAGTAGCCAGGTTAGGGAACTCTCCTGGGAGGTGGGTGATCCAAGTACCAGTGAGCTAGTTCCTAGTCTGGAAAGGTGCAGGAACACACCCTCCCCCTACCATTCCAGACTTCAGAAGTCTTTAATTGAAACCGGTATGTTCCCATGAAAGTTTTGGTTTCAGTGAAAAACTGTTTCATAAAAAAATTCCTGACCAGATTCTAATAAGCAACACTATACAACAGATTAGGATCAGAAGTGAAGACTGGAAAGAGATCAGGAGTGCCTCACATCAGTTTACAATCTCACCAGTACCTGAACATCTGATTCAGCTCCTACTGAAATCCATGGAAAGACTCCCACAGAGTCTGAACTTACTCCCACTTAAGTCTGTGAGGGAATCCAATTCAGTGCTCCTTGGCTAGAAAGCTGGTGGCGGTGCCCAGGAGTGGGGTGAAAATGGAAATTTTAAGAGTTCAGCAAATATAATGGACAACTTTTAGTGGGAAAACAAGAAAACATTACGACCTGATGCCAGGGGATTTTGGTTCATGCTTTATCTGTTGCTGAAGAAGTGTTGAGATGTATTGCTTGAGAAACCTGGTACAGCTATCCAGTCTATTGTGCACATTTATGAAAAATCAAACATGGTTAGACTGGTTTTAGTTTAGCATTGAATGGGAACTAGGTCACTGGACTTACTGCCTTCTTTCAGAAAATTGAACAGGAAGGCAGATAATGGAAACTTGAAAACAATCTGATTGAGGAAAAAAAGTGTTTAGGACCAAGTCACTGTTTTCTTTTCCCCCATTTTATAGTGATAAATAGAACAGAGATGGGGGAAAATCTGTTAGAAGTTAGGTCCAGGATTGTTCCCTACTAGAGATATGCTAGTGTTCTCCTGTCTAGGGCTATGGCTACTCTACAAGCTAGCATTGTGATTCCCCTGCTTGTGTACACATACTCACATTAGCTCTCATCAATGAGAGCAAGAATGAGTATGTGTACATGAGTAGGGAGATTACACCTCTAGCTCATCGTGTAGACCTAGCCTCACACACCCCTTGGAAGACTACTCCTGAGCCATGTACCTGCACTTCAGGAAATTCTTCCTGATACTCAGCCTAAGTTTTCCCTCTTATATCATCCATTCACATGCCCGTGTATGTAAATAAATAAATCCCCATCCTTGGCATTAACATTCTTTAATTGTCTGTAGATTGATATCCTTTAGTGTTCAGAGAGAAAAGGACTATTACCTTGCTGATCTGGAAAATGTTACGCAGTCCAGATCTGCATTAGCCTTTTTGTGCACACATCCCATTGGAAATTCATATGCAACTTGCAACCCTTATCATTCTGTTAAGTCTTTCAAAAATTTCTCCATCCCAGTGGTGGTTACCTCCGCTCCCATGTTAAATTCATGTTATCACTTTCAGTCACTGTTGCTACTCTCTCTAGGTCCCTTAATCTTTTCTTCTTGTGTTCTAGCTCCTCCCAATTTAGTATCATCTCTGCGTTTCATTAGGAACAGTATAGACCCTCTCTGTCAGATCTTGTAATCAATATGTTCAAAAGGCATGGTGAGTGACCACTATTAAAAAAAAATGCAAACACCTTATGATAATGCCAAAATAATTCCTGGTATGACTCTACTTTCAATGAAGTTACACCAGGGTAACTTGAACTGGTAACAAAGGATGTGTCTTTATTCAGATAACTATAGTAAATTAATCAGTATTAATGTCAAGGATTTTTAAAATCCAACAGTTCCATATGATCTGGAAAGTTTCCACTTCTAAGTGCTACCACTTCCCATGAAGTGAAGGCTCTTGGAACAAGATAAGGAGGGCTTTGATTTCAAAACAGAAGCTGCAAGTAGATTGAAGGCTAGTAAAGGTGAATATCCCCAAATGGTTATTATCATATATGACCATTCTTATGTTCTTACGTTCTTGCTTATTGATTTATTCTCTTTTGCCACACACTTGATATGTGGCACAGTCACTGTTTAGTTGGTTCACTAAGACCAAGGTATTTATTTTCACAATCAGTTATATCATACAAACATTGTCATAAAGTTTTCCACACTTTACCTACTCAGCTGAAGAATTTAAAATAAAACAGCCGGATTGTTTAGCTCACCTCTTTGGGAGTTAATGAGGTGAGTCATGCTTCCGCTTGCATAGGTTTCTTATAATTCATGGCAAAACACATATATTATGATGCAGCAGGTACATGCTAAGGGTCTGATTTTCAGAAGATCCAGCCACCTGCAACTCCAGTGAAAATCAGTGGGAATTGTAGGTGCTGAGTACCTCTGAGGAGGGAAAAATAATCAAACCTTATGGACCTGCACCTGTAATCACTTAAACATGCAGATAACATTACTTGTGTGAGCAGGCTCATTAAATTCAGTGAGATGCCTCAATGAACAAAGCTACTAACATGTTTGTTGGATTAGGTCCTAAAAATCTAGTACATTTCAGTCCACAGCAGCTATTGAAGATTTTAATGAGGTTGCATTAAGTATGAAATAGGCCAGAATGTCCTACTCTATTTAAAATGTAACTCACACACCCAGAACATAAACCCTTCAGATGGCTTTGTAAATATTCCAACTCTTGTGATACATTTATCTTGCTTGTGACTGGGTATAAACACACTTTGTCCAGACATTAAGTTTACAGAAACGGTGGTTTGAAAGGACAAGAAAGCAATTGAAACCAGGTAATTGGTCATTTATATTTTACACTCTATAGTCAATTAAATGTTATGAAATTAACAGTGAATTGTATGTGTAAGGGCAAAGACAAGATTTCTTAATGTTTATTTAAGAATAAACAGGGAAAAAAAAGCTGGGCAAGCTTAGTAATTAATCCTCAGTAACTATCATAACTCAGGGTATCTATTCCTTTCTTCCTTTTAATATCCTGTAGCTGCAGAGTATCTGCCAGAGTTTTGCTCTTCTGTAACATAATTAAGTGTGTTTGGGGGGAGGTGGGGGAAGTATAACTTTTTCACCTTCATCCAGGAAAGCTTTTTTTAGTAGGCAGTATCTAACATTTCAGGTACTACAGGAATTACTGCTAAGCACATAGACCATCATACTGCAAAATCTTGCCACATAAATGAAGTTAATAGGAACAATTCAACTGCATAAAGTACTTGCTTTGCTGGATGTAGGCCATTACGTATACAATAGCTTTGCCTATATAAGAGAGGGAAAACTGCTTTTGTAGTGAGCCAGCCACTCCCAGTCCCTGTTCAAACCCAAATTAATGGTGTTAAATTTGCAAATGAATTGTAGCTCTGCCATTTCTCTTCAAAGTCTGTTTTTGAAGGGTTTTTTTGTTGATTCTGAGAACATTTAAGCATATATATAACTTTATTCACCTGTGCAATCCCATTTCCATGGGACTACTCACATAAACATATGCCTAACTTACTTAAGTACAGACACTCCCTGACTTACAGAAAACTGCACTTATGGAAAAAGCTCCATAAGCTAAAAACAGGAGGTTTTAGGGTTTTTTTGCGTAATGGTAGAAGATACATCTCCAACTTATGCAAATTCCGAGTTATGCAAGGCGTTCCAGAATGGAACTAGGGTGACCAGATGTCCTGATTTTATAGGGACAGTCCCGATTTTCGGGTCTTTTTCTTAAATAGGAGCCTATAACCCACCACCCCCGACTTGATTTTTCACATTTGCTGTCTGGTCACCCTAAATGGAATGCTTGCATAAGTCGGGGATCGTCTGTATTTGTAAAATCAGGGCCATAGTTAGTGGATTTGCAATACTGAGCTCATCTCTTTGTAAAGTGTATGGGAATACTGCAAATATGAAAAGTGTTAAGTAAAATCTATTCTCGGGTATGTCTACACAGCAAAAGCTGACCAAGTGCTAGTCTACCCAAACTAGACTAATTCTTGCTACTGTGGGTAACAGTAGCAGACAGAGGACAGACAGACAGAGGAGCTCAGGTTTCAGTGTGGATAGTAAAAGGCCAGAACAGAGTCTGGGTATGTATCTGGCTCACTAAAGCACTGTGATGCCCACACAATGATGTCTTCATTTGCCATTGTTACCGATGCTGGCTGGATTGAAGCTCACTCAGGCTGGCTAGTCCATGCACTGCTTTTGCTGTGTAGACACACGCTGAGAAATTTGCTGCTCTTAAATCGTACTTTCTACAATAGGTTTTCTGCGTTGCTGCTGGAAACTAAGTTTTGCAGTGTTGCTTTCCAGCTAGAAATATCTACAGTAGGTTTCTAATATCTATTCTGCTTCCCGGCACTTTGTGCTTAACTCTGTTTTAGTTCCAAGAAGTCACTGGAATTACACATGCTACCAACAGTAATATATATGTTTGTCTTTCTCCACATCATACTTTTCCTCATTCAACTTGTGACGTACTTAACTTATGACCCTTTTGTAACCTGTGTTTCTATTTGTCTTTTACCTGTTTTTTTAAACCATTTTACATATCAGACTGATCTGGAGATTTGACAGTTGTTTAAAGAAGGCCTTAAAGAAATACTGAAAATCAATATATTTCATTCCACCATTTAGGCCCAGATCCACACAGGGATTTAGGAATAAAACTACAATCCACAAAGGATGAGTTAGGCACCTAGGCTCCCTATACAAGCACCTTAGAATGCAATCCAAAGCCAGTACGCTCAGGGGTAGGGTGACCAGACAGCAAATGTGAAAAATCAGGACAGGAGTGTGTGTGTGGGGGGGAGGGATAGAAGAAAAAGACCCAAAAATCAGGACTGTCCCTATACAGTCAGGACATCTGGCCACCCTACTTGGTGGGGAGCTGCCAAAGGGAGATGCTGATGAGGAATGTATGCTAAGCCCTGCCCCCTCTCTCTCTAGTGATCCACAAACTGCGGAAAAATACTCTCCCGCATCTGGGGTGAATACCCTAACATTGGGCTAAAGGTTACAACGAGGGAATCCTTCTCCTCTTCCCCTCCCCAGTAGCTGTTTTGTGTAGATCTAGGCAGCCTTTGAGCATGCCTGCTGGGTAGGGTTTCACACACAGGTGGAGGAATGCCTGTATTCTCTAGGTTTGTTAATTGCTCTGGGGTTTAGGTGGGAGATCGGGGTCTAGATGCATAGGGTGAGGCAGTAGTGCATGTGCTCAGAAGCATAAACATAGGTGCCTAGGGAACTTTTACAGCAAAAATAAAATAAAATAAATAAAAATGAGGCACTGAGTAAGTTTAGGTGCCTACAGGGTTAGGTGGGAGTTAAGCAGGAGTTTTGTGGATCACAGCGGTGCCTAAAATGGGATTAGGAGCCTAAGTCCCTTTGAGGACCTCAGAGCTTGATCCAAAGCCCATTGAAATAAAAGGAAAGACTCCTGCTGACCTTAAAGGCTTTGAGTCAGGCCCTTATGTGGTCATTCATTTGATTCCATCCATTGCTGTAGCATCTGGGCACCTCAAATCAGAATGCAACAATTACTTCTGAGGGAATTTTGCATCACTGCACACACACAGAATTCATGTCCCCTGCAGATTTTTTCTTTCTACAGAAAATACATTCTGCTTGAAAGACACTGCAGTTACGCCTTTCACCCACCAGGTTGGGCCAGAACAGAATGCAGACAGCTGATCAGCAGTAGCAGCCAGCAGCAGGCTGCATTCCTCACAACCCTCTGTCCATGGAGCCAAGTTAGGAGGCATGGGATGTGGAGCGGGCGGGGGCGGGGATTGACAGACAAAGCAGGGAGTCACACAGCTGCTGGGGAGTCAGAGACTGGGGTTCAGAAGGGCTATTGTGGGGGGACAGACTGGGTAGGGACTAAATGGGAAGGGGGATCCAGAGCCACATGAGGACGGCGAGGGGGTTCACTGCCACATGGGGGTAGGGGCAGGGTGCAGAGCCACATGGGGATGAGCCACATGGAACAGATGTTCCTGACTGAATGGGAGAGGCTAGGGATCAGGCAGGGTCTGCATGGGGGACGGCTCCCCAGGTCCCTAACTATCCTTCCCTCCTCCCCAAAAAACTGTTCCATACTTCTCCGACCCACATCTAACAACTCTCCAGGTTCACTCCCAGGCTTCTTCACAGCAATTACTTCCCTCTCCCACAGATCCTCCATTACCCCTAACTCCCCCAAGCCTTTGCACTGTGGGGTGCAGGAAATACTGTTCTGTATTGTAGTTTAAATGAATTATTACTCAGAGTTCTGTATTAATATGCCTAGTACAGAATCTATTTGTCAAAAAACATTTCCTGAATCTTTTTTTGTTGTCTGTATTGTCACAGAGATACTTGCTGACAGGCATTTTGAAATAAATTACCAAAATTGAAAGTGGTATAATTACATTGTGTTATTCTGACAAATAAAATATGCAGAATTTTAAAATATTGTGCATAGAATTTTTAATTTGTTGGCATAGAGCTCCCCTAGGAGTAAAAAATATAAGACACCTGAGTCACCCATATAGGTGGATCAGTAAAATGATCCTGTTCCTTTTTCTTGTACACAAGAGATCTTTACCCTAACATAATATCATTCATATGACTGCGTGATTGATCAGGCCTGCTTTACCCCAGGCCCTACAGGCCTCCAAACTCCGCATCTGAGAGAATGTATGGGGACTGTTCTATACTGAGAGAATGGACTGCGTTAGAACATGGAGGACGTATACAAACTCATTTACGTCCTTACAATTCTTTAATATAAAACACTTTCCCAGTGTAGAAAATGACAGGGCAGGTTCCTCAGGAGAGGGTCCTCTGTTGAGGATACCTGCTTGTAATTCCTAGAAACTTCAGGTCTAAGAAGTGACAGCAAGAGCAGCTGGTATTCACTGTCCTGTGTGCTGTAAGCAAATGGGGGAAATCTCTCTCCATTCCTTGCAATGTTGTGGTTAATAATTTTGATCTTGGATTTTTAGGCAATATTAGTTCAAAGATTAACTTCAAGAGGAAAATCCAGATGTAAATGTGGCATATTTGCATAGTTCAGTGTTAACACTAAGCTCTATTGAGAATCAGGAAAGCAAATTATTCTCTTGATGATGAAGTATTGTACTTGCTATGGCAGGCGAAAACAGAGTGGCTTTTAAAAAGCCTACACGATTGTATCTATGTCTAAAAATGTAGCTGTTTTTTGCAATGCTGGCTCAGCCTATGACGAATCAACTGGAAATTGTTATAAATCTCACTTCTAAGGGTTTGTATACATGGGAAATGATTCTGGAATAGCTATTCTTGATTCATTATTTCTGATTAACTCTGTGACATTATCTGATTAAAATATGATCATGTAGATCATTGTTGCTATCACTGTTAAATAATTGCAAGAAATCTTATACAAAGTATGTCAAGTAAGGTGTCAATAGAAAAGTTATGATTTGCCGAATATGACTGCTATTTGTATACCTCTATCATTTTTATACATTTTTATTCATATCTGAAGTTATGAATATTAACTGTGTACCTGTATTTCAAATGTTTGCTCATGGGTAACACCTACAAGGTAATGTAGCCTGCACATTGTGAAGGGACTATTCAAGTTAAATAGCCCATCAAGAAACACTTAACTCACAAGGGACTATGGAATACATCCATCCACACTTGATGGCCTTTCCTGTGAACCTGCTAACTAGAGCAGGGGTCTCCAAACTTTATGAGACGAGGGCCATATTAGATTTTTGAAGGGGCTTCATGGGCCAAATCGACTATGGAAAAAATTAAATATGTGCAAATATATGCAAAATTGTTAAACACTACTGTGTCAGTGTTGCATTAAATTCTAAATCAGGTATAAAAGTAGCTGTATAATCAATGCAGGTACTATGAAATCACACAAAATATTTGTCAAATCATTAAAAAATCATTTCACTTTTTAAATTTTATTTATTTCTAAAAACTCACAAATTTGTATCATACAAATACCCATAAGTTTGGCTGTACTTTGGTATGAGAAGCCCCAAGTTCCCATTGTTGGTTGAGACTGGTTGGTTCAGTGCTGTAGTTAAAATTTAACCCTTTGCTCCTCCAGCTGTTGCTGCAGGGGCACTCACCCCTCCACAGATGGGGCAACAGTGGCTTCTCCACCTGCCTGCTCAGCTGGGGGGGACGGACAAACTGAAGCCGCGGGCCAAATCTGGCCCCCAGGCCACAGTTTGGAGACCCCTGAACTAGAGTATGGGTAATGGCCTCTACTGTGACTAAGCAAAGCATACATGGGACTTGTGACTTGCCCATGTGACTCCAAACACCATCTTGTTCCCTGTAATTTTCCACAGTGAGAACAATGGATTTCTCTTTACTTGGCAGAAGCTATAAAAGGCCCTGGAAACATCTCCATTTTCCCTCTTTCTTGCCAAAACCTCTGAACTATGAACTTACCGGTAGTGGTAACCCTACTCTAGTCCCAGGTTGGGGGGAAGAACGGGACTAGAGCAGGGGAAGAAGTCTGGAGGTGGAGCATGGGTGGGGTCACACAAGGTTGTCTGAAGAGTCTTAGCTTGTCTTGACCTGTGATACCCACCGCCCATGAAGTAGGGCTAGCCATTTATACAAGCAAAGTAGATTGTCATCTGAATCTCTGCATACAGTTCAAGTTCAGTCACTGATAGATTGGCATTATCCTACCCACTGGCAATTGACCAAAGTCTGACCATCTTTCTCATTCCAGAAGAAGTCACCAAGGCTGATAACCTTCATCTTTTCCACCTGCCTGAGCCCTCACAAATTGTTAGGTTGGCCTTGCTTATTGGTATAAAAGCATATCCTATATACTACAATACCACAGGATTGGAACAATAAAGTTATGGAAGAGTGAACCCAATTCTATTTCAAATTGGGGGATTATCAACAAAATAGCTAAGTAGGTACAGGGTAGCCACTCTTTTATACCAGGTACTTTTACTTTTTATGTTGCATGAGCCACTTAGAACCCAATTTAGCTTTCAGATTGCAGGCTGAGTTTTCAGTTAGAAATAGAATTTCAAACTTGAAAACACTGTGGATTTCATCTGCAAACCACTGATATGCAATAAATGCCAATTTTAAGAGTTTAAGATTAGCAGCCATGTTAGTCTGTATCCGTAAATAAGATGAGGAACACTTGTGGCAACTTAGAGACTAACCAGTTTATTTCAGCATAAGCTTTCGTGGGCTATAGCCCACTTCATCGGATGCATAGAATGGAACAGAAGTAAGATGTATTTATATACACAGAAAGCAAAAAAAAGTTGTATATTACCATACCAATTCCAAGAGGCTATTTAATTTGGATGGGCCATTATCAGCAGGAGAAAAAAAACCTTTTGTAGTGGATCTCTGTCTGACAGGTGATAAGAACTTTTGAAGGGAAATCAATTAGGGAAATGCAATCCATTAATATAATGACAAAGCCATTCTCTTTAAAGTAAAACTGCACTCTAAATGTGGGAAGAACTCTTATCTGTTTCAATGAGGCTAGGATTTCATCTTAGGTATTCTGTAGAGTCAGTCCAAAAAATGGGAAAATCTGGCATGAAAAATTTGCCCCACTTTTGTTGGAAATTTTTTAAATGTGAAGTTTATTTTATCAGCTTTAGTGTTTTTATTTTAGACAGACACACACCATTTCTGCAACTTTTTCAACAAAAGGCTCATCTTAACAATAGACTCTTATTCTTACACAGAGCTAAAACGAATGCTTTTTCCAATGACAAGCCCGGTTACGTGATATGGCGAGTGACAGGCTCAAAGTTGGCTGGTGTGCTTTGTTATGGTGCATTAGTATTTTTCTCTAGACAGCTAACTACAATGTTTTGAGAGAACTGCTGAACATATTGCTAGGTTTTGCTAACCTACCCTCCATTGACCATACCGGATCTATTTGCAGAACATGCTTTGCTCTGACTTGTGTATATAATGGATTAAGCATGGTGAGTGCCAGAAGGAGGAATAGAAGAATGGATTCCTTCCTTTGGCACAGAAACAAGAGTATAGCACCTGTTCTTCCACCAGTCAAATGGGAAAAATGAAGGCACTTCCCATTCCTCCCCCAGCAGTCAGAAGAAAGCACGAAGGGCTGGGCTATACTGAAGGGTGGGGTGGTTGACCTAAGATATGCAACCTCAGCTAATAGCGTAGCTGAACTCGGAGTATTTTCAGTCGACTTACCTGACTGTCCCCACGGCGGTGAGTCAACCATGTCCACTCCCCCGCCGATTCTGCTTACTCCTCTTGCCAAGATGGAGTTCCGGAGTCGACGGGGAGCACATTCGGGGATCAATTTGTCACATCTAGATGAGACACAATAAATCAATCCCCAATACATGGAGCGCTACTAACCAATCTGGCGGGTAGTATAGCTGTACCCTAAGGAATATGGACAGGTCTCTTGATATTTTAATCAGGAGTAAATGATTACAAAATATTACATTGCCGGCAGAGTTTTATGCTGCTTAAAAAGCACAATGAGGTGGACATTCCTGGGCAGCTCTGCGGCTAAAGATTAATCTGTACTTTTTTTGTGTTTGTACTATTTCCATTGGGATGGGGACAAAGAGAAAATAGTTTGCACTGGCTAAACAGTGGTTTACTTATTGTACAGTGTGTAGTGCACAGCTAAATGTTCTAGTTCCTGCTGATGGCTGTATGATAAATAGAAGTGTAATTAAAGAGAGATAATGTTGGCACCAGGAAGTACACGTTGTTCCCATAGCCTGCAATACAGAGGTTTAGAGAGAGGGAAGTATTTTTGATCAGTGTTGGCTCATGTTTGGCAGAATAAAAGAACTCACATGCAATCCTCTCCACCAGGAGAGAGCATACATTAGCCTGTTACTCACTAGCTTTTGTAACACTGAGTATCATGAAATCCAGTTTTCCTCCCTATTAAAAGTAGTAAATGTAAGCTCAAAAACGCAAGACACAAACAGCAGAGAAGCACAGGTACATGCACCACCCAACAGGTAGTGAAAATAAAACAAAGTCTTGAGAGAGACTCTCCTTTATTCAGTACCCAGGGGCTATTAAGCAGTTGAAAATCACAACTATGCCATTACCATCTGCATCTTGATGTAGGTACAATTCTATCCTGCTACAACGAGAAACCCATTTTTCAGGATCAAGACCAACATTCTGTTGTTTTAGAGACAAGGTGTGTGATGTTAACTTTGGCTTGTTTAGTTTTGTGCTCTTTTGTGCTAAGCTATTCAAATATGTTTGATATTCAGATATGACTTCCTTATCATATGTCTGGATTTACCTAATGGTCTGTATCAGTATTTTGGCTGCGACAAGTCATTAATGATTTACAGTTTTCTGACTTAAAATATGTAGTTTATCTTGGAATTAAAACAAAGTCTGATTCTTAATAAATGAACTGTTGTAATTGACGTAGACAGGACATAAAAGCTTGAATGATAACAGTTGTGGCAAGGCACGGTCTCAGTCTCACCAGCCTCAGCTGTTTTTAGCCTTGGTAAGACGGGTTTGGGTAAAACAGTCCTTCTAGGATGCACAGAGACAGTCCGTTCCTTCTCTCAACCTGTCTTTTGGGCTTGTTTTTCTTCCCTTATGGGAGAGAATGCAGCCTCCCCTCCTGGTGAGGCTTCCTGTCTTGCTGCTCCTAACCTACTGGTGGCTTGACTTCTCTCTCTCTTCTCCCCACAGGGGAGGGTTTAAAAAGGTCTAAGGTAGCCCTTAATTAGAATTAGCTGATCCTAACTCACCTCAGGTAACTCCCTCTCAGCTGATCCTAATTGAGTCTCTGGTAACCCCTTCTCAGCTGAACCTTCTTAGCTGAACCTGATTGACCTGTAGTTAACCAATTGAACCTTCTGGGACTGTTTCCCCCTCTCTCCCCACCCTTGCATCTGTCTATCCTGAGTCTATCACACAATATATACTACAGTATGAAACTACTTTGCACTTCAGTAGCATACTCCATTCATGAATCTCTAAGCTCTTTACAAATATTAATTCTTTGTCTCTGAGGGTGGTAGTATTTTGGACTAATTTCAATTGTTGGGTTTAGTGTATTGGTGACCTGTGATATACATGAGGTCAGAGTATAGGATCTGGTGATCACTGCTGGCATTATAATCTATGATTCTATAAATTAAGTATCACAATACCTCTGTAGGTAGGTATTATTAACCCCCATTTATGAGTGGGAGACTGATGTACAGAGTTGCTCCAAATCATGCAGCAAGTCTTTAATAGAACAGAGGGGAAAAACACAGCTTCCTGTCATGTTTTAGCAGAAGACCATGCTTTCCTGCCACAAATCCTCTCTGGTTATCCCATGCAGGTGCTCAGTAAAGTAATACAGCAGTTAAAATGTCTGGCATTAATCATACTTTGGACAACACTTGATGAAAAATTAATCCAGAAGGACAATTGGTTCATACGTCTTCTTTCTTCGGTAGAGAAATTATGAATGAAGTTCCAAGATTCCATTATTTCTGGATTGGCTTTTGATCTTTTTACAAGTTCTAAATGTCTCCTTACACATGTTTCAAAATCTGAAATCAGCAAGAGTGTTGCACTGATTATGCTGGGGCCAGAATTTCACTCCTAGTTTTCACTTGTCAGAAGTTATCTTTATTCTGGAGTTGGTATTTTTCATTTTATTGGGTTTAATTTTATTTAGCTTTTCAGAATATTTGTCTGAGTATGTATCACTGATGCCAGTGAATTTGCTCCCATAGTAATGAATTAGAACTGACACAATATTGCTGTTTTGATGGAGATTCATTCAATTAAAATTGTAATTGCTTTCTTTTATTTAAGACACATTTTAAAAATTCACTTTCCAAATAACATTCACATGTGCACTAATTCTACATCAGAGGTCAGATTTACTGGTGCATTCCCGTTGTATCAAGCCACTCTGACACAAAAATGGCCATAATTGACCAACTATGCTGGATTTATGGCTGCTTTGCCTTACTGGAGTAGCATAGAGCAGCCAGAGTATATCAGTGAAAATGGTCCCACGTATTAGTAAATGTATACGATACATACAAGTTGTTCAATGTTTGTTTTCTTTATAATAAACACCAATATTTTGATTAAGGTTGCAGGCTGTGTTCTGTTCTCATTTACAATGAACACTGAATGTATACTGAATTTCCACGGATGTAAACCAAGGACATTGTTTGCATTTTTATTCAGTCTTGTTTTTCTAGTTTTAGATAGTAGATAAGCTTCTCACTGAGGCAGCCTTAGTGGTATGCACATAGAGAAAAGGAAAGGTTACTTATGACGACTCCGGACAGTATTGTTCCTCCAGGGCAGGGTGAGAGGAGTTTCACTCCCACCACCCTGTGATATTCTTTGTCTCTGAAAACTGAAAGCCTCTAAGTTCCCCATCCTACTCTTTGGTAGGACTGTGGGCTTTACTTTTGTGAATGTCCTTTGATTTACTTCTATTCTAGTTCTTAAAGAAAAGCTATGGCAAAAAGGTAGGTCTTCTGGCATGACCTGAAAATGGCAAGGTTATATTCTTCTTGATTTTCTTTGAAGCGGTACTTGGGAGGCTGAGGCCTGCTGTTGAGAAGGCTTTACCTCAGGCTCTCTTGAGTCTTAACCTAGACTCCATTAAACATGTATGCAGAATTCAGCAGTGATGTAAACAGTGGAGTAAGTTTTCAAGTTGGCTGCAAGTTGATTAGCAAATGAAGTGAGTGGATGTAGGTATTAAGATAATGTAACCTGTATTGCTTTGATGATCAATGGACATGCAAAATGAATGTAATGAGCATGCTAAGAGTATGTCACAAAAAAAAAGTCTTGAAATAGAAGAGTGTAAGACATAGTAGGATGATGGCTTATACTGGGCATCTCTGAAAAAATCAGGCCACTTGTTTATATGCCTAAATATGAATTTAAGTACCTAACATGTCATATACATGTTTGATTTCACCCATATAAATGAGAGGGAGAGTCTGGGATAGTTACTGTTGCTATGGGTCAGGTATGGTCACCATTTTCCACTCAGAATAAATGTAAAGCAACCATTGTGATCAGGTAGTTGAAACAGTAGCAGTAGCATTCCAAAACAAAGGCACATGGAAAAGCTAAGGGCTTGATTACACTGGCGCTTTATAGCGCTATAAAGCCGCCAGGAGCGCTATAACCTCCTACCCGTCCACACCGGCAAGGCACATAGAACGCTAGAACTCTGAGGTTATAGCGCTACTGGTAATCCACCTCCGCACGGGGAATAAGGGCTGTAGCGCTCCCGCTTAGATGCTCACTCATGTGTCCCAAGGGGTTTGGTCTATTTGCAGGGCTGGATTACCCAATAGGCAGACTAAGCACATGCTTAGGGCACCAGCAAAGCAGGGGGCACCAAAAAAAAATTTATTTTCTTTTAAAATTGATATTTCCAAAAAAGCATCAAAGTAGTCTTAAAACATATTTGGGCAATGATCGTGTGTTGAAATCTCTTTCTAATACTTGCTGGGAGGGACATGCGGTGTCAACAAGTGCAATTCTGGACTTCTACTCAAAGATTGTGGATGCATTAGAAAGTATAGCTGAAAACCAACCACAAAAGGGAGAATATCTTATCTATACGAGAGGCAGAAAGCATTGCAAACAAGATGCAAGAACAAGGGCAGGCCTGTACAACATGCGGCCTGGGGGACACATGCGGCCCGCACGGGCTCACTGTGTGGCCCGCGGGGGGTGAGTAGGGGTGGAGCAAGCCAAGCAGTGGGCTGGGGGGAAGCGGAACTGGGCGAGCAGGAGCAGCAAGCAAGCACGCGGGGGAAAGGTGAGCGGGTCACGGCGGGGGAAAGGCTGGGGGGCTGAGGAGCGGGGGGCGGGTTAGGGCGGGACTGTGTCACACTCCTGCGAGGCAGCGTATTTGGCTCTGTGCTGAGCCAAACATGCTCCCCCTTCCTCCAGAGTAATGCTGCTGCGCAGCAGCACTCGGGGAGGCAGGGGGGCGGGGAGGCCCTGCGTCGCACTCCCCCTTTCCCTGTAGTGGTGCCGCTGCATGGCAGCAGTGGGCTGGATGGGGCATGGGAGTCCCGGGGGTCTGTCAAGGGGTGGGAGGGTGGATAGGGGTCAGGGCAGTCAGAGAACAGGGAGCAGGGGAGCTGGGTAGGGGGTGGGGTCCTGGAGGTGGTTAGCAGTGAGCGGTCTCTGGAAGGGGCAATTAGGGGACAAGGTCAGGGGGGTTGGATGGGTTGGGAGTTATGGGGGGTCTGCCTGGGGATGGGGGTGTGGATTAAGGTCGGGGCCATCAGGGACAAGTAGGGGGTAGGGTCCTAGGGGGGCAGTTAGGGTGGGTGGTCTCAGGAAGGGGCAGTATGGGGACAAGGAACTGGGAGGCTTGGGGGTGGGGTTCTGGGGGGCAGTCAGGGGCTAAGGAGCAGGGGAAGTTGGGGGGGAAGTTGGAGGGAGTGGATATGGGCAGGGCGAGGGCGGGACATTTCGGCCTGCAGCTGGGTTTTTTGAAGTACTATGGTCCTTGCTGCTTTCCAAGTTGTGCAGGCCTGAACTAGGGTTTGTATTCATGTTGACCATGTGGAATGAAATTTTACAACACTTTTACCATACAAGTAAAGCTCTCCAAGAAAAAGAATTGGATTTGGAAACATGTGACCCCTCCAAGGAGACTGCCGAACTCCCAGGTGGGCTATTTTAGTACCGCCGAAACGCCGCCATGGAAAGCGCAAGCTTTCGCTTTTTGTGGTGGCATTTTGACAGACATACCCTCCGGGGGCCACCAGACTTTTCCCTCCACGGAAAGGGGCCACCAAGGAAAAAGTTTGAAGACCTCTGGCATAGATGAACAGGTGAGGGGGAAAGTGCAACCAAAAACGTAATAGTATGTTCATGAGGAACTGGAATAGGGGCTGCAACCTGGCACACTTCAGGTATATGTGCGCCAGGGTCTCCCTCACACTGCAAAAGAGGCAGGTGTCCAGAAGGGGAGTGAACCGTGCCAAGTACATGGCCGTGCTACTTGATGGACAGATACAGCACACAAGGAAAGACAAACAGAGTACAGAACGAGAGAATGCCAGGTGGACACAGCCTGGAAGCACAGAAATGGAACCGTGAGATAAAGCAAAGAGGAAAAAGGTTTTTGGGTACACAGTGTTGGCTGGAAAGGCTGCCTTGGTCAGCAAACAAAGGAACTGACTCCTCCTTTTTGGTTTCTCCTGCATTTGGGAAAACAGGATTTTGTACATTTCTTGTAAAAAATAAACAAGATTTCATCAAGGGAACCAGCCTTCAGCCTCATTTTCTCCTCCCAACTGGAACAGCCCTCAAGGCCCTGAATTGTTACCAGCTGCTTAGGTCAAAAGGGATAGCAACTTATTTGATTGGATACATTCCCTCGATTCTAGATATCTGACAAATTGACTGTTACCAGGAATATTACATTTTTCTTGAAAAACTCAGAGAATATGTCCACACCTGACATGCAGTCACTGGTCCAGATCCTCAAGTGAAGTAAATTGATGGAGCTCCACTAATTTCAGGAGAACGGCATTGAGTCACTGCAGCTGAAGATCTGGTCCATTACTTGTTCATTCACAAAGCAACATGGACACCCGTTAAAATGTTTAAAGCTGTTTTGTCAAAAATATGTTAGTTCTGGACAAACAGCATTCTTGTTTTTATGCTGCCCCCTAAGGTGGTTGTACTACTTTGGAAACACCTGTACAGATACACAATACATATTTACACACATATACAGATATGAAACATAATGATATCTCACACCACCAACTACAACAACCTGTTGTTATCAAGTAAACTGTCTGGGCAAGCCCAGACTGAGAACACCTCTTTTTATCTTCAAAAGAAATACTTTTAGGTACAGTTATTAGAATACACCTACCATTTCCAAAATTTTCTTTGGAACAATTATTAGAATACACCTGGTGATTTCCAAATTTCTCTTTTCATTTTTTTTTAAATAATGTGATTAAACTTATAACTGGACACAATGACAATGTAAGGACATGTGGCCCCATAAAGTTTTAACATAAGAAAGGCTGTAGTGGGTCAGACCAAAGGTCCATCCAGCCCAGTATCCTGTTTACTGACAGTGAGCAATGCCAGGTGCCCTGGAGTGAGTGAACCTAACAGGTAAAGATCAAGTGATCTCCCTCCTGCCATCCATCACCCCCCTCTGACAAACAGAGGCTAGGGACACCATTCCTTACCCATCCTGGCTAATAGCCGTTAACGGACTTAACCTCCATGAATTTATCCAGTTCTCTTTTAAACCCTGTTATAGTCCTAGCCTTCACAACCTCCTCAGGCAAGGAGTTCCACAGGTTGACTGTGCGCTGTGTGAAGAAGAACTTCCTTTTATTTAAGCCTGCTGCCCACTAATTTCATTGGGTGGCCCCTAGTTCTTATATTATGGGAATAAGTAAATAACTTTTCCATATTCACTTTCTTCACAGCACTCATAGTTTTATATACCTCTATCATATCTCTCCTTAGTCTCTTTTCCAAGCTGAAAAGTCCTAGCCTCTTTAACCTCTTCTAAGGGACCTGTTCCAAATCCCTAATCATTTCAGTTGCCCTACTCTGCACCTTTTCTAATGCCAGTACTATATATCTTTTTTTGAGATGAGGAGACCATATTTGTACACAGTATTCAAGATGTGGGTGCACCATGGATTTGTATAAGGGCAATAAGATATTCTCCATCTTATTCTCTATACCTTTTTCATGATTTCTAACATCCTGCTTCCTTTTTTGGCTGCCACCGCACACTGTGTGGATGTCTTCAGAGAACTACCCATGATGATTTGAAGATCTTTTTCCTGATTAGTTGTAGCTAACTTAGCCCCCATCATATAGTATTATAGTTGGGGTTATTTTTCCAGTGTGCATTACTTTACATTTATCCACCTTAAATTTCATTTGCCATTTTGCTGCCCAATCACTTAGTTTTGTGAGATCTTTTTGAAGTTATTCACAGACTGCTTTGGTCTTAATTATCTTGAGCAGTTTAGTATCATCTGCACACTTTGCCACCTCACTATTTACCCCTTTCTCCATACCATTTATGATATATTTTTATACTATTGGGACAAAATAAATGTGTCCTTTTAAATAAACAGGTGCTGCCAGTCATAATTTTAGGGTCCTTCTTGCATCTTGTATACCCAAAACAGCCAGCCATTTCAAGGAAAATGGGAAATGTCCATTTGCCATTCTTTTGTTTGACAGTTAACACTATGCTGGCTTCTCTGTGCTGTAAACAACAGGAAGAGAAACCAGGCTTTTCAATTTGGAGATCTGCAAAATTCCTCTCTCTCACTGGATAAGGGGTTGCTTTTTTAAAAGTGACTTAACAGCAAGGAAAGATGTCCAGCCTTAAAAAACCCAATTCATACACCCCAAATAATAAAAAGGAAGCACTTAAGTGTCTTCTTAGTAATATGATCTAAAGTGTCTTATCAGTACTGTAACTTATTCCCGGGCTGGAAGGTCATTTACAGCCTTGTTTTCAAGACGGATAGCACCCACATCTAATACAGACCATTTTGGACTTTGATTTAAAAGGGTTTAGCGCATGTTTTCGAAGTCACGAACCCAATGATCTATTTGCGAAATTCCTGGAAGGGCGGGGAAGTCAAACTAAGGCCCGGGAGCCGCGGGAAGTGGCAAACAGCATGTTGTAAAGTACTTAACATATGCTAATAAAAATAACAGAATATCATATAGAGGAACTAGGAACAAATACATTTCCTGGGGCAGTAAATCACTGAACTTTAGAAGGAAGACAGCTTTAAAAAAGGAAACCTTCCTCCCCCTCCTGCTTAGGTGTGCGGCGAGCCCATTACCGATCATTCTTCGTCCTTTCCAAATGCAAAAGGCAGCCCATTGAAAGCACAGGGCGGGGAAGGCGAGGTGTCAGGAAGGGTCTGTTCTTTGCTGGGACGAGTGCGCTTTGCGAACCGCTCGCGGGAGGTAGAAGTAGCTCCACGTGGTTTCTCGCTGGGAGAGGACCCAAGCCACAGGGTGCAGGACCGTCCGCTGTGCCCGACAAGGCTCCTGGTAAAGATCCTCCAACTGAGCCCTCGCCTGGTTTCTCGGGGAGGAAACCCTGAGCTCCCACTCGCCTGCTGCAGCGGGTTACAGCTGGCCCGGGGATTGAAATGCCCGGTGCAGGGCGGCTGGAACGGGAGCTGGGCAGCTGCAAAGGCTGAAACCCAAACACCTGTCTTGGGGCCCAGGGAAGAGGAGCGAAGGGTAGGGTGACCAGATGTCCCGATTTTATAAGGAGGGTCCTAATTTTGGGGGTCTTTTTCTTATATAAGCTGCTATTACCCCCCCCCCCCCACGCCCTGTCCAGATATTTCACGTTTGCTGTCTGGTCACTCTAGATAAGGGAGCCCTAAAGCCAGGAGTGTTTCTTTGATCGCCCCCAAATCCGCATTTAGCTTTGCCACGTTTTACCCTCCGTGGGAAATCTCGCAGCCAGCCCCTCCGCAGAGTCGGGGGGCCGTGTTTACAAACCACCGGCCCTCCCACCCCCGGCAGCAACCCCTGCGCCCTAGGCGGGAGATCCGGCTGGGGCAGCCCCCAGGGAGCGGCTGGCTGGTGTTTACGCCCAGGGGGTGAGCTGACCGGTGCCGGTCTCAGGCAGGCTGCAGCCCCTGGACTCTCTGTCTCCGGCCCCCTCCCCCGAGCGCTTTGGGGCACCCGAGCCGGGACTCCCGCCCGGCCACCAGGCTCCTCCGCCCTCCCCGCGCCTGGAGGGGGGGGGCAGTGACTCCGCACCGCGCCGCCACCTGCCCCTTTGCCAGCCGCTCCCGGCCCCCCACCCCGCCCCCAGGCTCCTCCCCGCCCACCGCCGCCGCTCCGTGACTTCCCCGGCGCGGCTGGCTCGGGGCAGGGCAGGGGGCGCAGTCCCGGCTCCAGGGGAGCAGCAGCAGCAGCGGGGCAAACTCCACGGCTCGCCCGGC
The DNA here is from genome assembly GCA_007922305.1 of Dermatemys mawii. NCBI lineage: Eukaryota > Metazoa > Chordata > Testudines > Dermatemydidae > Dermatemys > Dermatemys mawii. The sequence goes on along the minus strand of ML677385.1, from coordinate 1,181,663 downwards.
AGCGCCCCTGGGCTCGGGAACCCGCCCCGCCGCGGCTTACAGCGACTAGAGAAGCGTCCCCGCTGCGGCAGGCGGTGAGCGGGTTGCGGCGGACGGGCGGTGGGGGGCTCATCGCCGGCGGCCACCTGTGCGCGTCCTTGGCCGGGACTGGGCAGCTTTGGAAACTCGCTTATTGGCCGGGCCGAAGGTCGCTGGCGCCTCGGGTGGCCCCGGCGGCTCGTGCCAGTGGGCGAGATCCCAGGCTCGGAGCTGCAGGCTGGCGCCGTTCGGCGGTGGCGGGAGCGGGTTCGTCCCTTGGCTGTGAGGTATGGGGTGGGGGTGTGGGGTGGGGATCAGCAGGGAGTGTCGTTAATGGGGGATTAGGTGTTGCTGGAAAATACCCCTTTCCGCATGCAGGGTGTTGAGTAACCACTCAGGAGCCCGGGCTCCCCTGGGAGTTTATGTTGAACAAGTGCTGCCTTTCCAAAGGGATCTTTTGATGCCCCTTCTCGTCCCCCGTATATGACAGCTGGTGCGTCATAAATAACCCATCCTCCATGCTGGGCAGGTGTCTCAAAAAGAGGTGTAATTAGACGGCGATGGGATGGCTTTTGTTCCTAGGATCATCTAAGCGCAAAGGAGAGGCGAGAGTTGTTACCTGCCTTGTCTGAGCTGTTCGAAATTTGGCAGCTTTAGGCTCATCTTGGTGTTGTGGGGGAATACACGTCTGATGTGAACACAGAACTGGATGCTAGGAACTCTTGAACTTTGCAATAAACTTGCTACCAGCTATTGGACGATTCATGTAGCTGCTCTGTGCCTCAGTTTCCCCATTGGTAAAATGGGGATAAGAGATATTTTCCTTAAGGAGTGTTGTGAGGCTTTACTTGGCAGAACACTCTGAGGTCCTTGAATGGAAGGCATTCGGTAGTGCCGAACAGTCGTGTGCATCCTGATCACTATATGTAATAGTCGTCTCATTGATAGATATGGTGTCTTAAAGGCAAAAAAGACACTTCCTTATGCTGTAATCATTTCAGAGGAACAAATAATTTATGCAATTGTGCAAATAGTCTTTACGGATGTGAGTAGCTCATTGGTTTCAGTGGGGGCTATTAGCAAGTGTGACTCAAATGAGTATGGACTGAAGCATTAGGGCCTAAATTGCCTTGTCTCCCACCACACACATCTCTTGGGTGCCACAGTGGTCGTTGGGTAGAATACACAACAGTGGATAAATACATTTTTCCATCCTCTGCCCCACAGTAGATAAGGGGAATGGGAAAGTGTGAGGGAATACTGTGGATGGAATAATAGAGTACTTTGATATCCCTGGAAAGAAAAAGGCCATGAATGCTCTACAAACACTAAATTAAACCTCCTAATACCTCCTGAGTAAATATTATCCACCTTTCACAGTTGTGGGGGAGGGGCACTGAGAGAGGGAGCAATTTTTCCAAGGTCATACGGAATGGCTGTCGGAGCTGAGAATAGCTCAGAAGTCTCTACTAGTCTTGTACTCTTATCATTCAGTAGCGATATCAGCATATTTTTATATATCCTTACAAAAGATCCCATTTCTAGTACCCACTTCATGCATTTTCAACTAAATCCATATAAAGTAACTCTCCCCACCCCCAAACTATCTTTTCTCCCTCTCTGTCCCCAGCCCAATTTAAAAATGGATTCTAGGATGCTAGAAATTTTTGACTCCTTTGAAGTCAGCAGCAGAACTTTTATTTACCTTAATAAGGCCTGGATTCACCTCTGGGTTTTTCAGCCATAGACCAGAGAGAGACAGGTATATTCTGACTTAATTCCTTTAAATACCCAGTTTTTAATATCTCTTATTTATGAAGAGCTAACAATGTCACTGGCTTTGTAGAAAGCATGAGATGACAGCCCCTCCTTTGCAAGCTTATATTCTAAAAGACCTAGAGGACACACCAGCACAATTGGGAAATTCAGAGGCGGGAGCAACTTTGAATTTTGATTTCAGTGGTTTGTTACATCAGATGAGCATCCCAAAAATTATGCTCTAGAGGTAGATGAATGAAGATGGGGAATTTGCTATAATCATTGCCGTTATACAAAGTGTATGGGACACAGTCATAGGAAAAACATAATAAATTCAAACTAGGTTGGGCTAAAACAAATAAAAGCTGAGAAATACAAATTAAGGCTTGACTAAAGTAAACACAGGCTGAGAAATTTAACTTTTAATTTAACACTTTTGTCTTTCCTGTGTGTCAGTATAATTTTAAAAACTATTAATATAGATCAAATGTCCTACAGTAGTTCAACCGGGAAGCCCCCAGCAACTTTAAATAGCAGGTAAGGGTGTTGGTAACATTTTGGAGAAGTCCACCATCTTTAGGGGCCCAATCCTTCAAGCTGATGTTTGTGAATGAGCCCCTACTCCAATGCACCATTCCAGTAAAGTCAATGGATGACATATAGATGCAGGGGTCTTACATGCAGACCAAGTTGCAGGATCAAGATAATAACTTAGACACCTGTGGTGGCATAACTAGTCCTAAATAGAGCAGCACACATTTATTTGGATGGAGTCTATTTTTCTGCTCCTAAAATATGTACTACTAAGGGACAATTACTGACCACCTATTTATTGAATATATTCAAATATTCTTGATTTTTTTTCCGCTGCCCCCCATGCTTCCCATTTCTGGATTCCTTGTATGGAATAATAGTGGAAGGCCAATTGAGTTGCATGGTATTGTTTCTGTTCCCTACCAAAAGGAGGAGCACACAAGTACTTCTGGCATGAACACTGGCTGACGTATGTGGTGGGTTGCTTTTTTGCTTATATTGGGTGTTTAACTGGTCTTTGCTACTGCCATATGGCTTTCTAGCTCCTCCCTGTGGCACTTAGTTGATGGCGGCAGAGTTCTGGTAATGTACATGTGCAGTATAGAACCATTTCCGTTTTTTTAAACCTTCTTTTAAGTACCACGATGCAGAATAGTTCAACAGTTTAATCACGTCCCAGAAAATACTCTGGTCTGAAACAATGATGAAACACAGGAGCATTTATGTTTTGTCAGTGGGGTGCGTCTTCTATTCAAATACTAGATCTGAGGTGGGAAATAGTTTTCCTATCCTGCAAAAATTGTTGAGACTCTCTGAAATTCTTTGTGCTGAATCAGGACAAAAAATTAATCTTGAACATTTTCGTGAACTGAAAATCCCTCCATCCTCCACCCCACCAAATTGGCTTGTGTTTATCAAAGTATTTCATTTTGATTTTGACGATTTTTAATTTTTTTCTTCTTCTTTTACCATAAATATTTTTTAAAAAAGTTGTTCCAAATGGAAGACTGGAATTCTTCACTTTGTCAAAACAATTTGTTTTGATGTTTTCAATTTCTAAACCTTTGTCAAGTTGAACAATTTGTTGAAGCTCATCCTTTCCTGCAAAAAAGTTTTGGTTTCAAGAAATCAGCATTTTCCAAGAAAAAAATTCCCGGGTCTACTTGACACTTGAATGGTCCTTGTCACAGTATCTTACTTATTGCGGATGAGGCTTAATTGCTCCAGCATATGCACATTGCGTGAAATTCACCCCTGTTCAGAGGACAAGCTCAAGGCCCATATGTCAACAAAGCTCTATTTTGAGGGCTAAGTGGGACTTCAATGGTACACAGATCACTGTCCGCCCCTTTGCACAGGGGTGAATTCCACCCAGAATGCTAAACTGTCAGAATGTGTTCAGAGAAACTAGATGGGTGAAGTAATATCTTTTATCAGACCAACTTCTGTTGGTGAGAGAGAGAAGCTTTCCACCTTACACAGAGCTCTTCTTCAGGTCTGGGAAATGAATTCAGAGGGTCACAGCTAAATACCATGCGGAACAGATTGTTTAGCATAAGTAGTTAACATGTATTTCAAGGGACTATTTAAGATGAAGTGGCCCATTAACACCCTGCCAGTTACAGGGAGGAAAGGGGAGGGGAAAGCATCTGAGGGGAGGGTTGTTAGTGGGTTTCAGATTGTTGTAAGCCATAAATCCAGTGTCTATTCAGTCCATGATATTTAGTGTTTAGCAAAGTTATGAATTTAAGTTCCCAGGCTCATCTTTTGAAAGTGGTGTGCAGGTTTCCTTTTAGAGTGAGAACTGATAGGTCAGATATAGATAGATCGCTTTATGAAAAGTGTTCAGTCACAGGTGATGTGGTGTTTTTGTCTGGTATCGGTTTTTTTAGAGCATAGTGATGGTTTTGTTTCACCCACATAGTTGCTATTGAGGCATTTAGTGCACTGGATGAGGTACATCACATGTTGTGATAGGCATGTGTCTGACCCCTGGATTTTGAAAGGTGTGGTTTAGGGTGTTGATCATTGTAGCAGTGGACATATGTCTGCAGGTTTTGCACCTGTTTTTCTGACAGGGTCTGGTGTTGCTTTGAGTTGGTGTGTCCTGCTCTGTAGAGAGCTTGCTCCTGATGATGAGCCTGGAGAGGCTGAGGGGTTGTTTGAAGGCCTGAAGAGGGGATTTAGGAACGATTTATTTCAGAATGTGTTCAGGCACTGTAACAGAAGCATTTGGTAATACTTCCTTGATAAATGAAAGATGTCACTATTTTGATGAAAATACAGTACAGGAGCTCAAATGAGCACAGATAATCCAATTAGACCCTTTCTTTTAAAAGTAGTCGGAATTGGAATATTTCAACAATTTTATTACACTTGTGTGTAAATCAAGACATTATTAATTTGATTAATGCAAAATGCTATTGCTTGTTAAGTAGGGATATTGGCCTTGCTCCATATATCTTGCCCATGCCGTAAGGCAGGGGTCTTCAAACTTTTCTCCCCGCGGTCCATTTCCGTGGAGGGAAAAGTCTGGCAGCCCCTGTGGAGGGTGTCCGCCGAAATGCCGCCACAGAAAGTGGAAGCTTTTGCTTTCCGCGGCGGCATTTTGGTAGGACTAAAATAGCCCGCTCGGGAGTTCAGTGGTTTCCCGGGCGGGCTTGGCAGTGGCGGTGGGGTCTCGTGCACCCCCAGGGGTGGGCTCGCGCACTCCCAGGCGTGTGCGCACCCTAGTTTGAAGACCAATGCTGTAAGGACTGAAGGATTTGGGAATGTGTGAGAAGACTACACAAAGTAAACCTGTAAAACAATTCCTTTCCCTGTTTTTTTTCTCCTTTCCCGCTCAGCTAAAATTCTTCAGTAATTTTGTTTACAGATACAGCGTTGAAAAACTTGTAGGGGGTCACAATTGAAGATGGTAACTGATAAAAGGTGGGGAAGGATTTGTGGTACCAATAACAAAAGGGCTATAAGTATAGTATATCATTTTAAAGACAAAGCTTTGCAATGGAATTGTACTATTGTATACTGTGTGAATTTGGGCAAGCCTCTTTAATCTATCTTTGTCATAGTTCTCAATCTATAAAATGGTAATTATATTCTTTCTCCCATGCTTTGTCTGTCTTGTGTATTTAAATTTTAACTTTTTGGGGCAGGGACTCTTTTGTATTTGTAGTGTCCAGCACAACGGGCTCAGGATCTTAGCTGGGTCTATTGGAGTTACCGAACGACAAATAATAGTGTGGAGGTTTTAATATATTGCAATGTATCTTTCTAAAGCCATGTCTACACTACCAGTTATGTTGGTAAAACTTATGTTGCCAAAGGGTGTGAATATTCCACTCTGCTGAGCAACATAAGTGACACTGGCATAAGTGGCAGTGTGCACAGCACGATGTTGGCAGGAGAGTTTCTCTAGCCGACGTAGCTACCACCTCTCGTTAGTGGTGATTTAAGTATGCTGACAAGAGAGCTCTCCTATTTGCATAGAGTGGCTAGACAGGAGATCTTAGAGCGGTGCTGCTGCATTGGTACACCTGTGCTATTTTAAGGTCTCTAGTATAGACATACCCTAAATAACCATTCTTTGGTAACTTGGGAGTTTTTCTACTGTAATGTAATGTATTTTATTGTGTATTTGTTTAGCCATGACTGTAGATCAGGACCATGACTTTGCATCATTTACAGTTTAGTTTACCTGCATTTTTTATTTTATATTTCCTTCCTTGTCTTTTATCCTGCCTCGTCAAAGTATTTGCTCTGACGTAGCGAGACCTATAAATAACTGGTCTGATTTATTTACTGCTGATTCGTATCTCAGAAACTGGGCGAAAAGCTAATAAGATTCAAGTTTCAGGAAACAAGATTGCTGAAAATGTATGGTGAGTACAAAGGTGGAGGACATATGCTGTTGTCATGAAGCTGTAGATATCTAGATTAAGGTGAGTGAGTTTGCTTAAGTTAGGCTTCTGAAAGTCCTAGCACAGTACTGGTTTCCAAACGTTGTGCAGCTGTCGAAACTAACGCTACCTCTCCTTTTAGGTTATGTCTACACTACCACTTATGTTCATACCATTTATGTCGCCCAGTAGTGTGAAAAAGCCACCTTCCTGAGCGACATAAGTCACACCGATCTAAGCGCTGGTGTGGACAGCGCTATGTTCTGGTAGGAGAGCTTCTCACACCAACATAGTTACCACCACTGGTGGGGGCTGGAGCTTGTCTGCTTAAAGCGGCTACATTAGAGAGCTTATAGCTGCGCGGCTGTAAACTCTCTAGTCTAGTGAAGCCACGGCCAGTTACAGAGTCTGAGGAAGCTAATGGGGAAGGGATAGCTCAGTGATTTGAGCATTGGCCTGCTAAACCCAGGGTTGTGAGCTCAATCATTGAGGGGGCCATTTAGGGATATGGGGCAAAAATCTGTTGAATGATTTAATTGGGGATTGGGCCCCCTTTGAGTAGGGGATTGGACTAGATCAGGGATCTCAAACTCAAATGACCACGAGGGCCGCATGAGGATTAGTGCACTGGCCCGAGGGCCGCATCACTGACAAGCCCCCCGTCGCTGCCTCCGGCCCCGCCCCTACTCCACCCCTTCCATGAGGTCCCACCCCTGCCCTACCTCCTCCTCTGAGCATGCAGCTCCCCGCTCCCTCCCTCCTGGAAAGCACTAGGCACCGCCAACAGCTGTTTGGCAAACAAAACAAGAGTAATATAGGAAGTCCAGAGCTGGAAACACAAACAAACGAATCTAATTTAACAAGAAATTACCAGCCTCAGACGATTCAAGCTTTTTTCAAATATGATATGCTGATAAATCTGACCTAAATTTCAGCCCATCTCAGCCTAATATCAATTATAATTTTATAAAGTCTCCCTCTTCCAAACTGATCCTCATAACCCTGTTCCCCATCCACACTTACCCCCGTAACCCAGCTCCCTGTGACCCATCCCCAAATCGCCACCCATTCACCCCTATTACCCAGCTCCCTGTGTTCCATCCTCAAATCTCCCCCACTCACCCTCATAACCCTGCTCCCTGTCCCCAAATCTCCACCCACTCACCCCTGTAACTCAGCTCCCTGTACCCCATCCCTAAATCTCACCCCACTCACCTCCCATAACCCTGTTCTCCATCTCCAAATGTCCCCCCACTCATCCTTGTAACCCAGCGCCCTGTCCGCAAATCTCCCCCGTGCCCCCAGCTTCAATACCCTAAGCTGCCTCTCTCTGTCCCCCTGTCTCCTCTCTCCATCTCCTTTCAGGCTTCTCGGACTCTCCTCCCCACCACCCCTTGCCCAAGCCCGGAACTCTCTGCAGCGGGTAGTGGGGAATGGTGGGTGTGGGGTGGTGCAGCAAGCCCAGGCAGCTGTACCTGGCCAGAGAGCCATGGAATGGCGCTCATTTCTGGCTGCTTGCAAGGCAACGGCGCCCACCCAGGGGTGGGAAGGCTTCTCTGCTGCTGAGCCCCGGCTTCCAGTCGCTGCTGCTGCGGCTTCAATGAATGAGCTGGGGCGGCACTTCTCAGGCGCCCTCTGCTGCGGTGTCCAGGAGTGGTAAGCCAGGGTCCCCACTGCCCTCCCACCTCTCTCTGTGGGAGGCTTTACCACTCCTGGCTGCTGCTGCAGAGGGCTCCTGTGAAGTGCCACCTCATTCTTGTTCATTTTCCAGCAGCAGTGCCTGGAAGCCAGGGCTCGGCAGCGGCCCCTCTGCTTCTGGACCCTCCCTCCCAGAAACTGCTATGGGGGCGGGGGGAGGCAGGGAGCTTGGCGGGCCGCAGGGAAGGGCTTTGCAGGCCACATGCGGCCCACTGGCCGCTTGTTTGAGACCCCTGGACTTGATGGTCCCCTGAGGTCCCTTCCATCCCTGATATTCTATGACTAATTAATAATAGCGCTTTTTGTTTCCAAAGCTCTGCATTTTTCAGCTGGGGGACTGGACAGATAGAAATAAATTACTTACTGTCGAGCTCTGAGGAAGTCATTGGCAAAGCTGTGATTGAAAGTCAGGATTTCCTGACCCCCATTCCTCCCTCTAGAAACTGTTTGCTTGTTTTAGTAATAAAGGCTCCTAACTAGTGGGACTTTTGGGGACATTATGTTCAGAGAGGCCTTTCTTACAGTGTGCAATACGCTCTTAAATACCACACCGTGATTTCAGATATTAAAAGTAATTGATCATTGTCAATTCACTCCTAAATTTAGTAGCTTCTTTATATTTGAACAATGACAAGTCATTTGTTCTACTTTTAGTTTTAGCTACAGATAGATGTTCCAGTCATGACCGAAGAAACAGAGATTTGATGTCCTCTTCCCTTAAACATTTGTCTCCATTTCAAATTGAGGAGACTGGGAGGAAATGGCTGATTTTGTTTACTGTATTTTTTGATGTGCAAATTTTATTGTAAAACTGATTTAAGATATTGGTAGCTTTGACACTGAGTAGCTTCAGGCTTCCCACAGGGCAAAATCAGATGGCTAGAATCCTCTTTGAAGAATTTTCTCCAATTTCTTAAGAACATTATTGAGGCAACATATTTTATGTGTTAAACATTTGTTGCATCAAGCAGGCAAAGTATTAACAAACTTTAACATACTTTATTTAACAACAGTGAGGCTCTTACAAAGCTCCTGCTGCACCTCTCTGTAGCTCTAACTCAGGCTGGGCTCAACTCCTCCCCCCTCCTTCCTGTGTCCTGTCCTACAGACTCCCAGTTCTAATAATTACAAGCAGCATCTAAAACACCATAACATTAGAACTGTTAAAAATGCTATATTAGTAACTGTACTGTAAAAATGCAAATACAACAGGACTTGAGCTTCCCTTTCTGTGATTGGCTGGATATTGTCAGTGTCTATACTGGGTGTTCAGGGCTAAAATTCCACTTTTATTATTGCACAGTGTTTTTCCAGCTGTCTGGGACAGCAAGTTATAGCAGTGACTAAAGGGATGCTGGGAAGGTTGACGGCTCAGATTTAACACATACAGTATAATAGATTTAACAATGTAATAGGGATAAGTCTAATGCCCAATTAGTCTTGGAAAATGTATCTACTGCTGTAAAAGAAGCTTTGCACATCCTCTGCTTGACAATCCTATGATAACAATCTCAATTGCACATATGTGACATTTTTCTACTCTGGAGGAAGTGCCTGTGGGAGAAACTGTGGGAGAAGGAGGTCAGAAAGGTGCCAGTGAAAATATAAAAAAAGCCCTCATGCTTTCAAAATTCTTTCTGGTGACTTCTAAATATGTTGGTTATTCAAACATTTTTAGTATTTGGATAAAAGTTTTGTTTCTGATGGTTGTGAGGTCATCTGAGTAAAAAGTTCTGAATTGTGTGTCATGATCAACTCTGCATAGCCAAGGAACTACCCAATAATAACCTACACTTTCACAGAGACTATTTTAATAGTCTCTATTAAGGGATCTAGCAGTTTCTAATAGCAACGAACAGTTATGAGACCTTTTTTCCCCTTTTTAATAAGCTATCTCTTGTATATGCGCTGAAAATAAACAAACCCTGTACTTTTGCATAAGGCTTCTGGACAGTTTCCTATTCAGTCATAGCAATTTTCTTTACACAAACACTTCTGATTCATGCTTTGAACTATTCTCTTACTGGTTTTATTTACAATATGCACCGGCAGGCCTGCAAGCTGACAAAACATCTTTCAAACTGAACAAAATCAGATTTTGGACTGACCATATAGTCACAATATCATAATTAATTTGATCTATTACATTAATGGAAATTTTAATAGGCAGAAAACTATAAATGTGCCCAGTATGCAGGTAAAATCCTCTTTGGATATCTCAAGCTAAGGAATGTCCAGTATTTTACCTTGGATGGATGGTTTTGAAGATAAACCTAGAGTGCTTCAGGAAGTATTGCTGGTGATCTCCCACAAGGCTTCTCTTTTCCAGTAATCAGCTAATGGTGTAGCATTTTGAGGTTATCGGATATTCCAGGGCACTGTTCCTGAGTGTGGGTGTAGGGCAGAAAAACAGAGTTCTACGAGGGCACCTGGTAAGGTGACCACTCCAACCTCCATAGAGTCAGTGGGAGTTTTTCTGTTAACTTTAGTTATTATTGGATCAGACCCTAGGTGCACAACGATCCTTCAGAACGAGTCAAAGGATAACTTAAACACTCACAGTTCCTTCAGCAAGAGTGCTGCAGTATGATAAGTAGCCCCAGTGAGTTACATGGAGGTTGCATTGGCATTTTTATCCACAGCCATTGGGGAGTGGGAGGGAAAGCTCCCACCCGTTTTATGAACAAGGATATGATGGAAAGTTATTTCCCAAATGAATACTGAGGCATTTATCTCCATTATCAACATGCAGAGATACAAAAGTTAAACTTTATTAAAATTCAGTCATCTTAACATCTTTTCATCTGAAAGTATTTGTGCCATTTCTTTCACGCTGTTAGAAGAAAATTGTATTTTGAAAGTTGATACCACACTCTGGAAAAAAACATGAGTTTGTTTTTACATAGGATGGAAATCAGGTGCAACTTTAATTACTAGGAGACTAATAGTCTCTCCATAATAGTAGCTAGCATGTTACTATCCTTATGACATCTCTAAATCTAGTACAGTTTTACATGAGGTGGGGTAGTATTTAAAATAGACATTATTAATTAGTTTACAATCTGGCCTACTTTAAAATCTAGCAAAATCTTATGTGATTTTTAATACTTTTGTATAAATATTTATTAATAAATTAGATGCTGTATCACTAGGGCTTATGTTTAGTGATTTGTTAACATAGAACAATTATCATACAGGAAAAGGAGGGCAAACTAACACAAACTGTATTGGTAATTCTGGTGCAAAAGCCAATGACTGACAAGGCACTATAACAGGGTCTGACAAGTGGTGGTGCCGAGTCTTCATTTATTCACTCTAATTTAAGGTTTCGCATGCTAGTAATACATTTTAACATTTTTAGACAGTTTCTTTCCATAAGTCTGCAATATATAACTAAGCAATTGTTGTATGTAAAGTAAATAAGGTTTTTAAAATGTTTAAGAAGCTTCTTTAAAATTACATTTAAAATGCAGAGCCCCCTAGACTGGTGGCCAGGACCCAGGCAGTGTAAGTGCCACTGAAAATCAGCTCGCGTGCTGCCTTTAGCACGTGTGCCTGCACTATAACTTCATCCCTTTCTGCAAACATAGGAGGAAATAGTTGGTCAAATAACAAAGGATAAAATGGGTATGAGAAACTTACTTTAAAAATTTTCTAGCAGTATCTTACACTATGGAGAGTAAAAATGACTAGTGTTTTTTGTAGTGGCAGCATTTGGCCTGGTCTGCTTTACAAATTTGGGTTGACATAGTTACAGCACTTTAGGGTGTTAAAAATCCACACCCCTGAGCACTATGCTGACCTAATTCTTGCTGTGGGTGCAGCTAAGCTGACAGAAGAATGCTTCTGTTGGCCTAGCTACCATTGCTTAGAGAGGTGGAGTTCCTACACTGATAGAAAAACATCTTCTGTTGCTGTAGTCCAGGGGTAGGCAACCTATGGCACGGATGCCGAAGGCAGCACGCAAGCTGATTTTTAGTGGCACTCACACTGCCCAGGTCCTGGCCACTGGTCCGAGGGGCTCTGCATTTTCATTTAATTTTAAATGAAACTTCTTAAACATTTTAAAAACCTTATTTACTCTACATACAACAATAGTTTAGTTATATATTAAACACTTATAGAAAGAGACCTTCTAAAAACATTAAAATGTATTACTGGCATGCAAAACCTTAAATTAGTGTGAATAAATGAAGACTTGGCACGCCACTTCTGAAAGGTTGCCAACCCCTGCTGTAGTCTATGTTTATACTACCAGGTTACAATGGTGTAGCTATACTGCTTTAGTGCAAATATGGCCAAAGGCCTAGTCTATACCAAAAATTTAGATCAACCTAGCTATGTTGCTCAGGGGCAAAATTCACACTCTCGAGAGATGTAGTTAGGTCAAACTGAGCCCCAGTTTAAACACCGTTGGGTTGATGGAAGAATTCTTCTATCGATGTAGCTTAGCTTCCACCTCTCAGGGAGATGAATTAACTACATCAGAAAAGGAATCCCCGTTCTGTTGCTATAGCAATTGTTTATGCTATGGCGCTATAGCAGCACAGCTGCAGCTCCATAGCTGTGCTGCTGTAGCATCTGTAGTGTATACATAGCCTAAGGGTATGTCTACACTACCTGCCAGATCGGCGGGCCGAGATTGATCCAGTGGGGGTCAATTTATCGTGTCTAGTCTAGACACAATGAATCGACCCCCCTGCAACTGCTCTCCCGTCTACTCTGGTACTCCATCACTCCGAGAGGTGCAGGCGGAGTTGACTCACCGCAGTGAAGAGATCGTGGTCAGTAGATCTAAGTATGTCGACTTCAGCCAAGTTATTCTCATAGCTGAGGCTGTGTAACTTAGATCAATTTTCCTCCTCCCTAGTATCGACCAGGCCTAAGTCTTTTTATTAAGAAGCTGACAAAGCAGCAGATATTTGTGAGGTTGCATTGATTACCATTCTGTTTTCATATCACCTTTTGCAGAATATAGAAAAACCCCTTCTGTGAAGTGTTACTCAACTGCTGAGGTGGGGCAGAACTGCATGCCACCATTATATGCTGTGAACATCTGAGTAAGAATGGATGAGACATAAAACAGAGGAGGTACTGACAACTTGTGTTTACTGGATTCATTACCTTTCCTGTAAGTGAGAGTAAATTGTGTTAACCCCGGTGTCCTTCCCAAATAAGACTAGTAGAATTCTGCTGACCTAAATTTCTCCAGTAGCCTTGACGGGTTCTTTTCCTTCCTTCCCCTCCCCCGGCTTTCCAATTCTAAATTGCCGTGAGTGTTGGGATGTTCTAGTTGATTAAGCCACTGCTGCAATCTGCTAAGGAGCTAGCTGCAATTTACCCTAATTCTCCACATTACCAATCTTCCTATACCACAGTCCCCTATGCCAGGGCTTTGTGCATTCCCATCCTTCCTTCTCCTCCCTGCTCATGGGCTCCAGCCTGAGCCTGGACATCTACACTGCAGTTTTATTGCCCTGTGAGCCTATCATAGGCCTGCTGCAGTGTATTCTGAGGCAAAAAATTCCACCTTTCTTAGAGGCGAGACGAAGCCTGGGAGTATCAGTACTCTTGTTTTGAGAGGGAGCATGGCACTCAGTTAACCTTCTTGGGCTCTGGGACACTTATGCAGTGGGCTGTTGTTTGCTGTTGTACAACAGTTAAGGCTGCAGCAGTGTTAAATTTTATAAAAGCATGTTTGTTTGCATGTAGCTTGAAAGTAAAGATGAACTTTGAGCTGAAATTTGCATAGGAACATTCCTTTCTGCCTCTCCTTCAGTGCTCCCAGCAGGAGTTAATTTTTAGTGTTTGGCCCCTTCATAGAGAACAAACTTCTTCGCTTTTCTTTTCTGGGTGTGCGTGGTGTTCTAACTGAATTTGAAATTTTCCATGCCATTTTATTCTTTGTCCATAACGTAGCCTACAACCAGTTATTTTGTAGCATAGGGGAGGAGGATGGCTTTTTTTAGTTTTGTCTCTTGTTGGTTAACAGTCAACGCCTACCCTCCTCAACAATATTATTACATATTTGAGAGCTAAAGCCTAACAGGAAAACTCAAGTATTAAATCTGTAATGCTGATAGATTTATTTCTTGCTGTTATATTTAGTTAATGTGAGAGGGTTGAGAAACTAATTCTCTTGAATTTATGCAATGTATTTCTAGATAAAAGTGGATGAGTTAAGAGTGACATTACAGTCATAAGTAAGAACATCACTGTGCTTGTTCGTTTGCATCTTACCTAGAGATGGTTGAAAAATGGTATTTCTGTCCTGCGGGAAATTCAGAGACTTTGAAATTCCCAAAGTGGGACAGAAAGTTAATCTCTGCCCCCGACCCCCCATAAATGGAATATTCTGAAAAATTTAGTTTTAACCTTTATTATTTTGATGAGATCAAAATGTTCTTATATGTTATGTACATATCTCAGTAATTTCCCAATATGAATTTTGAAATCCTATGTTCCTGCAGAACATTTTGATTCTGTTTGGAAATGTTATTTTCCCACTGAAAACTGCTGTCACAATTTTTTCAGCCAGCTCTAACTGTAATGCTATGAATGTATGTATTTTTGTTGTATATTTACAGGTTATCCCAAGATTTTCAAACACTTGAGCTGTCTCAGCACTGTTGACAAAGCTAAGATGGCAGTAAACTCAGTAAGTAGTTAAATATTCAATTTTGTTTTTTGCGGGTAGCAGCCTGCTAAGTAATGTATTAATAATCAGGTCCATTAAAAGTGGAGATAGGTATACATGACTTTATTTTTTTAAAAAAAGTTTATTGACTTTAGTTTTCTAATCTATAAAATGTGGGAAATACTTGCCTGCATCACAGAGTATTGTGATGATGAATGAACTAATGCTTCAAGTCTCTCTGATATCACAGTGATGAATATAGTTTATGAATCTAGCAGTCTGCCATCCACTAATTTGTTCTATAGTGTATTTGGTAAAAGTAATGATGTCTTAGCAGAGTGCTGTAGTGAGATACGATAATTAGCATTGAAGCGATGCTATCAACTGGAAAATCAAATTTATCACTGAAAAATTTGCACCGAATGTAGTAACTACCCCCTAAATAAATGATCAGAATAAAAATATGCTATATTTCCAGTTGTTTGTTTTTAATTTAACTATTTTTTTCAATAAAAGAGAAACTGACTGCAGAAGAGACTCTTAAGGAAGCAAAAATATTTTCTCTTTGTAAAGAAATTTAAAATCTAAAATTAAAACCTATTTAGAGGGTGATATGATCTATTGGAAACTAGTTGTTGGTTTGTTTTTTTTTGTTTTTGTTTTTTTTAGATTAATCCCTCGGTTGAATGTGTCTCAGTCTCTCACTTCACTTCTTAGGAGACTTTATATATTTATTTTGTGTGTGTGAGTGTGTGTAATGAGAATTAGTGGGCTTTACTGTATTTACGTAAGTGACAATGTTTTTTAGAAATGACTATAGTGTTCTGATTTTGCAGTATTAATGTTTGTTCCCACCTTCATCTCAATTTTGCTCTTTAGGGGCCACCACCATACTACGAAAATCATGGTTATCAGCCAGAAAACGTCTATATTTCTAGACAGCCTGTGGATGCTAACGTGTATCCACAATACCCTCCTCCATATTATCCTCCGTCAGTGCCACATTATGTCCCAAGAGTTCCTGCTCATCAGTCAGCTCCCCCAGTAGTACAACCAAAGCCTCCATCAGTGAAACTGTGCACATCAAGTAAGATTTGTCTGGATTTCTTTTTATGTAGATCGATTGCAATCTGGCATGTGTTTAATGGATGGAACTTGTTTCCTGTCAAACTCTTATGTTGAGGGACTGTCCCAGGAATACCTCTTTGTCCCTGAAGGAGCTAGGGAGCTGAACAAGTTAATTACTATTATATCTTTTTGTAAAAAGTGTGACAAGTTGGGTGGTTCTTTGAAGTGATGATGAGATGGAGAGACTCTTAACTTCTGAACTGCAGATTCGTGCCTGCTTAGTAGTGATTGAAAGCTGTCCAGCTATGGGCATATCTTCACTAGCAACATTAAAGCGCTGGCTGCAGCCGCACTTTAACATGGCTGTGTAGTCTTCCACAAGCACTAGGAGAGAACTCTCCCAGCACTATTAAAAAACCCCACCTCCCCGAGGAGAATAGCTGCCAGCGCTGATGCACTGTCTACACGGCCCCTTTACAGCGTTGAAACTTGCAGCGCTCAGGGGTGTGTTTTTCCAGACCCCTGAGCGAGAAAGTTGCAGTGCTGTAAAGTGCCAGGGAAGACACTCCCTAAGTTTACTTGCAGGGAGATAGGGATGGAGACTATCTTAGTAAAATAATTTTGTTTGCAAACCTAATCCTTCTTTTTCTCCCTTTTTAATTGCAGAAGTTATGAAAACTCTATGCATCGTTTTATCCATTGCAATAATACTATTGGGTGCCGTAATTGCAGCTGTCCTTATCTGGTATTTTGGTAAGGATGTGGTCTTTGTATTGATAGAAATATTTTATTCAAAGCTAAAATTCTTGAGATTTTCCATTTCCCAACATAGGTGTGTCATCTTCCAGAGGGTGGTAAATTAGAACAGGAAACTCTTGTTATCTGTCTTTTTTAAGAATACAACTTCTTTTAAAATCTAAAAGCTTAATTATTTGTCATAACCAGTGTCACTGTTGCTGTTGTCCTTTCCTTTAATTTCAAATATATTTACATTTGATAAGTGTCCTTGACTCAGCAGCAGCCTCTTATTCATCTGAATTCTCTGAGATCCCATAGAATGTTTAGCAACAGTTGGGCTAGGACAAGCTTTTGTACAACTATTTTAGTAATGTGATTTATGGATATAACTGTGCCTCAGTGGGTCACAACTGAGGATGGCAAATTCAGGACGAACTGCTGAGAAATAGGGCAGATACACCCCAAGACTGGTGGCTAATCCCCCACAGGATGTACCAAAAGTAAACTTCCGTTTCACCACATTGGCTAACAAGAAGTCATAAAAGCAGTTTCCACGGGCATTCCAGTTCTTATGTCACCATCAAAAACACTGGATTCAGAGATGAGTGGTTCTTTACAGTCAGTCTCATCAAATAAAGGGTTCTTCTAATCCCAAAGTACCAGCCACACACCCAGGTCAATATATAAAGTAGATCTTACCCAAAATCACACTGATGCCTATCCTTTAATATCTAAAATCTAAAGCTTTATTCATAAAAAGAAAGAAAAGTGAGAGTTAAAATTGGTTAGAAGAACCAAATACATGTGATAATTGCAAAGTTCTTGGTTCAGGCTTGTAGCAGTGATGGAATAAACTGCTGGCTTCATAAGTCTCTGGTGGCTTCCAGATCATTGGAAGGTCCTCAGTCCCTTGGTTAGAATGCTCCCATTAGTATAAGATCATAGTCCAGAGGCTGGAGCAGGACCAGGATAGAGAGAAAATGGATGTGTTCCCAGGGTCTTGTATAGATTCTGCCATGTGGAGGGAATCCCATTGTTTTTACTGTGGAAAATTACAGCAACAAGATGGAGTTTGGAGTCACATGGGCAAGTCATGTGTCCATGTATTTTGCCTAATCACATCAGGATATTCCATTAAGTGTAGACAGGCATTTCCCATGGTCCGTTATCAGTTAAATGTTCTTTTGATGGACCACTCAATTTGAATAGGTTTCAGAGTAGCAGCCATATTAGTCTGTATCCACAAGAACAAGGAGTACTTGTGGCACCTTAGAGAGACTAACAAATATGATCTTATTTGTTAGTCTCTAAGGTGCCACAAGTACTCCTCGTTCAATTTGAATAGTTCCTCCAAGATGTGCTGGCTAGCTACCTTGTGGGCCTTACCCCAGAAGCAAACATTTGAATACCAGGTACAGAGCCAATACTCATAACTTCAAATATAAAAACAATACATGCATACAAATAGCAGAATTACAGTCAGTGAGTGATAACCTTTCCACAAACACCTCACTTGACAACCTTGTACAAGATTTGTTGCAAATGTATAACAGTGGTTACAACAATTATCTATATGGTTATATTTTAGTCAGATAATGTCACACTAGGATTAAGAGTGCAGTTTACTCCAGAGCACAGGATTTTTGTAACGTCTAAGTGACACTGGGCTTTGCATGAGTCCTCTGTAGTGGGGTGTATTTAACCTAAGAGACCAGTGATATGCAGTCTCTGGAGTGAGGTTTTAAGTTCTACAGTTTCTCCCTAACTGCAACCCGGAAGTGAAGTGAAGGGGAAGGGAAGAAAGACTGGATCAGGTACGCATAGACGTATTAGGCCTGACTCATTTTTCACAAGAGCTGCATAGAACTGATTGGAACACTTCATTTCCATGAAATACACTGTTTTTTCAAAGCTGAAATGTTTTGTGGAGATGTACTGGTTTTCACTAAACTCCTGAAGGGAAGGTTTTTGGGTCTAGGGCAGAGACAGACAGTTGTAGGTGCAGACACACCCAAAACAACTTCTTGAGTCAAATGTGAACGCATTTCCTAAAATTTCTGCAAATGGAATAGACCTTCTCTGGACCACACTAGTGCTGAACACTAACAATTTGCACTTGCTTCAGGTGGAGTCAGGAGAACTCATCAGCTCTTTAAAATAAAATCAGACCCTCTATTCTATCTCCTAATATTAGTTTAATTGAAACAGTTTTTCAGTGAAGAAACTGCTTTTCCACTAAAACACAAATATTCATTTTGGTAAAAATTTTCTCGTGTGAAGAAATGAAAAACTTGAAGTTTTCTGGGGTTTTTGCCCTCTCTTCTTTTTTCTCCCCACACCTTTTTCCTGTGTGTGTGTAAGTGAGAGAGATGGTGGTAGTGGAAGAAGCAGGTGTGAAGAGTGAGGGGGAGAATTCAAAAAAGAGAATATTTCAGCTCTCAAACTGGAAGACCAAAGAATTCTGGGGAAAAAAACTTGACATCTCCCTCCCAACCTCAAGTTTGACATTTTACATAGAGGAAAATGTAGCACTTTGGACCAGTTTTAATGAACGTATACAAAAAATTTCAGAATGACACATTCAGTACAGAGTGGATTTTGCTTAATATTGAATTCACCTCCCCCTCCTCCTCCCCACAAGAAGAAACTATCTCATTTTTATAGTGATGATTTAAAATAGAACAAGCTGACTTAACTCATCCTAACAGAAATCTGGCTCCCAAGCAAGCTGTTTGAAGCCTTAAGTAATTGTGTTTAGTTTCCTTAAATTTAGTCAAACATCTGTTGCTGGGCTCAAAAAAAGGGCACATGAATAAAACTTAATGGCTTGTGTTATTCAGGAGCTCAGTCTAGATGATCTAATAGTCCCTTCTGGCATTAAACTCCATGAAAATTTGTAATTGAGAACACTTCCAATATGGGGAATTCCTGCTGGGATATTAATACCTATTTTACTATCTACCGCATGCATTTATCACACCAGTTATAGAATGCTGAATCTCTGAAAAGCAAGTTATTTTAAAAAGAGGTTCATGTATTCCTCTCATCTAAAGGCCTGCTGACCTTATAAAGTGAATGGTGTATCCCAGTTTGTCTTCCTCTGAGATTTAAATTTATTTCAGTATATTTTACAACCTTTGATTGTATGGGAAAAAATAGTGCTAAAAAAATCCTGTCATGTTTAAAAATAGTATATACCTAGTGGTGAAAGTTAGTCTAAATTAATTTCTTATCCTTTTCATTTATAAATTAATCTTCAGTGCTAGCTATGACTCAGTTTTTATGAGCTAATGGTGCTAATTTAATTCTCAGTCATCGCCATCGGGTTTAATAGCTAATGCCTTGTCTTGACAGTTACCTTTGGTGACAAGTGCAATAGAATTGTAGAGTATACATTCTTCTGTTTTACCAGCCCTATTACCCATATTTCTTTTGTATGTGCTTTCCCTAAATTGTACAAACAATCAAAAGCTCTTTCAATATATGCTTTGATTAAATTGATAGTCTCCTAGGAAACTCAGCAGAAATCATAACAATTTGCACCTCACTCTTCTCTTAAGGATCCTTTTTAATGACCACACACTTTTCTCCTTTCCACTCTGATCCCCTTGCAGTGGCCAATAGCTGTTCTGGCTCATCAATAGAGTGTGGCTCTTCAGGAACATGTGTGTCACCATCTCAGTGGTGCGATGGAGTGGCCCACTGTTCCAATGGTGAAGATGAAAACCGATGTGGTAAGTATTTCAAGTATGCAGAGGTAAAATGGTTCTTGGAAGCCTCTTGGTGACTTCTCCTTCCTTAGCCCTTGTCTACATTAGAAAGTGGCACTAACTTAATTTAAGGTGTGACTTTAACCAATATAGTTAAACCAGTGCTAACCCCTGTATGGACAGTCTTCTTTTGGTTTTAGAATGGCTAAAGTCCATTGCTAATCGAGTTGCTGAACTAAAATAACCCAAATAAACCAAATCAACATGTCATGCACAGGATTTTGTGCCAGATCAGTTTAAAATCACACCTTAAATTTAACTGGTGCAACTTTTTAATATAGACAAGGCCCTAGAAATGTCTATATTACCTATTGTGTATCTGCTTTCTTACAACAATCTCAGGGGAGGTGGTGGTACTATCTGCTTGAGTTTAATGACATGGCTTGGCTGATTTCTTATTCAACTTCCTTTTCCACCAGCTCCCCTCGCTTTTCAACCTCTCCCTAGCATGCCTCCCCCGTGAAAAAATCTACCTGTCTCATATTAGTGTGTGCCAGTCGAGCAAAAGCAAAACAAAGCTGGTAGCTTACTACCACCAACAAAAAGCTTCACCTTCCAAAGAATGCTTTACATAACTTTCCGTGTAGGAGGCTGTCTAACTGATCTAGTGACTGCAGGTGGAGAGAGGGAGACTTCCGTGATGGGATGGTTGTAGTCACCAGAGAATATTTGGATGTGAACATCATTAATGTATACACTCAAAAGTCACATCCATCTTGTAATATCTGTGTTCTGTAATATATGACTTCCAGAAAATGGTCTTGAAGAGGATCTACTGCTCCATTTGATCCTAATGTTAAAGCTGGGCAAGAAACAGTTTTCCTGTCCCACAAAATTTTTGAGATTTCAGAGAGACCTTTGAAACAGAGACCTTTTAAACTCTTAAGAGAAACAATTAGCTATCCAGCCCAGAATAGTCCACCTAGGAGGTAGGAGACCTGGGTTCAAGTCCCTGCTCCAATTTAGGCAGAACAGGGATTTAAACTAGAGTACCTTACATCCTAGTTGATCACCACCACCCTAAGTAGTTGGGGTACAAATCAGTCTCTTTCTGATCAGAGATTCCATCCTGGCCTATTGAAACTGAAGCTTTACTGGAAAAGTTTCAGTTTTAACTAGTCAGAATTTTCTGACAAAAAAGTTTTTTTTTATCAATAATAATTAAAAAACAAAGAACTCACCAAAAAACAACCCCCCCCCCGTCCCACTAGCACACTACCTATACATGCTTTTGGAACTCTGCTCTTCTGACATATTCTGCATAGTACTGACACTTAGCTGCTGATTTTTCCTGTTTGGTTGCATAAATGAATCTCTTTACAATAATACAGCTTATTCCAACCATTATCTTGCTCTTGAGCTTTTCATATTGAACTCTTTTCTGTCTTCCCTCTGTGACACACTGTCTCTTCAGATCAGATACATAATAGGGCTTGACGGTATTGGGCAAGCTGTTCCATGTTAAAATCTTTGCCTTGTGATCTTTTATACTAGTACAGGACATAATTTTCTTACCCTTTCATCAGCTTATCTGTTATTGCCATTCATTCAGGCTGAGGGTGGAGCATGGGAAAGAGTTGTGCTAATTTTAAAATGTTCATACAATAAAAAATTAACATTACAATGTAAATACAACTTATGGTAGTAACTCATTCAAATGGCTTTGGAAAAAGGAATTAAAATGACATGTAAAAATCCAGTACATGACAACTTCATAAAAAATGTGTCAAATATAGCATCAACTGGAAGTTTTTCTTAAAAAGCAAAAAGTAATTTTAGGTGCTATACCTGTTTGTAGAGCCCCTGACAACTTTTGTGGTTTCACAATCACATTTTTTATTTATTGTTTTTAAAACATGAATATACAGGAAAAAAAACTGAAACAAGCTATCCACAAAGTGCTGTCAAATGAAGAAGTAAACTGAAATAATATCCTTCTATCTTTTCTTTAATCTTACAAGCAAGCTCTAAGAGAACCAGAGCTGCAAGAATAGTAGGTGCAAAATATTTTTAAGGAATATGAAAATCTTAGGCTTTGAACAGGATAGTCAGCAATATTGTCTTGTTTGATTGCAGTTAGACTCTATGGACCAAATTTTATCCTAGAGGTCTATTCATCTGTCAGCAAATCGTGGTATCCAGTATGTCAAGATGACTGGAATAATGACTATGGAAAGATAGCTTGTAAAGACATGGGATATAATGTGTAAGTATAACAATCTAATTGTGAAAGATGTACAGCCGACGCAACTGTTTCATTAAATTTTTCAAAGAATGGACACCTGCAGCAAAAACGTAGTTACTGCTTTTTCTGTGCTAATCTAATTTTCATGAATAGAAAACAGTCCCAGTTAAACAAAAATCAGTAGGTATTGCTGAATCAAAGTGACATTTATTCAAAACCATGTAATGCATATGCCATATACAATAGTTGTGGGATGTGTTTGTGCATCTCTACATGTACGCACACACACAGTGCTTAAGATCCTCTTGGACTGAGAGTGCTGTCTGAACTTAAAACTTTATTGAAAAGACCTGTTAATTGTGACCAATATTACATAGACAACCCTGACCTCTGGAGGACACTAAAGATTTTATTGTGCTCTTTCACAAGAGTGTTGACGTTTAATCAGTTTCGGGACAAATTCCAACCACAGAAACTTATTTTTATCTACCTGAAATCCTCTGTAGCTATACTTACCTATGTTGTTGCTGTTGGGAGTGAGGGGTAGGGGGAGGGAAAGACTCCCAAATGCAGATGGGCTGCTGTTGTTGCATTTCTTTCTATTCATGAGGTGGTTGGAGTGATGGATTAGTCTGATCAGAACTTGGTAATCTTCACCATTTTGAAAAGATGTTAGATGAAAGCAAGCTCTTATTTGACTGTAAAAGTGCACATAGTGAATAGTTACTTAGAAACTAAAATTTAGTTTTGCCATGGTACAGCATCTTTGTGGTTTTTATGATATAGTATTCCGTAATATTGTTGTTCATGTTATAAGCTTTAGATTGGTGGAAAGTTTTACATTGCTAAAAGGAACTTTCTGATAGGCTTTGAAATATCTGAGTTTCTTACTAAATATTTTGTTTTATACAGAAATACTTATTACTATAGTCAAGGAATAACACATGAAAAAGGTTATACAAGCTTTATGAGGTTGAATACAAGTGCTGGGAACATAGACTTATACAAAAAACTATATAACAGGTATTTATATTTCATATAAGCATTTTAAATATTTTTTTACTTTTAACTGTTGGAACTAAGGTGGCTTCCACCATCACTGTGATGGAAACTTAAAGTTTTTATTGGCAAAATATGCAGATTTGGTGACAATGAAATATTTAATCAATTCATACAGATTTTTGCCAAACTGGTTTGGATTGAGGGGAAACAACAAAGCAAAAAATGCCAACAAAATCAAAACATTTGTATAGGTGTTTTGTTTTGAAATGACTTTGTTTCAAAATTTCCTTTTTTAAAAAAAAAAAATTAAGTGTTTAAAAAATGGTCAAAATTTAAATGTAATGGTTTGTTTGTTTCAGGTCAAACAAAATATTTAATTTGACCCCAAACAAATTTTTGACTTTTTCTCAGACATGCCAGTGAACCAAAAAAATCCATTATCCACCCTGCTCTACTTTATTTTTTTTTAAATGGGGGGAAGAGAAGTTCCTGTGGCTGATCACAATAACTGCTGTTCATTATATTTAATCCACAACTTTCGAGTAATTCCCAGCACTGTCTCTTTAAAGGTTATTTTTCAGGGCCCATTTAATAAAGCTTGGTTTCTTGAGGACACTTGATTTTTCCTTCTTGCATTCAATCCTATTCTTTGCACACCATCCAAAAGACTGTTTCATGGATAACTCATGATGTTTGTTCTGTATGAAAATTTGTGTTCTTAGTGGTAACAACCATAATATATTAAAAGACCCACAACCAGGGCCGGCTTAGCTTTTTTGATGCCCCCAAGCAAAAAACCAAACAAACAAAAAACCAGGCAGCCGGACTGCCGAAGCGCAAGAAAAAAACACCCCATGAGTAATAGGGACTAGTATGATCACACCTCTCTTCCACTGCCCTTCACCTCACTCTCTTCATTGTAGTGATGTGCCTCGCAGTTCTGTTTCTGCCAGTTACAATCAGAGCTGCATGCTTCCCATTACTGCTCCTACTGTGAATGGAGGAAACAGTGAGCAGTAGTGGGAAGCATGCAGCTCTGAAGGTCGCGTGAGCAGGGGAGTCTGAGAGAGTGAGCAGGGGAAGGAGACAAGTGTGGCTGGATGGAGGGCACAGTGTATTGCCTTCCATCCAGAGTTGTCTTTGCCATTTGCTAAGCAGAGTCTTTATATGCACTAACTATATGCACTATAAAGTCTAACTGTATGCTGATTTATTTTAGTGACTCGTGCGTGTCTGGAAATGTGGTATCTCTGCGGTGCATAAGTAAGTGTTTTCTGTTTCTTTAGAAGAAGATAACTTTTTAATTTGTCTGTGCTTCTAGTCACTGTCTAGAAATCAGCTGTGAAAGGGTTCTGCGTGTTGAAGCACATCTTATTCTGATGGGATAGGTGTCTTGGTTGTAGTTTTAAGTACAGAATCTGAGGGGGCTAGCAGATTCGGGGGAGAGTTGGATCCCAGATTTTCTTTGTCTACCTTTATTGTTGCTGGCATTATCAAATCCTTTGAACAATCTGCCCAAGATTCAATTTATATAGAAATTGCCATATAAAAATCAGACCAGTAGGCCATTTAATCCAGAATCTTGTTTGACAGTGGACAGTATCAAATGTTTTAGGAGCAAGTCCAAAAAACCCTGCAATGGGCCATTGAGGAATAACCTGCCCATAGTGTAGTTTTTTTTCATGAATCCCTGGCCGTTAGTGAAACATTTATCCCCTTCTAGCTTCTTTTACTCATGTCTGTGGATGTTTTCATTATCCATAGTAATATTTATTCTCTGTGGCTCAGAGGGGAGAAAAGCTCTCTCCTAAGTTCTGCTTATGCCTACGTGTAGTTTTGCCCTTACCTTTGTGGTAAGATACCTTGTTCTAAATAAATAAGGGACATTTTACCATATAGTTATGCAAGGACAGTTTGCCATCCTGGCAAACATCTAGGACAGATTCTTGTATCTGTAGTAATGATACTTCATGTACCTGTTATGTCTTTTATATATTATATGATAATACATATTGCAGACAACCCCATCATACAATAGAGGGGGCTGAACATGACTCAGGAGATCCTTTCCAGTCCTATGTTCTTATATCTATCCCTACAATTATACATAGAATCCAGAATGATCAGAATATGATGATGTCTGGCCTTTCCGCCTATGTCTATGAGTGTAGGACCTTTTCTTTCTCCGTTGTCTACTACAGTGGTCTTCAAACTGGGGTGCATGCACCCCCAGGGGTGTGCGAGCCCACCCCAGGGTGTGTGCGAGACCCTGGTGCCGCCATCAAGCCTGCCCGGGAGACCGCTGAACTCCCAGGCAGGCAATTTTGGTCCCACTGAAATGCCGCCGCAGAAAGCGGAAGCTTCCGCTTTTTGCAGTGGCTTTTCAGTGGACATACCCCCCGGGGGCCGCCAGACTTTTCCCTGCGCGGTAAGGGGCTGCGGGGGGAGGGGAAAGTTTGAAGACTCCTCCTCTAGTACAAGAATGCTAGCATGGTACGAATGCATATAGTTATGCAGTTCTTCTAAGCCCACCCCAATTGTCACTCTTCTGTCAGTCATTTACAAGGACTCATGCATTCATCTTCTCCATACACCTTCTCCAAGTTTGATGGAATGAAAAATTAAGCTAGTCCCATGTCATTTTGTTAGAGAAGTAACCTGGCGACTCCTCTCCATTTCTTCTTTAGTGAGGTTTTTAAGGATGCAACTTGGAGACCAAGTACCTTGGGGGGAGGAGGAGGAGGGGAAATCTCTGAATTGTTATGTATTCTAGTGGTAAGCAGAAAGCAACATTTTATATAGACTTACATTTAAAAAAAAAAAAAAAACTCTGGGGGAAGAGGGTTAGTCATCTTATATCCTGGGGGTATCCCTTAGTTGGGTTTGTTTGTCTTCCACCTGAAATGCTGATAGTTAAAAGGACCCACTCTTTCATTTCCCATCCAGAGGTCAGCATCTGCCTGCAATAGTTCACACTGCAAGAGCAGTGTGAAGTGAGAATTGGGCCTTTAGTATATGGAATTTTGAACCCATGAGTTTGTGAGACTGCTGATCCTGACTACTTTAGACACCCTGGCAAACAATTAAAAAAGCTACCAAATAACATACCAAGAGTAGAGAAGCTATACCTATGTCATCTAGGTTGATACCACTGTGAGTATATATCCCCCTCTAGTGGATGGACCAGGTAAGGAAAGTTAGAGGTCTGCTGCTGCCTCTGACCCTCTAATTCAGGCAGCAGAGGCTTATGCTTTTAGAGCCAAAGGCCCTGGATTCAGTCTCTACAAAGACCCATCCAGAGGGTCATGACACATTTTTGTTGATAAACTGCATTTAAAATCTCCAGTCTCCAGAGTTCCTGTTCTTCACCTTGTTAACTGGTGGTGTTTTTTTAAATGGGAAAATACTCACATAATTTTGAATTATCATTATCCTGAGACTTGCAGCCAATAGTAGCTGAAAAGAATCACTTTCCCCACACCCCAACTTTGTGTATATTTTCAGAGTGTGGCGTATCCCGTAAAAATGCGAATGTTGCAGGCAGAATTGTGGGTGGAAGTGCTGCACTGCTGAAGGAATGGCCATGGCAAGTCAGCCTTCAAATCCAAAGATCTCATGTGTGTGGAGGCTCCATTATCACCCCTGAATGGATAGTGACAGCTGCTCACTGTGTAGAAGGGTAAGTCCTAAGCTACTGCATTCTATCAATTGATTCCTCAGTTCTGGTACTGTACAACATATGTGGTTGAGTGTAGATTTTTGGGATGGTAGACATACTGACTTCAGGTTGTAGGGGAAGTCACATCTAAGAGAATTCCTCCCAGATTTCAAACTGAATTGATCAATTTTTTTCCTCATTTGCATGCACGTCTTGCACTGATTGCATGTGTATTTGGGGGCTGGGGAAAGACGATGTGGTTGTATGTTCTATGGTATTCTAACTTCAGACCATTTTAACCCTATTAAAGGAAAATTACTTTGTAAGAGGGTAGTTGGAGATTTGCTGTTTGCTTTCAATGGGAAGTGTCTGTTTCCATTCATGTCATGGGTGGGGCCTGGCCCTCTCTGCCCTTCCCTCCCCCCAACCTTTTTTAAATTAAACATCCCTATATGGCATAGGGATGCAGATACACTTGAAGATACAGAGGACTTTGGGTAATTATCCTGATTATTTAGGGAACAAAAACCTGCACCAGAAAGCACAAATCTAATTCCACTTAAAACCATACAAAACACTAGTAAAGTCTGCTTTTCAATACATTCATTAAAAAAAAAAAAATCTATATCATACCAGAAGATGCATGCTGATTTAATCTATATTTGTCTGGATCAGCATTGCAGTTCATCTTTCCCGTAAGGCCTGTTGGATTCTCAGCACTAAATATTAAATACAGCACGGGCCCATATTGTAAATTCATGCTGTAAAAACCTGTCATTTTCTGTTGTCTTTCCCATCTTGTTCTGAGGGCTAGAGCCACAAAGGAGACAAAGGCTCAGTGTTGCAATGCCTAAATTTAGGTGCCCTTCCCTAGTGAAATTCTCTGCACCCAGGTTCCCTATGCAATGCATGGGGAGTGTCATGCACCTAAGAATGAGATCCACACAAAAGCAGCAAGCTGAGCTGCTCAAACTAGCCAATAGGAAATGGTAAGGAGTGGAGTAGGTGCTAAGCCCTGCCTCTCTGAGGGACTTCGGTGCCTAACTTTGGGTTTGAGGAAGTGTCTATCTCCACTTGGGATTCATAACTGAGAACTTTCCATCGGAGTTAGGACAGACCTGGTTTAGGAGCCTCTCTGTGATGGTGGATCTTTATTATACTCAGTAGCCCAGTGACTAGAGCACTCAGATCCTTCCTTTGCTGGATATGGAGAAAGGATTTGAATCCAGGTCTCCTTAGCACTCTAGCCATTGTGCTGTTGGGCATAAGTGACCACCATCTCTTCTGGCTGGGTTTTGTGTGAAGCCCAGTCCAGTAAACGTGCTCTAAGACAGCGACAGAGCACATTTCCTGGGTTGAACTCTGAAGGCGAGGTAGGTGGGGAATGCCTTGTTTCTGAATCCCACTTGGTCTTGTGTATGAATTTGGTGCTGAGCTGCTCCATAGTGTCAGGACTGAGGTGACAGTGTGGATGCCCACTGTCAGAAATCTGAGTGTCTAGGAAATTTAAGGCACCTACAGCTTTTGGTGGCATCTGAGTAGGAGTGTTGAGAATCTAACAGGAGAACATAAGAATGGCCATACTGGGTCAGATCAATGGTCCATCCAGCTCAGTATCCTGTCTTCTGATGGTGGCCAATGCCAGCTGCTTCAGAGAGAATGAACAGAACAGGGCAATTTATTGAGTGATGAGCCATTCCCTGTCATCCAGTCCCAGCTTTTAGCAGTCAGAGCATGGGGTTGTATCCCTGACCACCCTGACTAATAGCCATTGATTGATTTATTCTCCGTTAACTTATCTAGTTCTTTTTTGAACCCAGTTATACTTAGGCATTCACAACATCCCCGACAACAAGTTTGCTTGTGCATTGTGTGAAGAAGTGATTCATTGTTTGTTTTTAAACTTGCTGCCTATTAATTTCATTGGCTGACACCTAGTAAATAATCCTTCCTTATTCACGTTTTCCACACTGTTCATGATTTTACAGACCTCTAACATATCCCCTCTCAGTCATCCCTTATCTAAGCTGAACACTAGCAATCTTTTAAATCTCTCCTTATATGGAAATTGTTCCATACCCCTAGTCTCCATTTTGTTGGCCAGTCACCCATCCTGAAGTGACATGTACTCAATCAACATGGGGATAAATGAAATCCTCCATTATTATTGGCTTTTCTGTTTTTGCAGTTTGTTTAATTTCCTTGAGCATTTCACCATCACCATCCTGGTAAGGTGGTTGGCAGTGTATTCCTACTGCTATACTCTATTGTTCAAGCATGGAATTTCTATCTATAGAGATTCTGTGGTACAATCTGACTTATTTAAGACTGGTGCAATCTTTCACTCTGTGCTTTCGTTCACATATAGTGTCACTCTCCCACCACTGCCCTGTCATTCCTATATATTTTGTACTCTGGTATTACTATGTCCCTTTGATGATTGTTGTTCCACCAAGTTTCTGGGATGCCCATTATGTCAAAATCTTCACTTTAATGTCAGGCACTCAAGTTCACCCATCTTAGTATTTAGACTTCTTGCATTTGTATACAAGCATTTATAAAATTTGTCAATATTTGGTTGTCTGCCTTCATGTGATGAAGTTAAATGGGACTTTTTCATTTTCTTTCTCTTCAATTCCTATATATACTTTATCAACTTCTATCCTCCTCTCTTTGCTAGGATATAGGGTATCTATCCCCTTTAATAAATCCTTCCCTATGGGACGTGTCTGTTTGAAACTTGTGCTCCTTTGCACCTATCAGATTTCCCTCCTGCCTTTAGTTTAAAAATGCCTCTATAGCATTTTAAATTTTGCATGCCAGCAGTCTGGTTCTGTATTGATTTAGGTGGAGCCCATCCCTTTTGTATAGGCTCTGCCTTTCACCGAAAGGTCCCTCACCTTCCTACTTCCTACTAAACCTAATTTCTCCTCTGAACACCATCATCTCATCCATGCACTGACACCTTGCAGATCTGCCTGTCTAACTGGTCCTGCATATGGAACTGGAAGCATTTCAGAGAATGCCACCATGGAGGTACCGGACTTTAATCTCTTTCCTAGCAGCCTAAATTTGGCCTCCAGAATCTTTCACCTATCCTTCCCTATGTCATTGCTATCTTCATGTATCACTGCCACCAGCTCCTCCTCAGCCCTGCACATATATGTATATAGATGTCTTGAGAGGTCCACAATCTTTGCTCCCAGAAGGCAATTTCCTCTGCAGTTCTCCTGGTCATTGCAAACCCAACTATCTATATTTCTAATAATTGAATCCCCCATTACTATTACTGGTCTTGTTCTAATAACTGGGGTTCCCGCCCCAAGAACTACATTTTGATTGTTAGGCCCCCTTGTGAATCCCATCACTGTGATCTGCTGTCTTCATGGTCAGTCACTGACATGGCACCAAGACTTCAAAAATGTGACTGTCTCTTTCTTATATTGTATGTCTATGTCTTCACATTGTGAGTAAATGTGGAATGTCTGTGCCTGGATTTCTGAACTCTGTTTCTTCTCTCACTACTGTCTCCATTATGAACACTGGCTTTCCCAGCTTCATTGCCACACATAGATGAAATGTATTAACACTCTTCTTGCTGTTAAATTTGGCAACCGAAGGAGGACGGGGAACAATAGGTAATAGGTCAGTGTGTGTGCTTACCCATTCACAGTAAAAAGTCAATGAGATCTGAAATCATTTGACTGTTGCAGGAGAAAGTAGATGGGGCTTCTACTTAATACAGAAGCAAACAGTCTAACCTTATTTTACTCTCCAGAAAGCTTTCATCTCCATCCTACTGGAGCGTGTATGCTGGAATTCTGACCCAAAAGGAAGCGCTTCAGAGAAGTGGATTCAAAGTGCAGAAAATAATTTCCCACCCAAATTATGACTCAGATTCTAAAAACAACGATGTTGCCCTGATGAAGTTACAGACACCGCTGAGTTTTAGTGGTAGGTATTCTCTTGTGTGCTAAAACCCAAAAACTCAGCTGCGGAAATTGTCCACCTCTTTTTATTTGTTTTTTAAATTGTGTCAGCAATTAAAGAGGAAGGGCTTACTCTGCAGACACTTAGAAAACACGAGAAAAATACAAAGTATGGGAAGATAGTTTAATAAAGTAGTCAGCGAACCAGGACAGAACACTAAGCTGCTACAAAATAGAAACTGTAATAAAACATACATTTTCAGTTGGGTGTCAATTTATCAGCTCTCAGAGGTCTGCAGGTATGGCAGGGATGTAATGTTAGAATCAGAGAATATCAGGGTTGGAAGGGATCTCAGGAGGTCATCTAGTCCAACCCCTTGCTCAAAGCAGGACCAATCCCCAACTCAATCATCCCAGCCAGGGCTTTGTCAAGCCTGAGCTTAAAAACCTCTAAGGAAGGAGATTCCACCACCTCTCTAGGTAACTCATTCCAGTGCTTCACCACCCTCCTAGTAAAAAAGTGTTTCCTAATATCCAACCTAAATGTTCCCCACTGCGACTTGAGACCATTACTCCTTGTTCTGTTATCTGGTACCACTGAGAACAGTCTAGATCCATCCTCTTTGGAACCCCCTTTCAGGTAGTTGAAAGCAGCTATCAAATCCCCCCTCATTATTCTCTTCTGCAGACTAAATAAACCCAGTTTCCTCAGCCTCTCCTCATAGGTCATGTGCTCCAGCCCCCTATCATTTTTGTTGCCCTCCGCTGGACTTTTTCCAATTTTTCCACATCCTTCTTGTAGTGTGGGCCCCAAAACTGGACACAGTACAAGCATGTCACGTCTTAGGTGTATTTAACATACGGGATTTCAGCTTTACGTGGTCCGCAAAAACAAAAAAAGAAAGGAGAAATTTTTTGTTAAACTTCCTGTAGGGGGCGCAATTTCATCTCCCATTGAAGTGAATGGGTTCTGGCTATACGCGGTTTCCGCTTTACGCGGTAACCGTGGTACGGAACCCTCGCGCAAGACGCGACATGCCTGTACTCCAGAAGAGGCCTCACCAATGTCGAATAGAGAGAAATGATCACATCCCTCAATCTGCTGGCAGTGCCCTTACCTATACAACCCCAAATGCCATTAGCCTTGGCAACAAGGGCACACTGTTAACTCATATCGAGCTTCTCATCCACTGTAACCCCTAGGTTCTTTTCTGCAGAGCTGCTGCCTAGCCATTCGGTCCCTAATCTGTAGCAGTGCGTGGGATTCTTCCATCATATGTGCAGGACTCTGCACTTGTCCTTATTGAACCTCATCAGATTTCTTTTGTCCCAATCCTCTGCTTCCGGTTCTTCCACTATAAAGCACTTGAAAATGAAATACTAAAGTCAAACAAACAGTCCATTCCAGTGTACATAACTCCCAGGCCTTGCTACTAATTTCTGTACCTTGCCATAAACTGAATAGTGTACAATGTATCAAGACCTAAAACAGTTTCCAGAAAGAAGCAAAACTATTTCAGATGCCTGCAGAGTGTGCAAAACTGAGGTGGGCTCTTTCTTAAATGAAGCACAGTGGCCAAACTAGAACTGAAAACTGGAAAACACAGCATAGTGCAAACCCAGAGAGAGATAGCAGAGAGAATGCTCTGTACTCCAGTGCTCCAATTTGAAGGCATTCGAGAGATTTTGCAAATTACGTGAAGTCCTAATAAGATGCAATGAAGAAAAACAGTGTATAGCACTTGGAGAAATGGCAAAAATAGCATGAAGAAAATTCCCCCTTGCTGCTACTGATAGGCAAGTGTGTCTGTTCACTAGGAATAGCATGAGCCCTACATGCTAAGGTGCAAACCAAGGTTTGTTTAACAAATATTTTACTGCTAGTATGCATGCTGCACGCTACCTATTTGGAATCTGTGGAAGAAGCAGCATGCTAATTTCAATGGACTTTGCATGGAAAGTATACAGTAATGCTCATGTGAATTAAGCATTCTTGGTCAATGTTTGCCCTTAGTCTGTGTCCTAGTGGATCATTGTCTCATCTCCATATCTTGCTCCCTCTGCCCCCCACCCCTGAAAATAAACCCTATCAAAACAGTTGGCATATCTAGATAGACTTATGAGTAGTGCTGGGGATGAGCTAGTGGTCATGGTACATGTAGGTACCAATGACATAGGGAAGGGTCGGAGAGATGTCCTGGAGGCCAAATTTAGGCTGCTAGAAAAGAGATTGAAATCCAGTGGCATTCTCAGAAATGCTTCCAGTTCCACGAGCAGGGCTAGGTAGGCAGGCAGGCAGAGATTCAGAGTCTCAATGCATGGATGAGACGATGGTGTAGAGAGGAGGGGTTTAGATTTATTAGGAACTGGGGAAACTTTTGGGATTGGGGGAGCCTATACAGGAAAGATGGGCTTCACCTAAGCCAAAGTGGAACCAGACTGCTGGCATTTAACATTAAAAAGGTTGCAGAGCAGTTTTTAAACTAAGAGATGGGGGAAAGCTGATTGCTGCAGAGGACCATGTGGATCGGATAGATACTTCTCTTACAAGAGGATCTACTGATAGAGATTCTCTAGTTTTTAGTCAGGAGAGGATAGAAAAGGATAAAGGAGAGGCCAGATCAGACGAGAAACTTTCACATAAAGAATCTGACACATCAGAAAAGGGCAGACAAATAAACAGTGACCAGTTTTTAAAGTGCTTATACACAAATGCCAGAAGTCTAAATAATAAGATGGGTGCACTAGAGTGCCTCGTGTTAAAGGAGGATATTGACATAATAGGCATCACAGAAACATGGTGGAGTGAGGACAATGAATGGGACACAATCATTCCGGGGTATAAAATATATTGGAAGGACAGAACAGGTCGTGGGGGTGGGGGAGTGGCACTATATGTGAAAGAAAATGTAGAATCAAATGAAGTGAAAATCTTAAATGAATCCACATGTTCCATAGAATCTCTATGGATAGTAATTCCATGCTCTAATAAGAATATAACAATAGGGATCTATTATCGACCACCTGATCTGGACAGTGATAGTGATGATGACATGTAAAGGGAGATTAGAGAGGCTATCAAAATAAAGAACTCAATAATAGTGGAGGATTTCAATTATCCCCATATTGACTGGGTACATGTCACCTCAGGACGAAATGCAGAGACAAAATTCCTTGATACTTTAAATGACTACTTCTTGGAGCAGCTGATACAGGAACCCACAAGAGGAGAAGCAACTCTTGATTTAGTCCTGAGCGGAGTGCAGGAGCTGGTCCAAGAGGTAACTATAACAGGACCACTTGGAAATAGTGATCATAATATAATAACATTTAACATTCCTGTGGTGGGAACACCACCTCAGCTGCCCGACACTGTGGCATTTAATTTCAGAAAGGGGAACTATGCAAAAATGAGGGGGTTAGTTAAACGGAAATTAATAGGTAAAGTGACTAAAGCGAAATCCCTGCAAGCTGCATGGACACTTTTCAAAGACACCATAATAGAGGCCCAACGTAAATGTATACCCCAAATTAAAAAACAAAGTCAAAGAACTAAAAAAGAGCCACCGTGGCTTAAAAACTATGTAAAAGAAGCAGTGAGAGATAAAAAGGCATCTTTTAAAAAGTGGAAGTCAAATCCTAGTGAGGTAACTAGAGAGGAGCATAAACACTGCCAACTTAAGTGTAAAAATGTAATAAGAAAAGCCAAAAAGGACTTTAAAGAACAGCTAGCCGAAAACTCAGAAGGTAATAAGAAAATGTTTTTTAAGTACATCAGAAGCGGGAAGCCTGCTAAACAACTGGTGGGGCCCCTGGACAATCGAGATACAAAAGAAGCACTTAAAGATGATGAAGTCATTGTGAAGAAACTAAATGAATTCTTCGCTTCAATCTTCATGGCTGAGGATGCTAGGGAGATTCCCAAACCTGAGCCATCTTTTGTAGGTGAGAGATCTGAGGAATTGTCACAGATTGAAGTGTCACTAGAAGGGGTTTTGGAACTAATTGATAACCTTAACTGTAACAAGTAATCGGGACGAGACGGCATTCACCCAAGAGTTCTGAAAGAACTCAAATGTGAAATTACGCAACTATTAACTAGGGTTTGTAACCTGTCCTTTAAACTGGCTTCTGTACACAATGACTGGAAGATAGCTAATGTAATGCCAATATTTAAAAAGGCTCTACAGGTGATCCCGGCAATTACAGACCATTAAGTCTAACGTCCGTACCGGGAAAATTAGTTGAAACAATAGTAAAGAATAAAATTGTCAGGCACATAGAAGAACATAAATTGTTGGGCAAAAGTCAACATGGTTTCTGTAAAGGGAAATCATGTCTTACTAATCAATTAGAGTTCTTTTGAAGGTGTCAACAAACATGTGGACTAGGGAGATCCAGTGGACATAGTCTCTCACAAGGTCCCTCACCAAAGGCTCTTACGTAAATTAAGATGTCATGGGATAAGAGGGAAGATCCTTTCATGGACTGAGAACTGGTTAAAAGACAAGGAACAAAGGGTAGGAATAAATGGTAAATTTTCAGAATGGAGAGGGATAACTAGTGGTGTTCCCCAGTGGTCAATCCTAGGACCAATCCTGTTCAACTTATTCATCAATGATTTGGAGGAAGGGGTAAACAGTGAGGTGGCAAAGTTTGCAGATGATACTAAACTGCTCAGAATAGTTAAGAACCAAGCAGACTGCGAAGAACTTCAAAAAGATCTCACAAAACTAAATGATTGGGCAACAAAATGGCAAATGAAATTTAATGTGGATAAATGTAACGTAATGCACATTGGAAAAAATACCCCCAACTATACATACAATATGATGGGGGCTAATTTAGCTACAAGTAATCAGGAAAAGGATCTTGGAGTCATCGTGGATAGTTCTCTGAAGACGTTCATGCAGTGTGCAGTGGCAGTCAAAAAAGCAAACAGGATGTTAGGAATCATTAAAAAAGGGATAGAGAATAAGACGGAGAATATCTTATTGCCCTAGTTTCTCCGCAATAATCCATGGTGCACCCACATCTTGAATACTGTGTACAAATGTGGTGGTCTCATCTCAAAAAGGATATACTGGCATTAGAAAAGGTTCAGAGAAAGGCAACTAAAATGATTAGGGGTTTGGAACGGGTCCCATATGAGGAGAGATTAAAGAGGCTAGGACTTTTTAGCTTGGAAAAGAGGAGACTAAGGGGGGATATGATAGAGATATATAAAATTATGAGTGGTGTGGAGGAAGTGAATAAGGAAAAGTTGTTTACTTCTTTCCATAATAGAAAAACTAGGGGCCACCCAATGAAATTAGTGGGCAGCAGGCTTAAAACAAATAAAAGGAAGTTCTTCTTCACACAGTGCACAGTCAACCTGTGGAACTCCTTGCCTGAGGAGGTTGTGAAGGCTAGGACTATAACAGGGTTTAAAAGAGAACTGGATAAATTCATGGAGGTTAAGTCCATTAATGGCTATTAGCCAGGATGGGTAAGGAATGGTGTCCCTAGCCTCTGTTTGTCAGAGGAGGGGTGATCAATGGCAGGAGAGATCACTTGATCATTACCTGTTAGGTTTACTCGCTCCAGGGCACCTGGCATTGGCCACTGTCGGTAGACAGGATACTGGGCTAGATGGACCTTTGGTCTGACCCAGTATGGCTGTTCTTATGTTCTTATTAACTTGTTAATTAAATGTTACTCAAGTGATGGAAAGGGAACTAACCTCCCTCTGAATCCCCAGAGGCTGAAACGTTAGGTCAAGGCTTAGGAACATTTGGAAGCCTACACTCCTTCTATCCATCCTGTACTACTTGTGATAAAGAGGTTTTCGGTGTTCTCAGGCTGGCAGCTTCTATGACCACAATACTTGTTTAGATGCTAGGAAGCTAAATGGACAGGGGAGGAGCCTTTATATTTAAAAGCGTTAGCGTGTACTTGGAGTCCCTACTGTTCAGTGTAGCATGGGTCTCCTGGGTAGAAGACCCTCAAATTTAAAAAAAAAAAAAAAAAAAAAAAATCTATTAATGTTCTCTCATTTAGGCTTGCTAATCAGCAGTATATTCTTACTTCACAGACACGGTAGCACCTGTTTGTTTGCCTAACCCTGGAATGATGTTCCAACCTAATCAACAGTGCTGGATATCTGGATGGGGAGCAGAAAACCAAGGGGGTGAGACTTCTGGTCTAAAATACTGGGACACTCACTTAGTTTGGTACAAAGTTTGTACTAAATTAAAAATGCTCTTCATCCGCTGTCTGGTGGTAACTTTCATGGGGTTGGAGACAATCTGAAAGATCTCTGCCAACTTGCTGTCACTCACTCTCTCTTGTTGTCATCTTTCTGAGGCAAAATGCCTGGTATTGTCAAGAGACTTGTAACATGTCTCTCCACACTAGTCTACAAAGCAGCCCAACTAAGTGTGGGGTTAGAAATATTTGCGCAGGAAAAAGAGGAGAAATTAGGATCATCCTGGCAGTCTAGCAATAGGACAGTTCTGTATCTCTGTTAGCAGGGCTCGAAACCATGTAGTGACCATGTGCCCCACTCATGTAGCAGAGTGTAGCAGGGTGCATTCTACAGTAGTTCCTTGTCAGGGGGTGTGGATTTTTGCATGGGAGTGGATGAGGGTGTTGTAGTGTTTATATTCTCGAGAGTGACTCTCCTTTGGCTCCTGCTGCTCTTCTTGGGACAAGAGGACAGGATTGCAGTGGTATGAATAAAGCTGCACTGAGGGAGTGGGAAAAGGAGCGATTTTTCAGGCCAAGGAGGAGCCTGATTACGGTAAGTGCCAAGTGCCTCCTGTAAGGTACAGGGCACTCTGACTCCTAGTGAGCTTGCAGAAAGTTGGGGGAGGGGGTTCAACATCTTGTAGGTTCATTCTCTCCTATAGTTTTTTGGGTAACTGATTAACTTACAGCTGTGCTGGCGGTTTCTGTGTTCTGTCATTTTAATATACTTGTTCAGGATAATGTATCATCATCTTCAAAGTGGTTTTTAATATCTGAGTGGGGTTTTTTTTTTTATATCAAATGTCCGTGTTTATGCCAAGGCATCGCTGACTGGTTTTTGATCTTGTGCACCACTGAAAGCAAATTTAGCTGCTGGGATTTGTAATTCTACACATGACCATCTGAGACTTGTTCTAACTTCATTTTTGTGTGTGTGCATGTTTCATCTTTAGGTAAAACTTCAGATGTCTTGAATGCTGTAATGGTGCCTTTAATAGAACGTTCTACATGTAATTTGCCCACATTCTATAATGGCTTAGTTTTGCCTACCATGGTATGTGCTGGATATCTGAAAGGAGGAAAGGACTCCTGCCAGGTAATAATGTGTATTTATTTTAGCTCTCAAAGATTAATTTTTTGATTATCTAACACTTGCTGGAAAGGGTATTTAAAATTCTAGTGACTATACCAGGTCCAGCTAAATCAGGGGTGGGCAATCTACGGCCCGTGGCCACATATGGCCTGCCAGCCGTTTTCATCTGGCCTGCGAGCTTGGGTCAGGGGCGCGGGGCCAGAGGCCCCAGCTCCCAGTCCAAGGGCCTGGCTGGCCTGCAGCGGGTCCCCGCGCTCAAAGCCGGGCCCGCCCCGGGGCCAGGTGGAGTGCGGGAAGCCGCTCGGCCTTGCACTCCCTGCCGGGGGCCGGATGGAGTGGGGGGAGCCACTCGGCCCTGCAGACCCCAGTCGGGGGCCAGGTGGAGCGCGGGAGCCGTGGGGCGCCACGCTCCCGGGCTGGGCCTGCCCTGCGCTCTCTGGCCAGGAGCCGGATGGAGCGCGGGGGAGCCGCTGGACCCCGCGCTTCCCAGCCGGGGGCCAGGTCGAGCATGGGGAGCCACTCGGCCCTGCAGTCCCAGGCCAGGCCCGCCCTGCACTCTCTGGCTGGGGGCCAGGTGGAGTGTGGGGAGCCGCTGGGCCCTGTGCTCCCTGGCTGGGCCCAGGTGGAGGAGCACCCGGCTGATTAAGGTAATGGGAGGGGGTTAGGTGTTGGGTTCCTGGGGAGTGGTGGTTAGGGTGGGGGGATATCGGGAGGGGGCAATCAGGGAGCAAAGCAAGGGGCTTAGATGGGGTGGGGTCCCGGGGGTGGTGGTTAGGGTGGGGGGATCTCGGAAGGGGTAGTCAGAGAACAAAGTTGGGGGAGATTAGAAGGGGGGCAGGGTCGGGGGTGGTGGTTAGGGTGGGGTGATCTCGGAAGGGGTAGTCAGGGAACAAAGTTGGGGGGGATTACAAGGGGGGTAGGGGGATCTCAGAAGCGGGCAGTCAGGGAACAAAGAACAGGGGAGCTTAGATAGGGGATGGGATTCTGGGATGGCAGTTAGTGTGTGGGGGTCTCTGGAGGGGGTGATCAGGGGACAAGGAGCGGGGTGGGGTTGGATGGGTCATGGGTTCTGAGGGGGGGCAGTCAGGGGGCGGGAAATGGGTGGGGGTTGGATAAGGGGCAGGGTCAGGCTTCCCTACCCAGCCCTCCGCACAATTTTTAACCCCAATGTGGCCCTTGGGCCAAAAAGTTTGCCCACCCCTGAGCTAAATAGACAAGTGACTGTCTTTGGAGCATTGCAGTCAGGCTTCCAGTTTTCATCACGCTGAGAGAACTGCTAGAGATAGGGCTGCTAGCTGGATTCTCCCATCCCAGTTCCTCAGGCTGATGCCAGTATCCACTTGTTGCTAAATTTGTGCAAAGTGCTAGCCCCTCATTTTCAAATGCAAATATGTAACAATTTCATGGGAGCACTGAAAATGAGTGACTTTTCACAAATTCAGCAACACTTCTTTCTCATGCCTTTGAGAAAACGGAAAACCAGTCTCTCTTACCCTTAATACACGTCCAACAATATATGAAGTCTTGCATTTTTGGTAGGTAAGCTAACTGTGTAGTACTGTAACTGAGGTAGCATTTGTTTTAGATCCTTTTCTTTTTAAATTGGGGTTGGATGGGGCACAACAAGGTTATCGGGAAGGCAAGGATAAGAATTCTGGTTAAGAATTGTCTTGTTTCTTCAAAACATCATTGATAAAATAAGAATTTCTTCCCATAGCTGAGCCTCCTGCTCAGCTCCTGCTGCCATGCTGGAATAACAAGGAGGAGGGAGGGATGGACTGATTGGGCATGACCTCTCTCTGTGCAGGAGGGGAGGGTCATTGCAGCTCTCTGGCCTCTTCAAAGGCAGATGTGCATCCCCAGTCCCTAGGGAGGTAGTTCCTGTCTGTCTGCATAGGCTCTTGCACATGTGTGCTGGGGATCATGCCAAGGCCAGAGGATCCTGTGGCCTGTTAATGACTCTGGCAGGTTCTAGAGGCGGGGACACAAGGAGAGCGCACAGCATGGCTGGCTGCGTCCTGCTGAGGCTGCCTGCCTGAAATGTGTTCTGGGTAGGGGAGTCATGTCAGCAGGGAGTCGTGGGATGGAGTCTGGGACCCTAGGTGTCCATGGAATACTGTTTCTTAGAAAGAGGAGGACATGCCTGGACATGAATCTCCACAGGGGATTGCAGCAAAAAAGATTTGGGAACCTCTGTTGTAGATGCAGCGTGGAAGCAATACTCAGTGGGGTTTTTATTGTTCCCTCTGAGACTTGGCTGCAGTGTCTGAATCTATTTATCAGCGCTTTCCAGTGGGCAAGGTCACTAATAGCAAACTTGTGGGCTCGTGTTTTTGCCTAGGGTGACAGTGGGGGTCCGTTAGTGACTGAGAAAAACTCCGTATGGTGGCTAGTTGGTGACACAAGCTGGGGAACTGGCTGCGCCAATTTCAGAAGACCTGGAGTTTATGGAAATATGACTGTGTTCACCGACTGGATTTACAGGAATATGCAGGTAAAATATATATTCATGCTCTTTCTTCAACATTTTAATCAGGCATATAGAGTTTAGACTTTAAGGCCAGAAGGGACCGTTGTGATCATCTAGTCTGACGTCCCGCACAACGCAGGCAAAAGAACATCACCCACCCACCCCTGTAATAGACCCCGACCTCTGGGTGAGTCACTGAAGTCCTGAAATCATGATTTAAAGACTTTGACCTAGAGAGAGCCCACTATTTATTATTCCAAATCCCCACTCATATCATGAAAAGTAACGTCACCTTTTTAATGACCTTGGCTCTCATCATATTCAGTAATTGAGAAAACTGAGACATGTGATACCACGTTTGTTTTTTTTTTAAACAGGCAAACAGATGATCATGGTATCTGCCATTCTTGCTGAATCATTTTCAAGAACAATCGTAAATGGAGCTATCGCTTTCTCGGCTACCTTATTATGTACTTTTAAAAAGAATGTCTAAATCCCTACATTTTTTTTTTACTATTTGTAAATAACATGGAGTTTTGCACACTCAGTTCTGTGCTGGCTGCAGTGACTGATCTATTTAATGAAATAGAAGACTCACAACATGCACCTTTCTCATTATGGTGCCTGGTGGCACAAGGTTGCTGTCAATTGGTAACCGTCATGTTTCTTTAGTTTTGTAGCTTCCAAGTTTTTAGGGTTTTCTATAATCACATTTGTAACTGAAATAATGACTGTTTCAATTACAAGCAGGGTGGTTTGACACGTAATTTAATTTAAATGTAAGTAGTGGTGTAAATATGAATCTCTGGGGTCCTAGCTGGTGACTTAAAGAGGAAAACACATGGCGAATGTCAGTCTGGCCATTATAGGTGAAGGAACGCTATTTCATGCATTGGAGAGTAGAGGCAGGGAGAGATGTCTTGGCGTATATTCAGGTAGTTAAAAATCCTCAGGATCTTTACAGGTGCAGTAACAGCCAGGTTGATCTCTTTGGATTTACCCCAACGTAAATAGGATCAGCGTTTAGCTCTGTGATTGAAAAAGTGCCGTTGTTCTTCATGGTTACCCTTCCTGGGTCCCCCATCTAGCATGCAGGAGAAATACGGTAACTACTGTTCTAAAGCTAGACAGCACAGGTAGGCTGCTGAGAACAGCTCTTTTGGCTTGCAGCAGGACACTGTGTACCAGTAGCATGCTCAGTTTTATGAGCTGGGAGCTGCTGACGGACTCTGAGACCTCTCCACTCTGAAATGCAAAGAACAAAGTTTTGCTGTGCGGCTGCCTTCCATGTAGTCATTCTTTGTAACCAACGTGTAGGTACGGAAGGCTGGGAAAGTGTGGAAATCAGAGATGCAAAAAAACCCATTTCCACCTTAACACATGACTACCTCAATTTTAAAGTAATCTGGCTTTTAATTCCATAGAAAGTCCTTTGTACCTGTCCATGTAGCTATTTTAGCAGGAGACCAATCACTTAAGCTTTTTTAAAAAAACAAAACAAAAAATAAAGCCAATAACCATTCATATAAGTCTGATAATTTTAATGCTCTAGGAGAGGAAACGTAAAATGCTGTCATTCTAGATGTGTATGAAAATACACTGGTATGACTCTGACACATGGACCAAAAGTAATGTGACTCAGTATGTCTCTTCTCCTGCTTTGTGCTCTCCAATTCTAATGGAGTGAAATGATCAAGTTTGCTGTTACTTAATGGTACCTTAATTCCCAAAGCTTGCATTGGAGAAATTTCCACTTCAGATTTGGAGCCACAATCTGTTATATATCAGAGTGCCACTTAATTAATAGTTTAAAAATGGTTGTAAAGGCTAGAATATTTGGGGGATGGGGTGGAGGCCATAAGGAGTCACTTTCTATAGAATGACAAATCTCTTTTAGGAAATGACGTTTTTAAAATAGCAAATTGTGTCTTGTTTTGGTACACATCAAGAAAACAAATGCAGTTGTCTTGCACATAAGTGGTACAACTAATAAATCTTTTACAAATCATTTCTCCTTGTGGTAATTTATTATAGCATCTCTACCTCTCTCAATCTTTTTGTTTGACTGA
Source organism: Dermatemys mawii (assembly GCA_007922305.1). Classification (NCBI taxonomy): domain Eukaryota; kingdom Metazoa; phylum Chordata; order Testudines; family Dermatemydidae; genus Dermatemys; species Dermatemys mawii. The sequence goes on along the minus strand of ML677385.1, from coordinate 1,138,909 downwards.
AAGTCTAGAAAGCACCTTGAGAGCCTCAGAGATGAAGGATACTCTCCTGATTTAAGCACAAGATGGGGCACCTAAGGGCGCTGTTCTTTTTTCTCCAACCTTTCAGCAAGGGTCCTGGTAGTCCTTTAAACAAGTTACTTGGCTTGACTTTCAGAAGTGCTGAATAGCCCACTGCCAAAATAACTTCAGTAGGAAGGACAGTTTTAGTTGTACTTGATCAGTGGGCTTACAAGTGGCAAGGTAGTTCATCTTCATGGCAGTAATAGCTGTGGGGAAGTGTCTATTTTGCAACTTTGATGGATAGAAGGTTGGATTTGAGTCAGTACTGGATCTATCTTTAGTTGTAACAGGCACATACTGTGTTCTGATGGTACTTGAAAGAAAAGTATTCACCAAATTCAACACTGAATGCATATGAAGGATAAATTGAAGTTTAACGAGAGAGAATGTGTGTGTCCAAAAGTGTTACTTTCAGGGCTTTTTTTTCTTTTAAGATTGCTGCTATTCAGTCAATGGTAACATGGGCTTGTAGAGTAATGTACCTCTTTCTATAAATAGAGACTTCAGTTTCTGTTGCTGAGTCAGGCCAAGAAAGCTTCCACACCACACAGCTGTAGTGAACACTAAAGATAGGCACAGACTGACCTATTTGCTCCTCAGCTCCTCCATGGTGGCTAACAAACACAGGACCATCTGAGCAATGTATACTTCTTTACTACCCTTTGGGTAGGCTATTGAACTGCCTAATCGTATCAGTCTCAGTTGCTTTCTTAAAACTCATACTGTACTTGTAGAGTCATGCAGAAGTATAATTACAGCACACATAGAAACAACTCAGTCTCAACTCTTATTAAGTGAGCCACATTAAAGATTAGTTTCTGTGCCAGTGATTGGGCCAGGACATCAGGTGAAAATACATACACAGGATCTCAGTCCAGTATCTAACAATTTATATCCTCACACTACACTTGCAAAGTGACATTTTTCTTTTAATAGGTACCATAATTTCAAAATGTTAAAATAAATTAACTAGTTTCCATAGCTGAAATAAAGCATGCAGAAGAACACAACAGAGTGAGTAGGAAAGCACACATTTAAAATATATTTACACTTTTGGTTCAGTCTCTCCCTGCAATATGGTTTAATTCATTTGTCTACTGTAGGGTGTATGTTCTGTATCAGAGAGCTCATGTCCTCACTTGTTAAAATGAACATATTCAAAATGTTTCCCCAATAGCAACATAATTACAGGGAAGCATAAGAAAATCATAATGCTGTCCATTAAACTCTGACAAACACTACTTTAAAAATGAAATGGTTCACAGATGAACATGTGACACACATACATAACTGATGATAATAAAGCAATTCTGTGATTTAGCTAAACTTTGACTTAAAAACTGAATTAACTAAGGCCAATGTAGGCAGATGCACAATTTCTAAAGGGTTATACAAAGCTCTGCTATAGATGGGACTGACAAAAGATCTAAGAACTGACATTTGAAATAGACCATTTAAAGCAGAGAGGCTACAGCACAGAAAATTTTATTAAGCGAAGGCGAGCTTCTGTCAGACGCTTAATTCGTCCACTCAGAAAATGCCTCTGGTCGGCAGCATCTTTCCGTTCCTGAAGAAAGTAGTTCAATTTTTCTCTCTCTTGTAAAAGGTGCAGCATTGAATTCTGTAATTGATCTCCGAAGTCCCGAAGGATGTAGAACTGGATGATCAGAGGAATTTGGCTGGAGAGACGTTTACCCGCACTCTGAAAACAGAAGATGGTTATAAAACATTACTATCAAAGACGACATGGGAAGAGCGCTCTAGTGAAATTCAGTAAGAAGCTACAACATTCTGTGTCAAGTGATTATTCCAGTGAATATCTTCACGAATTAGTCTGGAAATGGTTCAGACAGCTGAGATACAACTTTTCCTTTTTAATCCTATCTGAAAACATGAATGAGATGTGCTCTTATTTTGAACCACAAGTTTTCTCAGGAGCATAAACACAAAGCAGACCCATCATTACTTGTATAACCTAATTAATGCTGACATTTGTCAGCAGAGTGCCATCCAGTAAATAACAATTATGGTAACTCCTCATTTCACGTTAGCCCAGTTAACATTGGTATGTTGGTGATCAATTAGGGAACATGCTCATTTAAAGTTGTGCAATGTTCCCTTGTAATGTTGTTTGGCAGCTGCCTGCTTTGTCCACTGCTTGCAGGAAGAGCAGCCTGTTGGAGCTAGTGGTGGGGGCTTGGAACCAGAGTGGACCGGCAGCCCCCTAATCAGCTCCTGTAAGTTCCCTGTGCAGCAACTGCTCAGCAGGCTATCAATTGCTGGCAGTTCAACTGTCCCTCTCCCCACTGCCATGTGCTGCTCCTGCCCTCTGCTTTTGCTTGCTGGGCGGAGATGGGAGGAAGAGGGGTGCTGCTATCAGCGTGTCCTCAACCCCACACTTCTGCCCCCCCATCTCCACAGATGTAGCTCCTGTTATTAGAAGTGGTTATTTTAGCAGTAGATGTTATGAGGTAGGATGAAAAGGCAAAAGAGAACTGCTGACCAGGCCATTAAAAGTCAGGTCAGTGGCCCAGTGGGGCTAAGAAAGCTCCGATTGCACTGATTTGTATCTACACATGCATCCATTTTGTGCTATTGCACTTTAATTTTGATGGTGGTGCATCGCTGCAGACCAGGCTAAAAATCAGGGCCTTAATCTCTGAGTTGATGTAGGGCTAAATTCAAAGGTGACATGTATTTTGTCATTAAGTTGATGAAAGTTGGTGTAATTTGAAAACTCATGTAGATTTATGGCAGGAAAAGCAATCAAAAAGGCAGATGAAGAATGAAGCAGGCTTCTGCTACGCACACAGCCTGTAAACTACACCTACGTAATGAATGATACTGTACATTGATAATGTATATCCCTTTCACATCACTTTTGAATTTACCCATAGACATTCTGCATTGGCTGTTTAAAATACCAATTAATGCAAAAAGATGTTATCCATGGAGAGTGTGTGTGGGTGTGGGTGTGGGTGGAGACAGGGGTTATATGCCTTATAAATGGTACCAGTGTTTTCTTAAATTAAAAACAGAGACACACACTTTTCCTATTGACTGCAAAGGGAAGGGTATTAGTACATGTTGAAGGATTAGGAATGGAATAAAAACTGCTGTGGTAGGAATCCATAAACTCACAGTGAAGTATGCCTCCAGGTGATAAGCCATTTCCTGAATGGCAGAGTGGTTCTGGGTTGGAACAGTTCCAAAGTTGAAACTCAAGGAGGCCGGTCTCAGACTGCTGGCTGCTTCCTTTGGTGTTTCTTCCCTGATAACTTTTAAGTCCTGGCTATAAACATTGTCCTGGCAGTATACAAGCTGCTCCATTTTAAACTGGAGTCGGATCATTGTTTCAGCTTCCTCTGCTTGTTTGTCTCTAATGTCTTCAATTTTGTCCTGTAAAGGGATTGAGAGGGAGAAAAAAAAATGGTCAAAAATCCACTACGCAACAGATGGTACAGGTGAGTACAAGACCAGCCCCATGTGACAGGTAACATGTGACATGGTGTCACAGGGTTCTCAAGAGCACAGGGTAAGTGTTAGATTCTGGTTCTGTGTCAGCAGGCAGGAGAGGCCACATTGCTCTGTGTCCCCATTACACTTGTGGACACAGACAGCCAAAAGCCAGCCACTTGAGTTCCCTGAGTACAAATAACAGAGAAGGGTTTGTGCTGCCAACTATGAGAAACCCCCCCAAGGGATGGGTTTGTAAAGCAGGGGAAATATTGAAGGGATCATTCAATATGTTCTGATACAGCATGCAGGGATTGCCTCAACATATTCATAAAGGTGATATGGTTGCAGGAATCTCCACAAGTTGCTTAAAAGGTACAACAATCAAATAAATGACCGATTAAGAGTGAAGGAATAACATGTAGTTCTATATACAATATATTATGCCTGTCAGTATTCCTGGTCTTATATTGGGTTACATAAAAGCATAGAAGTATCAGACTGGAAAGGTCTGAGAAGTCATCTAGTCCAGTCCCCTGCACTCAAGGCAGGACTACAAAATAACTAGACCATTCCTGACAGGTGTTTGTGTAACCTGTTCTAAAAATCTCAGATGACTGAGATTCCACAGCTCCCCTCAACAATTTGTTCCAGAGCTTAACTACCCTGACAGGAAATTTTTCCTAAATATAAACCTCCTTTGCTGCAACATAAGCACATTGCTACTTGTCCTATCCTTGGAGAAAAGAACAATTTTTCATTTTTGCCTTTGTAACAACCTTTTACGTACTGGAAAACTTATGATGTTCCCCCCTCAGTTTTCTCTTCTCCAAACTAAACAAACCCAATTTTAATCAATCTTTCCTCAGAGGCCATATTTTCCAGACTATTAATCTTTTTTTTTGTTCTCTGGACTGTGTGTGGTGTCTCACCTTAGCAGCTCTGTTAAGATTGTGAAAATCCTCAAAATGATCTTTGGCAACTTCTGTAAAAGATTTTCGGACACGTTCTGAGGGGAGAAGAGACACATAAAATAAAGGTAGCAGTGTAAACGTGATTACAGAACTACCGGTAGTACAAGATTTGTGAAAACTGGTTATTCACAATATCTATCCAAATGACACTACCATGGAGCTATGCCACATCAATGGAATTTTTAATCCCACATTTGTCATATCTATGATGATCCTTCATTTTCCTATCATGGTTGATTTCTAACTTTTTCAGAAATATTGTCCATTTAGGAATTGGTACTTTCAAAGTCTGAAGGCCAGGCACAGAGGATTGAGGTATAGAGATCTGTCTCATGGCTTGAAAGTGGTTTGATTCAGATTCATTTTCCCCTGCCTGAAGCTGCCAAAATACAGCTCTTGCCATGTCAACCAAAATGTAGACAAACCAATATTTCCAAAGCTTAGTAAATGAAACTCACCATTTACTTTCTTCAGTATCTCAATAGCTGGTTCTTCTAGAGTCATGATTTGCTGTCTTACAATGGTCTCAAACGCCTTGTAACTAACAAAACCTGGGAGCTCTCTTCCACGATACTGTTTTTCAAATCTCCACACTTCATGTTGTATAGTTTTTCTAACTATAACATTAAAACAACAGCATTATTTAAATACAACAAATCCAATGAATTTATTAAAAAAAAATTATGGATTTAAAGTGGAAGCTTAGTTATTTTTTCTGAAGACACTTGACTGGTAGAACTAATACACAGCTGATCATTTAAGCAAATTGATTTCTGTAGAACTGAGCCAAAATATGCCATTACCACATCTAAGAATGAACCTTTTCATTCACAAAACTAATGGAAACAAGAACAAGGGTCAGTAGTCTGATCTAGTACAGCAACTCCTATCAGTCTGATATATTTTCAGCAGCTGAAAAACTGCCAGAAATAAGGAAGTCTATTCTAGACCTTCTAGTACATTCAAACACCAATCACTAAAACATTGTCAACACTGGATAAATTTGCTATCCTAAATAATATTTGTTCCCCTTTTTGACCTCGCATACACATGTACAAGTGCTTTTAAAAGGTGTCCAATCTTTATTGATCATGAATGGATTTAGAAATTGTAGCATAATCATGCATGACTGGAGGCAGGAAGTGCACAGGTAACACTGCATTCAGTTCTTAAGAGCCATTCCTCCTAGAAGTTCCAAGAGATTCCAGAAATCTATGGGCTTATCATTAAACACTGCAAAAAAAAAAAAACCTGTGTTATAGTTTGTGTCAAATAGATTGGAGTTTGAGAGGAAAACTTCAGAAGGAAGGTGTATAGGGGTTTGTAAAATTAATCAGTCAACCAGAAAACATATTCCAACATACTTTACAATAGGAAGCCCCAAAACCTGCATAATTTAGTAAAAGTCCTGACTTCCATTTATCCCAGCTCTCTAATGATCTGCAACTAGAACTGTTAGATGAACTTACCTTGCAATGGCTTCAGCTATATAAACAATACCACCTGCCTCATACACAGTGCTTTTCATGGGTAGATCTCAAATTACTTTCTAAAGGAAGGCGGAAGTATCATTATCTCCATTTTACATGCAATACAGGGGCTCCTCCCATTCACACACACAAGTGCTTCAGTTGATTCTCAAAGGGAAAAAGTAACATCATAAAGAAACTAGTTTTTACTGGCTTTCTCCTCTTCTATTTTTCCTGTGTTTTTGTTCACCTGCTATCTCCTCTTTCCACCTGTTTTCCTACTTTTTTAACTTACCTAATACATTTAAATTAACTGGCTCTGGATAAACAGGACAGATTAGACAACAGAATACACCTGTGTCTACAAGTAATTGCCCCTCAGTGACATGTACCTCTGCATACATTTTGTAACTATTCATTTAGAATTACATTTAGCAATGCTTATGTAAACAGGCATGGACAGCTAACAACACAGCAATAGGTGCTGCTCCACGGAAATGCGTGCTACATGTTCACCAAGAGGAAGAATTAATGGGTATTCTGAGAGGTTTAGAAATGTTTTGAGCTGATCTTCAAGTTAAATTTCTGAGAGACAGACATTCTCCTCCTTTTAGATGTGGATTCAGTAAGCAATTAGCAACTGGGTTATCTGTGAAACATGGGTGTTCTTTAGGTGGTTATTTTATTACTCATAAATTGCTACACTTTAAACCATAGACTGAAAAATAATCATTTAAACATAAGTTATTCAAAGAGTCAAGGGCATATTGTCAGCTGGTGAAATTGTTCTTGCACCATTGACTTCAATGGAAGTAGGGAGAATCATTGATTTCAGTGGAGCTACGTGAGTTCACACCAGCTGGGGATCTTGGTAGATAAGTTCTCATCACTTCAAGTTTTAAAATTTCATTAACATGATCTATTAGCTGTATTACAACTTCAGTCAAAATAAGTATTTCATAGCAGCTTCACAAGCAATCCCCTTTACTTACCAGTCACTGCACTGTCATCAAGTATCTTCCCCCATTTTTGAAACTGTGTGCGGATTTTTGTAAACAATCTAATTTCATTTTCAGACAACTTTTCCTCTCCCGCCACTGAACTCATGATGTCTTGATTAAACAGTTTGATTTTCTGGTGAGATTTAGAAAGGAAAACAAAACACTCTGAGTTCTGTAAAGGCAACATAGGTAAGCATGAGTGAACTTGATTCTCTTTTCCTTGCGGATCAAGGCAATATTTTATTAAATTCCAATCAGTTAGATTTATGCAAAGCCAATGAAGATTGGTGGAGTTACACAGGTATCAACAATGAGGGACTATTTTTTCTGCAGAACCTGTACTACTGGCAGGACATTTAAAAAGAAAAGTATCCAGATAGCCTGGGATCTGCAAGTCAGAGACTGCAGGCCTGGCAGTTAGGAAAAACAAACAACCATCATCTTATATTTGTAAACGGAGGACGTGTGTTATGGAAATCATTGAGTCGTAACTATGGAACGCTATAATGTCATGTTGACCAAGTTCTGTCCAGCATTGAACTGTTCCACAAGTCAATGGGATTTGTGCAGCTAACTCACTTTGGTGCTTTTGAAAATCCCAACCTAAATCTTAATTCACCTCCTTTGTCCCTTTCTCTTCACCCTAAAAGCTGATCTAACATGAGCCAAGATTTTCAAAAACAGGTGCCTATATCTAGGCTCCTAAATCCAGATTTAGGCACCTTTAGAGGTGGCCTGATTTTCATGGCAGTGGGTGGGTGCCCAGCATTTCTGAAAATCAGACCATTCATTTGGGTGCCTAGATGTGGTTTGAGGTACCTATTTTTAAACACCTACTTTTGAATTTTATTTTTTAACTGCTCCTGACAGCTTTGGAGTCTGAAGTTGTCTAGTTATCAGCCAGGACAGCAGATGTACATACTTCTCCACCAGCATTCTGTCCCTGTGTCCCAGTCCTCTTCTGTAGGGGTAGTTCATTCAGCTCTTGGTTTCTTTGCTGAGAGCGCTAGCAATCAGCGTGGCTTGTGATTTTTCTTTTTTCCTTATTGTGGACACTTGTCCACTGAGAACTGCTGAGACCACCAACTCATGTCATACAGACCACTGAGAAGCCATCACAACAATTAGCAGTAAGAATTTTGCCAAGCAAGCAATAGAGCCCGATGACAATAGTGAGGCTGGGTAGAAACTGCCATACGTTATCCACCTTTTGTTAGTTTAATTTTTCATACTGGGAGATGCGCTTCTTTTGGGGGACAACTAGATATGTGGATATAAAGATTAAAACCTTTGAGTTTTTACTAATCTCAGCTTCCTCTCTCCTGCGTTACCCTGAAACTTATATTATGTGACCAAAGACCTTGGCTTTCTCAGGAGCTCACTGTCTGTATTATTTCTGTTGAATATTATATTTGACCTGGATTCCCTGTTCCATTTTGTTTTGCTGCCTACTTGAACTCAAAGGGTTAAATCAGACTGGAATTGGGGACTGTCCTAGGCAGAATACAAAACTAGGATGAACTGATCAGATAGTTTCAGGTACACACCTTCATAGCAGCTAAGCGAGCAATGGGGCCATTAGTGGGAGATGCTACTTCCAGATGCCTGTGAAATCAACAGGTTTTGTTCTGCCAAAGCTGAGACCTCACAGACAATAGTAAGAGGAGAGGACTTCAAGTGACAAGGGACGGGGGCACTGAAAGTGCCTGTAAAAAACAGTTGACAGGCTGAGAGGTCTCAGTCAGAGGCAGAGGAAGCTTGTTGCAAGCAGTGTAGACTGGTTCTCCCAACTCAGAGATGAAAAAGAAGCCAGACCACCTGGCTGAGCTGTGGACAGAGAGGTTAAGCTTGGGTAAGAGACTAAGTTATTTTATATCCACTTCTCCAAGTCCTGTGAATCTTTTGGGCAAAATACATCATCAAACTGGATACCATTAGCCAAATACACCCATGGTTTAAATCCAAGGATGCACTTAAGGTTGTGTGTGTTGTAAGCAATGAAAGCCCTACAAAGTGTTGATGGTAGAAATGAATTTTTTCCCTTTGAAATTCCTGATTTTGATAAGCTCAGGAACGTTTAGTAATTATTTATCTGTCTTTGCTGTGCCCCACAACCAAATACATATGTATACTTACATCTATTAGGAAAAACAACTTCTCGCCTTCTGATTTTGGTGTGCCTTTGCCATATTTGCGTAACTCTTCAGTTGCTTTTTGGAGCTGAACGTTTATTTGCTCTTCTAAAGTGGGCAAAGATTTCTAGGGGAGAAACAAACAACAACAATACTTGTACAGTTTGGACAATTCCATTATTTGAAAGAAATAGAACATTTCAGAGTGTGACATGGAGATTTATGAATCTTGCACTGCCCTTAAATGTCCAGATATGCTCTGTAGTATAAACCAACATTGCCGGTACTGAGAAAAGAATGGGGAAGGTTTAAAGAGTGCTGTTCTTCCGTGCTTCTCTGACATTAAAAAAAAGCAGTGTTGCTTTGCTGGTCTAGTACAGCATCCTATTTAGAAAGCCAGTGCATCTTAGTAACCTTTTCATTATTATTAAACAGTTGTTTATAAAAAGCAAACATAGTATCTAATATTTCATATTTACTCTATATAAATTATTCAGGCTTCCAAAAGTTGACAATGATAATAAATGTTCGCTCCAGTTACCACTATTCATTCACAGATCTCAAAGCACTTTCTAAAGGAAAGCAAGTATCAGAATCTCTACTTTAAAGACAGGAAAGCAAGTATCAGAATCTCTACTTTAAAGACAGGAATACTGAATCACGGAGACATTAAGTGATTTGCCCATAGTTAAATGGCAGGTCAGCAGCAAAGCTGAAAATAGAGTATTGGTCAACTGACTATCGCTGGGTAAATTTTTTTTGAATGAATTCTTTATTCACTGAAGAAAAGCAGTTTCGGTTGACCCAAAACTATCTGAATATGACCTGATAGTTTCACCTGGGGAAGAGCTGTACATTTCCAATTTACTGACAAACTCCAAACATTATTGGAACCAAAATGAATATTTCCCCTGATCATACTCCCGTTTTGGCAACTGAACTGAAAAATCAATTAATCTCCCAGCTCCACACCTGACTGCCAAGCCAAGGCTCTTTATGGTGGACCTTTATGGTACTTCCAGATTGCCATCAGGCAGGTAATTAAAGACTCTTCTAGAAATAATATCTACAGGTCCAGTCCTCCAAAACTGCAGGATTGGGTCCTATTTTTTTTAATGGCTCCTGAGGCAATTGACCTGATGTAAAGTGTTTCTTTGTTATCTTACATTAATGTGTTCCACAAGCTCAGCTGTAAGTTTTTCTGCCAAAATAGGAATAGTAGCCTTGTTTTCATCCAGAAGAACTCTGAAACAGAATAAGCAATATGACTATAGATGCATTTGCATATGAACAAGAGAGCAGTGCCTTCCCTAGTTCGGCAACACAAAGCAGGTAAATCCAGTTTCTTCTGATCAAGCAGGGGAATGCTCGTGAAGGTGCAGCCATAGCCTCACTACATCCTGCCAAATCTGCTTTTGTGCAAGATTAGATTTGAAATTAGCTGTTTGCTGAACAGACTGGGAGCAGAAAAAGGTTGAGAACCATAAATTCAGAAAATGATCATGAGATAAGAATATCTACATTTATTTTTGTATTATTAGAACATACGTACTGCTGTATATGGTTGGGATACTGATTCAGAACCACTTTCAGGTTCCAAAATTCTCTTTATGCCTTAAATGTTGGAGAAATAGTCTGTGGAGGACAGTGTATTCCTGACAGACCATATCTGTGAGTTTCTCCATACTTTCCAGTGGATAGAATAATATGCATTAATGCCTGAGTCACTAAAGCACTCTAAAGCAAGTGCTGAACTTTACTTCTTTGGGAGTACTTCAGAATTTAATGGTCGGCATGTTTTTAAATGGTTTTCTGGATCAGGGCTTAAGTTAACTTGAATGTGAAAAGAAGTTGAGTTTAAAAGAAGTTATTTGACATGTAAACTCTTTCTTGCATTTTAGAAAACACTACCCCACAGATATTGCAAAACAAACAAAAAAACCCTCCACAAACCAAGCTTGAGAATAATTCTCATTGTGGGCCTAATCCAAATCCAATAGGAGTCAAGAGGAATCTTTCCATTGACCTCAATGGACTTTGGATCAGGCCCTTAACTGTTTGAAAACTACCTAAAATGTTCATGCTGCTCAAAGAATGCTCTCTCCTTCTGGATTGCAGAGGCCAGCGTCAGGTTGTCATGAATGTCTTGCTGCCCACGACATTTAACAATCATATAACCCTTCCTTAAGTGGATGACAAGGTTTTGTACGATTTCAACAACCGACTCCTCAGTTCCTCTGTCCACCAAATCTGGTTTTGTCAGGATCCCTGGGAAGTAATGTGATGAGAAGATTAGACAAGGACAGAAATTGATTATGGGAAAGATCTATTGCGGGTATTTAGTTACCCAGTGCAGGAATGTTTACTGTAACATATGCTAAAGTGACTTCTCCAATGGTCTTGTATGTCCACCCCACCCCTATCTCCTTCCCCACCTTTTCCAAAAACACCAAATTAATAGCACAGTTTTTACAATATTACCTTTTAATCTTTTCAGTTTTCAGGATATTTATAGGCATAGTATCAATGGCAGTAGGGTCCCAAATTGAGCTATCCCTTTAGCTATTGGTTCCCTTTTATTGGTGTGCAAAATTCATGTTATTCCATAGAGCTTGTTTTTTCCTCATAGCGGGTAACTCTGCCAGGTTGGAGTGGGGGTGGGGGTCTGGGGGAAGAATATTAGAACTCTATGACCTATCTTCCCCCATATCTATTTTTAAAAGTATGTCTCACCTAGAGTTCTCTCTCCATCAGGGTCTACCTCTTGAGCCATTTTCAGTGCCTCTGTTGTTGCAATATCCACATTGCTTGGCACTACTACCAGATTGATAGTCTCTTGCTTATCAATAAATTTTTTAATTAGCTTTTTGATCTGTCATAAAAGATGGTAAGAAAGAAATGCAGTAAAATTTGATGTGACAAATGCCATTGGATGCCATTTGACCAGGTGGAATGTCATATACACGATGGATAGAATCTTAATAGAAACTAATGCGCAAATTTCAGAGGCTGAATTCAGCCTGATTATCTAAAGGTAATCCAAATGTGGTACATGCCCCAGAATAGACTGCTATTATATTGACCTTGGGAACTGGCCATAAAAATTTACTAGGCCAGGTACACAATCTATTTGATGATGAATATGCTAATAATATTTTACTTGCATTAGAGACAACCAAATTGTCTTGTCTAAATGCACAGCTAAGAAAAAAAAAATCTAGTTGGATTATATTGACACATCAAGATCAGATAAAATGTAGAACTAAATACATCCATCTCAAAGTGTACCTATCAAAAGAAAGCAAAAATGTCCTTGCCTTTCAGGGAGAGATTTGTAAAAAGTAAATAAAACTGACATGAAATTTGGCTGTTTTCCACTTATGTTTGAATTCCAACAATCAGAGTTTCTCATGGTTTTGTGTTGCATTGCCTAAGGTTCACACAGCTCTACTTCTATTGAATTCATGTAGCTATTATCCTGTGAGAGTTTCCATAAATCTTCCCTTGTCTTCTATATTTCCCTTCAACACCATTTTCTGTCATATTCAAAGAGTAAGGTGCTTTATCTCCCTTATTTTGCATCTGGAGAATGTGGGTCATTCAGGACAACTGACATGTGCAGCTGGTGTCATACCAATCATTTTATTGTGGATGAAATGAGCAGAGAGTTACACAAATTATTATAGTAATTTCATTGCAAAATAAAGTGATCTTTTCCCCCTGAATTCTGGCTGGATTAGGGAGCCCACTTGTATTATCTTTGACACTGTTACAATACATGGCCAAACACTTCTCATTTCATCAACTTTTGTTGACATTTGTCAAGTCTTTGCAACTCATTACAATCTGCATGTATCATGGTGGTACTAATACATATATCTACTGTATAACACTATCCACCCTTTAAGATCCTGCTAACACTAAGGCTACAAGTGACCTTGTTCTTGCAGTAGTCTTATTTGAATTATAAATATTTTAATTTGTTACTTTTTCTATAATAAAGACAATCCTCACTCACTTCTATTTTATGCATTATATTTTTCACTCCATAAAGTGTTCTACACAATTCAGAAAAAAATGGGTCAAATGCTGCTGTCACATACACTGCTGTAAGTTTCCAATAACTCTGCTGAGGTTAGAATTTGATTCATTATGCGGGGAAGCACTGAGAGACAGTAAAATTAATAATGGAGCCAGTTTGTCTCTTCCTTACTACACACCATGATCCTCAGTTGTAGAAGAATACAGTAGACAGAAATTTCTCAGGTTTCAAGATATCATTTTGCTGAATATTTTCTGAAAGGCTGACCAGCATGTGTTTCATGCTAAGTCACCACCACACTTCTTTTCAGCACTTCCTCCATCAATAACTGTCCTGTATGTTATCTACAACATCTTTAATTCTGGTTATGAGCTAAGTGAACTGTATAGAACATTATTGTCTAGATCTTCCAGCAAAACCTTCTGTTTAAGATACTTCTCTACTAAGATAGATCTCTACTAATGTAACTTAACTGTTTCCGAGCTCAGAACATGTATGTGCATTACCTGTTCTCCAATGTCTTGTGGCTGATTCCCCACAGCTACCCTAGCAATCCCTGGAAGATCAATCAGTGTCAGATCTGGAACATTCGGGGAGCTAATTTCTAGGGAAATTAATTCCTGGCTAATGCCCACTCCTTCACCAGCCATTGCATCCTGGGCTACAAAGGAGGAAAGGGAAAGAGAAGAAAAGCAAAGTTTAGATTAGCACATATCAGAACTGAAAAGCTCCTGTTGCCGTCTGTTTTATTTGAGAAAGGCAATTTGGGACATAATCCTGCCTAGGCAAAAATCCCATGGAAATCAGTAGACTCCTTTTCAGGATTTGAGTCTTAATAAAACTTGAAGAATACACTATCTATGATGGAGATCAGCAGCCTTGAGCACAATGCCCGCCAGGGAAATCTGCTGGCAGGCCAGGACGGTTTGTTCACCTGCAGAGTCCACAGGTTCGGCCAATCGCAGCTCCCACTGGCCACGGTTCGCTGTTCCAGGCCAATGGGGGCTGTAAACAAACCATCCCAGCCTGTCAGCGGATTTCCATGACAGGTCTCATGCCAAAGATAGCCGATCCCTAGTCTATGAATTAAACTTTCAGAGATCTCAGTGTAAAAAAATCAAATATGTGGATATGGCTTATAAAATAATAATATAGCGGTACAATAAAATACTTAGTATTTACACAATTGGTTCCTCATCTCCAAAATGCTGGACATGCATTAGTTAATCCTTGACAACCTTGCAAGGTCCAGAGGATTATTATACGCATTCCATACATGGATGAAGGGAGGCATAGACATTAAGTGGTCTGTCCAAGTTTATATATAGCAAATCAGTGACAGAGCCATGAACAGAATGGAAGGATATCGAGTGCCTGTACTTTGCTTTAACCAGCAGACCACACTATCTAAATCAAACACCACCTCACAAAAGCATGCTAGTACATGCGGCTGATTTGTTAATTCAGCATAACATCATTTTATAGCTACGTATTGCTGCTATTTCTTGATATCAAAGTAAATAATTTCTCCTGAGAAACCTTCAGATGAATAATTAGCTTATTTGACTTTCATGACACTTACCTCACTAATTTACCAGTTTTTTTCATTATTTCTTGAAAACCTTTGAGAATAAATGTACACTATGACGCTGTATAAAAGGAAGGTGACCATGTATATCACTGTTACAAAATTACCATAAATTTGTACAAAGTATTTCATGTAAGGTATCAATAGAAAAGTTATAGACTGCTAAGTATAATAATCCTGTTTATATGCATGTAACATATTTGTATGTGAAGTTCTGAATATTTGCTATGTATTTGTATCTCAAACATATGTTGTGTTCCTGGGTAACCCTCTACCTCCCAGGGTCAGATTTCCATCAGGTATAACCATCCATGTATTGATGGGCCACTGAAGAGACTCAAGTCAGCCAGTGAGTTCCTCCTGTAGACATTTTAGAGGGCACTGAGTATGGTGACCTTTTTGGAAATACGGAAGATGGGATATGGCGCAGGGCTGGCCCTCCCTCTCCTCCCCATAAGGCTGGTCCAAGCCGCTCACCCGAGCCCCGCACTCCACTGCGGGGAGGTAGAGGAGGAGAGGGGGCAGGCAGGGCTCAGGCGATCAGCAACACACTTACTGGATAGGGTGACTGTATTTGCCAAAGGCTGGGGCTGGTGTCCGTGCTCTCTCCTCCCCGAGATATTCCTCCACACCCACTGTTTTTGACAAAAACAGGAATTTTTCACTTTTGTTCTTGCCAACTGATCAAGTTGACAAGAGCAAATGGGACAAATACCTTATTTTGCCAAAGACAGCTGGGACAGGGCTTAAAGAAGGGACTGTCACTGCCAAAATGGGTTGTGTGGTCACCCCAGCACTGAGGCAATCACTGCCCAGTAACTCAGCAAGACATATGACAAGGACATGTGACCTAAGAATCCATCTTTTTGCCAGTAACTTTCCAGGCACATGGGCTAAAGTATAAAAAAGCATAATGTGATATCACTGCTTTGTCTACATTCCTACTTCACCCCTCTGGACTGTGATTTCTAACAAGAAAGCTTTGAACAAGGGACTGATGACCTCCAACTTGTTTGGGTAATCCAGAGAGACTTTTTGCAAGCTAGCAGATTTACCATCACTGCTACGATCCTGACCTACAGACTCTAAAATCAGTTGTAATGTATATGATCCTTTAAATCACTTAACTCTCTTCTTTTCTTTTATATCAATAAACATTTAGTTTTAGATTACTGAAGGATTGGCATCTATGTTGTATTTGGTAAAATGCTAAAGTTTATAATTTGGCCTGGTGTGTGTGTCTGACCCTTTGGGATTAGAAGAACCTTATGTATGGTGAATCTGGTTTTCAGTAACCTTTCATCATAAAGTCCAGTGGTCTGGGCGGTGAATCAGGGACTGGAACGCCTAAGGAGATAGTGGTTTTGGCTTCTTATTAACCAGTATGGTGATACAGGAACTCACTTTTGTTACTAGCTTGATAAATTTTAATGACAGAATAACCACCAGTTTAGAATGTGTCTGCTCTGTTTCTCAGCAGTCTGTCCTGAGCTGGCATTTGGAGCTATGCCCCATTTAGACAGTGACATATACTTAAAACCAAAAAATGCTGTGACAAATAACAATGTAAGTAGGCAAGCTACGGCAACAAGGACAATGAAACATTAAGCTTCAGAGCATAAGCTGATAGCCCTTAGGGAAAGGAGAGATGTTTTCTCCCACCATGTGGAACACTGTACAACTAGCTAGCTACATGTTTTTTTGTCTTCCCTTAGAATACTAGGTATTGGCCAAGGCCAAGTGCAGGATGATAACTTTGATACACTGGCTTGAGCTGGTCTGAAAACTCCTGGTGCAAATCACTTCTGATGTAAAATGCTGCAACACCACTAAGATCAGCTGAGTTATGCTGGTTTATTCCAGCTGTGAATGTGGTCCCCTGTGTTCTTAGCATTCTCAGCACTGATGATCAGGATGTTAATTTGGGAAATGTTATGCTGCCTAACAGAAGGGAATAGATCAGGCCTGCACAACAGAAGGCCCGCGGGGGCTCACTGTGCGGACCGTGACGACTTTTGGCCGGACGGTCGGTGGGTGGGCGGGGTGAAGAGGTGAGCCAGCAGGCGTGGGAGGGGGAATGAGGAGAGAGCAAGTGGCTGGAAAGTGAGCAGGCAGGCGGGGGAAGGTGAAGAGGCCAGTGGCAGGCGGGGGAGTGAGGGTGAGCCAGCAGCAGGGGTGGGGGGGCAGCGGCAGAAGGTGAAGAGGCAAGTGGCAGGCGAGCGAGCCGGCAGCGGGCAGAGGAGACGAGCAGGCGAGTGGCAAGCTGGGAAGGATATGAGCGGCAAGCTGGCGGTGGAAGGGAGGGTGAGGAGGCAAGCAGCGGGTGGGCGAGCTGATGTTGGGGGTGGGATGAGGAGGTAAGCAACAGGTGGGCAAGCAGCAAGGCAGCGGATGGGCAAGTGGCGGGCAGTGGCGGTGGGCAAGTAGTGAGCCAGCAGGCCGCGGGGTCAGGAGGTGAGTGGGCAGGCAAGCGGCAGCGAGCCTGGGGGTGACGGTGAGGGGGCGAGCGCCAAGTTAGTGGCTGGAGGGGGGATGAGGAGGCGAGTGGGTGGCTAAGCGGCAGGTGGTCAAAGAGGTGAGTAGTGAGCCAGTAGGAGTTCTAGGGGCGGGTATGGGGTTTCTGGCAGGGGAAGGAGGTGAAAGGAGGCGAGTGGTGGGTGGGGGACTGACTAGGAAGGACGTAGCAAGCCAGCGGGGGGCTAGGGGATGAACAGGGGTGTGATGGTGGGGCCGAGTGGGGAGGGGGCAGGTCCTGGGGCAGGGTGGGGGTGCCCCGGGATCTTTTCAGCCCGCAGCTGTTATCTTTGGAGTAATATGGCCTTTCCTGCTTTCCGACTTGTGTGGGCCTGGAATAGATGATGAAAAGCAGGATCTGATGAATTAAATCAGAATGCAATAAATAGCACTTACCTTTTCTTATTTCTTTTTCCACCAACGAGGGATCGTGGAGTTCTTCATCTATATCCCGGTAACTAATTTTCCCTCTCCATTCCTGCTGAGGAGCCAATTTTTTCAGTTTGAGTGCTAAGGGACATCTGGTAACAATACCTGCAGTTGTCCATGAAGAGAGTGAATTCTGTTAACGATCATCCTTGTTACTTTGAATGGGAACAGAGCACATCACAGAATGTAGCTTTTCCCACAGTATGCAGAAGAATGGTCAAAGCGTTTCAGTGGGTTCACACACTGTGGAGTATCTGAGAGTTGGGAAAATGTGCTGGGTTTCGGTAGGGCAGTGAGGAAAACTATCATTCCACTTGTATGCAGCACTGTGCAGTGGCCATATTTTAAAAATGTGTTCTGTTTTGAAAGATTTCACATTTGTTTGAAAGCTATTTCATATAGTTAAAATGGGTAATGGAAACCAGTGATATATACCTAAAGAGAGAAGAAACTTTAAAGGTGTGTCTATGTAAGATGCTCTATACGTTGCCCAGCCATTGTAAGTATCATATCCCTACTATAGAATTGTACCCTGATCTCGTTCTATAGTAGGGAAATTATTTTGTATTGTTTTGTATAGGGTTATTTAAAAAAAAAAATCTATACATGTATTAATTTCTATTGGTTTTTAAGAGTAATTTCTATAGAACCCTGTTTAATTTTCATAAATATTAAGGCCAGAAAGGACCATTATGACCATGTCATCTGACCTACATAACACAGGCCATAGAATTGCATCCAGTACTATTCCTGCATCAGGCCAATATCTTCCTGTCATGCTAGTCACACATATCTTTTAGAAAAAATATCCAGTCTTGATTTTAATTTTCATAGAACCCTACTGGTTTCAATTCTATTAATTTCCATGGCACTTTCCCTTAAGAAAGGGCAGCCAAACTTGATGGATTCAAATAAGGAGGAGACTTCCACTCTGGCCTATCCAGAAGGTGTGAAGGTGAAGCAAGGACCGGAAAGAGTGCTCTGGAAGTACTGTGGTTTACCTGCCTTGTCCCTGGCATTTCTTCTGTTAGAAAGAGTAAAGTGGCTCAGAACACCACCACCTTTGGCCAAACTTTAACATGGTGTCTTTCGTAAATACCTGGAACACAATGCATGTGTCTCCCGTTTAGACCCTAGCTTCAGCATATGCTGTCAGAAGGTCTTTTGTATGCCCAAACGGCTGCCTCGGTCATGTGAGCTGCAGGTGGCTGTCCTCCTGTGCCAGCACAGGGTCCATATTCTGCTTCTGTACCAAATGACTGGAGGATAGCTAGTGTGATGCCAATTTTTAAAAAGGGCTCCAAATGTCGTCCCAGCAATTACAGGCTGGTAAGCCTGACTTCAGTAGTGGGCATACTGGTTGAAACTCTAGTATAGATCAGAACTGTCAGACACATAGATGAACATAATTTTTTGGGGAAAAGTCAACATGTTTTTTGTAAAGTGCAATCATGTCTCACAAATCTACTAGAATACTTTGAGGGGGATCAACAATCATGTGGACAAGGGGGATCCAGTGGATATAGTGTACTTAGATTTTCAGAAAGACTTTGACAAATTCCCTCACCAAAGGTTCTTATGCAAAGTAAGCTGTTATGGGATAAGAAGGAAGGTCCTCTCATGGATCAGTAACTGGTGAAAAGACAGGAAATAAAGGGTAGGAATAAGTGATCAGTTTTCAGAATGGAGAGAGGTTAATAGTGGTGTCCCCCAGGGGTCTGTACTGGGACCAATACTATTCGACAAATTCATAAATGATCTGGAAAAAGGAGTAAACAGTGAGGTGGCAAAATTTGCAGATGATACAAAGCTATAAGATATTTAAGTCCAAAGCGGACTGTGAAGAGCTATAAAGGGCTCTCTCAAAACTGGGTGACTGGGCAATAAAATGGCAGATGAAATTCAATGTTGATCTCTTCTTTCAGGAACATTCCCTGTGAATATGGCAACCCCACTGAAAACACAGCTAAGCTAAAGTATCAAGTCCCTTTCATAGCCTCTCATGACTGGAACTGGGTGCTGGTTATGAAGAGATCTAAACAAATGCATTTCTTGAAGTATAAATACTTCCTTAATATGGTTCCTGATGTGTGTAGATCAACCATAATGATTAACCAAAAATTAGATATACTATAGCAAAAGTGATAAAAATTCAATATTTACTGAGGAATTGAAAGATTTTTCATCTGGCCAGGAGTTTGGAGTTTGTTTGTTTTATTTAATATAATGAATAAGGATCGGCATCCTTCTGAACCACAAAAAGTCCTTCTTACCTAGTGGAACACTTCCCACCTGACTGGAAAAAGTGACTTACTGCCTGGGGATATGGTCATAACTTTTCTGACAATTTCCAGCAATGTTCTGAATCAGAAAATACTGATTCAACAAAATCAAAATGTTCATAGAATCATAGCACTGGAAGGGACCTCAAGAGGTCATCTAGTCCAATCCCCTGCACTCATGGCAGGACTAGGTATTATTTAAACCAAGGGTCTCCAAACTTTTTTGATCACGCACCCCTATCAATAAAATTTTTTTGAGCACGCACCCCCATAGGGAAGCCCCGCCTTCACCCCACCCCTATCCACTCCCTCACACTTCCCAGCCCCTGCCTGCCTCCCTCAGAACCTCCAATCCCACCCCACTTGCCCCCTGACTGCCTCCTCCTGGCAGTCCTCCCATAATATACGCCTCCCATAATATGCAGCAGCCCCGGATGGAGGAGCCAACAGTCGCTTATTATGTCCTTGGGTTGTCAGTCTCTCAGTATTTCACTTCTGCTGTATGCACTAATATTGAGTGTATAGTATTCATGGGATCGTCTTAACTTTGGAACATCCCTGAACTATTTCACCTGTATAAGCTAATACAGACTAACATGGCTGCTATTCTGAAATATGGGAATTTGATCACTTATTTTCAAACAATCCTACATCCTGAACATTTCCAGGAAGTGACTGGTAATGTTGCACCACAGCTTTGAAAGAGGATCAAGTTTTGCAGACTTGACATTTCCACCTAGGCAAGTATCTTTCCTTTGGGTCTAAAGGGTAGAAGGTTTGTTTCTTTTAGGATATAATGA
The DNA here is from genome assembly GCA_007922305.1 of Dermatemys mawii. Classification (NCBI taxonomy): domain Eukaryota; kingdom Metazoa; phylum Chordata; order Testudines; family Dermatemydidae; genus Dermatemys; species Dermatemys mawii. The sequence goes on along the minus strand of ML677385.1, from coordinate 1,118,162 downwards.
TCCTCCATTTTATTGCACTGCCACAACTGTTCTAGTTTATTGTTCATTTTAACGTATTCCTCCCAAACAGAGATTTTAAAAAGTAGATTAAAAATGTGGAGGAATGAATAGGGTTCTGGGGCAGAGAGAAAAACAATGGAAATTCTACACAAGACCAATGTAAGCAATATAGATTCTTTAAAGTTTGTGGCACCTTCCTCGTTTGTTTCAGGGTGGCAGGGAGTCTGGCATAACTTTGTCTAGGTTTCCGTGTAGGTTATCCTAGTTTGTTGTTCAATATAAGCCCAAATCAAGCCACTTTCTCCCCTTTCCAGTACTTATCTATAATTACGACTAGTGTAAAGCAACAATAAGAGTTTATTTATACATCTGCGATCTCCCTGTAGGAGCATCAAAATCCAAATATATATAGACACATACACCATTTACCCCTCTTTTTTCTGCAACTTTCCAGATACCCTAATTGTGTTCATACCCTCTCTTTTAGGATAGCATTAGTGTCCGCCAGCTCTTGTTAATTTGCTTTTGAATAAAGCTGCACTTCTCAATTACCTCCCACCCTCCTGTATTATCATTTATGATTTAACACCTCATTGCAGAAACATCCTGAGACAACACCTCTATTTGTTTGGGTTCTTTTAAAACCCATGAATAAAATCCACTCGGGTTTTAAGAGAAGCCGCAGTTGTCCTCCTTCATTCATGCAGCATTGTTTTTAGAACACACTCAGTTGCTGCGGTGTGGCTCCCATCACATTCCATTCAGCCTGAGCAAAACACTCCCAAGTCTCAGCCACCACTCTGCTACTCCAGCGCAGCCAGGAAGAGCCCCAGCTGCCATGTAAACACCACCAAGAATAGACATGTGTCTCCTCCCCCACTCCCACCCCACCCCCTGCCAGGTGAAGCTTGTTGCTTCTCACTGGGAAAAAAATAAACCGAGTGAGCACAAAGGCGGGGAAGCAAGAGCCGGTCCAGGACAAAGCTACAGACCCTGGATTTCCAACTCCTGTCTGGGTCCTTCCTCCCTCTCTCCCTGCCCGTTTCCAAGCCACCAGCTCTCTGCCGCTTTTATTTTCGCTTTCCGTGGTGGTAATCATTAAATAGGAGCCAAGTGCAGGCTGCGGGAACCATTTCACACACCTAGAAACTGACCATAAACCAAACAGCTTCCTCCCTCCTTCTGCACAATGCTGGCTGCCATGCAGGGGACCCAGGAGCGAGATACTCTCTCAATGAAGTAGCTGGCTCCCTCATTGGAGAACCCCTCCTCCCAGCCTGGGCAGATATGGGGAGGCAGAACAAAGGGACAGGGAGGGAGAAGAATTTGGTGACCTGAAGGTGCCTTCTTGTCTGGCGAAAGCAGGGGAGGTTAGGAAGGGTGAGAGACTCCCGCCATACAACAGTCCTTACCCACGCCCTCCCTCCACCCCTTGTCATGTGACACATCCCTGCCCCTGGCTCCTCGGCTCCTCCGGCTGGGGCTACCAAGCCGCTGGGGCTGCTGCTCTGATCGGCTCCTCTGGGCGGGGCCCGCAGTGAGTGGGCTTGCGCACCTCCGGGAGTGGGCTCACAACCCCACTTTGAAGACCACTGATTTAGACCATTCCTAACACGTCTTTGTCTAACCTGCTCTTAAAAATCTCCAATGTCGGAGATTCCACAACCTCCCCAGGCAATTTATCCCAGTGCTTAACCACCCTGACAGTTAGGAAGCTTTTCCTAATGTCCAACCTAAACCTGCCTTGCTGCAATTTAAGCCCATTGCTTCTTGTCTTATCCTGAGATATCTTCTCTTAAGAAGAACAATTTTTATCCCTCCTCCTTATAACAACCTTTTATGTCGTTGAAAACTGTTGTCATGTCCCCTCTCAGTCTTCTCTTTTCCAGATTAAACAAACCCAATTTTTTCAATCTTCCCCCACTGGTCATGTTTTCTAGACCTTTAATCATTCTTGTTGCTCTTCTCTTGATTTTCTCCAATGTTTCCACATCTTTCCTGAAACGTGGCACCCAGAACTGGTCACAATATTCCATCTGAAGCCTAATCAGCATGGAGTAGAGCGGAAGGACTACTTCTCATGTCTTACTTACAACACCTCTGCTAATACTTCCCAGAATGATATTGGCTTTTTTTTTACAACAGTGTTATACTGTTGACTCATATTTAGCTTATGGTCCACTACGACCCACAGATCCCTTTCCGCTGTACTCCTTTCTAGGCAGTCATTTCCCACTTTACATGTGTGCAACTGATTGTTCCTTCCAAAATGGAGTACTTTGCATTGTCCCTACTGAATTTCATCCTATTTACTTCAGACCATTTCTCCAGTTTGTCCAGATCATTTTGAATTTTAATCCTATCCTCCAAAGCACTTGCAACCCCTTCCAGGTTGGTATCATTTGCAAACTTAATAAGTGTACTCTCGATGCCATTACCTAAATCACTGATGAAGATATTGAACAGAACCAGACCCAGAACCGATCCCTGAAGGACCTAACTCATTACACCCTTCCAGCATGACTGTGAACCACTGATAACTACTCTCTGGGAATGGTTTTCCAATCAGTTTTGCGCCCACCTTATAGTAGTTCCATCTAGTTTGCATTTCCCTAGTTTCTTTATTAGATGGCCATGTGAGACCGTATCAAAAGCTTTACTCAAGTCAAGATATACCACATCTACCGCTTCCCCACCTCCACAAGGCTTGTTACTCTGTCAAAGCAAGCTATCAGGTTGGTTCGGCACAATTCGTTCTTGACAAATCCATGCTGACTGTTACTTATCACCTTATTATCTTCTAGATATTTGCAAACTGATTGCTTAATTATGTGCTCCATTATCTTTCTGGATACAAAAGTTAAGCTGACTAGTCTGTAATTCCCCAGGTTGTCCTTATTTCTGTTTTTATAGATTGTCACTATATTTGCCCTTTTCCAGGCTTCTGGAATATCTTGTCTTCCATGATTTTTCAAAAATAATTTTTAATGGCTCAGATATCTCGTCAGTCAGCTCCTTGAGTATTTACGATGCATTTCATCAAATCCTGGTGACTTAAAGACATCTAACTTGTCTAAGTTATTTTTAGCTTATTTTCCTATTTTAGCCTTTGATCCTATCTCATTTTCACTGACATTCACTATGTTAGTGGTCTAATCACCACCAACTTTCTTGGTGAAAACCGAAACAAAGAAGTCATTAAGCACCTCTGCCATTTCCATATTTTCTGTTATTCCCATTCCCCCATCCCCATTTAATAATGGGCCTGCCCTGTCTTGCTTCTAATGTATTTGTAGAATGTTTTCTTGTTACCCTTTATGTCCCTAGCTAGTTTGATCTTGTTTTATGCCTTGGCCTTTCTAATTATGTCCCTACATATGTGCGTTATTTATGTTCATCCTTTGTAATTTGACCTGCTTTCCACTTTTTGTAGGACTCTTTGATTTTTAGAATCAGAGAGAGGTAGCTGTGTTGCATCCGACAAAGTGGATATTAGCCCACAAAAGCTTATGCTTCTATACTTTAAGGTGCTACAGGACTCTTTGATTTTTAGATCATTGAAGATCTCCTGGTTAAGCCGGGCTGATCTCTTGCCATATTTTCTATCTTCCCTAAATAGTGGGATATTTTGCTCTTGTGCCCTTAATAATGTCTCTTTGAAAAACTGCCAACTGTCTTAAATTGTTTTTCCCTCTTAGACTTGCTTCTCATGGAATCTTACCCACAAAGTCCCTGAGTTTGCTTAAGTCTGACTTCTTGAAATCCATTGTCTTTATTGTGCTGTTCTCCCTGCTACCATTCCTTAGAATCATGAACTTTTATCATTTCATGATCACTTTCACCCAAAATTGCCTTCCACTTACAAATTCTCAACCAGTTTCTCCCTATTTGTCAAAATCAAATCTAGAACAGCCTCTCCTCTAGTAGCTTTCTCCACCTTCTGAAACAAAAAACGGTCTCCAATAAATTCCAACATCATGTTGGACAATCTGTGCCATGATGTGTTACTTTCCCAACAGTTGTCTGCATAGTTGAAATCCCCCATCACCACCAAGTCCTGTGCTTCAGATGATTTTGTTAGTAGTTTAAAAAAAGCCTCATCCAACTCTTCTTCCTGATTATGTGGTCTGTAGTAGACCCCTACCACAACATTACCCTTGTTCTTTACCCCTTTTATCCTTACCCATAGACTTTCAAGTTCTTCCTGCTTATTCCCCATACATTTCACATTAGAATACAGACATCTAAGATACTAATTTGATTCCTTGCCACCCCCCACCACCCAATTCTGTGTTGCCTCTCCTTTATATTGCAAGGGGATATATTGATTTAACCAAAATTTAATTTAGAAACACCAAAACTAATGACACAGATTTTCTTTTCATTTCAGATTACTTTTTGTTTCAATTTTTATTTTATATTCTAAAGTTATAATAGAACATAAAATCAACACTGAAACAAAACAAAACACTCCAATGCCATTGAATCTAAAAGTTTCAACTAACCCAAAATAATGTTTCCAAAAGCTGTTTCACAGTTAAGTCTGAAATATGAGGCATTACTCCCATACAGAATGAAAGCAAATTCCAAAATAGTGGAATTTCCCACAAAAGGGATATTCCAGTTGCCACACAGTTCTCATCATAACAGTGTTTTCTTATGATGGGATTGGAAAGTACAAATTCTTTCGAGTTATGTCAGGGATGAATCTAAACCCAACTTTCAGTGCCCCCAAACTGACATGAATTACAGAATATCAGATAGAAACACAACACTGCGACTCGAGGAAGAGTCAGATTTCTGAGATGAAAAGCTGAAAGGTAAATTCTTACCACTGCCTCTAGGAAGAGCGACTCCGGACAGGGCTTCTAGAACCGAGCTTTTTCCAGAACTCTGATCTCCAATCACTGCAATTGCTGGCAAAGCCAGGTCCTTTTCCACTCCGAGCGCTCTCAGGGAGTCAATGAGATCAATACAGGGACGAATTTTCTCCTCATAGTAGTTGTACAAGGTGTTTTCTGCGTTCTATAAGAATAACATTGCATTTCATTTAATTTTAACTCGTTTCACAGAATCAGGCAAAGTTAAACTCGTCTATGCCATAAATGATGTACATCATCAGCAAACTACACTTCACTCCATCATACCACTAGCTTTGTTCTGTGAGCAACAAGACTTCTGTAGTATTCTTGATAAAGTAAACACATTTCTGAAAATTAAGCAAAATTAACCTAATTTGCACCAATGGCTGAAATATTCATTGCAAATAACTGAATTTTATAAATTAGTAAGTGAATACACAATAAGAAAAGCAAAAACACCGCATCAAGTGTACTTTGTTCAGATATTTTTGGTAACTGCATTTTTTTCATTTATTTATTTATAATGCATCATACATTTACTGTGCACATATTTGTAATCAAAGATAAAGTGACCACTGAACACTTTGTATTCTGTGTTGTAATTTAAATTAATGTATTTGAAAGTGTAGTAAAAATCCAAAAATATTTTTAAAAAATGGGATTCAATTGTTTAACAGTGAGATTAATTGTGCAATTAATTGTGATTAATTCTTTTAATCGCTTGACAGCCCTAATTTTATGATTTAACAGGTCAGGAAATTTCCTATCAATCTAAAATTTGGTATCTGTGTATAGAGATAAAGAGCTAAATTCTTATCCTCCAACCTAAATTAAAAACACTATTTCATGAAATAAATATATCAAAACACAAACACAGAATAGTTATCTTTAGTGATAACTAAGACAATACTTATCACCAGGGGAAAATATTTTTGAACCCCTTGATCATAACTGCAATGCTTATTATCTAATAACTTTATTATTTAACTGCTTTATTAACTTTAATATAAACTTTTCAAATATCTGTTCTGATTTTCTCAGCGTTAAACATAGGAAATTTTAAATAAGAGAGTCTTGGTATTTCTGTCAATTTCTATTGAATGCACTGGAGCCTCCTGTAGAAGAGCAAAAACCCAAATCCTGTGATACCTGTTTAAAGTTTCTTATTGTGAATATTCATTCAGATATACATTCTAGGGGAAAGTTGGAATTAAGCTATGGACCTTCCATTTTCTATGCCTACATTTTTTTTTACACCTGTAAATGAAATGCAGGGGCAAAATCTTAGTAATTACATGGCTGAGCATTAAAATCACAGAAGAGATGTCAGTTTTCACTCAAGTGCCAAGTATCTGACTTGCCTTATTCTGTTGCTCTTCGAAATCAGAGATGCCCCCTTGCTGTTTCATCTTTTCTTGACGATATTTCTCAGACTCCGCCCACTGATTTGCTGCTATGTCTCTCTGAATCATCTCATTCCACTGCGGAGGTGCACTCTGCATGCAAGTCTGTGGCAGTGCAGTAGCTCCTTTTGACTCTGTTGGTTGCTGTGTTGTTAAAGCTTCTTTGGACTCTGTTGGGAGAAATCCTGGAAAAAGTGCGTTAGTCTGGGCCGGAAAATATCCTGGACAAGCTCCTTTCGACTGGGCTGGGTCTGATCCTGTAAACGGCACATTTGACTGGGGTGAGAGCAATCCTGTAAAAACTGTGTTGGTCAGTGCCGGTGCGGGTGATGTTACAAACGTGTCTTCTGACTCTGGTGGGAGGGGTACTAAAAAACCTTTTTCTGACTGAGTTGGGAATGATCCTGCAAAAACTGCTTTAGGCTGTGTTGACAGCGATGCTGCAAAAGATACATTTGACTGTGTGGAGGGTATTCCTCCAAGGAATACTTGTGATTCTTTGGCCATCAAGCAAGCTCCAGGCCCTGACTGTGCCTGCATCACTCGCTGTGACCTTTTACGCACTACCTGCCTGCTTCTTTTCTTCCGAGATGAAGATGCCCAGCAGCCCTGGGCCTTATTCATCAACTGTTGCTGAAAAGCAAATGTCTGGTCCAGCAGCTCTTCTATACTGCTCCTGAAATGATAGACGGGCTTGAGTGGAGTCAGCTCTGCAATAGTAATAACTATGGACAAGGTCAGAACAATATTGTTATTGGTTGGGCCAGATCCCTGCTGGAACCAGCTGGTGTAATTCTTTTCAAACCAATGGATCTGTGTTGGTTGGTACCAGCTGAAGTTTTGACCCCTTATTTTGCTCCTGCGAGAATTCTGCACCAAAAATTAAAAATTCTGTGCATATTCTAAAGTTACACATAATATATGTGTCAAAATAACACAATATAATCACACCAGTTTCAATTATTTTGGTAATTTATTTCAAAATACCTGTCAGCAGGTAGGTCTGTAACAATACAGACAACAAAAAAAGATTCCCCCAGGAGTAGAGAGCTAAAGAAACCCCTGCACGCACATAATCCGCCCTGCAAGATCAAGGTATAAATTACCCTAAAATAGGAGGGGGGCAGGAGGAAGGCAGAGAGCACATAGTCAGCTGACAGACTGCCTTACTTTAGTGGGGGCTGTCCCCAACCTCTTCCCAGGGAGAGGTGAGGGTGCTCCCTTCTCTCAGAGCAAACAGAGCCCAAGACCCACTTATCTGCTCCTAGCCTCCCCTTCTTTTGCTCCCCCTCCCTCAGGATCCTTGTCCCAGGGTCTTTTCTCCCTCAGCTGCTTCTCCCACACTCAGTGCCCCACTCCCTCAGGGCACAGTCCTGGACCCTCCCCTCTCCCTGGAGATTGATCCCCTTTCCCACCCCACTGCCCCCCGCAGGTTCCAACCCCCCTTGGGGACTTTCTGCTTCTCCTCCCCCGGGACCCCCTGTACTTCCCCTCCCCCCTTGACTGAGGCGGGTGCAGCCGCTTCACCCATAGGCTCCAGCGGCCCTGCCTCGCCCGCCCCCCCCGTGCAAAGCCAGCAGTGTGCGGAGCCTGCCCGATGCCCGGGGGGTGCAGCTGCAAGGGGGCTGCGGGGAGCAGGGAGGTTGGTTCACCCCGAGTCACCCGCAGCCTCGGGGGAGCAAGCGGGAGCGCGGCCCGGAGGAGGCAGCACCGAGCGACCGCGCAGCCGGCCGCAGAGAAGCGTCGCTTTAAAGGGAAACCGCCGCTCCGCTCCGGCTGCACCTGCCGGCAGGACCGGATTCAGAAAGGGGGCGGGACCCACTTCGCCCTGGGTTGCAGCGCCTAAAGCCCTTGCGTACGGGTGTGACTGGGCCGGGGAGGGGTGGCTCCGACTATCGCGGCCACGGGGAGCTGCGGGGGGGCCAGGGCAAGCACAGGGCCCTGCAGAGCCACCTGAACTTCCCGCACCAAACGGGAGCTGCTGCAGGTAACTGATCCGCCCCCTGCCCCAGCCCTGAGCCCTAATTCCCACCCAGACCCTGCACCCCCATTCCCAGCCTGTTCCCGCACCCTAACTCTGAGCCAGACCCTGCACCCCAACCCTGAGCCCCCTCCTGCACTATAACCCACACCCAAACCCTCCACATCTAGCCACTCCCACACTGTAACTCCCTCCCAGTCCCTGCATGCATCCCCAGCCGATTCCCACATCCTAACTCCTGGCCAGAACCCCCATC